>CM036563.1:8417500-9047642 GCA_020745775.1 Theristicus caerulescens | reverse complement strand
GAAGGAAGGAAAACTGAAAACATGGAAGTTAATAGAAAATGGGATAAAAGGCAACCAGTTTATCACAAGTATGTTGTATCCTTTTCGCCTACTGTGTGAGCTGATCCTCTTTATTCAGTCCTAACACAGAAGCCAGGAATTGGCTGGTTTTCTTCCGTCGGTATTGTTTTATTCATTGGCCATTCACCAAAAAAAAAAAAATCCTACTTCAATAGCCTTGGGAAATGGATGTTCAGCAACATTCACTGTAGCTCACTGAGTTTCTAAGGGCCTTACAAGCAGTGGGTACAACAAAGTGATATAGCTCGGCAGTGGTGTGGTGGTGCTGCATGTGTCCTGTCAATACGCCTTGCAGCAGGACGCCTGCAAACTCTTGCAGAGCAAAAATCCTATCCCATCACTGCTGTGGCTTTCAAAATGTCCTTCAAAGTACAGCAGAGCCCTCCAAATAACATCTATAATTACATGTTCTTCCCCAGGCTCCCCTTGGTTCTTTATTACTATTTTTGAAGGATTTTGCTCAGAAAGGTCTTTATACTCCGCAGGCACTACTGAATTGGAATGGGAAGCGGGGTTTCTTCTCATTGTAAGGTAGGCAGGGCTGCCTTCCAGTTTCCCAGCTGCAGAGATTTATAGCCACTACCAGATTCACTAGGTGGCCAAGGTTTTATAACCCAATTGAACAGAATAAAACAATTTAGACTGAAGGCAATTTGATGCAGGACTCAATGACTTTCAGGAACTTGATGTATTACTGTGATCATGTAAGTTACAAATTATATATATATATGAATATATTTGACAGATAGTTTTCAAAAACAATGTAATTATTTGGAATTATTTAATTAGGGTTGACATGCTTGCAAAGCGTCCCTGGGAATGAAGCAGAAAACCTTGAAGTGTATGGAAGATTTTCAATCTGTGTTAAATCCTGCTCCAAAGAGAGGGGTTTGGTATCCTTCCCAAGGCTTCAGACTCCCTTGAATACAAATTCCCTTTGAGCATCTCCTGGGTTAGGCTCATCCAGTCCATTCCTGGCCTGTCTCAGGCTCAGTGCAGCAAAGCAACAGTGGAATTGCAGATGAGATATCTACTTTCAACATCCTTGGCCAAATATTAGAGAGACCAATGTGCTCAGGAAGACTGGCTACCCCAGCAGCAATTGGAAAGAAGCAATAGGACACCCAAATGCCTCACTTCCAAGGGGAGATCTTGAGGTAAATGGGCTGGAGAAGCCACTTTTCTGAAGTCAGAGAGCAGTCCTTTTCCTAACAACAGAAGTGAAGCTTGTCTCTAGGTCATGATGATGGTAGGCTTGGGGAACTTGCAAGGAGCTGAAGGGGAATGCATTTATATTCTGCACAGTATCAGATATGCCTCCCTGACCATTACATCAGGCAAACCATCTGAAGGAGTTTTGTGTTCAGACAAGTAAGACGAGCTGTATTCATTCTCTTTACTTGAGCTACAAAAGAATGCAAAGCTAATTTGGGTCTAAATCCAAACAATAGCTTACTGCAGTCTTATTTGCACTCACAAGATGTGAATTTTCAGGATGTTCCAGATTTTCTGTTGCTGTTGCTCTATCTGCCTGCCATTGTTTGATGAACTTTCTGGAAATAATGGGCTGCAGGCTCTGATACCCATGCATTTCAGAAGCCTGTGTGTCCACTTGTATTAAATATTTACAGGTTGCAGTTCTCCGGTGAATCAGACTCCAGGGAAGGCTTGTGGGGTGCTCTGACAGTGAAACCAAAAGCATGTTGCATCCATAGTTAAAATGAACCACAGAGGCTTTTCTGAGTTAAGTTTAAGTAAACTGTGCTTAAGCACATTGCCAGGGGCTGTTTTTCAGGTAATTTTACTATGGGAATGGGTACCAGTCCTGCTGCCCTCATAGGATGGACTTTTCCACGGTGTGTTATGAGTCTCTGTCCTGCTAGCCTGTGCTGAGAACTGCCTCTCATGGGGAGGCCTGCACATTGGTAGGAGGAAAATACACGTCCTTTTGCTACAGGAATGGAGATATTTGGAGTGGCTGTGAATGTTCATTGTTGTGATAGAAACTCTGGGTCTCCAACAAGCTTGCTACTGCAAAGTCATTTGGTAACAGGGAGAAGAGAGGAATCCAGCATCTGAGAGCAATCGAATAGAAATGAAGATGAAAATTAGAGATCAAAAGCTACGAATGACAAGGAAATATCTCAACAGGAACCTTATCTCCAAGATTGGGATGTCTTTCAGGATAAAAATGGCTGCTAATGAATTCTCTCCATATAACCAAACACATTGGCTGCTCCCACCCGGACGCCTGCAGCTTATGCTTCCCCACAGTTTTCATTTGCTTTATTGCTTTCAGATGCTGCTTGGT
Source organism: Theristicus caerulescens (assembly GCA_020745775.1). Classification (NCBI taxonomy): domain Eukaryota; kingdom Metazoa; phylum Chordata; class Aves; order Pelecaniformes; family Threskiornithidae; genus Theristicus; species Theristicus caerulescens. Next base: position 9,045,271 of record CM036563.1, on the reverse strand, counting down.
ATTAGTTCCTCTGGTAGCTGTGTCATTGCCACCAGCACCAGGGGAATGCGGCTTCGGCTGACTGGGCTGTGAGGCGTCAGCCCTGCCTCTCCGGGGACTGTCTGACACTAAGGCAGAGCTGCCTAACTGCAGCCAGATAATTAAAACCAATCGATGCTATTAAGTGAACACAAGCCCCAACAGCTCTGGGTGTATTCTCATGTAGCAGGGCATACTCAGGCGTCAGGAGGGGAGGCTACTAATGAAGCAACTGGTGGGAATAACACCTACGAGGAGAGTTTTTGCTGTTGCATGCACTGCTCCCGCTGGGATTTTTAGATCTGTCCCTTTGATTCAGGGGTGCAAGTTAGCTAAAACTCTGCATATCTTTTCCTTCTGGTTTGAAACACTCCTCCACATTCATTCTGCTCTTGCCCAGGCTCCTCAGAAATCTTTCCAGGGAAAACAATCCTGGATTTATTTACAGCACATCGTTATTTATTTAAAGCAACCCTTTTGGGGAGAAGGTAAAGGGAGATCTGAGCTCTCCACTGAGGACCTCAAAATGAGCTCTGTGCTTTCAAGGTAGGGGCGTTTTAATTGAAGGGTTTACAGGGGAAGGAGAATGTGGACCCAGGGTGGGAGCCTGTTTTCCTCAATGCTTTCCATGTGCCTTGTTTCTGCAGTGCAAAATCCAGGAAGACCCCACAGAGAACTGTGAGCAAACTTGCTCTCCTTGGCAACGCTCCCACCCTGAAAGCAAAACCAGGTCGATATTTATGTATTTGTTTATTTATTTTGCCCTCCAGAGTTGCCTCAGGTTATTTATTTTGTTTTCAAATCCCCCTACACATGCACTTGCACTCTTGCTTTTTTTCTACCTTAGCTGAGAAATGCCAATGAATTAAAATGAGACCTTTTGATGCCCAGGGATATCCCATGGGAAGAGTTTTGTACTGAGCAATTTAAGGCTTATGTGGAGTGAAATAAACAGGGAGAGAGTAAAAGGGGTGCTACGTGTTTCTGTTGCCTCCTCCCACCCTTTTTTCATTTGCAGTTATCTACAGAGAAAATTTAATGAAAGACTGTCGCTGTCCCCAAATGGCTTTTAAAGTGGCAGCATGCTGAACCAATGGAGGCAAATGCATGCACTGGTGAAAGCAAATGCTTGAAAGCTCAATAGAAGCCATGTCACTTGATTAGCAATGGTTCCTCTCCTTTCCTCACACAAGTTATTTATCTGTTCTTCATCACAGCAGTACTTGGAAGCCTCAGTTGTGCTACAGGTTGGTGTTTAAGCCAAGGGTTTTCAAACTGCAAGTCAATACAACCCTCTGGACTTGTGAGCTGCTCTAAAAAGACCTGTGATAATGAAAGTCTATTGTCAGGAGATGTTTTTGGTACTGGGGCTTGCACCTCTGTAAGAAAATGAATAGGGATCTGCAAATCAAATGGCTCAATTACCTGTATAGCAAGGTGTGAATTAACAAGGTCATCTACACTAAAACTGGGGAGAGACCCTAGGGTTGACATCCCCTGCTATACTGAGTTTGTGATTTTTGCAATTTCTGACCTCCTCTAAGAGGCCGTTCCTGTCCTGAGGAATTTTACCCATCAGCCCAGTCAATCCGAGATCATCAAATGTGTAGTCATTACTGGATCCACGCTCTTAATTCCCACTGCAATATGTTTATTGCTTATGACAGGAGGGTTAAAGCCAAACAAGCGTGCTGATTGATTTCTGCCCAAGAGAAGGCTGAGTTTCAAGAATGCTGTTTACACAAAGGGCTTGATTCTGATCTACCAACATGGTAATTTTCATCTCTATCAATATAAGACAGATCTGAATGAAGCCTTTGGCTTGCAAAATATTTTAGGGCTCTTTGGGGAGAGGCAGCTTTGTAAAAACACAGATTACAAAGCGAACAATCACAGTTCTTAATTCAAAGGAAAACCATGGGAAGATGTGCCTTTGATGCTAATCTTCTGAAGTGCCTACCACTGCCAGTGAGATGCAAACTGGATCTTCCCTGCCAACATTTCAGTATGCCCTGGCTAGACCTGAGCTATTGACAGTCATGGGGCTCCCTGTATGTTGGTGGGACTGCCCAAAATTTGCACCAACAGAGATGCTGGCTTAATCTTGGTTTTGCTGGTATAATCTCAGTCCTTACGTGCCAGTTCAGTTTTGTCTGTGAATGCCTGAAGATGCTTTCATTTTAGAATATCTGTAATTTCCAGCCACTGTAGCTCAGCAGGTCCCTATGGTGACTGAGCTTCTTAGGGTACAAAAACTTTATAAAGGAGCAGAATGACAGAGCAGGAGTGAAAAAAAAAAAAAAAGGTTTACCTCTTTCTCCCAATCCACTGTCCACTGGAGTCAAATATCCCTTCCTGACAGACAGTTCTCTTAAAGTATCCAGGTGCATATAGACATGGATAGGATTTATAAAAGCATTCATGTAGGCTGAGTTCATGACCCCAAAGACTCCAGGACCTGTAAATCCCCTTGCCATGAACTTCATACACATAATGATATTTCACTGTAACCTGTGCAGCCATTCTGGAGTGAGTTTTGGCCTTTTTTTGGTTTGGTTTTTAACTCATTGCTACACAGATCTTAGGCCCTGTCCTGATTGCTAATCAACATATTGTGATCAAAGGCAAAAGAAGGCTTTGAATTTGCCTGTGGTTTTGTGGGAGGACTATGGGAGAAAACCTCTAGGAGAGCAATAGCAAAATTATGAAGATAATGAGCATGGGTTGAAGACGTGTAATGCTTTCGGGAAAGCCAGATTGAAACCCGCAAATTGATGAGAACTTTAAGAGTGGCCAAAAACTCAGGAGGATTCATGATTTTAAAAGACATAAAACCACCTCACTCTACTTCTGTAAGGTAACTAGACTTACTAATACTCACCTCAAATGTTGTTGTGGAATCTGCAGTAATGGAAGTCTTTAAAAACTGGTTAGATAGATAAACAAATATTAGGCCTATTTTATGTGGGACTGATCCTTTCCTGGCAATGGACTATATGAGCTCGTGAATTCCTTTAGAAACAGAATCACAGCAGTCCTATAATATCCAAAGTATTAAAGTCTACCCGAAATGTGTATTTTTAAAGAGAGAAGACAAAATCCAGAAACTGCTGAAGTCAACAGACAGATAGCTCATGGTCATTTTATCACAGGAAATCACCTACCCTAAGAAAATTACAATCATTGGGTCAGAACTGCAGTGACCCTAAATGGATAGATCATATCCATTGACTCCATCTCAATGATGTGCATTTATATCAGCTCAGAATCTGATTTATTTTCTGGTTTTAACCTGACTGAAAGGCCTGTTTATCAGCAGCTCTGTCATGCAAAATCCTTTTATTTAAAACTACTCTTTTGGAATGAGAATGGAGAACAGAAGACCCTAAATTTGCAGAGGAAAGCTGTAAACTCCATATCTAATAAAGGTCCCAGGCTAGCATAAATTCTTCTTGATCTTAATAACAGACCTAAAGACCACAGACTAAGCCTAAATTACCAGGTTCTGATATTTACATTAAAGAGACCTTACTCCACAGATTCCCACTGGAATCAGTGGGGATTCCTGGAGAAATGCAAGGCATGACCCAGTGGATGTACAGCATCAAGAGCTTATGTCCTTAATATTGTGTCTTTAAAGTCACTTTTCTAATGTATCACCTTAGAAATTGGCTGTATTCTTCCCCAAAACACAGCACTCTCCTCTCATGGAAACTGCAGTAACTAATAAAGTTGATTTTGCATTCTTCTCTCTATTCCAGCATATCAGGAGGCACTTAAGAGAATTCTGAATGCCTCAGAATTAAATTACAGATAAGAGCAACAAAGTCACAGCACTGAACAATCCAGCACTTAATGCAGTTTCTATTCAGAGCCGTATCAGAGGGGAGCTTCAGTCAGAAGGAAGAGAGCAAAGAGGATTTGCTGCTCAGCTTCATGGGTGCAAACCAGGCCCACCACTGGGGTTTGAAGAAGTTTCACTGGAGATCCTGGTACAAGCAGGACCCTTATTTTCAAAGCTTAATCCAAAGGTCGCTGAAATTGTGTGGGAGCATCATCCTTTATCCCCCTTAGGCCCACAGATAAGTTGTAGCTTTAGTTTGCACATTCTTTCCATGCAAATTCCATGCAATTTTACACCATTGTTTCCATCCCATTTGGTCAATGATCCTTCTGATTCCTCTTTGTGAGCAATATTTCAGTTGTCATTGAGGCCTGATGCCATCAGGACAGCCTGCAGTACCGAGAGATCTTCAAGTGAAAATAAAACTGTCAAGCTCATCTGGTCTTCTCTAATGGATATAAATGAATCCAGCAACGCATGCCAAGCTTTTTATGAACTGTATGGTGTTATAAAAAACATGCTGCCAATGAGGTTAGAAACCCCATCCTTTATGCCTTGTGGTTTAGGATATATATACTGTACTGGAATGCTAGAAATAGCAAGATGTGTTAGTTTAGGCAGTTTAATAAGAATGTCTAGGTTTATGAATTGGCTTAATTTGAGTTCTTCTCAAGCAATATTAGTTCTCCCTGTCTTGAATTGTTCTTTTTTGGTGGTTTAGATACCACTACTATTACTGGCTCCTGGCTGACTGCATGCTTGACAAAGTTTGTCACGAGGTCACGATTTTCTGGCATCTCGAAAGAGGTGGTTATGGAGTGACTGCACAGAGAGCTTGCTGCCGTCTCAGAACATGACATATTTTCCAGCCTTCCTGTGTTTCCACCAAATAAGTACAGCGTGAAGCCACCTGATAAAAATACCTAAGCAACTGGAACAGTGGAGAACCCAAAATGCAGAATCATCCTACACTGAAAATGGCCTTGTTCCTGCAGGTGATGGCCCAGCACCTTGTCTGGATCTCACCTTCAGCCTGTCTTTGCCTTGGTTCCCATTTGTATAGTTATGGTAGCAGTTATATTGGCTAGAAACTGGTTTTTTTTCCTGGGTTGGGTGAACCTGAGGTCCCATTACTCTGAAGAGATAGCAGGTAGACTGAGAGAAGGAAAGGCCAGCAAAACTGCTCGGGCTTGTGGAGTTTCAAAGAGCACACGTGTGCAGAGTGGAGCAGGCTGTTGTGGGTCCAGCCAGAGATGCTGCACCACAGACCTGCTAGATAGTCTGGTTGTCTTCATGCCTGGACATCGATGTGGCATGTGTTTCCTTGTCTCTTCCATCTCCCAGGCTTTGAGCAGCACTGCTTGTCTTGGGTTTCAGGACTGGGACAGTGTTTTCATGCTGGTTTGTGAAGTGCTAAGAGCTCTGAATCAGACTGGATCTCTAGGATTCTCCAAAATTATCAAGACAAATCAAGACTTTGGTAATATCACTGTGATCTGACAAAAAAAATGCAACAACAACAACAACAACAAAAAAAACCCAAAAATGAACCCTACTCTATTCCGTCTTTTCTGTAGGTACAAATCATGAGACATGAAACTCCCAAACTTCAGAAGTTTATGTTTTCTCTTTGAATTTCAAAGCAGGCCCATTCTTGCAGAACCTTGGGTCTTTGCAGTAAGTTAGTTCCAGGCTTAGACCTTAACTTTTACTTCATGTCTGTGCCGAACGATGTGGAATTACTTATTTTCTACTGATTTAGTTCAGGAAGCTCCAGTGTTCTGGGAATGAGTAGTGCCAAATCACTTTAATTTATTAATACCATCCAACTCTTTGTTAGAACTTGTTTCTGCACCTACATGTAATTAAGCTGTACTGACAACATACATATCTCTGTATGTCCTGTACCAGTTGCTTGTGTCATGAAAGAGGTGATTACAGTGACAAAGGCTTGCTTTGGCTCTACAAGGGTGCAGGCTTTGGGTCTTGCCAGTCCTTCCTATGATGTGGTCAAGGGGATTACAAATCCAGAGGCTAGAAAGAGCTTTTGTAAAGGACCAAAACCCAATCACTTGTTACTTTAGTGAGCAGAGAACTTATACAGATATATCAGTAATGTTGTGGCTGTGATGGTCTCAGTATACGTGAAAATCATGGTTTATAGGAAAAGAAAACATTTTTATTAGTCCAAATTATAGAGGCATGGAAAAAAACAGGCAAGCTTTCAGGCATGTGAGACCTGCAGAAAAAACAGCTGAGAAATAACCTATGGGAGAATTTAAAGATTGAAGGAGTTTATCTTCTATTTGCACTCCTTCACAATTTTTTAGTCTTACTTACTCTGACACTAATAATGCTTGTTGGAGCTTATAAATGAGGTGAAAGTTCTCTTTTTACTATCCTCCCCTGGACGGAGGGCATTTGTCTCCATGGGAAGGCTATTCATTTCTCCAGTTTGTCCCTACTAAGTGTCCAGTTGTCTCTGCAAGCAGGCGTTTGCATAGGCTGCTGTCTGTAACACGTGCACACCGTGGGAGAAGACCAAGGCTGCCATGGCACCCATCTGTGATCTACCTTGTGACTCTGGACACGCTACAGGTTACCTCCTCTGGGGGATGTTCATGCTGCCTGCTGTCCTCCTCTAAATTTGGGTGTCCAAATAAATAGACTGAGCTCCTTAGTCTCCGACTACAGCCACTGGAGAGGAAAGGGTCTTCCAGAGAGTGTTTCAGACCACCTAATTTAGGCTACACCCCTGAAGGAACTTCTGGAAGACCCAATTTCTCTCTGCTGGCTTTGGAGGGTCTTAGGGAAACCAACCCCAGCTGCATCCCACCAAACTTTAGTCTCCTACCTGAGGTACCAAAGTCCTCCTTTCCTCTAAACACTGACCCATCTGCACGTCTATTAGCTAGAGAAGATGACTACGCTGCCACCATATGCACCTTGGTTCACATGTTTGAGAAGGGTCAAGTTTAAAGTTTTATAACTAAAGCAGAGGAGTTGAATCCTCTCCCCTCTGTTTTAAGGGTGCTTCAGGGACAGTTACAGTGTGTATTGCACTCCTTAGGGGAAAGGAAGAGGATGTGAGTGCACACTGGCACATTATTATGCAGGGTGGACATGTGGTCTGGGTGTCCCAGATAAGATATTAGCTCCCTCAGTCCAGCTTGATTTCATTTCAAAGTTATGACTGCTCAGCAAGTCACTATATTTGTTGGCTGCCCATCGTTTGATGCTGGAAAATGCTATTCCAACCTTTCAGCAAGTCTGATGAATGTTGTACTTAGTGACAAAATTTTGGTTTCCAGCTTCCACAGACTGGAATGGTGAAACATTACCATAAAATCAAGGTTTTAGATAACTTGCTGAGAGGTTTGAATGCCACATTTGTGCTAAAATAGGTAGATTATAACTTTGCTCAGCAAATGAGTTGTCTGTAGCCTGTGAAGGACACCAGAGTCTTATCTTTATGCAACCAAAAAGATGGTAGTCACCATTATGGCAGGTCCTATAAAACAGGTAGCCAACAATAACTGATGAGCTGTATTAATAGCATACTTCTCCATACACCAACAACTGGAGATAAATAATCGTGTACATTCCCCCACCCATGTTAGTGGTGCACCTCTCATTAGGTTGGACTTCCTGTGCAGAAACACCTCCATGTGCCCCGTCAAGCAAGATCGAAAGTGCTGATCTGGTTCCTGCTAAAGCATCAAATGGATTAAAAGCATCACATGTGTTTGATGATGCTGTTGCAGCTCCTGTAATCTACCATGAAAATTCTAGTAGTGCTATTTATATCTCAACAAGGTGTTTATATGCTGTGCTCTTTTCCTCTCCACCTCATCTATTTCAGAATAAGACTTTTAATGCAGGACCTGTCTCTGTTTCCAGGAAGTATCTCAAACTTCTTGAGCATAGCTGTAATTTAAATCATTAACAAAATATTAGTAAATAGTAGCATAGAATCAAATGCATCTCAAAAGATGTAGAGGTGATTTAATAAAGCAACAAAATAGAATTAATTTAATTTAAAAAATATAATTAATTTAATCTTGATAATTAATTTACTCAGCTAAAATCTCTTCACTCAAAACTCAGAGTCACCTGATTTAAATTACCAACTGGGGAAAGTCCCTGGCACTCGCTGGGGAAGTGTTTGAGCCCATGCTTTGTCACCATTCAGTTTAAAGAGTGAAGAAACAAGCCATGGGCACCACTGTAAATCCCCCAGTAAAACTCATAAGAACTTTGTCCCTGAAAGGACCATCTGAATCACCAAGTCCCCCTTCTTGCTGATGCAGGTGATCTTGCAATACACAGTGGGTCCATATGGTCCATACCAATATATACAAAAAAATGCCAGAGCTTCAGTGTTGGAGTTTCTTCAAGTCTCTGGACCAATGGCATGCCACAGGGGAACAAGAGAGATGTGTTGAGCCCTGGCAATATCAGGGAATTCCCTAAATGAAAACACAAAGATGAGGCTAGGAAGGGGACAGTCCTCCACTCTGCAAAGGAAGGTGAGGAATTCCTCCCAGACCCAGCACCTGGCAGTGAGTTTAACCAGGTGTATGTGATCCTCAGTTGTGGTTTGGTACAGCTTGACACTTTCACGCAATCTATGCGTCCCATCTCCAGCTGCAATCAAGCTCTTAATCTTCGGGGGAAGGTGAGAGAAAGACAAAAAGGCCAGCCTAAAAGCCAAGTAAGGTCTCAAGGGGGGAACATCTACATCCTTATTAAAATATCACATAGCTTTAATACATGGACACTAATATTTTGCTTCATTTCCTGAGGAAATGAGGATTATGCAGCTGTGCTGTAGTTGTTTGTTTGTCTGTCAGGCTTACCCCCTGTTTAATAATTATTGAGACAGTTGGCTGATTTCAGTGCAGTTTGATGGAAGGGGAAAGGCATCACAGTATTATGCTTTAAAATATTCAGGAAAATTAGCAGTGGGGTACAGGACAGAGACTAAGTTAGTGGGAAAGGTCACAGTGTGAGCTCAGCATAGTTATTTGACATGAGAGAATCTACATGGAAGGGAGCCACAGGAAGCCCAAGAAATATTCCCTAAGTCCCAATGCTTAAGGAACAACATGTTAATGCATTTTTTTCTAACCCCAATAGAATTTTAATTAAACTGTCCTATTCCCCAGGATTCCTTTCAACTCACTATTTTATCTTCCAGCAACTCCACTTTTAGCTTAGTGCATCCCGTCCCAGTCCCATGACCCCTCCATCTACCTGCTGCCCCAAAACAAACCCTAGTTTTGACCTTGCAGGTCACCTCAGAGGATAACCCTGGCTGCAACAACACATTTGCCTTTATCCTGAGGTTCAGTAAGCAAGAAGAAAAAGAAAGAAAAATCCTTTTGTTATATTTTTGGTAAATAATAGCAAATTTTTTTTGGCTTGTTGACATTGACGCTTTTTTCTTCCTTGCTGGAAAAATTGCTTCTAGGTGCTAAGGAACAACATGACCAAAATTTCCCACCTCTATCTGGGTAAAACAAGGCACTTAAGTCATTGTAGTCATTCCAGAGTGACTCTCCTGGCAATCCTTTAGAGCTGTCCAGATTGCCCTGCTTGGCTCCTGGCATGGAGGTGGTGACTCCCCACTGTGAAATAGCTGCGTGCCTTAACAAGGGCTATCTAAGGCACTGAGTCACCAAATGTGGTTTTCCCCTATGGACTTTTCATTGATTTCAAAATCAGGAGGGAAAGGTCTAACTGGGCAGACATTCATCAGCTTTGTTTAGTAAGAGAAATGAAGGCTGACAGGTCTCTATAGAAATAAATCAGAGTTTTCACAGTGTGTGTGCACATACACATACACACATGCCCACACATCCGCTCACCTGGACAAAATGTTTCAGGGAAACACCTGAACGATGAAGAGCTCTTTGAAACAACATTGGCACAAGAAGAAAAGAGTATGAAATGGTCATAAATAAGCTTGCGTCTGGAAATTGGAAGAAGACTTCTAACCATCAGACAATCAAGGTTCCTCAACAGCATCCCAGTGGAAAGAGCATAGGCAAACAGCTTGTTGCACTGTGGGGCTGTACGGTGGGGTGGCAGCGAGAGTGGGAGCTGTGCCCTCTGCAATGGTCTGAGGAAGCTGAACAGTAAGGGTGAGGAAAACTTAACTGGTGGCCAATATATTTGCCACTTGACTGAAAAAGTGTTAAGCCCTAATTTAGCCTCTTGGCAACTGATCTTATATTTAATGTAAGTAAGTATATTGTTAATCCTGCTGACTGCATTTCATGCAGAGCCAAGCACACTCTGAAAGGCATTGCAGGGATGGCCCTGGGCTTTTCCTAGTATAGTGGGGGACACAGCCGCCACTTCTAAGATCGCTTCCCTGTTAAATAGCGCTGAAATTTTTGCAGGAGGCAGAAGACCTTCCTCCACCAGGACACAAAGCATTGTAGTGCACCTTCCTTTTCCTCCCACCCTGCTAACTTCATTGTGAACACAGTACAAAAAAAAAGTTTCATCTTATCTCCCTGGTGGAGCAGAACAAAGGATCCATATAATTGACTGAGCTGGGTGAATATCAAAACCCTGCCATAATGCAAAGCATGCCTCTAGCAGCAGTCTCTCCCTTTGCCAACAACAGGACCTGGATCAAATTGGCAGTACAATTCATCCTGCATTGGGCTGACTTGTGTCACTCTGTACCTGCTCCGGGTCCCATGGAGAAGTTCTTCCTTTTATGTTATTGCACCAGGAAAAGGGAGAATGGGCAGGGGAAGAACACAAAGTACAGCATAAGCTTACAATTAAAAACTCCCTCATCCTCTCTCAGCCAGGCAAGCGGGGCAGTGGAGCAGGACAGCTGTCTTTCAGTGCTTTCAAGATACATTTCAAGCTCTGCACAGCTGGAGCTATTCAGTAGCTCGCAAAGGAACTCTGTACCCTTGCCAAGGCTCCGCAGCTGCCAAAACTGCCTTTATTAGCAGCAGCATTTCTTGTCCTCCATAGCTGAATACAGAACAAGTCTGACATTATTTTTCATTCAACCTTCCCAAGCATGCTAAGAAAATCACAATAATCCTTAGTGTGTGTATGCATGTTTTATAAGTGTTTTCTTCTTCCTATATATGTGTATGCACACACGCACACACACACATGCATACTTATAATGGTCTGGATGCAAAGTCCTGCTAGAGCATTGAACATCTCTTTCCTGTTCTGGTCGACTATATGTCACAGTGTCATGGTTCAACCCCAGTCGGCAACCAAGCACCACATAGCCGCCCACTCACCCTCCCTTCCCTGATGGGATGGGGGAGAGAATCCAAAGAGCAAAAGTAAGAAAAGTCATGGGTTGAGATAAGAACAGTTTAATAATTGACATAAAATAATAATAATAATAATAATAATAATAATAATAATAATAATGAAAAAAAAAACAATGAGAGAGGGAGAGAAACAACACCCAGGAAAAGCAAGTGGTGCAACTGTTCACCACCCACTGACCAACACCCAGCCAGTCCCCGAGCAGCGATCACTGCCCCCCGACCAACTCTCCCCAGTTTATATACTGAGCATGACGTCATATGGTATGGAATAGCCCTTTGGCCAGTCTGAGTCAGCTGTCCTGGCTGTGCCCCCTCCCAGCTTCTTGTGCACCTCCTCACTGACAGAACATGGGAAGCTGAGAAGTCCTTGACTTAGTATAAACACTGCTTTGCAACAACTAAAATATCAGTGTGTTATCAACATTATTCTCATGCTAAATCCAAAACACAGCACTCTACCAGGTACTAGGAAGAAAATTAACTCTATCCCAGCCGAAACCAGGACACTCAGCTACATTCAGACCTCTTGTTATTCATTATCTGTGGGCTCTCCCATGAACAGGTTTTTGTCTGGGCCATGCTGCTCTTTGTAGGTGGCACTCCCATCCCATACAGATGTCTGGAACAGCCCTTAAGTCCCACTTAAGTCCTATTTTAAGCATCTAAGTAGTTCTCAAGTGCTCTCCATGCCTTTTCTGCAGCGAGGTGAACTTAAGCCTGTGCAAATACCTGCCTTGTAGAAGTGAGCCAGGGTAGCTGTGTGTAAGTAAATTCAGTCTTTCTTCACTCTCTGCTGTTGCCCATTAGGGATTCATTGCTGGTCACCTACGGTCATATTTTAAAGTGTCTCTTCAGTTGAGGACCAGAAACAAAATGAGCTAACTTAGGGGCCAGTTGTACTCCAAATGATGGGAACTCCATTACTTGTCTAAGGATGGGTCTTGGCTTTGTTTGGCACCTGAAACCTTTCAGACCAGGTTTCAAGCAGGCTTGAGGTAACAGGGCATGTGAAGGCATGCAAATCACTTCTTCTGGATAACACAAACTTCACAGACAAGTCACAGACAACCCATAGCTTGTCCCAGCTCTCAGGCAATACTTACAAGCACATTTTCAGGAATTATAACCCAATTGCCAACAGCCGAGTATTATTTCTAAAATCAAGTTCCAATGTTGCTCTTACCATTTCATGGCTATTCATAATGTGTTTAAATATCGGTGTGATATTAGTCCTCCAAGGACCTGAAGCACTTGGCAGACACTGATGGTGTACACTGCACAAATGCCACTGTGATTAGATGAATATTTTAGTTTCCATTTTTCAGGTAGAAAAACTAAAGCAGAGAATTCCCGTAGCTTTCCATCCCTGTCGGAGAAGTCTGTCTAAGAAATGAGAATATAGCAAAGCTATTTTACTCCCATGAACTATGTAAATCTTATCACAGAGTCACGGAAGCAGAATAATGTGTGTTGGAAAATACTTTTGAAAATCACATAGTCTGACCACTTGCTCAAAAAAGAACTAGCTTAGATCAGGTTACTCAGGACTTACTCCAGCTGAGTTTTGAATATCCCCAAGGATGGATATTGCACAACATCACTGGGCAAATTGCTCAAATGCCTCATTTCCTCATTGGGAATTTTTTTTCCTAATATCTACCTGGAATTTCTACTCTTGTAAGTTGTCTGCATGGCCTCTTGCCCACTGTACACCTCTAGGAAGAGTCTGGCTCCATCTTCACTGTATTGTCTTCTCATAAAAATGAATTATGACCAGTTATTTCACCACCTCATAAGATTTTCGGCTTTATTGCTACATTTTGAATAGCTATGGTAAAGTCTTCATTTTCTTAAAGATTGCTTCTGATGACACAGCTAAGTATATTCCAGATACTGTAGAAGAAATTGTATTTGGTGTAGTCACTCACTTCACTCAGTGAACTGGAAAATCAATGCAATACGTACATCTTGTTATGCTCTACACTTGCTTATGAAGGTTTTCCTGACAAACTCTGGCCACGCTAACACTTTACTCCAAAAGAATTTTCTCCTGGGATGCATCCTCTGTGCATGCAAACTGTCATCACCCTATTAAGTCAATGGGACCATGACGACTGCACTTGCCAAGCTGCATTGAATGAAACTTCACCCAAAAAAAGGCATGAAACCATAGGAGAAAGGATGTCATGAACACCAGGGAACCTGAACAATGTATGTAGCTTCCTTTTGGTACAATAAACTTATGCCTGCTACCTGTGGTGGGGTCTAATACAATATTTCATATTAAACTTGTATAGCTGTCAAGTAAGCATACTAATGCTGGCATAAAAATCTACTTACTTTCTGTTTCCCATGCTAACTCGATACTAATGGGCAGTTAAATACATATAGGCCTATGCTTGCTGGAAGCATGTCTGTAAGCTATATGGAATATATCATGAATGTTTATGAGGAATATTTAATTCACCTTTTGGGGATATAAAAATATCTCTTTGGATGCAGGGATGAATAGAAATTTCTAAAGGGCATTCCATTAAATCATAATCATTCTCTCATTAAAAAAAGGCAAAAAACAATACACATACTATAGTCACATAAAACAATAGTGACACCCCGGATCTGGAGGGAACCTAAAGGAATTTACAACTTTCCTACTTTATGCAACAAATTCCAATGGAAAATGATGGCAAGATCTGGCTAATTTGCAGTGTCATTCCTGGAAACAGCATTTCTGTTGGGTTTGCTGGTGTACTGGGAGTGGCTGTATGACAGAAGGACCATATTCAAGCATCATTGGTGTTTTTCTGTAAGTCATTTGCTAGCAGGGACATTAATACAAGTCAAGTTTGGCCCTGTGACTGTTTAGCTCATCCTCCTGATGCAGGGAATTATTCTGACAAGTATTTCTGTGCCTGCTGTGGTGTTGTCCTCCAACTGCCTTTATCCTGCTGTTCAAAATTAGTGACACAGAGAGAAAGAATAACTGCAACAAGCTGAACTCTTTATAGGACAAGTTCCTCTGAGCAAATGCTCTAGAGCTGCTTTTAATGGCAGTTTCATTCCATCCATAAAAAGCTGAGCAAGCTAGACCCTTCTCAGATGCTTGCAGCATAGTTGCCCTTTGCTATTTAATTTTTGGAATAGCTTTTCTTTGGTCCAAGAAAGTCATTTATTGCAACTGACGTCCTTTGGAATAGGAGTGAAATTCCATCAGACTTCAAATGAACTTTAATTACATTGCAAATAGGTGGCAGGAGTGTTCCCAAGTTTAGCACTACAGCTCTGCAACCAGCCAAAAAGTGAGATGGATTTAATTTTATTCTGAGTATGGATTGTTTGGGGTGTTTTTATTATTCTATTTTACAGCGATTTCTAAAAAAAAAAAAAGAGAAAAATTCATAACAGCAAACACATCTGTGCTACATATTTTCCCTGTGTGGCACTGCAACAGCTTCAGTCTACGAAAATTAATGGACTGGAACAATATGGTTGGAATTTAAATGCAGAGTTGGCGCCAGAATCAGGAAACGGACAATATTCCCTGATTGTAGAAACGTGCAGATCACCTTTTCTCACTTACGCAACATTAAAAGGAAGGATATCCCTATCGGTGTCCTATTTATATTGTCAGCATTAAATCCATCCGTATAGCATATCGTAGTGCTCTGCTGCCTCTGCTAAGATGCACCAAACTGACTCCCTCCAACAATGACATGATTTTTCCTCAATTACTAAGCATGAAAATTTGTCCAAGAGTGTAGCTTCCATAGAAGAGAGTTTGGCATAGAGAGAACTTCAACAGATTTTACTGATCTGAGTCATAAATTGTGTGTAGCAGTCCCAGTGGTCTTATGCATGAGATACTGATTTCTGAACCTGCGATCATGGATTCAGGTCCCACATGGGTAAGATTTTTTTCTCCCCCCAAAAAATGCTGGGAAAAGGGACTGTTTAACCTACAAAGAAGAGCACAGGTATACATTAAATGAGTGCTGTGCAAAGACAGCATTTGTTGAGAACTGCAGTGGTGACTATGACAAGCTGTGGATTTAAATTACGTCAATAAAGACTCAACACATATTTTCAGGTTAAAATAGTCTTTCTAAGGAAAAAGACAGGGATGCCCTGGTCTGGGCTGTTTGGGCAGGCTGCATATATTCTGTCACCAAAGTGTTTTAAGGACAGAACAGGCAAACCTATGGGGAATGACCTGCTTTTAACAGATACTGGACAACCAGATAAGGACTAGATGGCTTCTTGAGGCCCTTCCCCACCCTGTAGTTCAACAGTCAAAGACCTCTCTAATCACTTTCTTTTTAAAATTGTATACATACATTAAAGGATTAATTTTTGATTGCTGCGCAAGCTTAGTAATAAGTCACAGACACAATCTCTAACACCTGCCCTGGATAGAGTATTACTTGGTACAGGTGCACATTTTTTCTGATCCTGCCGGATACAACAACTCTCTCAGTGTGAATATCCATAGGACAACAGGGCAAGATTAGCAGAATGAGGTGTTCATTTTTATTAGACCATATGGTACAGCTGGAAAAATTAAACAGGTGTTTGGGTGCACAAGCCCTCCCTCAAGTCTGAAATAGAAGCAGCAGACTTCAAAGCTAAACAGAAATGGTCAGCGCTTGCTTTACTGAATATATCATAGGCCATTTCTGAAAGAAAAGGTAGCAGGCACCTGTAGAGAAAAGATGTATAGGGAAGGAGCTTGAGGGACCGAGATGATAAGGTGGCTATCTCCTAGGAGCCAGATGGAGAGCCCATTGTTATTGGTATCTATTGGAGCTGTGAGTTTTAGCTGCCACGTGCATCTTTGTCAGATGTTTTTGTAGGTTCACTTTGGAGCTCATGAAAAGTTTGAATGGTGATCTTGAAGTTCCCAAAGCTGGGCTCACAGGGGGCTGGAAAGAGTTTCTCAGCTTTGAAGTACTTTCTTCTTTCATATCCAGGAGCTGATGTCTGTCCCCCAAGTCACGATCCAGAGAATCCTGACCAAGACACTGGTGAAAACTCCAATTAAGTAGTCGTGTCCAGTAGTAATAATCAGTGGAGCAGCTGCATCTTCCAAGTCACAGCATGTCAGCTGAGGCACAGCAGCCAGCCATGACTATGCTGTTAATCTGCAGTGAAGAGGAGGTAAAACACATCAGCTTAAGCCTCAGCAAGAGTCCTAAACCAGTGTATTTAAGCTGTCATCTGCAGCAGCCTTAGGCAGCACATATGACCCATTACCATGGCTCAGCTGGTGTCTGGAGACAGAATTGCATATCTAAACCTTAAAAAAAATTTTATGGAAGACTTTTATCTTTGTGATCTTCAGTGTCTCCTTTCCACGGGGAAGGAGTGAGCGGAAGGCACAGCTCACTTCCCATGGGAAGGACTGGGCATGAGTTTGCAGGCTTGTCTGTGTTAATGAAACTTCCCTTCTATTGACCTCAGAAAAAGGAAGAGCCTTGATGGTGCCAGATTCTCACATCCAAAGGAATAGGTGAGGCTCTGCCCATGGAGACGAGGAAGTAGGAGAAGCCAGAGACATGGAGTGAAGAAGTGAGACTAGGGGCTCGCAGGTAACAGTCTTTTGGGACATTCTGCTCTTGGTCCAGGACACTCTCCGTTGCTTTTCCAAACTGAGATACCACAGATATTGGGAAGGACAATTTAATTCCTATCCATGTGAGTATCCAAAACAAGTGGTCTAGCTCTGAGATTATTGTTCATTCTGCTTATTTTAACAATGCCTTGTCTTTGCTCTCCATTGCAGACTTGCTAACCTCAGTCACCTGTACTGTCCTGCCTAATTTGGAGATTCCTGGGACAGGCACCCAAGAATTGAGATTTGACAGTTCTCCCATATGGATTTAATTTGTTGTATTTTATACAAGTAAGTGCTTCCTGTCTGCAGATCAGGAGCCCTGTGGGCCATCAACTGCCATGAATAAGCTGGCCTCCAGCTTTGGAAAAATGGCTCCAAAAAGCTTGTGGGTGGGCAAAAATCACATTTTCCAAAATATTGCTAAAGGTTACAAGATGTTGATTATTTTGGTGCTTTTTCCATGATAAATTAATTGATAACCTTCCCACGTGCCATTTCACAGCTACACCTTATACTCAGGCCTCTGGGAGCCTTTGGCTGCTGGACTCATTCATTTGCGAGTATAACTGATGTCAATTTGTTATTTCAGTGAGCAGGGCAGCCTGCCAGCTCCTTCTGTGACAAACTGATTTTAACGCTATTAGATTCTCATTTCTGCTGCAGTGCATTAAGTACTTTATTGCTGAAATATGTGCAATGGCACTAATGATGGATTTACTGTTCCCTGAGGTGTGCAGGTGGGGAAAAATACCCAGGCCTTGGCTGGCTGGAGAAACTCAGCATCTCTCCTATAGCTGGGTACATGAGCATTCTGTCCAGGAATGGTCCATTTCAGATTTGACTCTTTGGGTGCAAGAATGGCCCAAAGCACCAATTTGAGGTACTACAGGCAATGAAGAGGGGCAGGTAGCTCTGAAAATAAAGGTAAAAGGGGGCAAGGTGTGGCAGCTCAGGATAACATGTATTTTGAACCATTTATCGTCTCCTGGACTTAAAGATTGTTAGCTCCTCATTCAACTGAGGATGCACAATAGCAGATGATTTGCACACTTCCTTAGTTCTCCTCCCCTGTGCAATGGGACATAACAAGTATTTGTCTCATTATAATTATAGAGCAGAGGTCCATGGCTATGGCAAATGCTAAATGAGAGAGTGGTTGTTTTCAGGAGCACCCCACATTATTGAGCATCAAAGATGGCAAACAAGAAAAACAGCAGTTATCCCATCCCTTACCACCCCCTCTATATTCAATATTTCAAGGAAATATTTATTTGTTTTTCCTTTTTCTTTTGCTGGTGGTAAGTTGACATGTGGTTTAGGAGTAAACCCGCAGTTCCCTGATATTCACAGAGTTTTAATTTTAAAAAACTAGATGCCCAGGCTTCTCACTGAGCCCTCCACCATTGCTCAATTAGCAGTTTGGCATCTGCCATAGCAAAACTTGGTGCTACATGGCTGAGTGATGAAGACACCAGTCATCTGCAAGTAGGTGGTGGACCAAAGGGCACTTCAGGAAAGAATTTTAGCATGTGCTTAATTCCTAGTGAAGTGGAGCTAAACACATGCTTAAAGGCTTTTCTGAATAAGGATGGACGTATGACCACGCTTAAGAGATTTCCTGGATCTTTCCATAAGGTGGCTTTTTACTGGGTTCAATAAGATTTGACTGGAAACCAGAAACCCTTTTCCTAAGGTTTTGTGGGTTGTATATTTGTTCAAACTTTGCCAACATAGGGGGGTAGAACAGCATTTAAACACAAAGAAAATGAATGAAACAGGATACCAATTGAAAACAGAGACTCCACCATGGATAAAATGGTCATTTAATTTTTCCTTCATATGTTATTAAATTCAAGAAAGCAATAAAGTAATAAAACCACCCAATTTCATTAGGTGGTTGAAATAAGTGTATATCATCAATGGAGATATTAGGTTGCATGAGTGTCATCACCAAGCTCTTTTAACAGCCTTCCACTACTAAAGGGCTGAGTGTTTTGTTCTGGGTGCGTAGCCCCAGCTCCATTTAATTTCAGTGGACACATGCTCTCCATCTGTGTGTCTGGGATACTTCCTACCAATTGCTTCAAAAAAGAACATTTCCCACATGCGTTCTTCCGAGCTGTCAGAAACAGCCCTATAATTTATTGATCTGACCTGATCAAGTTAAATGGGTTCAGCTCCAACCAAAGAAGTTTTAATAAAAACTGGGTACAGTGCAAGAGAAAATGTGCATGGAAGGCTCCTGAAATAAGGTGCAGAAGTTAAATGCTCCTGGCAATGTGTTCACACAGTTGAAAGCAAAGAAGACAGTGCAGCTCAATGAACTGCTGTCTGGGAGCTGAGCTGCAGTAAGTGACCATATGAGCACTCTTAGCCCGCTCCAGCTAACTGGACCACTTGCAAAGCTATAAATGTTTCCAGACATTGAGATTTGGCTGGATGCAGGGTAACTGTGCTTTATAAGTACAGTATATGTACCACTTAAAAGAGAACTTGCTACTTTCTGCAGTAAAAACACACATGGCAAGAGATTCACTCTGATGAGGAAGTTTGCTGCAGGGCATAAGTGCTCTGCATAGTGGTCCTTTGTAAGTGGAGTGAAGCCTCACTTTAAGTCATTTCTTACAGCATCTCTGTGGGAAAAGGCAATGTCATGACAGAAGACTGAATGTAGCAAGGATTTTCTAAACCCTTGATCGATTTATTTTCGAATTTTTTATAGATATGTCGTTGATTAAAGGAAGACTAGGGAAAAAAAAAAAAAAGACTTCTCTCCAGAAGAAAACGGGAGACCTGGTTACCCAGGATATGGAGAAGGCTGAGTTACTCAATGACTTTTTTGCCTCAGTCTTCACCAGCAAGTGCTCAAGCCACACCGCCCAAGTCACAGAAGGCAAAGGGACTGGGAGAATGAAGAACTGCCCACTGTAGGAGAAGATCCAGTTCACGACCATCTAAGGAATCTGAAGGTGCACAAGTCCATGGGACCTGATGAGATGCATCTGCAGGTCCTGAGGGAACGGGCGGATGAAGTTGCTAAGGCGCTATCCATCATATTTGAGAGGTCATGGCGATCCAGTGAAGTTCCCACTGACTGGAAAAGGGGATACACAACCCCCATTTTTAAAAACGAAAAAAAAAGGAAGACCTGCGGAACTACAGGCCAGTCAGCCTCACCTCTGTGCCCAGCAAGATCACGGAGCAGATCCTTCTGGAAACTATGCTAAGCCACATGGAAAATAAGGAGGTGATTGGTGACAGCCAACATGGTTTCACTAAGGGCAAATCATGCCTGACAAATTTGGTGGCCTTCTATGACAGGATTACAGTGTTGGTGGATAAGGGAAGAGCAATTGACGTCATCTACCTGGACTTGTGCAAAGCATTTGACACTCTAAATTGGAGAGACATGGATTTGACTGTTGGACCACTCAGTGGATAAGGAATTGTCTGGATGGTTGCACTCAAAGAGTTGCGGTCAACGGCTCGACATCCAAGTGGAGATCAGTGATGAGTGGTGTTCCGCAGGGGTCAGTACTGGGACCGGTGCTGTTTAACATCTTTGTCAGCGACATGGACAGTGGGATTAAGTGCACCCTCAGGAAGTTTGCCGATGACACCAAGCTGTGTGGTGCAGTTGACATGCTGGAGGGAAGGGATGCCATCCAGAGAGACCTCGACAAGCTTGAGAGGTGGGCCTGTGCAAACCTCATGAAGTTCAACAAAGCCAGGTGCAAGGTTCTGCACATGGGTCAGGACAATCCCAAGCACAAATACAGGGTGGGCAGAGAATGGATTGAGAGCAGCCCTGCAAAGAAGGACTTGGGGGTGTTGGTTGATAAGAAGCTCAACATGACCTGGCAATGTGCGCTTGCAGCCCACAAAGCCAACCGTATCCTGGGCTGCATCAAAAAAAGCGTGGCCAGCAGGTCGAGGGAGGTGATTCTGCCCCTCTACTCCACTCTCGTGAGACCCCACTTGGAGCACTGAGTTCAGCTCTGGGGGCCCCAACATAAGAAGGACATGGACCTGTTGGAATGAGTCCAGAGGAGGGCCACGAAGATGATCAGTGGGCTGGAGCACTTCTTCTATGAAGACAGGTTGAGACAGTTGGGGTTGTTCAGCCTGGAGAAGAGAAGGTTCCAGTGAGACATTACAGCAGCCTTCCAGTACCTGAAGGGGGCCTACAAGAAAGCTGGAGAGGGACTTTTACAAAGGCATGTAGTGATAGGACAAGGGGTAATGGCTTGAAACTGAAAGAGGGTAGATTTAGGTTAGATAGAAGGAAGAAGTTCTTCACTGTGAGGGTGGTGAGGCACTGGAACAGGTTGCCCAGAAAAGCCGTGGATGCCCCCTGCCTGGAAGTGTTCAAGGCCAGGCTGGATGGGGCTTTGAGCAACCTGGTCTAGTGGAAGGTGTCCCTGCCCATGGCAGGGGGGTTGGACTAGATGATCTTTAGGGTCTCTTCCAGCCCAAGCCATTCTATGATTCTGTGCTTCTATGATTCTATGAATTGAGATGTATGTATACATTACAGATTTTGTTGATATATTTTCTGTTGTAGAGCTATGCAATACAATGTCTCTGTGGACATGCCATAGCAATATCCATGTTTAGTTATGTAATAATGTTCTTGGAAGCATTATACCCACAGGTTCCTTCCTGCCAGGTATGGAGCCTTGGGCATCTCTGTGTGGCATCTGTCTGTTCGTTTCTAGGCGCAATTTTGAGAGTGGTGTTTTACTGTCTTTGAAATTCAGATCTGACCTAACCTTTATAAAGGTTTGGCTTAAAAAAAAAAGTAAAAAATTTGGGAAGGAAAGGGGAAAAATGTTATTAAGTGTTCATGAAAATAAATTTTGCTTCTGTATTTCAAAGAGCCTGCAGATCTGATCTAAACTTGGTGCCTTCTCTGACTTGACTTTGGCGAAGTTGCTCTGGGATGACATCAAAGTCACTCAGCCTCATCTAGGAAATGGATATTTCATGCACTCTGTTAGTCGTAAAAAGCCTCAGTCTTAGGAAAGGGATAAAGAAGATACAATGATCTAGAAAACACACACAAACAACTGAGATAAGCAGTGTGAGAGTGAGTAGTCTTAACTTTTATAGGGTGTATTTGGAAATCTTCCTTGGCAAGGGTTCTTCTCAGGAGCCAGAAGTTGACTGGCAGCAACTACAGCTCCAAGGAAAACTTACTGGCGAAGTGTTACCTTCCCATTCTTGGAGACAAGTGATGGGTCAGGGAGACTGACTGTCTCCAGAAAAATCATCAAAAATCCTGCCAGATGCAGGGTGAGAGCCCCAAGCCCAGAAGACGTAGAGAAATTGAGGACAGCACCATCATGTGCCAGGGGAGCCGGTGGATGAGAGGGGGTGTCAGAAAGGAGCATCCCCTGCCCCAGACTCCCTCTGCTCTGCAGCAACCGCCTGCCGAGGGTTAATGACAACCAAAGCAGCACTTAAAAATGCTGCACTTGTGTTGCTTGTGAGAATAAATCCCTCATGTTTTGTACCATGTGGTGCAAAGGAAAGTGCATGTGTGTGTGGACACTGAAACTCAAAAAAAAGTGAGCAAAAGCTCTGAGCTACTTCGGTGCCATCTGAGCCCTGCTCTTACATGCACTTAGCAGCACCCTTGAGTGCGACCACGTGCTCTGGCTAGCCCTCTGCAAGTCAGTCATTTTGGGTTTGGCAGGAGCTGGGGAAATATGTGCAGATAAATGAAGGAGTTTTACTTGTTCTGGAATGTGAAGTTGATGATTTTATGAGGAAAGTCTCAAATTGCTTTATATATCTTACTGAAGCACCTGGTAGAGTGATTAGCAGTTCGGTTACCCCACATGGACCTTCTGTAATTAAAGAACAGATAGAGAGAGGCATCTTCCAATATCAAATCCATCCTCTGCACTCCACTGTCTTTATCAACCACAGAAAAAGCCTGAGATTATTACTATATTAGTGCAGACACCCCTACTTGGATCAAAACCAGTTTAGCAATATGAAAAAAACCTTTATCAACATTTGAGATACGATGTTGAGACAGATTTGGCCCATTGAGGTCTATAGAGAAGTGCTTTCAGGAAGTCATGTGTGGCACAAAATGATGAGGTTGTTGAATTTAATAATTTGCTGGCAGACATATTTACATTCTAAGGGTTAGATTTATTTTTATTAATTAGTTCTCCCTATTGACCCACAAGGAGAGGATTTTCTCTTTTATGTAGACACCAGTAAAAAATTCTGCACATAAATAGTCAACATGACCAGAATTGACAGGCAGTGGTTGGGAAGTGCAGTGCTGTAATTATATTAGAGACGATCTGAGCTTGAATTATTGTTATTTTTTGCTATATGAATAGTCCATGAATATGATACTTATATTTACTTGGTGATCTCATGAAAGAATTATTGTTCCTTCATTCTGGCAGCGTTGCCAGTGTGCTCAGCCCTGTACAAAGATGAAGCAACACACAGCTCTGGTTGCTGAAAGTAACATGAATTTTGAACACAACCCACATTTTAAATTCCCAACTTTGCTTTCACAAAATAGCTGAACATTTGCTGTCAACAAACTTTCATGCTAGCACAGTTCAGCTGTTGAATATTCACAGAAAGTGACTGTGGTCAAGTCCAAATTCATTTTTTAACCTAAACGATTGTAAAAGACTGTTTTTCTGCCCCCCACCCTGCATATTCATGCACTATGCATTTAAGCAACACACTTCCTCATCCACCTAATTTCCACTGAGTTTCAGGTATGTGCTCATGTTGAACAACTACTTACATATGTTTTTCTTGAACGAGGGAGCAGAACCTTGGCCCCAGAGCCAGGAGGGTGCAGTCTGGGTGGAACTCCCAAAGTTTTGCTGCCTACAAATTCAGTGGGCAGTCGGGGTTGGGCTCCCTGCATTGCCAACGGAAAGAGATGAGCTCCCCAAAGACAGAGCACCTTCTGCCTCTTGCCATGCCTACAAAGGGAGATGAAGGAACCAGCTGGGAATCGATACCTGATTTTTAAGGAAGTTCGGGTCAGGGGGATGAACCCTGCTTTATACTTTGTTAACACTCAGAGCAGAATAAACCGTAAGCAGTATTCCAGCTCCAGCCTAGTTTAGGTTGCAACTCTATTTTTTTCTATTCAGTTACTTAATGACAAAATACCAGAGTTGTAATGCTTGTGTCTTATAGTATCATTCCTGGAAGAGAATACTGTACGCTGCAACTTCCAGAAAGGGTTTATTTTAAAAATCTTTGCTTATTCATGAAGCTTTTCACAGAAATGTACCATTTTATTTACCTGAGTTAAGTTCTGGATTCTACCCAGGTTTTTCTCTTCGGCTTTGCTAACAGTGGGTTTCTGTCTGTTCCTACAATCCATCTGTGTTCTGCTCAGAGAAATGCCTTCCCAGACCAAGCCCCGTGTTTGTGGAAGATCTTGCCTTTGGAATAGGGGTCCATGATTTCTCATGGTCAGGTTCAGTGATTAAGATGGCATCTACTTCAAATCCACCTGTGGAAACAAACAACGCTGCAGCTGTGGGTTTGCTATTGAAATGAAACACCATACTCTCCAAATACAGGGCAGGAGACTGGATATTCACGATAACACTTGGGGAAGGTAGTTTCTTCTGCACAGGGAGTTCAAAATGCTTTCCAAGTACTCATTTACTGAACACGCCCATGAGACATACACACGGGGAAATATCATGAGCCTCCTGTTACACAGGTGGGGCGCAGAAAGAAGTTTTAAAGTTTTTTAGATGCTTAAGCTGAGATCCTTCTCATATAGCCCAAGATGCCTAAAGTTAGATATCTAATTTTGATCTAATCTAGCATATTTTACATCCCTTTTTTAGAATTAAATGAATTACCATCTGAAGCTACCCATTTGTCCCCAATTAAGTATCATTGCTCAGGCTTAGGCCTTTATTTTTCACATGCCCTAAATATTTTCCTAATGGGGATACAGTCTTTTATAATGCCTACTACTTGTTACAGTCTGGAAACATTAAGTCAACCTCACACCAAATCCCAGAAATTAAGAGCCATGTCTGGCTTGCTTATTTCTGCAGCAGTGGCTCCCCAGTCTTGTCCATTATACATGTGATTTCACCATGACCACAGTGCTCACTGCAATGGTATTTGTGGCCTCAGTAGACTTATACCCTTGAGAGACTGTAGGCTCTGGGGGATTTTAAGGTTCCTTTTTCCCTTTGTCTATAAAACAGGGAGAGAGATGGACAGGAACAATGTGTGGAGTTGCAACATGGCTTGTTACAGGAGTCCTTGTTTTCTGGTTTTCCCCTCCAAGGTTGCTCTGGCTGCCCATGTCTGCTCTGCTCCTGTGATTTTCAGTCACTGTGTGACACAGCATAGTAACAAAGTTCAGATCATGATCTTTGTTATGAAAATCAATTTTTTATTTTTGCCATTTCATTTATCTAATGTGTGATACATGAAAGAGTAGGTACACTACGTGGAGAAGACCTACTGTCATCCAGTGAAGTTTTAATGACGTATTTTGGTTTTACCACATTGGACACCATAAGCACATCCAAATGACAAATAAAAGTCAACGTCTACCATATGTCAAGTGCCTGATGAAATACTTAAGCTGAAAAAAAGAGTCTGTTTAGTAACAACTAGCTCTGGGTTAGCAGATGACCACATTCACGTTAGGATTTTACATCATGTCTCCTATGGTCTGAATTAGCTGATGTAGGATGAAATCAGTGGATACACACATTTTTACACGGATTAGCTGGTAAAGTCCAACACAATGGGAGCCACAGCAAAAAGCCAGAGCTGCCTTTTATTAACTAGTGTTAATAAATATGGCTTCACTAACCCAGTCCGATAGCAAGTGAGGGAAGATCGGTCTAGCCTGGGAATGCTCTTCCCATGTGACGAAGCTGAGAGTAAAGGAGCTAGAGGGTGCCCTGTTTGGTGAAGAATGACTTTATTTTCTTTGGCTGGCAAATACAAAAATATAAACCCTCTACTCCTCAGAGGAAGGGCAGAATGCAGGGCTGCAAGCAAGCGCCAGGATTAGCCCTGTTCAAAATCAGGGCCTTATGTGCGAACTGGCGGAAAGTAAATAACTCTCCAGTTCATGTGTCTGAGCAAAATGATACAGGGCCAGAATTAATTAGTAAAAGGTATTGACTGCGGAAAATGGCTAAATGGTATACTGAAGGCCCGAGTGTGAATACTTTGTTAGTCTGCTCTAAGATGTCCTGCACTTCAGGGTTGAGCTGAAACACAGTGAGACCCAAAGATGTCCACAATGTTGGAACAGCTGCATCTTAACTCTTATTCTTAGGTTTACTTGAATAAATATCACCAGGGCTGAGACCTATCATAAAGGGCTTTAGAAAGCTGACAAAGTAACAAAGACACCTCACAAAATAGGTCTCAGGCTGAATGCTGGGCTAATATTCTCTAATCCCAAAGGACTTTTCAAACAAACATATCCCCACAGAGGTCTATTTACTCAACAACTGGAATTTAAAATAGGTATATTACCAAGATCCAGCATTCTGTGTCTCTGTTTATATTCTGAAAATCAATATCACAAGAAGCGGAAAGGGTCTTTGGCTGTTATTATCCTTGTGACTTTACAATTCCTTCTCTCCCCATTCCCTCCTGAGATGTCTGTGAATAGCTAGGAACGAATAATGTCTTAATTGCCCATGAAAAGTATACTCAACTGCTAATATAAATATATACTCGGAATGAGGACCTCAGGCTACAGAATGTCTTATTATTTAGGAACTGTAATTATTAACTAAGTGGGTAAATGAACTAACATTTGCTTGGTTTCTCAAATTTAACATAGTATCAGATTGTTGATAGCAATAAAACAAATTTGACTTTGGTTTTAGTTTATTTTTGTTTATCTCTTCCCTCTGATTCTCCATGTGCTTGTTAAATTGAAAAGAAAGATGATGAAAGGACAATAAATACATACTGTATTTCATTATATCAGTTGTATACTGAATCTTTGAAAGAAAAGCAGTAAGTCCATAGATAAGTGTAAGAAATAACTAAGTCACCAGGTTCTTCTTTTCACATTCCAGCCAATGCTCAGGGGTTCATCTTGAACAGTTTTAGACATTTGAAACTTTGGGTTTGAGTCTATGCTTGTTTACCTCTTTCTCTTTCAGCATGTCTCCTGGCAGGACAGAATATCTCAGTGAGCGAGGGTGTACAAGAGGGGGAGGTGTCCCGGTGCTGTGCCCCGGGAGATGCTCCAGGGGACTTTGGCTCCTGCTGTTCCTGCCATACACTTAGCTTAGCTTCACAAAACGTACTGTGGTCATGGGGAGCTGAACATGAATTTGGTCTATTTTTAGTGTCTGATGATAAGCACCAACAAGGCATCTCCATGCATCTTCTGACCTTCTTAGCACAATCCTGTGGATATCAGCATTGCCCACTGATGCTGCTGCCCCACTGACCCATGGGCTAGCAAGCACTTTTCTGCACTTCTTCCCAGCTCCCTCTCCCTTGCAGAGTATGCAGACGCCAACTGCTCAGCAATCAGGTGGTCTGCTTGGGGGTGCCAGAACATGGCTTTTCTCTAGTGTAAGAAATGTATTTATAGGGGGTTTGTTTCGTTTTATTTCTCTTACCCCAAGGATGTGTTTGAGCAACAAAGCTCATTGTAACCATGCTACCCACTATTATCTAGCTCTTCTTGGCAGTGGACTTCAAAGGAGCTCACAGAGCTGGAAAGCATCACTACCCTTGGTTTTGGCCGTATGGAAAATGAAGCATGGAGATAACAACATTCAGCTCAACAAACACCATCCCCAGTGCAGCACCAGTTATCTTGTGTAATCCTGCAGAAACCAACAGCAGTGTAAAAGGAAAACTCTTTATGAAAGGCTACTGAAAAGTCCTCACTCAAATGATATGAGTGTATAATGCACAAAGTACAAACACCTCAAAGTAGTCCTATTCCAACTGACAACCCCACAGAGGAGCAGTGGTCTTTTATGCTAGAGGAAGATATGGTGTTACCTGCCTGAGGAATTCTGTGCTCTTGCACATTTTTGGTCTTACCTAGTTTAAGGGTTAAATGAAGCCAAGGGAACATTATCAGTGTGTTGCAGTGATGTTAAGAGTATGAGATGTCAAAGCGACTCTAGCAGTTGACATGGCCAAGCCCCTGTGCACGTGACCCAAATGCAGGGGAGAGAAGCATGCCAGAGATAATCAAGATAATTCAAGGATGTCCTGATGCATTAGCTGAAGGGACAGGCTGCCTAAGGGTTGAGTTCAGAGTCAAAAAGCAGCATGGTGACAACTGGCTGCAGCCGAGCCCTAGAATCATAAAATCATTTAAGTTGGAAAAGACCCTTAAGACCATCGAGTATCATTGTAAACCTAAACACTGCCAAGTCCACCACTAAACCATAGCTTCGAGCCTGAACTTGAGCACAAGGTTTCAAAGGCAGCAGACACATGGTGAATATCAGCAGACCAAGCCCGTAGCTTCTCATCTGTTGACACTGTTGTCCATGGATTGTGATAGCTCACAAGGCCACACTGATTGAGCTGTGTACATACTGACAGCTTCATTACATGCAAAACTGTGTTGTTCTGGGCTTTCACTTCCAGATGTGGAAGAGCTGTGTGTGCAAGAGCCACAGGAGGTTAACTCCGAGAGCAGCCTAATGTGGGGAATTAACAGCCATATGAGCCATCTCTTCCTTCTCCAGGTGGATGCATGATTCCTTGTAACTTAAGACTATGCACACATCTTTATAACATCTCCCCTCATAGTGCTGAGGACTCTGTAGCTGCTAGTATCATGGGGGATGAAAAAATTGCAAAAATGCTGCCCTTTCATGTTGTTCCAAGATGATGTTCCAAAATCGAACAGGAGGGTAAGTTCTGTTGTGTCTCGTGGTTTCGAAGAGCCTACAGTGAGGTTTTGATCTCCACTATATGGATTAGAAAAGTTCCCTGTAAATAAACAGTTCTTTGAAGACAGCATCCTCTCAGTTCAATTTATACAGCCAACGCATACAGAGGGTGGGCCTGACTTCTGCTCTGGCTGGACTAGACTTCCTCTCAAAATTAAACGTTGATGCGATAATTTCTTGCAGATTGTCCAGTGCAAGCATGTAGCAAGTAAAATAATGCAAAGGACCTGGCACAAGTACAGAAGAGAGAAACCCCTGAGTCAGATCACCCACCTCCACCTCTTCCCCGATGCAGCAGTGGACACATTAGTGCTGATCATTTTGCTTAAAACTTCTTTTACCTTGGTAAAAATTACAAATAGGCAAAATAGCAAATGA
This sequence comes from Theristicus caerulescens, assembly GCA_020745775.1. Taxonomy (NCBI): domain Eukaryota; kingdom Metazoa; phylum Chordata; class Aves; order Pelecaniformes; family Threskiornithidae; genus Theristicus; species Theristicus caerulescens. The sequence continues at coordinate 9,016,162 of CM036563.1, read as the reverse complement.
ACATGCTGTCAATATTCAAAGTTTCCCTGATATTACAGAATTTACAGAGCGGAAGTCACACACCATTTTGTCTATAACTTTCCAATGTAAAGATCATTTAAAAAATCACAGACTAAAAGAAGAAAGATTTGGGAAGGAAAAAAATCACTCGTTTTTAATATCTTCTTCAGTGGTAAAGAAAGGGAGAGGAATAATGCATGAACAGAAAATAATTATTTAAATAGTAATATTCCCTAGAAAGATAAAACAAAACTAATTGAAAAAAAAAAATTTTTATTTTTTTAATTTCAGATTGAAACTTTGTGTTAAAGGTGTTATTGTTCAAAAGAATATTCATTTTTTAATAAGACCTATTTTCCAAGGAAAAAATATCCACAACATCCATCATGCAAATAAAGAACATGAACATGTTATCATGTTCTTTGAAGCATCCGGTCACTTGGATGTAGCTATCTTTAATGTTTGCTTGCAGCCATGGAAACGACATGTATTTCCCCTTTTGGCACCGTAATGACTTTATCAAGACTCTAAAACTATGGGACTTCAGTGTTTAAAAAATAAAAGAGGAAATCAGCTATTCTTCTGAGTCTTTTGTGCTATCTCTAGAACAGGTCTAACACTCTTCTGCTTCAGCGAAGTGAAAGCATTGACATCTTTCCAATAATCCCAAAAATTCAGTGAGTTCCCAGAGGAATGGAGGCACAGGTATCTCCCACGTTGCAGGAGAGGCAATCTCTCCTGTAGATGGATGGCAGTGAGGGCAGGGTGGTAGCAAGAGGTCACATATTTTCTTAGACTTGCTGGTACAGTTGGAAAGAAACAGAAAATTCCCAGACTAAGTTTTGAAGTGTTCAGGACACAAAAGAAAAAAAGACCTGTTCTGACAAGCCTTGTCTCGCAGGTGGATACTGCTTCGGTAAATGTGGGAAATACCTGAGCGTTTACAAAGTGACTGAAACACTGAGCGGGCCAAAGCCTGTAGAGGTGATAGAGAAGTTTCTAATAGGAGAGGGATGACTGGAAGAAAACTTCTTAGTCTTTGCTGAAGGAAGGGAAGGGGAGGTTTCCATGTTTTCATTCTGGGTTGTGCACCCCAAAGGAACATTCCACATTTTGGAGGAAAGTCCAGACTAGCAGGATTTAAGATTGGTCATTGTTAATCTACCTCTGAGGTCTTTCATCTCAATCTATCACTATATTTTAAACTTCATGAAAGGAGAGTTGCTTTGGCTAACACGAGGGGCTGGACAATTTGTTCATGCAGTTGTTATGGGGTTAATATCAACAGAGAAAATGTTAGTATTACAGTTAAGGTCCAGATTCCTTAACTGAGCCTCGACCTCTTCCAATTGCCATTTTTGTGATACCAGCTTCCACCCAGAGGTTACTGTCAAGAAGAGCTTGCCATGGACTTCAACCACAGTCAGATGATCAGTAATTTTATTTGTCGGTGTGAGCAATCTGGATGATACAGCATGCAATCTGTTGTAGTAGGTACTGGAAAATTCAGGTGGGGCAGCAGAAATCCTCAATTTTTGTGCCATTGTGCCACCTAAGCTCCTGCCTTTGGTGCACACAACTACTCCCAAACATGCTCCAAGGCAATAGTTTGCCTGAGTGGCAGCTTCCCAGCCGCATCCTGGCAGGTTACGCCATCCTCTTGGGATCTCCCTCCAAGGGCAGTGCAGATATACCCAAAGATATTGATGTCGGTGCAGCGGCAGGCAGCTGAAGCAAAGCTACAAAGCCCATTTCATCTGTCAGGGGGTTTGCCGGTAGCTCCTGGTGTGCAGCGCTCCTTCTGCTATCACTGCGAGCAGGGAGCGATACCCCCCTGCCGCGCTTCATCCTACTTTTTCAGGCAGAGCTGAACAGAGTCAGCAATGTGACTTGTCCAAGGCCACCCAGAATGAGCACAGGGCTTGGAATAGGATCCATGTCTCCTCTCTCCCAAGCTCAAGGGGGGCTTTTGGCTTTTTTTTTTTTTTTTTTTAAGAACAAGACCTTCCTTCCTGTAGGTTGCCGAGTGCCCTGGCACCAGCCATAGCAAACAGTCCCGGCTTCGGCTCTATGCAAGAATGAACTGGGCACAATTTCCAAGCGATCCGAGGGCCGTCTGCTGGGACACAGGGAGAGAGGCTTCCAATCCAAACAAAGCAGGGAAAACGTTATGCAAAATCACTTCTCCATTCCCTTCCTTCCCACTCTTTCTCTTTGCATCATGTTGACAGAGGATGTTTCTCCTGGCCGTGGCCTGGCTGCTGGTACACCCTCTGCATGGGCTTCTGTGGCCCCCAGGGGTAGAAGTGCTGTTTCACAGAGAGCTTCAGGATTTCATAAACTGACTTCATTTCACATGGGTATGAAACCCAGCCTTCTCTTAAATCTTCCATAAAGGAAACTCCCCCCACCTCATTCAAATAAATAAATAGATAGATAGATAGATATTTTTTCTTGGGCAATTCCAAATGGTTTGTTTCAAGGAAATCAAGTTTTTTTTTCTTTTAGATATTGAGTGTTTCTACAGGGTCTGGCTGTGGGTGAAGGGGTTGGAGGGCCCTGTGCAACACCCACCTGCCCCAGCACTCCTCCACCAGCCGTGTGGCGGAGATGCCACAGCCAGCTTGATAACAAAGCATGTGGCACAGGAAACAGAAAATTTAAATCCAAAGTTACATCCAAAGGAAAAGCCAAAGCAAATTTAATTTCCAAATGTCAAAATAACACATTTTGACACTGTCAGAACTTTTCCTCTCTTTTTCATATGATTGTGCAAAACTTTTCAGTTGAGATGACATTCAGATCTCTGAGAGGAAAGACCTCCATCAAAGCTTTTCCAAATAGCCCCAGAGGAGATGTTTCATTTCCTAATGAAATCCATTTTCTAATGGATTAAATACTATTCTCTTGGGTTTTAAAATGCAGTTCTGCGAAGGAGGACTAGGGAAAAGGAATGACTCCAGGTGCACACAGCCCTGAATCCTGGTCACATCTTTTGCCACTTGTTCTGTTGTATTTAGGGATGTCCCTTGGCACAGCCAGTTTCTCCTGTGAAAAAGAACAGAAACACCTTTTGCAAGAGCCTGTTTGTGGCGCTGGCAGGAAGCACCAAGCTAACCAAAAATACCTGTGTGCTGTATGGGAGTGGCACAGCTCACCCCTTCGCTGTGTCTGCAGTTGCGCTTGGCAGAGCATGGCCAGAGGTTCGGTTCTGCTCTGCTTTTCTACCACAGTTTTTTTGGAAATCAGAGAGCATGAATGACTAGAAATACCAGGGATGTGAGATGCACAGAAGATATTTGACTTTTTGTAAGAGCGGTGCACCCAGTCTTAAAAATCAGGACCTCCTCCAGGGTTTGAAATTTGGCATCGAAAGAGCAGACCACCGTAAATCATTAGCCACTTCTGGAAATCTCAGCCAATTCTGCAGAAAATGAGAAAACCTTCTGCTGGAAGTTAAAAGAACAATCCATAAGTGGTTTTAACAGCTACTGTGTGTCCCTGCTGTACTAAGTTATTTAACCTGAGATGAAGTTTCTTCCCAGGCTCCTAGCCCAACATGGCATGTTTTCTCTGCTGGAGATTCAGTTCTTGTACATCATGTAGTAAATATAAAAAAGGAGGTTTACAGCCCAGTGAATAGAGAAATCTCTTTCCAGGTCAATGCAAGAAATTATAGAGCATTGGAAAGCCCTAGTTTTATCTCCTGCCAAAGGAGGGATTAAGCTACAATGATTCCCAGGCCCAGGGTCTTTTTTTTTCCTTTTGCCTCTGCCTTCTTTGAGTGCAAATTGACAGAGACGAGTTTTCACTCCAAACAGCTGTCTGTTATTTGAATGGAGTCAGTTCCTAATCCCGCACATGACTGCCATCAGAGGCTGCTGTAGTGGAAATGTTTCTAGTATCAAAACAAAGCCTCTGGCACAAAGATCTGTTTGAGAGGGCTTTGCGCGTAACCTCTGCTTTCAAATACTATCTTTTCTCCAAAGGCACTGCTCTGCTGGCTACCAAACTAGTCATTACCCATTTAATTAAGAAAAGATGCACTCTATTTTGCATAATTATAAAGGAGGAAAATCAATATAAGATGCTCAAATGAAAATCAGTTGTTGGAATCCTTCTATTTATATTTTCTTTTAATGTGTGTTTTCCCTCCCTCAATTTTCATTTGGAAATCGGAGCTTCAAGTGAAGTGGGCTGAAATAATGAATGGGATTGTTCTGAGAATTGTACTTCCCAAAGATCAGTTGCTGGAAATGCTCATACCAACCATTAATACTAAAATGTGTAGAAGTTTAGGTAGAATAAACATTCTAGGTATTTCTCCAGTTACTTGCCAATCCATATTTGTTTTTCAAAAACTCAAAAGGTCATGCACTGCTGATCTACATAACATTTAATTCCAAATATTGTCACCTTCGCTTGCCTCAAATTAGGGAGAAATATCCCAGCAGGTGCAATAATGCCACTCAGGTCAGGATGTCATGGAAGGGCTGAGTTCTCTTACCACTCCTGATGACAATTTCCTTCCTGAATTTTGGTAAAGGACTTGCTCTGTTTGCCTCATGCCTTACCTGTAAGACCATGACAGCAATACTGTTGTTAAAAAAGTCTGTCCTCTCATTCCAGCAGGAATTGCTTCTCACTATGTGTTCATATAGCAGCAGGGATGCTGCACCTCATCTTGGTCACGCTTATACCAAGAAGATCTGTCATTGAGTTAAAAACACCCAGAAGGAGATTGACCTTTCATTAGTGCTGCAAAAGACCAGCATGCCATGTTTCTGAATAGATGCTGAAAACAGGACTGAACTGGTCAAGTTTAAGTATCCAAGTCTGCACATTTTTGGTTAGGAGAGGGGATGAAAATTATGTCTCCACATCACAGAGCAAGGTTCAGGGAACTCAAATGGCTTTCCAAAAGAGCTGCACAGAGACTCCAAATCAGGAGTAGGGACAGACGCACACCTGGGCTCCAAATATGAGGTTGTCATTTCTGCTAGAAAGCACAGAAAGAGGAGATGCATCCTCCACTGCCAGAACAACTTTGGTGGGCAGTTGTTGTTCCTTCCTCAGAACATCCTTCACATTGAAAGACAGCAGTGCAAGTCCCACTTCTCTCACTGCCAGAGTTGCTTTGGTTCAGAGGGGGTCAGGAATACCTTCTCCATAGCCTGTCACTGCTCTGTTTCAGCTGTGCTCCTTGAAAGATCACAAAGATGCAGAGCAAATACAAATGGCAAGGAACAGATTCTGTGGAGAGATATCCAGAGTCTTCTTGGGGGAAAAAAAAGAGGTTATCTAGTTTGGGGAATGTTATTTCTTTTTATGAATAGCTTTTTGTCGGAATGTCAGAATTTTAGAATCCACATACTCTGGATCCTTCTGAGCACGGCCAGACAAGGTGAAGTGAGATGCTATACCACCTCCAGGGAGAGGCACTGCTCACATCAGGGTGCTGAGCTCTGGGAATGCCTCGACTCTCATGGGCAGCCAAAAGTGGGTGGTAGGTTCCCCAGGACATCTCACACAGCTGGGTGTCATCTCTGCGGCATCAGAGGCTGAGGAGAGGACAAGAAAAAGCAAATTTCATCTACTAGCGTAGTGTCATACTGAGGTGCTGCAAGGACAGAAGGGTGAGAGATTGGTATCATCTTCAGGGATGGGAGGGTTTTGGGTAGGAGCAGTATCACTGTGAAGGAGGCAAGCAACCATGCTGAAGACAAGCACTGCAGGGGAAAAAAGACCAGTGAGGGGAAAGTGGTACATGAATTGGCAAAACATGCATAGTGGGAAGGGCTGGAACTTGATGGGCCTTGACAGTGCTAGCACAGCCCCTACAAAGGCACGTTGAGCACTTTAGATAATGAAAAGCTTGGTGCCGAAGCATGTCTTTCTAATTAATTACTGCATTTGGCACAGTAATCCCTCTCAAATTGACTTAATGCTCAGTTCAAGAAGCATTGGAAACTCTGGCAGGTCAGCTCGCCCCACCAGTGGCTGCTACTGGGACCCTCCAAGGTGCCTGGCTGGCTCTCCCTGCCTGCTGGGGACAGACAGCGGTCAGTGCCAGTTGTACCGCTGTGGTGAAAGAGATGGTCTATCAAAGCAAAGAGCACAAAGAGACAGCTTGGAGAGGTCAGTGAACAGAAGTGGCCTCCAGCAAAGACACTGGCTCGCTGTTGTGGAGCACCCTCAATTTAAAAGTGATGTTCCCTCCCTTCCTTCATCCCCAGCGCACAAACACACTGACCTCCTATTTTTCATAACATGTCCCTTATGGGGAAACACCAACAACTAGAAACAGTTTTCAATCCAAACTGAAAAGCTGCTGTCAGGAGCCCAACAATAGCTAATGAGGAGCAATTTTGGATCAGCCCCTCAGGAGGCTTCTGAAGGAGGTGGCAGCTGGATCAGAACCACAGGCATCTTCTGTGAGCTGTGGTTTTTGTCTGCCATGGAGATGGAAGGACAGCAGTGTGAGGACAGACCTGGATGATGGGCTCCAGAGTCTGTCCTTGGGCCAAGCCAGCAATTACACCAACCTACTGATCTGTGGTGCAAGTCCAAGGAGAAAGCCCCTCAGGGGTGGTGGACACAGAAGGAAGGGGAGCACAAGGAGGCATGTCTTCTGCACAACCTATGCTGTGGTTTTGTGCAAAGGCAGAGAGGCAGTAAAACCAGAAATGTTTGCTTGCTTGTTTGTTCTTGTAGGTGAATAGAAATTCCCCTTTTCATCGCTGAAATAACTGATCATCTTGGAGACAGGATCCATCCTGCTTTCAAAACTCTCCAGGTGACTTCAGTCCAACACCACCAAGGCCTTTGCCTGTGAGTAGGAGAATTTTACTCAGAACTCTGTCCTGCATGACCTGAGATGGGCCCTGAGGGTGGGCAAAGGCAGACTGAGAAGTTCCCATCACGTTTGCCTCTGCTCCTGCCCCAATGCTCCTACCCCACCACACAGTAGGATCACTGTTTGGCCATGCACCACAGCACCGGGGTAAAACATCAATCTGTAGCTTTTTTCTGAAAGGATGTTTTTAACCCCATTTCAAGGACCTGCCGCATCTGCCCACAGCTATCTGTCCTGACACACCAGGAGCAACGGCTAATGGTAGCACATGGGCAGGAATGAGTGGGATTGCTGGGAAATAGGGACATCTCAGGCCAACCTCTCCACCAGACCTAGCATTTTATAAAACTTTCTTTTTTCTTTAGCTTAAGGCACTCTCCATCTTCCTGTGTAAAGTGCAAATAAAACCCTTCTGCTTTTCGACAGATTTTGTCTGGAGGGAGGTATTGATGTCTGTCAATGGAGGCTGTTCAATTGCCTCAAGTAGGTGACACCATCTGAAAAAGGTTATTTACATCTGCATTTTTTCACAGTTTGGGACAAGGTGATAGTAATGGGAGAGAGTCCTTGGATGGCAATGGAAACTTCAGACTTTACTCAATATCACAGCTGTAGAAGTGGGACGTTATCTCTAAAAAATGTTTTTTTAACTGATGGGAAGTTTTTCTTTCCAAGTAAGCAGCAATGTTCACTATGACAGTTTATTTTGGGGGTAAATTTGGGAAGTTTTAGTTTTTAACATTTCTCAGAACTTTGGGGGGACATTTTTTCAAAAACAGCAAAAAAGTTTGAAGAAATTTAAATGAAAAATCACTTTTGGACCTTTCCCCAACTCCTCCCCAAGAGAAGACCTACCTTAATCCACAGTGTTTCCAGGTCAGAAACTGAATAGCTTTTTGTATCACTTCGAAGAACAGAAAATGGTCAAAGCTTCTCTGCAGAGTGGGTAGGCAGAGAAAAACTGATCTATAGTATTTGAAGTCTAAATTTCACCATCGTAAGACAGTGAAGAAGCACGCCCTATTCATTCAAGCGGTAGACTGAAAGATCGGCTTATTTTTTTTATTTCCTTCGCAAGCAGCTTTGCTAGTATGTAAACCTCTACAGATCGTGTTCAAAATGGCTGTAACTGATACACAGGTCAGTTTGTGGAGTGTCCCCTAGGCTTGATTGACAGTGCCGTTATTTTGGGGGTTTTTGCCTTTCCCAGGCCTCGCCAGTAACAGATACGTGGAGACAGAGGGGATAACATGAAATGCTTTAAACAAATGCTTTCGTTAATGCACATCCCACAAGCCACGAATGCTCCAGGGGACTTTTACCAAGGGTTGCTTAAACATCTTTTCCGAGAAACAGCCCCTCTTCATCATCATCCTGGCCCCTCACATCCCAGCAGAGGGTTAGGGTGGTCTGGGAGACACTGTGCTCCTGAGGGCAGTGGGAGGGAGCAAGCTGAAGGACTGGAGATTGCTGGCTGGGTCCTCAGAATGGAGATTGCTGGCTGGGTCCTTGAGTGCTCGTGCATGACCGTGGAGGGGTGGGAGGACCCCCCTCCTCTCTGGGCATGTGTGCACACGCAGGGGCACACGCGTGGGGCTGCTGGCAGGGACATGCGGGAAAGCAGATTTCTGCAGCAGGATCCTTCAGATAAGGATGTCCCGGCTCTGCTTTCCCCCACAACTATCAATCTGCTTCTCGGCTGCGAGCCTCTCCCTTGCTTTCTTTGCTTTGAAACAAAAGGTCCGTTCAGGGAATGCCAAAGTGCAACTGGATAAAAATGAAAAAAACCATCATCTTTCCCTCTGCTCCTCTTAGGGTGTCTGAAAGGGCATGCTCAGCATGCAAAAAAAAACCTGCTGACTTCACACTCTGCTGGTGAAGGCGATTTGAAACCAACAAAAATAATTGTCACTGTGTTTAGCCAGAGTCAATAAAAGCAGTAAGGGCCTGGCAGTGTCAAACCCAGGAGAAAATAAATTGCCAGTTCATGAGCACTCCCTACTATGTATCCTGAAAAGAAGTTTTCTTTCCTTTCTCCTCAGAAAAAAATGATGGGGGGCGGAGAGGGAGAGAGCTGAGACGGGGGAGATCCTGGCAACGTATATTTCATGTCTAATGATATTGTTTTAGTGGTGAGCAATAAACTGTGGGGTCTTGAATGATGGCATAGGAAAGAATAAATAAAAGCACTGCTTACACTGATTGCCTGTTGGATCACATAGTAAATCTGAAGTAAAGTGTCTTATTCATAGGGACAGGCAAAAAAGTTGCAAAAGCAATGGAGTGACATGATCTGTCTTTTCCAAAATGCCTATGATTTTGGATGCCCAGCCTGAGACACAGTCAAGGGGTCTGATTTCAGAAAGGGGAAGAGCCCAGCACAGTCTCCAAATTGCTAGCATGTTTTAGCCCCAAAAAATGAAGGTGCCTAGTGCTACACCGACAAGGATCAGACTTGGGGGGATGAAGCTCTCCGTAATCATGCCTGGTTTTATTCCCCAGCTCTGCCAATCTCCTTAATAGCATTGCTCCGCCTTTACAAATCTTGCCTCACCTAAAGCCACCAGCCACTTTTGAAAACCGAAGCCAAAACCAGAGTTCTAATGGTTTCCAGAGATCATGAGAGCATGAGGGAAAGCCACGTCCAAGTGATCTTTTATTGAATGTTTTAACAAAATTAAACAGAATATGGTAGAATATAGAGACGAAAAAGTCAGGCAGAAAATAAACAGTGCTATTTGTGTTTCCTTTTCTGTGTTGTTTACCCTTGCCCTGGTAACCTCCTTCTATTTTAGCCTTGTTTGTCTTAGCAGTGTTAGGTGCACAACATGAGGGACTTCATTTTCAACCCAAAGGAATGTCTCAGATGTTGTTAGACATCCATGCAGACCTTAGACATGCGTGGCATTTACAGGCCCACCTCTGAACGTCCTCCTCGGCGCATGAAAGACATCTTCTCTGTGAAGGACACACTGCCCCAATGGTACTGACCCATGTCATCTTTTAATTGTTTTAAGCAAAAAATGCTCATTCAGTGAGTCCAGAGTGATCTGACAGGCATGAAGACAGTAGCTAACCTGGAGAGCTGAGGAGCCCTGGAGGAAAATTGGCAACACACAGAAGCCGGGATGGGGTTGAAATGAGGCAGCCAGTGACCACTTTTTCTTTGGAAACATCCCAATGGATGGAAAGTGCTGGCCAGCAAGCAGGGAAGGGAGATGGGTTTATACGTCACTTTGGCCCATCTGCCACAGAGACCTTGGTACCCCCAAGAAGGGAGGAACGTCCCCATCAAACAAACAGAGGTGGAAATAACATTTTCTTTCTCCCAGGGCAAGAGGCCTACATTGCTTGGACAAGGTGGCCACCATTTGCACCCTTGGGGCTGGATCTGTTCAATCTTTGACTGAAGAATATTGAATGAAAAACCAGGTTGTTTTTCTCCTGTTCACCTCTACCACCCCTTGGCTACCAACCCAAGGGGGTTTCACAGAGGCAAAATGAGTTTTCAGAGAAAAAGGCAAAAGGCTGAACATACAGCTGCCCAGTGCTGGAAAATACCCGCTGCTGCATGCAAAGCCTCGTACAACGTTTTTAATTAGATGTGACAGCTCAGGGTTCAAGCATGTGAGGAATTCCAGGCTAGATGAAAAGGGACCAGGCAGAGATCAATAGGGATAAAGAGGCAGTGATAAGGAGAAGGACCTGCTTAATCTTGTTTTTATCTCTGTTTATTTATCCTCTGTCAGCAGTGCTCTCCTGATCAAACACACAGGCATGTAGAATCCAATGCACTTACTCCTTACGACATGACAATAACAACAGAGCCAGTGCTCACATCCCCGTCCACCCCATCCCTTGGCAAACAGGGTCTTCTGCTGGCTGACACACAGGAATCGCTGCCCATGTTTGCTTTCCGGTGCTCATCAACTCGTTGAGGTGCTCCGTGCTGGCGTGTCTCCTTTCCCTTCCTTTGCAGCTGATAGCAAGTGTCGCTCCTCTCCCACACCTTCACGCTTGACAGCTTGCATAGTGGTCTGGCTGGAGATCAGCAAGGCGAGTCCATGAGGTGTCAGAGAATGGAGGTGCTTGGTCCTCGCCTCCCTCCACCTCAAGAAGCCCAACTCTTCTCAAGTTATTTTTACTCCACATCTCATTTTATTTTTTTAAGGTGTGGAAATCACAGTTTGCGTTGCCCTTCAAAAAAGGCACTCTGCAGATGAGAGGGCGAGGGTCCGGGGGGCCTCAATGAGCTCAATGGGGGAGCACTGCATGCAAGTCAAGACAGGGCTGAGTGCTCATTCATTAGACCTCATTGTCAGGGTTAAGTGGGGATTTCATCTCTGATTTACACTCTTTCTGATGTCTCTGCTCTATGTCAACTCCAAATTTGGGCCCAAAATATATTTCTCTGCTCCTTGGGGTTTCACCAGCCTGTTTATACAAAGCAGGCGTGCTGGGCAGCCTCTTCAGTGGAGAGACTTGTAGGAAAACGTGGCTGGGATTTTCTTGAGACATGGGGCCCAATATTCCCATCTGTACCAGGGCCCTTTCCACTGCCTGAATACCCAAGCAAACTAAGCCCCAGGGCAGTTGCTTGATTTAGAGCAGCTGAGGGTATAGCTGGATTTTTGGAGAGCACACATGCTGTGACTCCAGAGGAGAAACCAGTCTCTAAAGTACAGAATATATGGCAGCCCATACTTAGCCATATATTCTCTGAGCTATTTCCAACCCCCCAGGCTTGTTGAACAGACCTAATTCAAGCAAGGCTATTTTAACATATCATTGCATCTATTTCCAGGATGATTTGTCTGCCAAAAGTGTAACATGCCTTGCCTTCCATACAAGGCTTTTCTACTGAAGATTGCACAAGGTAAAATATTTCCAGCATTGTCCTAATTACCAGCAATGCCTACCTGCAAATTAGCAAATTCTGTAAGGCACTAGAAATATTAATCATCATAACTGCTAGCACATCATAGATTTAACTTCCAGTCTAGATCGATGTAGAGGGAAGATGTTGATGGCATATTTAAGCACTTGAGTTGGCAATGACACTTCTAAAGAGTGAATACAGCAATTTCATAAACCCAGATTCATTTCTTTCTAAAATTAGATATTTCATTGAAATACCCAAACTAAACTTAGTCATTTTAGACTGTTGCTGTAGGCTACAGAGGTTGCCCAGAGAGTGAGCTGGTCTGTCTTGTGTCTTCTGGTGGTGCCTCATTCTTTCTGCTGTCTAAGGAGGAGACCTTGAGTGATCGTGTCCCTTGCTTAAATAACTACACTTGTAACAGATGAATCAGGCCAAGGCATTTTTACAAATGATTTGTTAACCCCCTTGACGCCTTTGAGATAAGCAGAGGCTTCACAGGTGTTCTATACCAAGAAAGAAATGCTGTTTGCTTTACACGTTTCCCAGTGTCCACTGGGGACAGAGGGTGTCTCTGAGATGGGACGACCAGGATATTGTTGTTTATCTGTCTGAAATGGGTTAGGAAAATCTCCTGTCAGGATCACTAGTCAACAAACAGCAGCATGTTTGAACAACATAGAGCTCCAAAGGTTGCTTTCATAGATGAGGCTTGTGGCTGACCCATCTCTAACTACTGTTTTGCCATCCAAGATTGCCCATGAGTCTGCACTATTAGCACAACTACTGTGCTCCCAAAACTCCACTGCTAATGCTCATCCTCCCCCTTCAGAAGCTGAAGGCCATGGGGCTGCTGAGATCAACCGGTGTGTTTCCTCACCTAGGTCGTGCAACATGAAGTCCTACTGCCTCTAGCTGCAACCCTTCCAGACAAGCCCACTAAGCATTACGTGTGTGCAGTGGTGACCCCGAGCAGTGTAGCCTAGCTCCTGCATCAGCTGCAGGCAGATTGCAAATCCTCATCCCCTTTGTGGGCACGGAGACAAGCTGCTGCAGCAGTCTCCTGAGGTTAGCTCAGTGAGGAGCTTCATAAGGAGAATATATTTTAAAAAAATTTACCCAGGACTTACACATCTCTAGAAGGAGATTAAAGCTTCCTTTTTCGGCATACCTTCAAAGATTGTCCAAGCAATGGGAGGTAAAAATCCCCAAATTACCAGTTGTTTTTCACCTACGTGTTCAGTTTCTTGTCAACAGGCTTTGACTTTTTTTATGATGTGTTCACACCAGGAAGAAACTCCATGTGTCCCCTTCTGATCCTTCCCTAAACCTCACCCATACCATGACCCTTGTCATGACCCATGCAGCTATCAGAGAGCTGTTGATCACTCCTTATCATATCAGTCATGGTTATCTTAATATCACCTTGCTCCCCTTTGTCTAATTAGCTATCTCCATCCCCTGCAGGTGGGCACAAGAATCAGAATTCTTAGATGCTACCCTGACACACATAATAATAACTATTTTAAGTATGTTTGGGGCTTGCAGGGGCTGCAGCAGAGAATGGGGTGAGGACTATTATACCAACCTGATGAGCTACCTGGGATCTGGATGCACTTGGGAGGAGCTAGGGGATTTAGACTTGGGCTATTCCTCACCAAGCTGCCCTTCTTATCCCTCCAAAAATTTCAGATTAAGTAATTTTTAGTATTATTTAGCTCTGGTCAGAAGAGAAATACAAGAACCAGAGCTGGCATTGAACCCCAGCACACAGGATGAGATCTACTCTTTGTCCCCCCGCAGTCTGAGGGTATTCACATCCAGAGTCACCTGTTAGAAAAACAGAGAGGCAAGTTGTGAAATATGGATCTGAGTTCAGGTTCAGACCCAGACCTCTTGGTGTATTCAGATCCAAGAGATGCAGAAACCAGAAAAAAAAAGGAGAGAGAAAATGAAGGAAAGGAGAATGAAGAAGAAAAAACAGGGAAAAAAATCTTTTTACTACATCCTGAAGAAGGCAAGGCAAAACACTTCATTAAATGTTAATGATAGATTAATTTTTGACTGAATGTTTCTTTGGAATTCTGTTCTAACTCCTTTGCCTGTATTATTCCTTTGTTCAATCTAGCTACCTCTCAATCTGCTAAAGAAATATAGCTTCCCACTATTCTTTAAGTGTAAGGTGCAGCAAGCAATGTCTGCCAACTATTTTTGCTCTAACCGGGAACCCCAGTGTGGGCCCCTGTTAGCGGTTTCTCCTCTCTGGGTCCTCATCCATGGCTGATACCTATGAATGTGCCAAGTGAGAGAAGCATGTACTTTTGCTTACCCACATACACTGGCACTTCTTGTCCCAGACGCTTCATGGCCATTTCTATTTTCTGATCTGGCATCTTTTCTGATCCCTTGGCCAGTTTGGAGCAGGCAACGGCTTTTCATTACGAGCAAGTGGTGGTACAACGTGTTCAGCACAGACCAGAGCACAGAATAGGCAAGGGTGTACATGAACATCTCTCTCGTGGAACTGGAGCCAAACCGGGACTAAGGAGGTCTTTTAAGAAGTATGTTTGTATTACTGATGACCTTTTAGAAGAAATGATTGTCCTGTCCCATTTCTTCTACTGAATTTGGCCTGCCTTGCATTGCAGAGCCTTGATGAGTGTACAGCTGGGGTGATCGCTTTGCATCCAGTGGCAGGAGAGCACCCACAGGCAGGAGGAGCCCGACAGTCTGCATTTGCATATATTTTTTTGAGAATTCATTCCCTTGTTTTTCTGAGAGGTCATGCTCTTTCCATTGCTCACCTGTGTAAATGGAGTAAGGGATTTTTTTTTTTTTTCCAAAGACTGCTCTACTCACCTGATGCTCTCAGTGAACTCAAAGTTTTATCAGCTGGTTTCTGAAAATCAGACCTACTGATCCCCCATCAGGACTGAATTCACCTGCAGCAATCAAAATACCTCCAAGCACAGCCGTGATTTCCATACTAGAAAGGGAGTGTCCGTGTTCACACTTGTGTGGATGGTCCACAGATGGTCCCATATGGGAAAGGTGAGGAGCTTGTACATAAACCTGGTGTCTTCATTTTGACACCCACCACAAGAAGAAACCTAAAGTAAGTACTTATATTAACATGTCAAAGTTTCTCCTAGTTAAAGCAGAGCTGAAAATAGGAACTGTCATTCTCAGCCTTATGTGGGTGCTCTGAAGACTGACCCAGTTGCAAAGCACTTCAAACTAAACTGGCTTGGGGTTTAGGAGACCTAGTTATTTACTTGTCACTGCCTTCCCTCCATATACATCTAGGACGGTTCCTCCAAGACAGGTGCCCCCAAGTCCAGCTCCTAGACTTGGCAGTCTACTGTCTGGCGCTTCTTGGACAGGGATAGTGACCCTATGGCAGAAATCTTCCATGAGGAGGAAAACCAGTGTAATTTTAAGATGTGGCATACCTTAGTGAGCATGGTTCACCTGCTGTCATGTGGGCATTTTTTTAAGATGCTCCAGAGGTGTCCATGAACCATAAATCAAGCCAAGGATGAGCAAGTAGCTCATTAGACATAGGTATTTCTAATGCAGATATCTAAGGGAAAGTGAGATTATTCCCACTGCCTGAGCCCATGACTGTTACTCTGGTGAAATACCTGATGATATTCAGATTTTAAATTCCCAAGGTAAGGATTGCACATGTGTTCTGTATCTATTTAGCATCAGCACCTGACAGGGATCAGATGTCTATGGGAGGATGCTAGACAGGAATTACAAAGTATAAAGAATAAATAAAAGTATTATTCAGACTGGTTCTTTCTAACTTTTTTTAGTTGCTCACTTTATTTTGAAATAGCTCTCTGATGAG
The DNA here is from genome assembly GCA_020745775.1 of Theristicus caerulescens. Lineage (NCBI taxonomy): Eukaryota > Metazoa > Chordata > Aves > Pelecaniformes > Threskiornithidae > Theristicus > Theristicus caerulescens. The sequence goes on along the minus strand of CM036563.1, from coordinate 9,000,571 downwards.
CAAAGTACCTTTGCCTTCTCTTGTCTTGTCTCTGAGACTGAAAGTAATACTTGAAAATACTGAAATTGAGGGGCCAGGCTACCCAGACGTGTAAACTGGGCAGTGATAGCAGTGATGCCCCTGCGAGCAGACTGATCTTGAGAAAGTGAACTGATACAGAATGAGTTTAAGAACTTTACAGCAGAGATGAGGAAGGATCTGCACATTATTCAATAAATCTCAGACTCCTGGTGATCCAGATGGTCCCCTTGCTCTTTTACTGATGTGTGATCATTAGCAGAGATGTGTAGCTCATCAGTAAATCAACCTAAATACTTTGTTATAATAGTCCTCATTACAGAACATTGATAGATTAACTGTGCTTCATTTCAGTTTATGAGCAAAGCTCTTTGCTCTCCCTGGCAGTGTGATTAATGTGAGGTTCACATACTTAACATTAGAGACCAGTATTTATGGCCTTAAAAACATCAAGAAAAAAGCAAAATGTCTGCTGTGACAGCGTATATAGTACAAGTGTCAAATCTTATCAAGGATCCTCTCATCCATTATAGCTTCAAGAGGTGCTATCATTTACCAAGCTGACCTGGCAGACCTCAGAGCCTCATTGTAACATTCTTTGTATGGTAATCCAGTTAAGAGCAAAATGCAGGCTAAGTGAGACACTTTCATATACTCAATAAAACCGTTACTGGGAAAGAAATCATCAGCAAGCCAGCCAAAGTCATTCTTCTCCAAGGGGGAAGGATGGAGTCAAACTTTTCTTTAGCCAAGTGAAATGATTTTCTCCCTCCCTTGCTGTACAAACAAATTGTGAGCAGTGGTGCCACTACTAATGTAATGGTGGTGCAAATCTGGGGGGGACCGTGGAGTAAGGCTGAAGCATGGGCCAGGACAAGCCATCACACCAGCCTTTGCAATGATTAGAGTTGGGTTTGGTGATGCTATTCTTTAATCAAGCAGGTTGAAACTTAGCAGGGGCTTGCAAAAGACTTATAACGGGTTTGTCTGCAATGCAGCTTGAAAGCTTCAGGGAGCACAATCTCCATTTATATTGAACTAATTTCTCTTATGGGCCTCAGAATCCAAAATCTTGAGTGAGGGAAACAGATCAAATAATCTCCAGTTTGGACACCTTGTTGCAAAGTCAAACTTCTCAAAAAGACCTGGATTGCCCTCCACCTCCCACACATCAGGGACGTGCCTGTAATAGGCACAGTCTGCTAACGGAGCTGCACTGCTCACTGGTTGCCATCACAACATGTTTCATAGATGAGCTCAGAGACAGCTTGACCAGGTTGATTTATTTAATATGCTCCTATAATAGGACAGGTGTTACCGAATGACTAATACTGGCCCTATTCATGACATCAGTTAAGCACTCAAAGGCACTTAAACACGCACATAATCACAGATAGGCCTCAGTATCAATGACTTCAAGGAGACACCATCATGCGGTTAGAGTCAAGCACATGCTTAAGTACTTTTATGAATCAGGGCCATTATTTGATTAAACTACTTGTGGTATTTGTGAAAATACTGACATATTACAAAAGTTTCATTGACATAGGGTTGAGTGATTATTTGTCTGGAAATGTGAAGGACTATCATCCATCTTTCTCTCTTTGTCTGAACTGGTTCAAAAGACACATCTCTCGTGTGCTGGAGGTGAGTAACTGCAAAGAGCTCCAGTCTGCTTTGGTTTCAGTGTACATTTCAGTGGGTTTAAGGAACACAATGGCAGGGAGGTTCAGCAATTGTAATTTCTGGACATGTTTTGCCATGTCTAAACCCAAAGAAACTATGTGCAAGATCAGGTTGTGAATCAATAAAGTACAAACAACAGATAGGACTAAGTTTGGAAGGAAACCATACTGCATTTAAAGATTCAACCAGCTTTATCCACAGGCCTATCCACCAAATGAACAGGCTGTTTCTCAAAGGGGAGACTTTAACTGGCATCATAATATACTACCCAACTTCCATCCTACAGTAGATCCCATGCAAGAGCTTGCAGGCAGCGTTGTTTCACATCACCCCCACAATTTGAGGTTAAAATGTTATCCACCACTAGCTGGGAAAAGAGTTTGGATACTTTCTGGTTTGGAAAAGTTTCTTTTTCATGATAAAGAGCTCTCAAATTCAGCTGTGAGTTGTAGTTAAATCACTGCCTCTAAATGCCTGGAGTCAGTGTCAGCTTTCCTGAGCTGTGCAGAGATGGGAGCTTGCAAAATGTCTCCATTTGATGTAAGGGGGAGGGCTTGCTGAGGAGTTCACATTTACCCAGAGATTTATTGGGGGAGAGGGCAGGCTTGTGCCAGACTTGAAAGAGAACATGCTTCTGTGAGATAAATTCATTTTCATGTTTATTTATCTAGAGTAGAAAAACGGTCCTGCCTAGTAGAGCATATGCTGGGCGTAATGAAAGACAAACGTCAGCTTTTGAAGGAAAACACCCATTCATCAAAGGACACGGAAGAACAAACAACTTGTTCATTAAAACACAATTGAAAGGTGGCTTCTCCTCTCCACTCCACCTGCTTTCCCAAGTTGGGGGTTGCATGGGAAACTGCTGCTCTCCTCACTTTCTACTTACTCTCTGTCTTGGAGCAGATGAAAGGCTTTTCCCATCTCAGAGATGGGCAAACCTCCCCTCCCCCCAAAAAACTAGGTCCACAATACTTCACCAGCTTTTTCTTCACTGTTTTGGAGAAGGGCATGTCTGCATTCAGTCCAAGTCTGTTGTGACAGATCCTGGCTGAAGGACTGACTCCATACCTGGGCCAAATTCTGGAAGGCAGTCTGTGCTCTCAGTGTGAGTCCTTTTGGTAGGCGCTGGAAGCTGGTAATATGATACATCCCAAAGATCCCTCTGAATAGGAGGAAGCAATCAAAATCTTCTAAATTTTCCCAGGATGGGAAAGTAATTTCCTTCTCCAGCTGTAAGAACGGAGCAGATTGAAAGGTCTCAGGGAAAGTAATTATTGCCCTTTGATGACTCTATCAGGAAGCTGAGACTGGCTCATTGATGTGAATAAACATTTTCATCTTTGACATAATTGTCTGTGTAAATCTAACAAAAAGAAATTGTCAACGGTGCGTCTAGTGTCTATACCCTTGTATTCAATGTTGATTTGTTTTATGAAGTATGACACAGGTATATGGACACAAATAAGTAATAAGTAAAAGAATAAGAACAAAAGGTATGTATCCCAGATAAATCCACCAAGGTCTGGGCTCTGGCTGGTTTCTATAGTTTCCCACTGCTCTGTGATTTTTCTGGCCAGCCCTCAGTGATACTTTCGATTATGTCTGTCATAATATTGGTCGCCTGCCTCTCCGGAAGCCATAATTAATAAATTTTAGTAAACCCATGAAATATGACAGAGAAGTACAAGTGTTGCTATGGCTGTCCCTCAGACTGTCTTTTATTACAGCATCACACATGAAAGCTCGAGATTAGAAAATGACTGAATCACTGGTTGATTTTTTGTACACTTTTAATATGAAGTCACAGTTTGGTTCAGTCCTTTAAAAAGGGGTCAGTTGAACCCAAAAGATCATGTTTACAGTTCCCAGTTGTCAGCAATGACTTGCTGCTTGAAAAAAAAGGGAGACTTTGAGACTCCTCTTTAAGTGTAGATTAGATATAAAAAGAAATGAGTGGAGGAGAGAAATTCTGCTTTGCACTTGAAATCTGCAAACTGGAACTGAGAAGGAACAATACAGCTTCAATCTGGGAACACCTTGTAAAACCAAAGCCTAGAAAAATGTGAGTAGGTAAAATTACTCACTATCCTGATTGCAAAACATCAGTGTTGATGTTTCTTTGGATGTAACTGGAAACTTATTAACGATGATCCACTTTAGCTGGGGATTTTCTTAACCTATAAAGTTCAAGTAGCTGTTTCTTCTCCCCAGACCACTGATCTGGCTTTGCTGACTCTGAGACTAAATAGACCCCTTGTGTGAGTGACCTTATTGACAACGCTTGGCACATAGGCTTTTATTTTCAAAATGTTAGCAAGCAGACACCCAGGTTTAACTTGTAACCTATTAATATATCTAGCTGGGACACAGCAAGGCCACAGGCATCTCAAATTATACATTCGTTTTTGTTTGAATAGCATACTACTTTGTGCCCACGCACAGCCCAAGCCTGAGAGTTTTGCAGGCCAGGAGGGAGGGGCAGTGTAAGTCAAACCACCCGAGGAAGAGCTGGGACATGAGGAGGCAGACTCCTCTTTTTCTCTGTTTTTGTTTTTTTTTTTTCTTTTTTTTCTCTTTTTTTTTCTGATTCGCAATCCAGGGACGAATAACCTGGATGAACTCTCCAGCTGTACTGACTCAGCTGTACTGGCCATTGTGTGCGGGGTCACAAGCTCATCCCTTTGCACCCATACAGAAAAGAGTTGCAGGCCCTCCCTGCACCTCTCATCTGCTGATCGCCCAGGATGCTGTTAGGGAGAGGGGAGAAATAACTATTATATGGCTGATAGTAACTGTGTTTATGCAAGAAAAAGCTACTCCACTCTCCTATTCCTTCCATGTTCCATAGCAATTATACAGAGGGCCTATACTGAGGGGTATACCAGTCTAGTCTCATGCTGCTCACAAGTGCTCTGCCTTATGTATCTGAGGTCTCATAAAGCCAATTCAGATAGTGACAGAGTGAGTAGAAGACATTTTGCCCAGCTTTAGCCATCAAAAAGGCTTGATATTTGGTCTAGCAAAGTCCATATAATCAATGGAAGGAAAGACATTTTCCAATGAATAGTAATTGCCACCTATCTCTGTGGGATGATGGTACTCATCTCCCTCTACTGAACAGAAAATACCAGAGATCAATACCCTTCCAAGAGTAGGGTTTTTTTGTTTTGCTTTTTATTGGCAAGCACGCCAGACTGAGCTATGCTGCTAGAAAATGTCCTCTCTCATAGCGGCTTCTGCCAGCCCACTGCCAGGGGTAACCTTACAGCCCCATTTGCAGAGCAGTTCATGTGAATGCTCTGTTGACCACCTCTAGGAAAATTAACCAAGGTAGCTGATCCAGCCTTTTCAATTACTGGGCTCAGCTAACATGGCTGATCTTGTTGAAGTGTCATAGGCCATATTTGCCTGCTTCAATTTGCTGGAGGACACCAGGGCATGGCAACTGTGCAGAGACAGAGAAATGATCAGCTGGGGACTGGAACCACTTCCAGAGGCACAGATGGGGCCGGAAAGGTGTATATTGGGTAACAAGATAGGCTAAAAGACTTCCAGGTTTTTCTTTCAGTTGATCAGAAACTAAAAACTATTGCAAGATTTGAGGGCTAAAGCTTGTCTGCTTTAGTAATTCTATTCTGCTTTTCTTGTGCCAAGCAAAATGAAAATGGCAATCCTAGAGATAACCAAGCAGTCAAATTATTGAGGCTTAGAGATTTATGCATATAGACACATATCTAATTTTTAAAGCAAGCCAGGAAGTTCCACTCCTCGGAAAAAAGATTACGGATATGTCCGGCAGAGCAGACACCATGGTGGAGACAGCCACTTAAAAGAAAATAAATGAATGAGAAAGGTTCCCAGATAGCAGATAACACCCTAAAAATCATTTAATTGCAAAGGAAGGGATATCAGAGGTGACTGTGTTTCTGCTAGTTGACAGAGAGTCCTGCACATGGAGCAAAGCACACAGTGCTGAGATAGCTGAATGGTCCTTGCACCGCAGTGGAGTTGGGCCCAGCTCTAGAGCAAACCCAGGTGACCGCTTAATTCCTTCGGGGTGAAGCTGCATTTGCTGAATTCTCCAGCAGCAGAATCCATACAAGTGCCTTTCCACTCCTATCCGCAGCCACTCATCCCTTCTCTCTCCTCTTGCTGCAAGTTATCATCCCCTCTGTGATGCCCGTTTGGTTGTTATCCCAGATCTGAACTGGGTCAGTAAAGTCCAAGGGAACCAAGAACTGATCTCTTACCCCAAATACCTGACATGATTTTTGGAGGAAAAGGTCTGATTCATGTTTACCTTTCTGAACCCCCCTGTTCCCTTGCTCCCTAGGTGTCAACAGGCTAGAGGAGATATTGTGAAATATTTCTCAAGCCATGTGGAGCAGAGATGAAAGGTGGGAAAATTCACAAAATGTTTTGGATCAGGTTTCTCACTCGAGCTGAAGTGCTGAGATCTGGCCATTGTACATGAAGAAGCAAATCTCCAAAGATTTATTTGGTGTTTTGGCAAGCTAAGATCCCCTTGTCTTGAGAGGAGTGCTGTATGAGGGTGTTTAGCTCACTTGGCAACACATGGCCTGTCCGCTGCTGCTTCTGCTCCACAGAAGAGGTGACATGCTCCTATTGACTCTGTTGCCCTTGGAGCATGGCTTCGATGCTGTCATTCAGAGTGGTAGGCTTCCAACACAGTGATTGCCTCACTGGCCAAGGATAGACTCATTACATGTGGGCATGGGGCAGGCTTGAACCAGCAGGTCCAGCCGGGCTAGGCTTGTTCCTATGGGACAGAACAGATGCATCTCCACTGAAGAACGCAAGTGTGCCAGCCCCAGAAGCAGCTTGCAGGTGGCTTCATTGTCCTGGAGACCAGGAGAGGGAAGACTTGGGCTGTCCTATGCCAGTTGGTGGTAAATCCGAAAACACTCCCAAACACTTCTAATCACCAAGTATAAAAGTAAACAAGTGCAGAGCACTATCAGTTCCTGAAGTCAAGGTAGGCTACTGAAATGCACAGATCTGTAGTTTAATTAATCCTTCTGTTCTTCATGAGCAGTCTAACAGCTGTGGGATTTCAGCTGCCGAGGGCACAAGGACCACCATCTCTGCAGATTTTTCTTATCTGCCTTTCTCCTTGATGGGAGGCAATTTTGCTTTACAGTAAGTTGTACAGGTGGATCTTTTCCATCAGGAGAAGAACTCAGCTAGAAAATTAAGAAAAAAATTATGTCCCCATATATGGAGATCTACACAGAAGCTCTTTCTAATCTCCCATTGTAATTAATAAAGATCTACAGCATGATTCAGTTGCATAAGTACAGGCGTTTAGTGACCTTTCTGATGCCATGGAGCATCAGACATCTGCCCAGGGCTGGAAGATACAACACAGGCCATGGAGACCTGTGCACCAAAGGCAGTCACATGAGACAGCAAGAGCATCTGAGATGGCACCATGCACCTGTGACTTGTGTCTCTGGTCCATGCTTTGACACTTAATTTTAGAGCGTGAATCTGTGCACCAAATCCCACCCAGAATTCTGGTGAATCCCACCTGGTGTTTCAGTAATCCAGTGCTTGACCCCTGTGATGCCGGGATGATCTCATTTGTCCTCAGAGCAACACTGCAAGTGGGCAGGAGTCATCCCCAAGGAAAGTACCTCACCGGTAGCCACTGGCATAGCTCCTGCTGGGAACAGGCTACTGGACTAGACAGATCCTGACAGCTACACGTGGATCTGAGCCTCCAAAAGCAGGTTAATTCATTTCCACAGTCTGCAGTAACTGGTACCATGCTCAAGAGAAAGGCTGTAATTGCTAGCCTGTAAAAGCTGAGGTAGGAAATTAAAGAATACTTTTCTAAAGGGCACAGGGAGTTTAAGAGACTAAATCCCATGAACATAAAATACATAATTCCCACAAGAATATAAATGCTCACAAATCCCCATTTTTTACATGATCCTCTTCAGTTTCTTTGGCTTTGTAGTGGAGGAAATGTTACATATTTTTAAAAAATCCTTACATCTCCTGCAGTCCCTGTCCATGCTCTGTTCTCAGCACAGTTAACCCTTTTTTTTTTTGTTGTTCTGGGGATGTCCTGAAAACTGTGTGACACTGCTAAAGCACTTCAGAGAAACTTATCAAAACCCCCCAAGCATGAATGCAAATTCTAGGAACAACAAAAAGAGAAAAAAATACTGTGAATAATGGCTGCCCTTGAGGAGAGGTAAACTCTGACCTCAGTGGGTGTGTGGGGAGGGTAAGGGATGGCTGAGGATCACATGCAATCGGTGGGCAGTTTGGAGCAGTTTTCCACCTGTTTGACATGGCTTTCTTCCTCTTTCTGAGTCTGCAGGCCCAAATATGTCAATATTTCACTATTTTCTCTGTCGTTGTTCAAAATAATTAATTTAAAGGAAACAAACAATGCAAAAAACCTGATAGTGGTGAGGAACCTTGGAAAGGGCTTTAATAGATGCAACCGCATGGTTATACTGCCTGTAAACGGCTGTTTCTATTTTTTTCTGAGGTTTTAGTTCTTGCTCTCACAAGGGGAATTGTGTGGTAAAGGGCTGTCAAATTGTATGTTTGTACATGGGATGGAAGAATGGTATCTGTAACAGCTAATTGGAATTGGCATAATTTTGTATTATGGGTATTCGTATGATCAGTCTTACGGTTATTCGTATTACCAGTATTATTGTACCAGTGCATTTATATATCCACCAGAGCATATATATATATATCTCCACCAAATCAGGATTTGGGCCATAGGAACTCTTCCAATAGAGCCTCTAATTTTGGCACAAGTCTGTCTATTCCAAATTCCTCAGGCTGCTTTTATAAAATAAAATAATAAAAAACACTTTCTGCATTGCTTTTGAAAAGAAGTGACTCTGGCAAACTGTCCTACATTTCACAGGACACAGGATTTCTCCCTTATCATCTGTGTAGCACTTTGGGTTTTCACAGATAGAAAGATCCATTACTGTTTTGATGTAAAACTCTATTATCCTATTTGAGTTTCTTCCTCCAGGTGGAAAAAAATAGTGCCACAGGCAGTATGAAGATATGCTGTTTACGGCATGAGAGCAATGAGTGTAGCATTTTTCAGCTCTCTCCCATGTGAGTACTTCACAGGTCTCCAGAATAGCTGTTCTTGCTCATCACTAAGAGCACTGCAGTAATGAGAGGTTGAGGATTTGTCCTATGGGAAATGGATGACGAAGCAAGGCTAGAGTCTAGGCTTTCTCAAGGCCCGTTCTTCTCTTTAGCCTTTAGCTTTCCTTCCTTCTTTGTATCCACAAACATAGAAAGAAAGACAACCTCTCTACAATAACCCTTTGGCCACTGATAAACAATTTTCTCTGTGTTTCCCTTCATGGCAACCTAGAGCTTTCCTGGGGTGATAAGAAATAAACCCATTTCCTTCCACTCACAATACTGGGGTTTGCTTTGTGAGCCCAGATAAAGGTTGAACTCACTGTTTCCAGTATAAAATTCAATATACAAAACTGGCCTGAGTTCATAAAGTAAAAAATGTATGGAATGAAATTAGAACCATTTCAAAAACGTGAAAAATATGCATTTAATTAGAAGTGGATCAAGATGATTTATTTGTGCAGTAGTGTTGAGAATATATGTTGGGGAATATTGCAGTACAGTTTGTCTTACAGCTAGAGGTGAATCTGAGTCACCATGCTTGGATCTCGGAGTGAACTTTCCCAGAATTTAGGAGGAAGCCTTTAGATCTCACCAGAGAGCATTAACTTCAGTCTGTGAAGTTGGTTCTGGTTTTGTTTTTTTTTAAATAAATCTACTACCTGGAAATGCCATAGACTTAGGTCCATGCAGTCTTCTACAGGAGTTTCCAGATGGTGCAGTAATGTTTCTCCTCCCTCTTTGTCCGGTTGTACCACAGAAGGATGGAAGAAGATGGAAGAAGTGGTTGCTTGTCCCACAGAGAGAGGGCTTGGTTCTCTGTCACGTCGCTCCCTGCATGGCCGCTTACCATTAGCACAGAGGACCTCAGAGGTCTTCTCACCATCCTGGTCTTTGCTGGTGTCAGTGATCCTCCAAGCTGTGGAGCAAGAGAGAACTTATTTCTTCTGCAACAGACAGCCCAGGTATTCACACCCTCTCATCAGACTCCTGCAGCTGAGCCAAACACATCCCTGTCCACAGATACAGACTTGGCCCTTGGGTGCATTCTCCAACCAACCCTGTCTTCTCTGCCTGAAGCCATTTCCTCATCTCCCATTTTTCCATGTTGGAGTGTGCAACCTATTAATTTCAAAGACACCCTTGAATGGTGTAAAGTTGCTCTTCTCATTTCCAGCTCCCAGATATTTCATCCATCAGTCACAGGCGTAGAGCACCAGATAGCTACCATGAAAAATTAGATGTCAGGTAAGATTTGTTTTGGCTTAGCATGTGTTTGTTTAAATGTTAAAATCTCAGCCTGTACTTTATTTTAACTTGTTTTGTCATTTGCACATAACTTCTTCCACCATGTTTTACAGTAGGCTTTTTAGGACTCTAGGAAAAAAGCAAACTGATGCTGTTCAGCGTGCGCTCTGTGCTTTTGCATGGCCTGTGAGCATGAGGGCCAGGACCCGGTTTCTGAAGGAAGATTTGAGCTATGTGGGTTCTGCTGGGCTGATTCGATGGAGAATACCCTAAGTCACATGTGAACCTACCATTCACAGGCTATAGTGTCTTCTCAGCCTATGCCAATGTGGTGCCAAGGGCAACCTGGTATTTGAAGACAGATTTGTATGTATGTTCAGCCATCACATTCAGACTTACACAGAGTCGTTGACCAAGGGAGTTTTTTATATCCCAGCAAGATTTTGCCATTTAATAGAAGATGCTCCACATCAGTGACAAGCAGCACTTTATCTCCAGAATAAGCTTTAGCCTGGAGTAAGAGTACTGTTATGGGATGTGGGATCCCAGTACACAAACTCTGCTTGGTTTGACCAAAGGTGTATAAACTAATCCCACATATTTCCTGTCATCTCCCTAACTATCTGGTCACTGAGAGTCTATGAGAGATGAGCTATTCTACTTGTCATATAAGTGACCAAATGTTCACTGGGCAAGAGTAAAAATGCTTCCAAAGTCCAGAAACAGAGCACTCAACATGGGCTAAGAGGTCGAGATCAAGACCCTGGTCTAAATTAGGCAAAGCAGACTTGAATGCGGGTTGCTACGTCTCATGTGGATGCTTAATCACTAGGCTACTCTGTGAGCGGTAAGCATGTATCTCACGTTATTCTAGGATAGGCGAAAGTCTCACCCTTTTACCTCTGACCCCAAATTGCACCTTTGCAGGAATGTGTATGTTCCCATGAAAAGCTTCAGCGATCTGTCATTTTCATATAGAAAGAGATCTGAAGCTGTCCAGTAAGCACTATTAAAAACCTTTAAATGTAAGTTAACAGTTATTGTCAGTGCTCAGGATTTGAATACTTTACTTTTTGGCTGCAAATATTTTTATTTAAACTATACTTTTGCAAGATATGGAATATTGTTGCTGGATTCTCATTTGTTGTGCTTTCAAAGAAAGCTTTTTTTGGCTTTTCTACCTACTATAGCCAGAGGGCAGTAACAAGACAAAAAAGAAAAGAAAAAAAGACAAAATCTTTTCAATCTCCTGACCGTGTAGGCATGATGATCATTATATCACAATGATGGCATCATTGTAATAATTGCTACTATTATCAGAAAATCACAAGCTACTTTAAAGAGTGTTAGCACCATTACCCATGCTTGTAAGGCAGAGAAGCTGAGGCAAAGGAGGAAGATGTGACTTGTCCCAGACTGCCCAAGAGTAACAGCTGACAGTAGTGTCCATGTCTTTCAAGGCTTGCATTAACAATTGTCTTGCCCCAACAAGGAGTGGATTTGACCATTTGGTGCCAAGGACTCAACACCCACACTTTATGTTTGAGGAGGTTTCACTCTGGAGCAGCTCCAGTCCATGCCTGAGGACTGAACTCTCCTTGGCTGCTGGAGCGCATGAAGTGCATTCCTGACCCACAACTTGCCAAGCCATGCCCAGCATTTACGCGGAGAGCGGCCCATCGCCAGGACTATATTAGGGTTGCTATGATATATGAAGGCTGAGGCAGCATTTTGCACTGTCTCCGGTGTGGTATTTGCTTTTTTGCTTTTGTTGCATTTCTGTTGCTTTTTGCTTCTTGTGTTTCTTGAAAGCCCTGCCGATGGGCTGTGGCAACTGCCACAATACTTCGTAATTTGGAGGCAGAGGGAGCTCCTGGGAAACCGTGACCTGTGCCGTGGATGCTGGGGAATGTCCTCCAGGTCACCGGGCTCAGCCATACTCCTGTGTTGTGGCAAGGGAAGGCCGGGAGTCTTCCTCATGAAACCCAAAAGAGACTGATCCAGCTGTGAGAAACAGCTCTTTCTGTTAGATGCTGGTGAATATTGTATAGAAAAGGGTTGTTGAGGCTGGGCTGTGCATTTTTCACTGTTTTTTCAATAACTGCAGTATCTGAATTTGCAAGCTCAGCTACCTAAGCAGAAACGAAAAATGCTTACCCCGTAAATAAATAACCAATTAAACTAAAACCAACCTTGATGTACACAACAAAGACCAATCACGGAAGGTTTCTCTGTAAGAGCTATATGCTGCCATAACTTCAGGCTAAACAAGACTGAACCAAGAAGTGTTTTGTCTTAAGTCTGTATATTTTATGGGAAGCTGATGCTTATTTTCCATGGGAAACTAATTTTTCCAAAGGACAGTTTCGGCTTGGCGGCTCAGCACAGTGCTGCTGTGACAAGCTGCTCTTTTAGCAGCGCTGACAGATTTTTTTGAGAAATATTTATTTTTTCAGCTAAGTCATGAGGCCAGTGACAGGTACATAGTGGAATGAAACAGAATGCAGGGAAGCACGCAAGAAAACATGGAAGTTGGAGCACAGCCTTTTTGACTGACACAGCCAGATAGGACACAGGTTGAAGCCACATTTGTGTAGCTCTCAGTAGAAAGGCATTAATTATGGGGTAGTCCAAGTTTGCTGACCAAATTAAAGGATATGAATGGAAAATTTTGTGTCAGGTAGACTCAAAAGTTATTTTTGGGTTTTCCTGCCAATATGTAAGATGTAAATCATTTTGTTTGATCCAGACCTGCATTTTTTAGGCTAAAAAATATAAATCAAATGAAAAATACCTTCCAGCTCCAATCCTGACCTTGGTGAAAACAGAAAGTTCGGTGCCAGTGAAAAAAAGTTTCTGTTTAGCTCTTAACCAGAATCACACTTCTGAAGTCTTAGTGCATCCTAAAATAAAGAATTAAGTTGCAAACAATTCAAAAGGCTCAAGGGCACAGTTCCCCCAAATTAAATGTCTTCTGGAACTAGTGTCTTTCAAAGTGTCTTGTTCTTTCAAATATAAAATTAGACATCTGAGCTTGGACAATTACACAAAGCAATGCCTAATAAAATGGATTTCTCAGATGAATCACGCCATGAATATCTCATAATGCATAGACTGGTGTTTTGGTTCCTGCTCTTTCAGTCCGCCCATGTATCGTGAGACCTCAGCCAGTGTCAGCTGGTGATGCTCTCTGGGAAACAATGTCTAGAAATAACCTTTTGAGTGCACATCCCAGAGGACTTTTTTGCAGAGACCTTCCAAGCAGATGGCTCTCGGTCACTGAGAGCTGCCCAGAATAAACAGAAAAGGGGCACAAGGTGTGCCCAGTCACAAAGATCAGCTTCAGAATATCAACTCATCCCAAATCCCCTCCCATAGGCAGTCAGTGACCTGAATCGTTTTTCTCCTCCAAAATTCTTCCTCGTGGATGGAAACTGGCATATACTTTCTCCTTCTTGCTTTTGTTACTGAATACAGCCAAGTCACCCACAAAACTCTCCATGGGCATAATAAACTAATTGCTTCCCATGTTATACTTTCCTCATGCACTGAGGATTATTTCAGCACTGAAAACAGTTCAGCCATAACCACAAATCCTCAGGGAACAGAACTCAAGAGATACCCAATGATCATGAATCTCTAGAAACTGAGCTGGATTTTGAATTATTGGCTTGTAAGCAGTTGGTTTCTTTAAAGAAAAAAAGGAAAGTTTTAAAAACTTTTCATGTGAATGGATATTTATAAAAACAGCTCTCTAGTCTTTTCTAATCATAAATTTCCTTAAATTTCTCGAAGTTATGCAAAAGCAGTTACTTGCCAAAATAGGCAACCACCTGAATTTAGGACTGTATAGTCTATGAGGGCTGACAATTTTAACACATAAATGGCAAGCGGTAGCTGGTAAATTGGTTCATACCACATTGTATTGACTTCACACCACTGTTATTTGGAAGGTCACTCATGCACATTGGAAAAGCAATGAAGTCAATGCTTGAACATGATGTAAGGTTTACATGACACATTGATTATGAGCAAGCAATTCTCCTGGTTGTTCTGTCAGTGGGGTACCTGAAAGCAATTGAGTTGACTGACAGATGAATACATTCCTAACCACTCAAGAAGCCTAATGTGCCAGCATGATCAAACTCTATTGGTACGGGTATAAACATGGTAGGAAGAAGGCTACCATGCCTTTCTATTCAAACCACCTTGCAGATAGGACCCTTCACTCTGACTCATGGCTGTGCCTATACTAGTAACTCAAATGAAACACAATCACCCACCCCGTAAAGTCAATGAAATGGTTCTTTGCAAACTTTCACCCTGTGCCAACTAAAAGTCTCCCACGCAATGCCCCAGCAATGCTGGGGAGATAGAAGACTCCGGGAGCCATTCCTGGCAGGCAGCTGGTCCCAGTGCCAGGGACGTTCCCAGGGCCATTTCTTTACTGGTATAGGCACAGCTTCAGCATACAAATTTCCAAATGGTGTAGAAATGTCATGCTGGGGCTTGCAGAGTCCTGGAACTGTGAAACGATACACTTTTTGACTTCCACTCATTCTCTGAGCTCATCAGATTGTACCAGGGAACATGGCAGGTTGTACCAACCTAACAAAACATAATATTACTGTTGCAGTGACCCCTTGAGAGCCCTGAAGTGCACAGCACTCTGCAAACATATTACCAAAAGAATGTCCCCACTGCCAAAAAATTATAATATAGGCAGGACAAGAGCCAACAGGGGTATAGATGGGCAGGAAACAATGAGATGATCTTGGACAGCACTGCAGGAAACTGCTCAGCTGTAAGCACTGACACATTTTCTGTAGGCATGACTGGATGTTTTTGAAAGCATAGAGATACATTTTCACATCTGGGCAAGAGTATCAGCTGCAGATCAATCTTCATCTATTTTCCCAAGTAAAGGAAAGTATGCTGAGATGCATAAACGGAAGATCTGCTAATGCAAAACCCAGCTCTCCTCCAAATGGCAACTGTCAAGATACCTCTCCTGGGACTCCATGTTCATAGCCTTTCCCTACATTTTGTAGCAAATACTCTACGTTTACACATTTTTTTTTTTCCTCTCCTGGCAGCCCTGCCAACTCCCTGCTGGATTCTTTCCCTCTTTTGCCTCATCACCACCAGTGAAGGACGCCAAACACTCTTCATTATGTGCAACCTCATGATGTTCAGATTCGGTTCTTGCTGACACCTTTGCAGCTCCATTACTTCAGATGGGCTTAGACAAGTCCAGCAAAACATAACTGTCTCTGAGGATGTCATCATGACTCACAGTATTTGAGAGGACAGGAGGACTCAGACCCAAAGCTCTTGGAAACATGTAATGAGATCAGTTTTCTAAGTATAACCCTAACTCTCACATTTGTAGAGTAAGGCTAAACCTTCAGTTTCAAGAAGTTATTGCTTCAACACCAACTTCATAATCTTTGATGCCCAACTCTGAGCTTTTCGTAGTTTAATAGAAACCTGTGAGCCTTTAAAACTGTAGATTTTTCTGATATGTCTGTCTCAGGAACCATCTCAGAGGTCCTGACTCAGACAAATCCCTCTGACTTAACTCCAGTATAGCTAGTCTCCCTCAGTTCATTTTATGGTCCATGAAGAAAAACAGGAGCTTCTACAATTCAGGTCATCTAAATTCATCTGACGCTTTCCAGCAAAATGAGTTGTGCCCTAGAAAAGCCTTTTTCTTTCCATAAGAGGAGCCAAGGGCAACTCACCATGTAGTCTACACCTAAAGTTAGGTGAAATTAAGCTTATTCAAGAAGTAGCATGACTTATTTTTGTGATTAAATTTCAGGTTTATTCCTTTAAAGAACATCCCATTTTTGCTGACTAGAGACATGTGACTATACTGGTAGACACACTTGTGAGCACAGACGAAAAGCTTGCCATCTGACAATGTCAGGTGGGTTCCTGCACTGTGCTATCACACACTTTGCCATAGTTTTCTAGATTTGTCATTCCATTTATCTCAATCTGAGAAAAGGCACAGATCTCCTCCATATGAAGAAGTCGTCTTTACTTGGGAACATATCAGAGTGCAACAGCATTTTAGATTAGCCGTCTGGTTAGTCCTCCAGAAAATTAATCTGCATCTAAATGTTGCTCCAGGATTTTGGTTGCTGTTTAGGTGAAAAGTGTTTCAGTCTTCCCATTTCATGGGCAGTAATTACAGCTGTGAGGCACTGCTGAAATTATTATCAACCTTGCTTATACATGGACTCACCACTCCCTTCTATGGGGCTCTGGTTCTTATATGAAAAAAACCAATAACATTGCAGACAGAGAACATCCCAGAGCCTCGAGTCAACAAGGACCACCTCCTCCACAGCAAGAACAGATCACCCTGCTAATTGCAAGTTTTGAATGAGATACTGTCTAGCAGATATTTCTTCTATTATCTGAGCAATTACACCCTCACCACGTAGCTTCTCCTGCCAGGATTTACAGCATGGCTGGTCTCCATCACCAAAAGGCAAAGAGTGGCTTGATAACTTGTGTCCCTTCTCCCTTTCTGCAGTTGTGCTCTTCACCCCAAAATATTCCTTCCTTTCTCTCACTCCCTTCTCCTTCTTCTGCTCAAAACCAAGAATTTGTGATGTTGCTTATCCTGGTTAAACCAGGAATAACCTCCTACACAGCTTTCCAAAAGATTTATACTGGTTTTCTCCAATTCTCATTTGAATGCCTGACGAATTCAGCAAGCTGCCTCTCAGCAGCTAAGAGGATGAGTTAGCTCTAGGCAAGGAGGAGCTGTGAAGGCAGGTAAAACATGTCAAAGAAACATGGTTAGTGCTCTTTATAGAAGGGGTTAGCTCTTCCTACATGCACATAGTTTACCTCTCCTTCAGGGGAATACATGGATCAAACACTGTAGCTCAATTTATTATTGAACTATGAGGGAGAACAGAAGCAATGAAGGTCATCACAGTGAGCAATGCCACAATGGAAGGTCTGAAGATCCACCTTTGAGATATCTCTTGAAATCTTCTTACACTCTTCCTAAACAGCCATCAATGAGTTCAGTGAGGGCACCTGGGGAAAATGAATGAAAACCAGATGAACCACAACAAACAGGGGCCATCAATGCGTAAGCCAGATGAGACAGAATTACTCTCCCCCAGGCATGCTGGATTGCTGACTTCTGTGGTGGCTGACCTTGTGCTGGACACTTACACAGCGTGGAAGCGGTGCACTGTCATGGCAGCTACGGTATCTTGCTTCGGCCATGGTGATAGGTAGTGCTGTGCTCACCCCGAATTACAGGGCAAGTCAACTTTTTTTCACTGAAATATAATATGGGAACACAACTACTGCTGAAATACTCATTGATTTAAAGATCATCTCTTCTTTACTTGAGGTTAGCTATAAAGTTGGCCTGAACAATTTGATAAATAGACAACTTTAGAGATTGCAGTTTCATAATAAAAGTGCATGTGATCAGAAGACACTGAAAGCTCTCCATCCTTGGATACAAGTAAGTTGTATGCTGAATTTCACACATAAGAGCGCATTTTGTTATTAACTTTTTTCCAAGTCTCCATCCCACTTTTATTCCAAAATAACTTCTCTAAGTGACATCTTTAATGTGTAATAACACATATTGACTTTCTTCTGAATCTAATCCAGGATGCAGGATGCCTTCATCTGGTTTCCCCCTCAAGCTCCCTTAAAGCCCAATAAATCTGTGACTATTTCCTCTCTGAAGCCTTGGAGGATATAGATTTACTTCACAACTCCTCGAGCCCAGAGCCCTCAGCATGGCTGATGGAGAGCCAAGATCAGAATGGAGTTGCTGAAATTGGGAAATGAAACAAAAATAGTCCCGTAGAAAGGAGTAAAGCGCAATGACAAAAGCAAGATCCCTTTGGAATTACAGCATGATGGTGATCAGACATCACGGTGAAGTGTATGTTTGCCTCTACAAACTGTTAAAACGGTAGCAACTGTCATGTGCTTCCAGTCATAGCCCATCATTAACAAGAACTCTGCAACAGCACTTGATGCAGTCACGGGCCAATCCAATTTAGTTTTGTCATTGTAAAGTCAGCAGTTCCTTACTTTTCCTGTAAAGGGATAAATTATGTTTCAGCTTTAATTTTATATAGCGTCATTTAAAAAAAAAGCCACTTACTCTCCCCACATTGCTATTTTACTGTATGATCCATGTCATATTAAGCTCCATCTTTGGCATAAGTTTTATCGAGCATTACATTACTGCTGGCTTTGAAGTACAATTTCATATGCACTTATAGGCTCAGGCTAAGGGAAGCAACAAATTGCCCGTGTCTGTGTGGCTCTCAGACTGCAATAAACAGTGCAGTGTGAAGAGTTTCTCTTTCCCAGACTGAAAGAACAGGTTTTTTGCTTCTTTCCCCCACACCTTTCTAACAAGAGAGAAATAAAAACAGTGCATTTGGCCACTCTTTCATTTATATTCACATGAGGATCAAAGTGCATTTGCATAGATCCAATGTCTGTGCAAAACCACCTGCTCCAGTTCTCCCATGCAGGGACTTTCCAAGGGCAGCGGCTGTTACTTTCAGGTATTTCTGTGCATAGTAAAAGAGATGGAGCTCAGGCAAAGGGTGTGGCAAAAGTCCCCATATATGTGCCCTAATGGTCCAGTTTTTTTACAGCTTATTGCCCTGTGTCTATTTGCAGACAGATTATTAATGGGACAGACAGTTTTTGTGGTATGCTAAGCAGGTTGGTACTTGTGACTCATGTCAGAAAGAAATGAAGGTGGTCTTTCTCCATCAAGATTGTAAAATGTGATAGAGGTGGGGAGGGAGATCTTTGGTGTTGCAGGAATGCAGGTAATGGCTCCACCAATATCAGAATCTACCCCAGGACTCCATCATCCCTGAATATCCTGATCTGCTATCCAGATATATGGTTAGATCTGTGGGTATGTCACATTAGGGTCTTTTCAGACATTTCAAGGCCTCACAGCATACCCAGATGATGCTGCACAGATACCCTGCATCCCATGGTCCCGCTCATCAAGTTTGGCTCTGCAGCCCTTCCTCTAAACAGAATGAAGGAAAACTGCTCAGTTTGAGAGTGTCCTTATCAAAATTGCTTTCTTTAATGTCCTTGTAGATTCAAAGCAGGATTTGTAGACATATCACTGTAGTTTAATGATCCCTCTCCTTTCTGCTGTGTGCTCCTAGCTTTACAGAAGCTAAACCATTAAAATATGTGTTTCTCTCACAGCATGGATACTTGGCTCTAAGTATGACTTAGAGGACATGGGTAAACACAGGAAAAGATGTCCCAGCAGGAGGGAAGTGATTGTGAGGACAGTATGTTCTGACAGCAATTCAATATTACCGGTAGGTTGCAAAGTAAGAAGTCACAGATAACGAGTTGTTTTATTTAAATAGCCAGTGGGTCTCAGCCCAGAGAACAATACAGTCTGCTCCTACAGCCAATTCTGTACACATGCAGGAAACTTCATTTGGTCAAACCAATAAAGGCAAGAAAAAGGCAGATAACATCTCTGAGGGATGCACCAGACTGAGAGATTGGCCTTGATTCTCCTTTTGCCCACAGCAGAGTAAGTCACTTAAGGTGAGCGGCAGTACTCCACAGCAAAGCTGGAAAGCAGCAAGGCATGTCTGGGCTTCTTCAGCCTCAAGGTGGTTTTTATTGTTCATTTAAACACCTGTGAGGTTCTCAGTCCAAGATCCATAGCCATGCTAGGTTGGGAGGGGGATGTGGCACAGTAATTGGAAAGGGCAGTGAAGCACCCAAACCCTAATGGGGACCCAGCCCTTGGCTGTGCAGGGGTACAAAACAGGGCACAGCAGTGGATGGACAAGAAGAGGCATTCCTAGGGAAGAGGGGGACTATTTTGCTTTAAATAGACCTTTTTCTTGCTGTGTTCTCATTTCTCTGTGGATCCCAGCTTTCTGTCTCCAACTTCCAGTCTCAGACCTCTCTGCACGCCCTGTGGGCAGCCGCCCACAGTCTCTACCCACACTCTTCTCTGCCTTCTTGAAGGAACTCCCAGCGTCGCTGTCTGTGCCCAAACCATAGGTGAGTGTGCCTTACAGTACACCTTAGCTTGGGCTTTGGTTCCTGGCACCCGTTTGGCATCAGCACACCCCACCAGAGATGTGTTTCATGGACTCTAGGTCTCCTCTATGAAGAATGAGGATTTGGAATAGGATCGATTTATCCATTGACCACTCTTTAAAGGGAGGTTAGTTATTATGGGACATGGCAACCTCTATGAGACCTTGGAAAAATGAGATACACTGGTGGACACACAAGTACTTCTTCAGGTCTTCGGGAGACTGAGCAGCGCACTCCAAAATAAGCAGAGGCTGGGAGCAGGTTCTGTCTTCCTCCATCCAGTTTAGCTTAATTATACTCAACAGGGAAACAATTTGAGAGAAAAAGGGGGTTAGTAGCTGTGGCCATTAGCCAGGGAGGCAGGAAGTTCAAAAACCCCTGTGAGATAGACAAAATCACCTGTGAAACCAAGAGGATAAACTGGAGAAGGATTGTAGGGAAAAGTGAAGTACGTCAGAGAGTCTCGACCTCTGTGATTTTCAGTATCCAGTGGAGTAGTTAATGTAGTTTACATAAATGAGCTCCTGTATTGATTACATTTGCTCATAGCAGTAGCACAACCATGCCTGTTGTATAAGAAGATGTTATACAGGCAGGGAGAGTGTGGCAAATAATTTCCCATCAGTGAGCTGACCTCACACTGAAAAAACACTACTTGAGGAAAGCAATAAACCATTCTTCATGTCTCCCCGGAGACAAGAAGAGGAGGGCTGGCCCTGCAAGAAGAAAGATTTAGGCATTAGGAAAAAGGCCAGTGGCTGAGTTTGGGCAAGTCATACAGTGCCCATCACAGGAAATTTTTAAGAAGAGACTAGACAAATGTCTGTAACAAGTTGACCAGGTCTAACTGATCTTGCCTTGGGGCAGGGAAAGGATGAAATGCCTTCTAAAGCTCTTTTCCAGCCTTATTTTCCATTTTTCCACCTATGAAATATTTTCAGACAACTGTGATGTCTTTGTTTCCTATTTTCCCTTAGGAAGCCGTTGGAAGCTGTCTGTCCACTCAGCAGAAAGCCTGCCATTCAAACCCCTTGAATGCATGAGCTGGCTGCCATCCATTTTGACTAAGTCTCTCAAAGAGGAGCTGGGTAAGTTGAAGTCCAATGAGATTACCAGTGAGTAATGGAGTTCTTGGATGTGAGGAGCATGCTCCTTCACTTGGGGAATGAGAAACCTTCATGTGTTTCATGTATACCAGCAAAAAAGCCACCCGAGGGGAACAACTATGATGTTTATGATTAGGTGATGCTTATGATCAATGATGATTGGGGTGGTTCTCAGAGCAGCCAACCCGAGATGAAAGATTTCATATCATATTACCAACCACCCAACCCAAGTATGCCAACAAAATTAACAGAAACCCTTTGGAAACACATAGAATTCAATTATTTTGGCTAAATTACCACATCCATGGCAAATTACAGGCTGTCTATTGGAAAATATCTCCTCTCAGTCCTGCCATTTTTTGTTCTTCAGTTCTGTTTATATTCCCAGCATTTTCCCCTGCTGGCAAAGGCCCAGTGTTTTTTGGGAAGGACTAAAGATAGGCTTTTGCTCCACAGAACACTATTTAGTGGTTGGACGAGGCTGCAATTAGACAGTGTGGTCTTCGATTCCTCTGCAGACCCGTGATATCAAGCTTGCGGTGTGACCTAAAATACTATATCCAGATCTGAGTCTTGCCAGACCAAAGTGGTGCAGAAAATCTGACTGGTGTTTAGAGGGGAGTGATAAGGGCTGTGTAGTCACAGTCTATCAAAAGCTGCTTCTTATCTGGAGTGTCTTCAAGGGGTTTGGAGAGGGATGGAGGAATTCACTGACTTGAAAGTCCTAGTGGTTGGGAGAACCCATTTCTGCCCATTGATGCACAAGAAGCCCCAGGGAGAGAAGACTGCAAATGCCCAAACTTAAGTGAGGATCATACTTTGCTGAAAGCAGGTAGGCACTGCCCAGGAGCACCAGCTTGGCCTCCAAAGCTGTACAGTTGTGTTAGCCCAGCAGCTGGCAATCCTCCTCATGCGGAAATCAGGGGGGTTCAAAACACTCCAACCTTTCCAAAAAGTGTAGAGAGGCTAGAGATGGAGCCAGGATTTCTCCCCAAAATTTTAAGCAGAGATTTAACTATTTGCTCCTTTTCTTATTTTTCTTGTGCACTTGAGATTTGATTTTCATGTTTCAATCTGCAACCACGTGCCAGAGGTCTCAATAAGCAGAGGAGAGCTCACTTAAAACCAGTGCTCAGCATGGTATGCATCCCAGGGTAAATGCTTCACATCCTGGAGAAGTGAGCTAGGAGCTCACATTCACGGTTAGAAATCATTGGCCTTCTTGGACAAAACAGGGACATCTTGGAGAAAATGCTGTACCACTAACTGCATGACTCTGGTGTCTATGCTGTGAGTTATCTTGTGACTTGTGGGGAGGGGGCAAACACATCTCTCCCAGTACTGTGCTGTCTAATCATTTCCCAGCTTTTAATGTGTTTATCATCACATTAGCCCTCTGAGATATGGGATTAGAGGTGAGAAATTGAAGCACTAAGTCTTGGGTCGGGTTTTGAAAAGATTATGATAGGCATCTTATTATCATTTTAAAAATCTAGTCCCACAAAAATGATCTAAAACAACCATGGCAGAGCACTGATTTTCTTTCCCAAACCCCTCTCTAAAAGTGCAGTGCTACTGCTGCCTTTAAAAGGCTTTTTCATAATTTTAATTCAGCCCCTTTGAGGCTCTAAAGTGAAATTACAGTCCTAGACTTACAAACAAAAATTTTGGTAACAGCTACAAAATCATATAAATATTTCTGAACCCAGTGACACCTATAGTTGAATTAAACGGAGTTCTCTAATATTGTAGCTAAAGTTCCCTTAGCGCACATGTCACTATGGTATCTGTCTCTCACTGCATATGGAAAGGTCTGGGGAGGGAAAAAGAGAAGACAGTGAAAATCAGACAAATTAAACAAGAGCCACAGAATTATTTTGGTAGTATTTAGACTCAATTATATTACATAATGAGAGACTGCTCCTTTTGTTTCTTTTTTCTGCACAAGTAACTGGGTTTTCTAACATCCTAACATGGGTTCCCTATAAATCATCATAGCTGTCTTTCACAATACTGCCCAGTGTAAAACAAGCAAAAAAAAGAATTGAACAAAGTTATTACGAAAGATAAACTTTTGAATCCATAATCTGTGCAGGCTATGTTATTTCTTGATGGCCACGGGTTTATCTGGAGGCATACAGAAGAGATGAATGAACCCCATAGAAAAGTTTCAGTTCAATCAGTTCAGCTTTCAAAGCCAGATGAAATCTGAAAAAGTTTCATTTACCCCAGGGAATTTGTGAAGAGAGAGATTCTCACCAAACACGGCGATTTTACATTAACCTTCAGGTCAGACCAATGCTGCATTATTAGCATTATTTAATTAACAAAATTCATGCTTTGAAACTTTAAATATTTGCAAATTCATCCCCTATAATGACTTTCATTCATTATTATTTATCTAGGGCTGGAGTCAACCTGTAGCAGCTCTCATTTCCCGCAGAGGGAACAGCTGGGGGAGACAATCCAGTCACTCTCTTTAGGTGTTTAAATGGGAGCAGAGCTCCTCCAGAAATCTGGCTCCAATTATGAGCACTACGTGCTTTGAAAATCTGACCCTCGCCTTCAGTGTCGGCTAGACATTTTACAAACAAGTCTGATGATAATGGCATAGTCATACAGGCAAAGTGCTCACAGCACAGACACAGCACAGGCTTGGGGCTGTGCCAAGGCAGCTATTCTGGTGTAGGATCACACTGCTTCGTACCACCAGCTCGTGCGCGTTAGCGGGGCTCTGCGGCATGGGCACAGCCCGAGGGAGCAGCCAGCCAAAGATCCCCAGCTGACCATCAGATCTATGTAAATTTGCCAGCAAAAATACTTCATTGTGAAAACCTCAGAATTGTGTTAGGAGAAAACCAGACATTCACGTTCGCTGTGAATTTTTGAAAAGATCAAAACATTTTACATAAATTTTTAAGAAAATGCTGATTTTTTTCAAATTCTTCTGCCAACTATTTTTTTTTCAATTTTATATTGTCATTTAAATAAAACCCACTCAATATATGTCATTTAACTTAAAGGATTTTTGTTTCACGGTTGCCAAGGACTGCTCCACCTATGTCATCAGCCCTCTGGATGGCCTGAAGGAAAACACTTTACCTCTTTCCAGCTCTGTTCTGTTGCTAGTTAAAGGGGAAAGTGATGCTGACATGCTTTGTAAGTGTTTGGAGATTAAAATGTTCATACTCCTGAGAGATGGAGAGAGTCTATGGGTATGTACACAGGAGCTAATAAAGCTTTCAGTACCACCCCCTGCTACCCTGTATCTAAAGCGTTTGTGAAAATGTCCACTGGTGTTTTTTAAAACACTGTTTCTCGTATCTATCCATCTACCTGCCAAGTCTTCCTGACCATGAGAAAGTAGTTGAAATATGCATGACTGATGCCTGTAAGTATGGCAGTACCAGGGGATTAATCTGAATAATGACATCTCCTAAATACGGTTCTAGGAATCAGGCTCAAAAATTATCATTTTACTGTCCCTTTGCTCTGGCTTTTCCTCATGCACTGGGACCCCATGGCAAATCGGGAGATGAATCTCATCCTCCTTCACAGTGTGAGCGTGGCCAGGTTTTAGGGAGAACCAGAGGAGGGGAGCAGAAGGCTTGGCTTGTCGCTGTGCCACAAGACAGAGGCAAAAGCAATGCCGGGAAGGGGGTGGTGAGTTTTCGATGGGCTCAGTATAAGAAATGGCCATTAAATGTGGTGGGAAATACATCTGATATCTGGGTATACACCACTTTCTCTGGGAAAGCCACACTCCTCCTGTAGGTTTTAATAAAGGACTTCTAGACTTTGCGCCGCTGAGATGGGACCGCACTTGCTCCTGCCATCACCCGAGCTCGAGGGAAGCCCGTGTGGGTCTATGCCTACACGCACCAGTCCCACCTCGGGATGCCAGCGTGGGCATAGGCGCTGGTGGTCTTTGGTGTGTGGGCTGTCCCTGCATCCCTCCTTGCCGTCCTGCTTCTGGGGTCCCTCGAGCCCTGTCTCTAAGAGCCGGCGGTGCCAGGCATTTTGATGGAAAGTACAAGTAACCCTCTAGTGGACAATTAGAGGGAGTGGATTCAGGCTCCAAAGTGTGAATATTTTTATTGCTTGTTGGATTTAGTGTCAGTCTGATATTGCAAAGACTGTTCTTCTCTAGGGGAACATCTAGCTCCTTTTTTTGTGTTTTTCTCCTGGTTTTGGCCACACTTCAAGCCAATGCCCTGAGTTGGGCACAGATGCTTGTCTCGCCAGGGTTGGAGGCTGTGCCATGAGTAGTGATGGCCAAGAGATCACCCAGTGGCCAATATCCAGGTGGCAATGCTGTGCATGGGGAGGCCTGGGCTGCTCTATTCTAACTGCAGAGTAAATAAGTGGTGGATTTTGAGAGGTAGTCAAGCATGTAACTATGTAAGTATCTAAGATTCTCCTCTGCATCCCTGCAAATCCAAATACCTTGGAGGCTTTCCTGAAAATCTTTTGGTAATTTAAGCCCCTTTATAGCTCCTTAGGTATTAGGTAAGAGCCTTGCCAGGGTCCCAGGGTGAGGGACTATCTCTCTGAGGCCAATGGTAAGAGCTGAATAGGATAGGGATTTCCTCACATGAAGTTTCTAGGGTTGCAAAGTCCAGCTTTTTCTGGTCCTTTGCATTCCTGAAGATTTTATTTTAGCCTGAGCAGGATATCCTTTATTGCGAGATACATTTATCTTAGCTGCTGCTTCCTCAGCCTAAAATCCTCCTAGAAAAGCTGTGGCTATCAGGGTGCCTTCACACTGAGCGCAAATGCAAAACCTGCTTGGCTCTGTGACTCTGCCCTTCTCATGCATGGCCCCAGAGAGCTGGCAATGAACATCATGGCAGCTTGGCCCTCTTGCCCTGCAGCAGGGATGCTACAAAGAGCCACTGATTTGGACACGGTGGGGGCTGAGATGTGCACAAAGATGCCCAGGTCAGTTTTAGCTTGGGCTACCTTGGCCTCTCAGATGATAGCACCCCCTCCTCATGGTGGGTACCCTGTTGCAGCACCAAACAAACCAGCTGAAAGTTTCTTTGGCTCTACTTGTGCATGTTATACACTACACAGTTCCTGAAGCATAGACACGAACAGAGGCGTCCAGATAGATGGGGCACTGGTAGAGCCTTGGCAAGGCACAGAGATGTTCGTAACAGTGTGCTGGGGATGCTGCCGGAGGCAGGAGAGGTTGAAGCGGAAGGCACTATATTCAGAGTGGAGCTTTAAAATTTGCCACTTTTTGATAACCTTCAATATACTTCTTTCTGTTTTGTACCCACTCAAGAGCTGGCCACAGGTGCCAGACTACCTCAGTGAAGGGTCCTTGACTTGAGGCAAAAGTGCGAGTGTTGCCCAGGGAGATGGAGCCGTGTCTTCTGATGTGCAAAACCTCATCTTCCTCATGACCATTGAAACCAGATCCCCAGGAACACTTCCTTTGGGTGGCCATCCTTCCCCCTTGCTGCCCATCTTTTGTGCATCAGCTGAACTCTTTCTCAGGAGTCGGGACACCCATGCTCCTTTGGCTTAGAGAGTGCAAATGCCTCTTTTTCCATCTTGGGGGACAGTGCCTGCCTCCCCCAGGCCATGTAGGGGGACAAGGGCCTGTTTCAACTCTTCTGAATAAACTGCTCCAGTGTGGGCGAAGTATTTAAACTGCATTACACTAGTGAGTCAGACACAGTATGGGAACACACCTCTGTGCTGTGATGGCTGGGGCTCCTCTAGAGGAAGCAAAGCATGTTTTTTCCTCTTTGAGTTTGTTCCTGAATTTTATCCTGTTCCTATTTTAAGCAAATACATACGCTAGTTCAAGTAGGTGCAGCAGTCTGCTGCACCGGAGCAGATTTCAACAGGGGTCTCTTAGTTTCTCAACGGTATTAGGGTGGCGAGTGAGCTGCCATGGCTCAGTGAGCACCTTAGAAAGGATGCTTGTCAAATATAAAATAATGTTAACAAATTAAAGCAATTAAATTGAGGATGTGGTATGTCAGAAGTCAAAGAAAAATGCAGCTGCTGGCATCACGTTGGGGTACGTTTGTCACATAATGTCAAGGGTAATCCCAATAGATAGAGAGACCTTTCACTGTGCATAGAAAATGAAACTCTCATGGTCATCATAGGTTATAAATGGGACCGTTGTTGATTTTCTTCATGCAAAAGTTGCCCGCTCCCCAGTAAACATCAACGGTCCCAGAAAAAAATTCACTCATCAGATTTTCTCCCCATTGAGATCCCCCTTTCAGGCGCAGCCATCTTCATTCCCAGCCCAGACTGCAGTTCAGCCATCAAAGTGCCTTTTGTATGTCCCTCCAAAATAGTTTATTCTTCTCTGGCAAACAAAATCATTTAGCACTAGCTGGAGAAGCTGAACAGGCTCAAGTTAGGAAAACCAGATGTATTTGAATCATCTGTCAAAATCAGAGGCCAGCACTTGATCTATGGCAAGGTAATGAAAAGAGTCACTCATACATTAATAGTGCCGAGCCATAGGAGCGCCGCAAATCACGGAGTGGGATATTGTATGAATGTGTCAATGTTACTGATATCCAGGGGCCCGTTACCGAAACACGCACTGATGAAAGGCTTCATGTGTGCACTCAGAAACAAGCCAATAAAGTCCTGCTCCTTGCAGGAAAACAAAAACAAGATCTGAAAAGGCGGCACAGCACTAAAACAACAGTCTCCTGTTACCATTTTTGCTATCACTGGAGCAAGACACTGGACTTGAGAGACTTCTTTTATTATTTTTCTAAACTTTTTTTTACAGACTTAACAGCCTACCTCCAAGGTCATGCCATCGAGAGGCAGAAGTGATGACTCAGATGCCATCAGTGAGTTTAACACCCTGTCTTGTGCTGCCATTATTTATAGCTGGTTTTATAGCCATGTTTTTGAGGCCCCAGCTGAAGCAGAGCCTCGATGCATGAAGCCTTGTGCAAACACACAGTGAGTACAGCCCGGGCCAAGGGCTCACAATCTGTAAAAGGGAGCTGCAAAATGCTATCATGTATGGCTAGTGGTATGCAGAGCATCTCCAGGAGGTACGCAGGAGCAGTCTGGGAGAGCCACGGAATTCCCAGCGGGTGTCAGCTGAGGGTGCCAGTGAGAGGGGATGCAATGGGGGTAGAGGTCAGCAGAAGAACTTGAAGGCATCAGTCAGGAGTCTGAGTTTGGAGGCTATGAATATATGTGGCAGGGACAGATAGGACTGGGCAGAGTCTTGTATTTGTGCAATAGTTTGGCTTGACCTAGGGCATCTTTTGCTCTGTCTAGTGGTCTGAATTTTGATGTCTCCAGTCTGAATGTTATGACCAGCAGTGACAAAGGTGATGAAGGGTGTGCTCGAGGTCACACTGAACATTAGAGGCTCAGTCAGGAATAAAGCCCAGACATCCTCAGCCCCATCTAGGTGCCAAGGGAAACGGGTGCTGGAGAATGCAGGTGTCCCCTAATAAACATCACCCTCATGATACTCTCATAGCATTTGAATGGTCTCCTGGTGAATAGGTTAGAAAATGTGCACAATCAGATCTGCAGCTAGCACCCATCAGGAAAGCCAGCTTCTTTTGACTTGATTTAGCTGTCAAAATCTGACACCAGCCTACACCAACTGAGGATTTGGCCCTCTATTCTTGGCAAGTGATTTACAATGAAAGAATGTGGATACACTTAGGCAGCTTGCTCTTTTTTTATTTTAAGATCATGATTCATTCCAGATTGGTAATTAAGTTTGGTTCTTTCAGTGATAGGAACTGCTCTGACAGCTGCAAATCATAATAATATGTATTTGTGTACAATTGTGCCTGCATGCTTGTGCATTTTTGCTGTTGTAGCTAAGAGTACAGTCAATAACTTATGTACATTACACTGTGTCTTGAAATTGGTCTTGCAAACAGCCAGTGCTCTGCTAAAGACACCTTCACCTCCCTCCCAGAAAGACTTGTCTCCAGATAGGAGTATCTCCATTTAGGATGTTGGTCAGGTCAGGCCCTGGGTCAGCTGTGGGGCTACAAATCCCAGAATTAAGTGGTTATTTCTTCTGACGCGCTGCCTTCATGCCTTGGTGCATGCCCTACTCTGCTCTGTGGGGACTAGTCCCAGCGAACTGGGACTATTCTCCTGGGTGCAGGATGGAGGCTGGGAAGGGATGAGAGAGTTATTAGCAACTGAGTAATGTAATCCAAATCTTCCCAGGAGTGGTGGCAGATTGCTAAGTGAAAGCAAAAGATACGCTCTAGGCAATGCGTCCTGCTGGGGCAGCTTGTCCCAGCTGTGAGCACGGGCTACGCAGGATAGTGTTCTCAGCAGGGGCAAGAAAAAGGTTCGGAGCAGCTCCTGAACTAGGGCTTGTGCTAATCCTGATGTGAAGACATGCCTGAAAGAGCCCACCCCCCTTCTCAAACATGTGCTGCAAGGCTTATGTTTGCGCTTGGATGGTAATCACAAGTAGAAATGCCATCAAAATGTTGCTTTAGTTCTGGAAATTCAGCATAATTCAAAGCCGTTTTTATGATGCTGCCAGCCCCATTTCCATTGATGGAAATTAAGGTTTCCCGAAAACCAAATGGAGTAGTGACAGCGTGCCAGTTTTAGCTCTCCTAGGTGGTGACACTGGTTGCTGATTCTAGTATCTGGGCATACATCAGAGATTCTCCACAGCTTTACATTTGGCTCTGATGGCCACGTCCTTGAACCCTACATAACCCAGACTGCTAGTCTCTGATAGATCCGTATGATAAAATCCAGCTTTAGTGGGATTTATTTTCATCCCTCAAATGAAAGTGTTTTGATTCAGTTTGCAGCATGGTTTAGAGAGCAGGAAATTTAAAACCAGCTCAATGTGCCGTAGGCTTGAAGGCACTGATTTGCTGTCAGCCCACCCAACTGGGGTGCAGGCTGGTGGGTGATGGAAAAGGCAGTTTGGGGGCTTCAGAAACACTTTCCTCACTATACCAATGATTCACTCCTCAAAGAGCAGAGAGCCATCTACAATACCTCTCCTTGACTGTGGGTGAAAGCCTGTCAAGCAATTCAGTAATCTCAAAAACTTGACTGAGGTACTACTACAGGCTCAGAAAGTACAATTAAAATGCAGCATTATGGTGAGAGAGAAATTATCAGCTATGATTGCTTGAATAGGAAAACTGCAGCATTTACAGTATGTATTAAAAAAACTGGTATTTTTTAAAACTTGTGTCATCTAATATATTCATTCAGGCCCTACATGTTACTCTTAAAGATTAGGCTCAACAAGTCATAGAGCTGGCAGCGTAGAACCGAGTCACAGAGCTGAGCAGTGGTAGATGAAGGAGAATGTATAGGAGCTGAGTCTTCAAAGGGACATCTACGCATGCATTAGACATGGACATGGGTGCTGGTGCTGGGCTGTTGGAGAGCTAAGACCAGCCTGCTTGACAAACAAGGGACTTCTCCTAACCTGGGAATTGTTTTCTGGACGTGTCCTGCTAGACCTGATGATGCACAGTGAACTGCTAGTGAAGAGAGGCAAGAATACCTTCAACTTGCTTGGTCACAAACAGACAGGAGAGCACAGCACAAATCCTGTTCTGCATCTGCCAGAAGAAGGATTTGGATCTGAATCCAAAACTGTGGGAACCACCAGGCTGTTAAGTGTAAAGCAAAGGGAGAGATCACCTGGTGGGGAGCAGGTCCTCCTACTTCTGCTGGGGTGAGAGAGGTTATATTCAAGCCCCCCACAAAAGGATCTGTTGCTGTGGATTTCAGCTGCTGTCAGGTATCTCCCTCCAGCCTAGGATTAAGCACTTTGGTTCCCTGAGGAGGACAGTGGTGGCACCACACTATGGCCACCAGCACATCCTATGGCTGGCCCAGGCAACTCCCTGCCTAGCAAAATTGCACCATGGTCCTTGTTTTAAGGTGCCCAGGGCTCTCAGTGCCTTATGCCTTTTCCTGGGGCAAATACATCTCTTAGTTCTTTATGGGCAGAGGGGAAAGGTGGTATGAGCATATCTTACTCTCCCATGCCTTCACCCCCATCTCCTGGCCAGTTGCCACAGCTGGTAAATGTGAAATAGCTTTTGAAATCCTGTTTTTCCCTGTCAGAGCATCAGCTGAATTTGGATGGAGTTTAGAAAGCTAACAGGAGCACTGGTTTTAATTTTAGGGGAGAAAAAACAACCCTCCTAAGCTTGAATTTGTTTTCCAACTTCGAAAGACAGCGACCACATCCTCCCCGTTTTACTGCTTCTCCTTATCTGACAGACAGGGTCATGCTGCAGGGATAAAACAATATACTTTCAACGCAGAGGTCTCACATGTTTATTGGGAACAGCTACATCCCTAGCCTACTCAATGTGTTTTTGAAAACATCTCTTTTTTTTAAAGTTTCTTTGATGGCTGGTATTGGGGTTGGGTCCCTTACTTCTTCAGAGAAAAGTGACCTTTAAGTCTCCAATTTTGAAAGCCGTTCCAAACCATGGAGCCCCAAGTGCCAAAACCTTTTCACATTCAAATCTCTTTCAGGCAGAACAGGGAGAGGAAGACCAGAGTTAGTGCACTCAGATGACCTCATTTGCCACATCAGAGCACAGAGTATTTATTCTATAAAGAGCATCAGTATGTGTGCAGTATCCAGGATGTCTTGTTAGCCAGTTTTTTCAATATTACTACTAATAAGCCAGCTTTTATATGGTATGGTTTGGCTGGGAACAAATGTATAAATTCTACGACATGCAAAATTTTGAGGTCCTGATCAGCAAAGCCACTTTAGCACTTATGTAGGTTTAAGTACACAAATATGGAGATCATCAAAACTTTCCACAAAAGATGTTTTTTAGTGGAAAATTAGCTGTTAGGTATTTTGGGGTGAGAGGTCTTTTTTTTTTTTTTTCAGAATTAATTTATTTGTGAAAGTTCTGCTTTTTGAGGAAAATGCCAAGTATTCCTTCATAATTCAAATACTTACTTTGAAAATAAAATGTTTAGATTCAGCTTGCTTTCCACAGCAAATGGTGGGGGTTTCAGATCCCTTTATATCCCCATTTTCTTTTATGGGCTTGGCCAAGTTTTATCTCCCAGAACACAACTGGTTTTTCATATCATGAGAGAAGACTGTGGTGTATCACAGGAAAGAGAATCTGAGTGAGTCTGGTCGATTGAGGCAAATGTGAGTATAAGGCACTTAAATGGCAATTCCTGCAGGGTAGCACATTAGCATTTCTAACTTTAAAAAAAAAAAGAAGAAAAAAACCCAGCTTTCAGCTGCAGAAAAATTTGCCCTTTATTGAGAAAAGCTTAAACTTTTCTGTGGAAAAAACTAATGGAAACAGTGCTGCTTTCATTTTTGTTAAAACTCCCAAGAGAAAAAAGAAAACATTTTTGAAAAATTTCTGAAGAAGCAACTTCTGAAGAAAGTCAAATTGGGTCAAAGAAAAAGAGTTATTTCTGGGAAAGTCAAAATAATCAATTTTCAAAATATGTGTCAAGCAGTGGCTTTGCCTCACAAAGTCACTCTAGCAGAAGTGCCTCATGAGAAATAGACGTTTTTCTAATCCTTGAACAGTGCAAGTTCATTGTCAAGAGCATCAAACTAATGGTGGAAGACTTAACTATATGTGAGAGTAGCAATTCCTCACAAAATAATGCATCATGTGCTTTGGGACCATCAATGCTCACGTCTCTGAGACTGCAGGGCTATTAAATATAGCTATGCGTTAGCTTGCCGGTTGCAAAGAATAGGGCATGCTATGAATAAATTGATATTTGCATGGGATGGGGCTGTTACAGCAATAAATGTCTCACATTTAGTTAACTGCTGGCAGGCTGCTCAATCCTGACCAGGATGCTATAACAGAGACAGTGCCATCTCCCAGGACTTGCACTCTACGGGTCAGGCCTTGGAAAGGCACGATGTGGCTGAGAAACCTGGAGGAGGGATTTGTTTGGAATTTTTCTAATTATTTAAGGCTTATCTCAGCCCTTACTCACGTGCATTGCTCTGCAAAGCATTTCACTCACCAGCAGGACTCATTTCGGTGCAAAGCTCTGAAAAGATTTGACTCACCTCATGATGCCCTGAAACATATAACTAAGGGCAGATAATGCCATCACCTTCTACCTGCAGCTGTCCAGAGGTTTCTGTGGGATCCTTAACGGCAGCAACCTCAGTACATGGGAGACCTCATGGTCCACCTGGGAATGAAAGCACAAAAGCAGAAATAGCAGCAGTGCCTTATATGGGTGCTTAAAAGCTAAAGGCTGTATCTGAGCATAAATCACTGCTTTGCTTTGTCAAGAGAAACTCTAGCACAAGACACTAAGAAAAGGAAGCAAAAGTATCAGCGCCTGCTTGTATTTCAGGAGAGGGAGGGGAAACAGATACGGATGGAGATGCTTTTCCTGGAGACTGGCATTAGTGGGTCTGCACTGGACTGAGCACAGGCAGGATCAGTCCTGTTTCAGCAGCCCACGTCCCCCAGTTGTCTCTGAGGAAGGAGCAGTGCAGATGGCAAACATTTCCCTCTAGGGACAAATGAAAACCTGGCCAACCCTCACTCTTAATGCAGGATTTGCACTGCATTTGAGACTTTATGATGATTTGTCTCTGTTTCTACCAACCCTGTGACTCAGGACTTAGTAAATAGGGACAATAGAAAATTATGGCACCAATGTCTGGGCTTGTACAACCGGCAAGTTGGGTGCAGATTGTTTTAGGGGAAGAAAGTACTGCTGGAAAAAGTTTTTCTTTAATGTAGGAACATCTCGCTCTCAGGTCATACTTGCAATGTGCTCAGCAATGCCCACTGAGTTACATGGGCTGGCGGGTAGCCAGCGTGTCTGATATGAGGTCAAAATGCTGTGGTTCGGCACTGTCCAAGTGGATAATGCAGCATTTTACTTTTTCTTTTTTCATGTTTCAGGCTGGAGGGAAAAAAAAAGCTTTTCCAGTAACTATCAGTATTTGGATCCTGCTGCCCTGTAAGCAGATGCACTGTAGAGCTTTCCAGCTCTTCTGCCAGGGAGTAGGTTTACAGCAAGAGAATGAATTTTCTAGAATAGTTGATATTTATCCCAAGCAATGCTATTCTGTCCTCTCCTCTAAAAGTTCAGGACACCTTATATAACCAAACTCCTACTCCATGGGGACACAGGAGACAATGCTGTCCTTTACTGGTTGCATCTTACTTTGCTGTAAGCTCTCTCCAGTTACATGGTGTGTTAAACTTCACACCTTTTTCTACTGCAACTATTGAGCAGGCACAAAGCACTTGATTTAATCATAGAATCACAGAAAGGAAAGGACCTTAAAGATCACCTAGTTCCAACACCCTTCCATGGGCAGGGACACCTTCCACTACACCAGGTTGTTCAAAGCCCCATCCAGCCTGGCCTTCTCTCGGCAACCTGTTTCAGTGCCTCACCACCCTCACAGTGAAGAATTTCTTCCTTATATCTAATCTAAATCTACCCTCTTTCAGTTTCAAGCCATTACCCCTTGTCCTATGTTCCCTTGTAAAAAGTTCCTCTCCAGCTTTCTTGTAGGCCCCTTCAGGTACTGAAAGGCCTTTTCTTCTCCAGGCTGAACAACCCCAACTGTCTCAGCCTGCCTTCATGGGAGAGGTGCTCCATCCCTCTGATCATCTTCGTGGCCCTCCTCTGGACTCATTCCAACAGGTCCATGTCCTTCTTATGTTGGGGGCCCCAGAGCTGGACGCAGGGCTCCAGGTGAGGTCTCACCAGAGCAGAGTAGAGGGGCAGAATCCCCTCCCTCGCCCTGCTGGCCATGCTTCTTTTGATGCAGCCCAGGATACAGTTGGTATTCTGGGCTGCAAGCACACATTGCCAGGTCATATTAATCACACCGTGAAACACAAATGTGCATAAGTTCTTCATCCCTTCAGCAACACGGGTGTGATGGGAACAGCAGACAGAGCTCCTCAGACCAGCCAGAGCACTCGCTGCCTCGTCCCTCCCTTGGAGATTGCTGGGATATGTGAAAAAAAATACAGAATGCCAGGACCGAAAATACCCCATACCTCATTCCCATGGTGTACAATGTACCTAACAACTAGCTCTTTCAGAGCACAGCCATTAAAATAAAAAACCCTCATCAGCTTTGCTGGCACTGAATGCAGTGTTTTCCAGGTATCGCTGATAGCCAGCTGACATTTTAGTTCTCTGTGCTTCTGACAGAGGAAACACTGGACTCTTTTTTCTTTTAATTGGAACTGCTGAAAGTTTATTTTGTTGTTGTTATCACTTTCTGCTAAGTGTCGAGCAAAAGGATACGAGCCAAACAGAGGGGCTCCTGGAGAGAAGTGAGGACCCCAAATACCTTCCTCCTCTTCTGCTTTGAACCAAACTGAGCAGGGGGCAAGGGGAGCTGGGGGGGGTAGAGGCTGGGGAGATCATTAAACCCACTGGGAGAAGGTAGTTACCATCTCCTGGGGTCACAGTGGCTCCATGCCCCCTTCTGCATCCATTTCACAGGGACCACAGGGTCCATGGTCTGCGCTTCTCTCCCTCCCCTTCCAAATGATGGGCTGGAGAGACAGGAACCTTGGGGATAGAGTTGGTGACCTCTCTTCCTCTCCATTACCCCTTCCCTGTCCGTAGGTGCCTTGCTGTCTGGGTGCTGCATTCCCAGGGGAGCCACGCTGGAGCCGCGGGAAGTGCAGGGGTAGGGGGGATGCTGGGGCAGGAACGGATACGGTGGTGGGAAGGTGATCATCCCCTTGCAGGTTGCCACCATCCTGCCTTCAGTAGCAGGACAGTCCTATCCTACACACATTTGCTGCAGGCTAAAGTGCTTATGGGTAAGTATTTTTAGATATTTATTCTCAGCACTGTTCGACTCGCCAATAATCTGCAAAACAGAAGCAAGTATAAAAAATCAGGCTTCTCTGCAATACATCTAATTCAAGTGGCAGGCTGGATTATCCCCTAAAGCTTTTGGAGAAGCACTTTCTTCCCTTCTTTGACTATATAGGGAGACCTATTTTCAGTTCCCAAGTGCGTCAGGTTGGATCCAGGCCTTGGATTCCAGTTCAGCCAAGCACTTTGGCATGTGCCGTGTTTTAAATAGGTGCTTGAGACCCTGAAAAGTTCAGAGCGCTTAATCATGTATCCAGAGGTAAGTGGACACTTATGAGTTTTGCTAGATCAAAGCCCCGGTGTTGGGAGCAGACAGCTACAAATCTGAAATGCTCTCAGGGAAGAAGCTTCCTCTCTCGCTCTCTCCCAGAGAAGGCAGTCTCAGAAGAAAAATTGGTATTTTACTCAATTCGTCTATCAATCTTCTGTCTCAGCCTCATCTGGGACCATCCTCAGGGCTGTGCGACTGTCGCTGAGAGACACACAGACATCATGACTGTCGTGCTTTAACCCCAGTCAGCAACTAAGCACCACACAGCCGCTCGCTCACTCCCTCCCGGTGGGATGGGGGAGAGACTCGGAAGAGTGAAAGTGAGAAAACTCATAGGTCGAGATAAAGACAGTTTAACAGGTAAAACAAAAGCCGTGCATGCAAGCAGAGCAAAACAAGGAGTTCGTTCACTCCTTCCCATCGGCACACAGGTGTTCAGCCATCCCCAGGAAAGCAGGGCTCCATCACGCGTAACGGTTACTTGGGAAGAGAAATGCCATCACTCCGAACGTCCCCCCCTTCCTTCTTCTTCCCCCAGCTTTATATGCTGAGCATGAGGTCATATGGTATGGAATAGCCCTTGGGTCAGTTGGGGTCAGCTGTCCCAGCCGTGTCCCCTCCCAACTTCTTGTGCACCCCCAGCCTCCTCGCTGGTGGGGTGGGGTGAGAAGCAGAAAAGGCCTTGACTCTGTGTAAGCACTGCTCAGTGGTAACGAAAACATCCCTGTATTATCAACACTTTTTCAGCACAAATCCAAAACATAGCCCCATAGTGGCTACTGTGAAGAAAATTAACTCTGTCCCAGCGAAAACCAGCACAATGACCGATAAGGAAGCCTGACTGATTAACGGGGGTGTGGGGGGTGTGTGTGGAATAAAAGCAGAGAACAAAGAAATATAGTTTGCTTCCACAGAGAGAAGATTCACTTTTGCTTCTGGAATTAATTTTAATGTAATACATGTTCACTTATTTATTTAGTACTACAGCAGTTAGTAGCCTGGTGATAAAGATCTTTAGTGTTATCCAGAGTTTTGATTTGCACAAGTTTCTTTATCGATATTTTTCTCAGAATCAGCATGATATAGTAAACAGTACTAAATATTATCTTTTTTAATTTAAAAAGGAGGCATCTCTTAGGCCAAAATTATTTATAGAGGAAGGAGATAAAAGGGAGCTTTAGGGATTTCTTTATTCTATCAAGGACAAAACAAGGAGAGAGTCAGAATAAGATTGAGGCAAGAATGCAAAGAAATGCATTGTCTCTATACTCTGGAAGGTCCCAATTCAGCAAGGTATTGCAGTATGTGCTGAATTTTTAGGAACAATTTCAGGGTTTCAAGTCTGGCATAGACCTCAGTGTCCTGTCGACGGGGTCTTCCATGGAGATTGAATGGTCTTTGCAAAGATCCTTTAGTTCAGATTTTCATAGTGTTCGCCTCTGTGGTCCAGAAGAATTGCACACAAACATGCACACACAAACCCACAAGGAGTCATCGGGTTAAATTCTCAGACCTGTTTTTTATGGGAGATAAGTTCACCACCTTCTGGAGGTGCCTTCCTCTCTCCATCTACTCCAAGGGGAGCTCAGGTTAGGTTTCTTTGTTTTTTAAGTAGCAAACAATGAAAACAAACCAGACCACCATGACCTATTGGAAATCTTGCAATATCTCCTGTTCCCCCAGCTCCTAGGAGGAGGTTCCCATTAGGGCTGGATTAGGCTAAATCAGATTATGCACCACAGACAATGATGTTTGCAAGCTGCGGACAAAAGGTGTCAGGGCAAATCTCTCCTCAGACCCATTAATATTGTACTGCAGCAGGACTGTGAAACAAGTCCTCTAAATCAACGCTTCTCTTGTGGGCAGGCTGTACCGTAAGATCAGAAGCAGGCTGTGCATATTTTGTGTTAATTGAAATAAACCTTTGCCAACACACCTACATCTGTCTCAGGTGAAAATGAAGGGCAAGTGCCAGCTATACCAACTGGCATCTTTCCCTGATTATTTTTCTTTATTCCTTTATTTCATTTATTCTACCTTCTGTTGGCAGCCACGGAGCAAAGCTGCAGGGCAAATGCACATTTTGGGCAAAGTACTAAATTTAGCCAAGCTTCACCGAGACTGTCCCCAGCCTTTCAAGTCTCATCAGCCTGGCGCTGGCATTATAATGCCTGGATGTGCAGTTGCAAAGCAGCAGGAGCAATACAGGAGGAGCATTTCAAGCCCCCTTCTCTGAAGGGCTTTGTGGGGTTTGGTGACATTGCAGCAGTTTGAAACACCCATTACTGGAGATTTTCCATGTGTGTGCGTGTGTGCTCTGTGTGCATAAAGTCTTCTTTCTGAAGCTCCTTAGATAATTGCAGAAAGTATGAAGCTTCACAGGCCTTGCTGAATTAAAGCTTCTAATTTTTTTCCCCCTTAAACCATAGCTGGGAGTTTAGTAATTTATAGTTTCATGTTAAGATAATAATGAACTATCTGGGCTGGTTTTTATGACTAAAACCATTTATATACGTTTCTCCACTTTAAATCTTCCTCCCCCTAACAAATGACACTCCCGAGCAGGCACGGGCTACTAGATTAAGCAGTTGAAAACTGTAGTCTTTAGTAGTGCCTTGAACAGAAAATCCCACTTGATTTAAACACTTACAGTTGGGCTAGTCATAACTGTTAGCATAAGAGTAGTTACTTTAGACTAACCCTCTCTTTAAAAGAAGATGCCCTTATTAAGGCATTTGGAAGCCAGTACGGTCTTTTCTGTCCTCTCTCAGGTTTTGCACAGCTGAATCCCGACCTACATTACATCACCCAACCTTGAATTTGATGTAGACCAGGGTGAAATCTGGCTTATCGCCTGTCTTATAAACACGGAAGACCTGAGAGCATTTTCCACCTCAAACCTGGGCTGATGTCACTGTATTCTGTGTGCATTACTCATGTCAGAGACTTCTGCAAAGAAACTTGATGCCCAAGAAAGCTAAAGGGCAAAATCTACCAGCCACTGAATCCGTCCTTTGCTGGGCAGTGCTAACAAAGTTCACGAGTAAAATGGAGAGACCATTATCACTATCACTGTCACTACCACTATCAGTACCACAATGCAATCAATCCTTAGTGGAAAATTTGTCCTCCCTCTTGGATTCTTGTATTATTTTAAAAAATAAAATCAACACAATCTTTTGCAGTAGAGCAGCTTTATATACTCTAGACCAAATGGGATTCACATACAATATATTTTTATTAACAGATGCCAGATTTTAGTTGCCTCTGGAATAATGATGAGATATATCTAACCCTTCAGTGGCAAAACAACTGTGAACAAAAATGGCTGAAGTAACTTGGCAAAGTTTTCTTCATTCCTCTTCCTGAGATGGGAGGAGGTAAATACACCATAGATAGAGGAGACAAGGACATGGTCCTGCAAACCTAGAGAGTATATTCCTGGAGATCCCCACACTCAAAAGGCCAATGGATGACAAGACTCCAGAAGTGGCTGAGAAAGCATTTTTCGCAGTTACTGCTCACAGGCTTGGGGGCTTAGCAAGGTATGCAGCAAAGGCTGGCTAAGCCTCTTCCGCTCCCAGTGTTCAGAGACTGTTCTAGCAACTGATGGCAAATGCTTTGGGCATCACCAAGAGGACACCATGGCAATGTCCATGTAGAGGAATTATCTCACCCATAGGTTTCTTCCTCTGGATATAGCTGGAGACCTGCAGGAGCAGCATGGAAAACTTCTGATCTCCCCCAGGTAGTCAGACCAGCACTACTGAAGAAGGATAGGGACTAAAACCAAAATAAAACAAACCAAAAACGTTTATGTCCCAATCCGGCAAAGTTACATTTCTAGTTACTTTTCCGAGGAAGGCTGTCCCGGCAATCTCAGCTATACCTCAGTCCTTGCAGACTG
This sequence comes from Theristicus caerulescens, assembly GCA_020745775.1. Classification (NCBI taxonomy): domain Eukaryota; kingdom Metazoa; phylum Chordata; class Aves; order Pelecaniformes; family Threskiornithidae; genus Theristicus; species Theristicus caerulescens. The sequence continues at coordinate 8,960,202 of CM036563.1, read as the reverse complement.
TGACAGTGGGGGGCTGTGCCCTACCACCAGTGTGGGGCAGAGGTGAAGGGACCCCATCTGAGGAACAAAATGAGGGCTGCTGCCAGCCCAGTGCCTCCTCTCTCCAGGTTGGTGTTGGACCTCTTGAGCTCCTCTAAACAGTCCCACCACCTACTGTCCCTGACCCAGGAGGTCCTCCCAGTTTGGACATTCCCACCACAGGAGTCCTCTGTACATTAATGCAAAATACTGCACTTGGGCAAACAAAACACCACATTTTTTTCATCATTATTTACTCTGAAACATGTGCTTTGGCAAGGACAGCCTCTGTATTTCTGTGAAATCCAACTGAAGAAACAGAAGATAAATGAGTATGTCTAATACTATAGCACAATTTAGAAATATGGTCCAGTCTACTCTCTGATGCAAGACTGCACCATTTTTAAACCTTGGCTAGAGATGCTATATTGTCAAATACACATACACAAAGGTCATTAGAGTTCAGTCTGTCTTTTTTTTCTCTTTTCTAGCAGCTATTTAGATTGGTGCTTGAAAAAATTTACTGCTTTATGCTCAAATTATATTTACATTTGAGCATAGAATTTCAGCATGGCCAGGGGAAGAGAGCATATTTTCTTCATTGCCAGCTGTCGATGGTTTTTCAAAATGCTTATTTCTCAGAAAATTTCCACAAACTTTCCATTGTGATCAAGGGACACTTATCTTAAACCACTTAGGAGTTGACATGACTGCACAGTAGGTCACTCTGACCACATAAGAATAGTACCAGGGAGAATAAGGGGGAGGATTATGACTCTGTTTTCGGTACTCCTGACATGCCGGCCATGAGAGCTGTGACTGTATAATCTGTCCTTCAGTATATTTACATTCCTGAAAATGCAGGCAGTTTAAGATGTGTTTTAAGCAATTTGTTGGAATCTAGTAAAAGGAAAATCTTTTAACGGATCTGCTGCGGTAATTCTTATTTATTTTATCTTCCATTTTCTTTCTTTGCAGAATTGTGAATGTTGATGTTGAGACAGAAATAGGACTTTATTGGGACTGCCAGTGGTTCAAAGATGAAAAGGCCTCAAGAGGCTTTTTGTTATCAAATTCCACTTACCCTCCCTGTGTAACTTTCATCACAGCTGAAGGGACGGTGCCAAAATCTGACTTCACTTCAGAAAGTGCCAGGATACGCCACTGGAGTTGCAACAGAAGAAAGAAAGTGGGAAGGAGACAAAATTCAATGCAGGCTGTGGCCTGGGAGAAGGGGAAAAGGCAGAGGGAGAAAGAAAATGGTTTAGTGTTGCTTCCCAAACCTTCCCTCAAGTTGCTAGGCAGGTGGGGGAGATGAGGCCAGCTCCGCTCTTTCCAACAAGTGCTTTTCAGACCATCTTTCCTGCCAAATGGGGAAAAAGGAAGAGTTCCCACCAAATCACTACAAAGTCTGCCCTCTGTTTCCTGCCAGCTCCCTCCTCTTCTCTAAAGCAAACGAGAAATTTCAGCCCAACAGGAGCTGAGCAGGTAGCATGCTGCTATTTCCGTGAGCATCTCAGAGCTGGACAAGTAGTATTTTTCTTCGCCTCACCTTCAGCTCAGTGTCTCTCCCGCTGCTTACATGTTGCTGTTTGGAGAACAAGCTTTTGGGGCCAGGGACCACTATTTGCCATATGTTTGACAAGTGTGCAGAGTGATGAGAACCCCCAAATCTATATTTGTGTGTAGCCACAATAATGATGCTAATAATAATATCTGCATGACCAGTTTATAGGCCAACACGTTCAGGACTGACAAGAAAGTTTTGTTGCCTCCAGTCTTGGGTACCAATAGGGGACCCTTCAGAAGGTCTGGTTTTCCAGGTGTAGATGCTCACCATTATCTTAAGGTCAGACTCTTCTTGCTCTTCACTTTGGTTTTGCCCAACACGGAACATCTCAGATTACTAATCATTTTAGAAAATCATGCCTTATTGTGTTTGTTCCTCAGTTTTTCCTGATTGTGCAATGGAAATAAGACTGCTTACTCCACCGTGATTTCTCAAAGTACTTTCAGTGACTCCAGCAAAGGCCATTTGCGAACAAAACATTATTAATATTGTGAAACGATGAATAATCAACATGTGCCAGCTGTTACCACACAAACTTGTGTCCTTGGGCCCCTTTATACTTTATACTATATAGGTCTGTCAAGTTAAAGGTGAGGTGAATTCAGAGACCAATTGTTACTGAATAACACATAGGTGAAGACTCTTATTTGGTAAAAAGAGAGACATTTTAGATTAGTCCACCAGCAGAAGATTCTGGTAACTGGGAATAACAATGTCCACACATGGAGTTACTCAGGGATAGTTATTTCGGGAACAACTACTCCTTCAGGGCTATTCTGGAATAACTTCATGTCTACAGCAGGGGGAAGCCCCTGATTAATGTAAGACACCACAGCGTAGAGCATCCTGAATCTTGCAGGCATCCAGCCAGTAGTGAACATTGTGCTCCATTTCACTGAAAATGAAGCTATTCTTCTTTTCTATTGAAAAATCATGGGCAATTTTGCAAGAGATTTTCTGCTTCTATTTTGGATTCTGTAAGAATGGAGATAGAACAAATGTGCAGCTTGCCTGGTGTCCCTCTTCAGAGGTGGCCAGGAGCAGACGCCAAGAGAAGGAGCCTCAAGCAGAAGAACATGACACCTCCTGAGGCACTTGCCCGAAGCTCCTGCTGGTTTTAGCTCATGGATTTCTTGCTCTCTTGAAGACAACTTTTTTGCATCTTTATGTTTACTAGCTGTTGAAGGAATTTTCCTTTACAGCTTTGTCTAAACACTTTTGAATAAATTTATACTTTTGGCATAACACCCCGTGGTGGTGAGAACCACAAAGTTTTTGTGTCATCACTTCATTTGATGTCCTCTGGTTTGTAGGTGATGGAGACTGGGTAAAAATGCCCAGTTCTTTCCTCAGACTGCTCAGGTAAACCAGACCTTTGTCATTACCTTCACTGGGAATTGGATCATGCTCTAAAACTTATCACAGACAGGTTCCTGCAGCCTCTAGAGGAAAACCTCTGCCTTGCATGCCTGCAAGCTTCAGGACTCAGCTGGAAATGGAATCAGTTCTAGTTTGACCCAGACTTAGAATCATAGAATCATAGAATCGTTAAGGTTGGAAAAGACCCTTAAGATCATCAGGTCCAACCGTTAACCTAGCAGTGCCAAGTCTGCCACTAAACCATGTCCTCAAGCACCACGTCTACCTGTCTTTTAAATACCTCCAGGGATGGGGACTCAACCACTTCCCTGGGCAGCCTGTGCCAGTGCCTGACTACTCTTTCAGTAAAGAAGTTTTTCCTAATATCCAACCTAAGCTTCCCCTGGCTCAGCTTGAGGCCATTTCCTCTCATCCTATCACTTGTTACTTGGGAGAAGAGACCAACCCCCACCTCGCTACAGCCTCCTTTCAGGCAGTTGTAGAGAGCGATGAGGGCTCCCCTCAGCCTCCTCTTCTCCAGGCTAAACAACCCCAGCTCCCTCAGCCGCTCCTCATAAGACTTGTGCTCCAGACCCTTCACCAGCTTCCTTGCCCTTCTCTGGATGCGCTCCAGCACCTCAATGTCCTTCTTGTAGTGAGGGGCCCAAAACTGAACACAGTACTCGAGGTGCGGCCTCACCAGTGCCCAGTACAGGGGGACAATCACTGACCTGGTCCTGCTGGCCACACTATTCCTGATGCAAGCCAGGATGCCATTGGCCCTCTTGGCCACCTGGGCACACTGCTGGCTCATGTTCAGCCAGCTGTCAACCATCACCCCCAGGTCCTTTTCAGCCAGGCAGCTCTCCAGCCACTCCTCCCCAAGACTGTAGCGTTGCCTGGGGTTGTTGTGACCCAAGTGCAGGACCCGGCACTGAGCCTTGTTGAATCTCATACAGTTACTTACTTGTAATCACTGTGAATCTTTTACTGCACTTTAAAGCAAGCTCTTACCTGCTAACAGCATTTTTCCCGCTAAGTGCATGGAATTAGCCGTACAATTTGTCAAGGAACATAAATAATAGTAAGATGTATTTGGTGTCTAAAATGGGTTTATATGCCATGCTTTCCTCCTGCTCCCTGCTGCAAAATTTACATGCTACCTGACAGACTGGGCTTGTTTAAGGCAGCACCCAGAGAGAGACAAACACCTTTTGTTTGGTGCTTATCTTCTTCGCTCTTGCTCTCTCTCCACCCCTCTCTCTTGCTTGAGATAAGTTCACAGCTAATCAGGAGAGATGTCAGATAAACTTACTGTGAATTGAAATCCTGCAAGGCTGAATGGAGCACTGTTGTTCCTTTCTCAAGCAGGTATTGTATTTATACAGTCAAGCGAACAGGCGATGCGAAAAAGATAATTCCCTCAAAACTTGGCCGGTAAACTCCCCAGAGAAAGATAAATTATATTTAATTTTTTTTCCTCTTCATGTAGAGCCAGCAACGTGCCCCTGGTGCAAAGCAGCTATTATAACCTGCTTCCCTGGCCTTGCAAATGCCTCGGGTTTTGGTCTGAAGCATCCAGGCATCCTCCGTGCCCCAACTGGCTACTAAACAGCCTCTGAGAGCAGCCTGCAGGATGGGGATTGGCAGCCCTGGCAAACCTGTGCTGTCTTCACTACGGGCAGCTTGCAAAGTTACCAAACACCATCAGCTGCTCATGCATGATTTATCTTAAATAAATGGGAGCCCAGCTTTAACCTTGATGTAGTAATCCACTTCTGGGAATAAAATCTACCCCTGTCTTTTATATACCAACTAGACTTCTTCTAGGGACACAAACAGTTAGAGGGATGTTGCTAATGTTTCACTCATTGATGCCTCTATAAACAGCCCTGCTCCATTAAAACTGATGAGTTTTGATATCATTGTTTGGTGTACAACAATGATCTCTGGTTAATTAGTAATATGTGTGTTTTTCCTCCACCTATTTGCTCAGTTTGACTGAACAGTGAGGAATTATTTAAATCGGAGACAACAAGATGAAAAACAGCCTTGCTTTCATGGGAACCTGTGGGTATTCCAGCAGTGATTTTGTGTTCATAATGAATAGTGACGGGGTGTTATTACACCTAAGCCCTCCCTGTACCGGCCACTGTACACAGAAACACAGCAAAAGGTCTGTGACTCAGATCTGCAAGGCCAATGAGCAGAACTATATGGGCAAAGCAGAAATGCTGGGGGAAAGGTAAAACTCAAAACAGATTTACATTTGCCCTGAGCTGGCATTTGCTCCAGCTTTGCTGCATTAAATCGTACCACTGCCATTCCAGCTCCATGGCTTTGCATGTTGCTGTGTCATTTCTTTATGGTTTTCTCTGCCTTTCAGCAGCCACTTATTTTGCAATGCCAAATCCCCGTAAGCCTTACTAAAGTCAAAGCAGGTTCTTCCAGCATAAAATGATGCCAAGTCTCTACTCAGCCACAGACAAGGATTCAGACCCTTACTGATTGTAAACTGTCCTTATCTCAGTACTTCTCCAAGTGTTGGAAAAAGCTGCAGGCTGTTGTTCTCTGACTGTAGATGGATATACCGCCTGGCCAAATACTGTCCCAAGTCTGCATTACGAAGCTTCCCTGAGATCAAAGCAAACAGCAGAACTGAAAATATAAATATGGTCATATTAAGCAATGTGAGGAAAGACTGCTGAGATCAAATCCAGCCCTGCACTGAGCACGAAACCCTCACGGGCTGACAGGATTTCACACAGGTACTCCGCTAGCTGCCCACTGCTGCCCCATGTCTTGCAACATGGCTGCAGCTGAAGCCGCTCTGCAAACAGAGGCTGCATGGGCCGAGCATGGCATCTCCCTTCGGAGCTGCCCCGTGATGCTCTGAAAGCAGCAATTTCAACTTGTCCCAGCCATCCATAATAACCACTGCCTAGGTGCATCCTGGAGTTACTAGGCTATGTCACTTTATTTGGGATGCTGTCCCACAGCCAAGCGAGAGAGCAGGGTAGAAATGTGACGTCTATTTTTGATCCAGCTGGAAAATCCCCTCTCACTGCACAGACTTACTATTCCCAGCTGACACAGTGTGACGGGGTGAGGCTCCTGGGATAAAATACTCGGACTGGGTTGGAATATGGCCAGTTACTTGAAAATTATCTTTATCATCCGGTTCCTGGGAGGTGCAGAGCACCTGCCCATCCCATCAAAGCCAGAGTGCATGGAGGCTCTCAGCAGATCTCCTCCTTCTCCCCGGGTGTAACCCCCCCCGACTGATGCTAGCTCGAATCTGCCCCTAGATTTGCAATGCCAACAAGTTTCCAGTCAAGCATTACTCATTAAACGCTCGTCCCTTCTCTTTCTGACCACACTCGAGTCATGGAGCTAACGCACAGAGAGGGATTCTATTTGTAAGACATTGTGTCATATGGCTAATTTAAAAATGGCATTTGTCAGCGAAAGCAGTAATTTTTTCAAGATGCTCACAGAGGGCTCCTGAGCAAATAGACCCGAAAATTACAGGCCTATAAACCTCACTTTGACTCAAGTAACTTGACAATGTTCGCTGCAGAACTATTTGGGGATGGCTATTTAAACACAGCGAGCAGTTCATTATCATTTGTGTTTTCCTGCTAAGCTTTCACTCTTTTGTTAAACCCACTTCAGTCCCGGATTGAGACATTCACAAACCTGCCAGGTCACTCCTGCTTATCTTTCCCATGACACCCCCGGTCTCCCAATGAGCCGAGGGCCATGTCAGTGCATTTCCACATAAAGCAATTCTTCTGGCTGAGCGGAGGCATTTCCCCTGCGCCTCTTTTCGGGGCTGGTAGCCCGGTTTCAGCGCAGACAGTATGACAGATGCGGGGTGCATTTCCCAAGCAAAAAAGAGATGGAGGCTATGGGCTGAATGTTAAATGTACCATACGCTCAACATAAAAACAGACCAAACATGCTTACGAGATTTATACTAACGCTTACTTTCTCCGGCTGGTCAAAGGTTCAGGCACTTATAATAGTTTCCCAAGGCACGTTGACTGTGACAGATTTTAAAGAAGAGACTCCTGAAGGAGTTCAAGGCATAAATTGAATTACAGTATGCTTGGCCTGTGGTTGCTAGGGAGATCCCAGAGCCGAGGAGAAAGTTCCTGGTGATTTTTCACTGTTGTTTGAAGGCTGTGAAATTAAGGCTTTGTGCGGCACTCACTGAGACAAGGCTGTGGTTGGCGTTCACCATTGACATCAAGCCGGATTGGCCCGGAGGGGGCAAATTTTTATGAAACAGATATGACAAAGCAGCATTTTGATCAAGTCATCGCTCTCTTTTAAAAGGGCCACTTTCGCTTTTATTCACACCGAGTGATGGACGTTCCTATTTAAACACTTTCAGCTGCAAAGGCCTGAACTTCAGCCCAGGAGCCCAGGCTGCCCTGAGCTTTGGGAAGAGTATGGAGTGGGATCAGGGCTTCACAGCTAATCCCTTTACCTCTGGCGTGGGTGGAAGCAAATTCCCAGCATTGAATCCACCAAACTTTAAGAGAATTCAAGTCTGGGGCTGTGTTTTGCAGCCAGAGTCTAATTTCAGCCCATTGCATGGGCTTGGGTTTTTGCAGGATTCAGGAGGGATGAATTTCAGCTCTTTGGCGTTACACAGGCAGAGGGGAGCTCTCAAAGAGGACAAGGATTTTTTCTAAGGGAGCCAGTGGCCAAGCAGTGATAAATTTTTTTTTTTTGAGAGAAGTTCGTGCAGAACCTCCTGCAATCCCCTGACAAGCCTTCCATGGGCTGTGCTGCCAACAGCATTACTGAGGGCCAGCTTTGGCAGGAGACAACCTAGGCAGTGGCTAAACATGGCCCAGGGCAGCCTGACCTCCACAGTTGTCAGGAGGTATTGGGTCACTACTATGTTTTTGGTACCTCCTCCCAACAGTGGGGCAATTACTATTTCCATCCCAGGAGCATGGAAATGTATCTCCATGCTACAGAAAAGCTGGGCACTGAAAAAATAAAAACAGATGAAGGAAATGGTGCACTGTTTTGGGGCTCCAGAGAGCTGGGCTCATGCCCTAGCTCTGCCATGCGCTTCCTACATGACCTCAAATTGATAAAGGGCTATATGCAGAGTGCTAAATAACACAGCATTGTGGGACAAACTCAGGCCCCGGACAACTGATCAACCACATGGTTTTATGGTTAGCAGGTTCCCTGGCTCAGTGTGAACCAAACCCAATCTTGGTTCTGGGGACACTTACCTCCCTGGACCATGCTGGGAAGACAGCACTGCATGGGAGTGCGATGGCACCAGATTTGGACTCCACAGACTGGCACAGTCCTCCAAGCATGCTTTTTTCCCTCAAATAATACACCCTTATGTCACACTCCAGGTCTTGGACCACACTATCTCAGTATTACGCTATAAACAATACTACTGTTGTGGCCTCAGCTCAGCCCTCATATGTATTAGGACACCATGACCTGGAAACACACACAAAGGAGCTATACGGCATAGGAACACATGGAGTTTAGAGGGGAGCCAAGGCAACGAGCTATAAAGTATAGGTAGAGTTAAGCAATATGGACAGAAACCTGTCTATCCAACTTGGCTTCAGGAACAGGGACCATTACCCACACCTCTTTTCTTTTGGCAGTATAAGCATACCCACACTCTGAAAACATGGTGTCTAAAGCAGCTGTGAATATGGTACCTTCTGTTTGATTTCTGGCCATAGGAGTGTTTCAAATCATAGACTTCGTCTGCGTATGGGTGACACATGTGTGCTCTGGAGTGTATGTCCTGGCCGTGTTGTGTGACACCCTTAGATAGTAGACATGTATTCTCCATCATTCTGCCTTTCAAAAGAGGAATTGGTTCTTAAATACCCTGGGACAAGAAATTTTGTTTGGGTTTAGATCCTTGTGGCACATTTGTCCATATCACAAGACATTGAGTTTTTTTCAAGTAAGTCCTTCTTTCCACTTGCAATTTTCATATGCTGCCAGTTTTGTGTAGGGAATAGTTCATAGCAGCTTTTGAGGACAAGGAACAATGGATGGTCATGCTTGCAAAGCCAGTGCTGAAGGCAAGGCAAGACTAAACAACAAGTGAGGGGGCTAAATCCCAGAGCCAGCCCCAGCAAGCCCAAGCTAGTTCCATTATCCTCTGCTTAACAGGACATGCTGAAGGTTTCTCAGCCCTATATGCAGAGATGAATGTTGCTGAATCATGGATACCAAGACTCTCTCTTGTGACCCTCTCATAAGAAGGTGAGAAAGAGAAAAGGATAAAAGCGGAATAGGAGACTTGCAGAGCTGAGTCTGCTGCTCCTGCTCTCACTGGAGGGATGCTATTTGGGAGAAGGAGTGGCTGTCCCACAGACATCAGACTTGCCCTTTCCCTTCTCTTCTCAGCCAGCTCTGTGTCTCCTCACAGCCCTGGACTGCTCCTGGTGCCAACAGGCCCTTTCTCAGCTGTGGGACACCAGACTCTTTTTCTTGGAGAGGAGTCACCTTAGCTGGGAAAGAGTCCCCCCTTAGGGTAACGTCACCCCCACCCAGAGCCATACCTAGAGCAGCCTGGTTAAGGCAGGACTATGAACCCATGGGTATCAGACCAGTTATAACGTCAGATGACTTTGGCCAGCTATCACTTGAGCTTAAGCAGCACCAATCAGCATAGTAGGTAGCAGCTACAAATACTTGGAAGAGAGCTGGGATGAAAATAAAACATCAGGATTAAAGTAAATGAGGAATAAGTTTAATAAATCCTATCTGGAAACTTTATTTGCTCCAATTTCTCCTAAATCAATTTTTCTCTGTCCTCTGACCCCATCCCAGAGGGACTGATGCTGCCCCTTAGCTAACAAGCCATTTGGCATGTTGCTTGGCATTTGAGGCCCAGCTGGGCTTGTCTTCATTTTACAAAATAGTAGGGGAACTTCGCAAACACAAAAACCCTCCCAGAATGAACCCCTCTATTTCTTGTGTTGCCTATTGTGCACAAAAATGTCGTCTCTGTTTGCTGAGAGGAGCAAAGTGAGTAAAATACAGATGGGGAGAGCTTGCTTTCACTCCAGCACTGTTTGCTCCGAAACATTATGCAATGCAGATTAATGTCTTAGCACAAGAGAGTTCAGACGAGGTCCTGAGATTACGCCTTCTCAAAAAAAAAAAAAAAGAATGAAAAAAACAAAGGAGGAATCTTGTATGAGAGGGAGAAACCCCTGAAAAAAACCAGTTCATATTTTGAGAAGTTGAACCTGCAGCAAAAGGAAGGAGGCTTAGTGGAAATAAAGGAAGCAGAGAGCGCTCTCTCAGGGTTAAACCCACACAATATCGGTGGCACACAGGGAAGCTTCCTGATGTATGCATTGAGGGAAGAACGGAGTTCAGGTTTCACTGAGGTCGTTAATAATGCCAACAGAATTAAATAGACATGATAAAGCAGGCATTGTTCTTGACCATAAGTCCAGACTCTCCTGCAGATCTCAGCACTCAGAGCCTGCTGAGGATGAGGGCAAAAGCAGGTGAACCACTTCAAATGCTGCTTTTAAAAAAAAGCATCAGTAGGTGTATCACAAAACCAGCACACCTGTGGAAGCATTTGTCTTGTTTGGAGGTGAAGAACAGTCATAGAAAACATTCATTTCATTCTAAGTAGTGATGTTTTGCTTCTTTTTTGTTTATAATCAATACTCCAGAAAAAGGCAGCGAACCTTTCTGGGGAAAGTCCTTCCCCAGAATAACAGCTGTATTGATGAGCAATTCCCAGCCATGGCAGATTCCTCACCTCCCAGCAGAGGAAGCTGAGGCAGGGAGAGGACAAGCAAAGAGCCAAAGGCAGGAGCTGCAGTCCAACGCCAACACCACTTTGGCACCTCGATCCCCAAGCCATGCTCACTGTCTAGCAAGACCTTGCCCATGAGGACCATGCGCTGGTCTGGACATGGCGACCTCCATTGGTTGATCCACCAACCTGCACATCGACTGCTTTGATGTGAACCGCTGTCCACCTCGCTGCTATAAACCCCAAACAAATCTCTGCTTTTGCTCGCCCCGTTACACAGGTGGAGAAAGATCCCACGACACACTGCTGGGAACGGCTCGTGGCTGAGTTTCTCAGTGCTGCAACACCTTTATCTCTCTTTCATTAATTTCTAATCTACCCCTTCCCCCCCTCCATATAGCTCTGGATGGGGAAACATCTGCAAATAAAGAAGGGATTTGCTCTTGTCTCTTAAAAGACAACCCTCATTCATTTTCTCTTTCAGTTGTTATTGTTGTCGTTAAATGAGACAGATGCCACATATTTATGTTTTCTGACCCAAACCATGCTGGGAACAATGGAATGACTTCCATTCATTCCCATGCACACTGGACAAGTCGTAATACCTACAAACATCATCTCCTTATACACTCCTTAATTTACATCATTTCTTTTTCCAAATCACTGACCTGGTCCATGCAAAAAAGTGAACAATATGCAGTGCACCAGGGTTTCTTTATTTTCCCTTTGGGCATCTTTATCTAGAATTTAAAAGACATTATTAAGTAATGCTTTCACTTTATTTTATGTTTTAAAATAATGAAGTCTAATAAAATTGATTTCCAAAGCCATTCAGTTTTAAACATAATAAATCAAGCTGTAGAGAGATACTGTGTGTGCATGTCTATGTATGCCAAATGCAACTAAAGTTAATACCTTGATGTTTTACACTATTATAAAATGTGGTTTTATATTTTTTAAATGCCAGCTTGATTAATTGGTCCCCGAACTGAACATTCAGGCTGCTACTGTGATGAAAAGTTTTGTGGGTTGACTGAGTGATGGATTATTATAAAGGGCTGAGTAATTAACTCTATTGGGAGTCTTATATCAGGCATTGGGGTTCAAACTAAGCCATGATGACTTGGTGTTAGAAATGAACCAAATGCCAGGGGGTAAATTCATACCTGGTGTAATCCACTACGCAGTCCACTGGAGTTACTGCAGGAGGGGGTTTTACTTATGCCTTATGTTTTCACTTGCACAGTGCAAAGGTTAAGGCTGTCAGGCCAGGCTGTTTGAAAGCTTAACGATTAAGTATTATCACTGTTTGCAGAGTCATTCTTCAAATGTTTTCAACATAAAACAGTTTATTAAATGTCTGGCAGACTTTCACTGAGAAATACCAAGATGTGATTTCTCCCTTTCCTCGCTGTTATTTTAATACTTAGCACCTCTGCAAGCAAGGAGAGAGAAAGAGAAGAAAATCCCCCAAATAAATAAAGCCTGATACTCAAAACCCAGCTACTCAGAACTCCAGGAGGGATCCACACCCCATCAGAGGTTTGCACTGGGAAGGGCTGTGTGGACCAGGAGTCGTCATTCAGTGCCACCAGCCTGCAAAAGAGACGTAGAGATGCCATGCAACGCATCCTCCCTCTGGGCTCTTTCTGTTAACAACCCATGGGCTCTGCAGTGGGGCATTGCTCCTTTGCAGTACATTTCTTGGCATTTCCCTGATTTATTTCAAACTTAAGGACAACTCTGTCCTGTGTGATGCACTGCCTAGTTCATCATCTTGGGCTGAGGGCACTGATGGAGACAGCCTTGCCCCCACCACACAGTGGGACTGCTGCATTCTGTACATGGCATTGCCAAAAAGGCTTTCATAATGATTTCTAAGACACTGAAATGCCAGCAGCCTGAACACCGGTTGATTCTGGCCCATCATTAGATAAAGAAAACACTTCTTGTTTCCCAGCAACAAACGATGATTTAAACTCTTAAGAATTCATGAAAGGGAAAGGAGATGCCTCTGTACCCCTAAATAATTCCCAGGAGAAGGGGAGTCCAAAAGGAAGAACACCGTAATGGAGAAAAGTGGAAAGAAATAAAAGAGACCCTGGGGAAGCCTGAAATCTATTTTACAGATGTTGCTCTATTGTGTTGGAGAAACGTTTCTCCTAAAAAATAAAAGGCAGCATATCATGGAGATATTAAAAGTTTATAACCACAACAGTGTAAGGAACCTGGGCCAAAAACCACGCCTAAGTTAAGGCATCGCTCCCGGCCTTGGGGTCAACAGGGAGAAAAAAGAAAGTGGGAAATTTTGGATACCTTCTGCATGCTGCAGAGCGGAAGAACCTGCTCAGCGTCTCCTGTATGGAGGAGAGGAGTGTTACTGGGCAATTCCCACCATGCTGAGACAGCAGTGATGCTGGGGAGCCAAGGGAGGGCTAGCAAGCAGAGATGGGCAGCAAGCAAAGCAGGCAGCAGATATGGTACCTTCAACTGAGGGTCTAACTCCATATAAAAAGAGTGACATGAGGCAGATACTGGCTTTCTGTATCTACAGCCCCACTGCTGTGTCCATGTCCCTTCTCTGATGCCTCTTGTTCTCAGTATGAAAATCTTAGAATCATGGAATCACAGAATCATTTAAGTTGGAAAAGACCTTTAAGATCATCAAGTCCAACCATAAACCTAGCACTGCCAAGTTCACCACTAAACCATGCCCCTAAGCACCACATCTACACAGCTTTTAAATACCTCCAGGGATGGGGACTCAACCATTGCCCTGGGCAGCCTGTTCCAGTGCCTGACAACCCTTTTGGAGAAGAAGTTTTTCCTAATATCCAATCTAAACCTCCCCTGGAGCAACTTGAGGCCGTTTCCTCTTGTTCTATCGCCTGTTACTTGGGAGAAGAGACCGACCCGCACCTCTCTACAACCTCCTTTCAAGTAGCTGTAGAGAATGATAAGGTCTCCCCTCAGCCTCCTCTTCTCCAGGCTGAACAACCCCAGTTCCTTCAGCCGCTCCTCATAAGACTTGTGCTCTAGATCCTTCACCAGCTTCGTTGCTCTTCTTTGGACATGATCCATCTTGACATAGAGATGCAAATAAATCTTCCCCTCAAAGAGAAGAGGCCTTACCCTGGATAAGGGGTGCAGAATGGGCTCTGCCCCCACCCCCTCCTGTTTGGCTGTTTCTTCATTCATGTTGTCTTTGATTTCATGAAGCTATAATATCCCACGCTGATGCCTAGCTCTCCAGAGCTGCTGACATCCGACACGTTGCTGCTCACTGCAAGCTGGCACCAAGTGTTTATGAAGCGGTGGCTTTCTACTAGTACAGATATTTGCTACAGTCTTCCAGGAATTTGATCAGAGTTTTAGCATTCAAACAGCATACGAACACACATCCTTCCTTTCTTAATGTGGAGTACAAGATAACATTATGTTTTTTCAGCATATTGGTCTTCCAATGACTTCATCAGGACCCTTCAGCAACCAGGGCAAAGTGAGAGCTGCAGAGATTCAAATATTTGTTTTTTCTTCCAAAAAAAATACTTTGAAAATTAGAAAAAATCTTCAACAGCTTGCGGCAGGAGATAAAACAACTTTACAGTGACCAGTAAATAGACTAAAATTCTTCCAGGCTCACCTCCCTTATAATTTCCTATCACCAAAAGTACAAGCGAAACACTGGATGCTACAACGAGAAGAGGTCATTGCTACACTTATTGAGAACACAGAGATTTGGACCCATTTTAGTAACTTTGTTGGGTCTGTCTGAGACAGATTAAAGAAAACAATGATTTCTCATCCAACAGCTTATGCTTGTTAAAGGAGAGATGCTTCATCTTTTCTCAGAAGCTTGCATCATTAGGGAAATACCATCTTCCTCTGTTGGAATAAATTACTATGCAGCAAACATACACTACTGCTAATTGTGCTGAAAAAGAAGAAAGCAGCTACTGCCTTCCACAGTTAACAAGTTAAAATGGGTAAGGAAAATGAATTAGCTTCATAGCCACTCTTTCAGTTATGTCCTGAAAGCATAGATATCCATGTTGGGTTTACAAAAGGAAAGAGAAATTTAATTTAGAGGGATTATTTGATAATGCCACCAATGCCTTAGCAGGAAGAAATAATGAAGAAAGTAGGATATTTGATTACTTGTCTAGCCTGCACCATGCCAGCTAGAATATTTTTACCATGTCTAGTCCCTGGGGTCAAAATCTATTAACATGCATTGATGTAAGTCAAGAATAAGTCTGAGAGGCACATGGACTTTCTCCTAATTTACATGACTGTAAATAACAGCAGACTCCCTGCATACCTGGATAGCTTTGTCTAATGGAGTTACAGCTGCAACCGCTGAAATTGTAATGTGGCAGGGCAGTGTCCATGTCCCCCTCTGCACATGGGGTGGGAGAAGACAAACCACACAGGAGGGCCTGGACGCAAAGCCCTAAAAGCTGCTGGGCTCACCATGGTGAAGGCATCTACAGGGATGATACAGATCATAGTGCACTCTGAGATACCATCAATAATGCTGAGAGCTGAGAAAAACCTGTTTTTTCATCACTTAGAGGGAGGAAGAGGGAGAGCATAGCAACTCCCTTTCAGTGGGTCCCATGGATGCACCCCACCTTGAGCAGGGAGATTTTTCATTAAAATAATCCTCAAATTGCAGAAAAAAGGGAAATAATGGTCTCTCCCTTCATCTTCTGTGTCTGTGGGTTAAATCTTTGAGGGAAAGAAGATATCTGGGAAGGTTTATTTAAAAAATTAAGGGGAGGATGTTCACTTCCACTGACAGAGCCAAAACCCAAAAGTATTGCAAATGTTGCCATTTGGAAAGGCACTTCAACGCCTAAATCCCAAAGAGTTATGCACAGACTGCTTGTGAAATCCTGGGTTTATGTGGCTATCAGACTCTTGTTATCTAAGCAGCATCCAGCCAACTTTACTCTCAGACAGATGAAGGCACATGAAAACTTACTGGTTTATCTCCCATTTCACCTTCAAAATATGCAAAAATACAATATGCAAATATAAAATAAGCATTCATATGTATACATACAAATTACTGTGAGTAGCAAGCACAGATGTTTGACTTACAAATTTATAGGTTGATATTATTATCTGATGTCAAATGAGCACGTTGCAGAACTGGAACAGAGTCCAATCCTCATCCCAAATATGAGAGTTTACATTTGGAGTCACTCCTGTGAAACCAAGGGCTTTTCTCTTACTTACACTAATGTAGTCAAGATCAGAGTCTAACCCACCCATAGCATGGAGTAGTAAAAAATGAGACGCAAATCTTAGCTCGTTTCACTGCTGCATGGATGCAAATGCCACATACTATGTTATGTGAATTAAAAGTGCTCAGACACCATCCTGCCTTATCAAACCTCCATACAAACACTGGATTTATGAGCTGCACATTAAGTCCTGTGATTTATGCCGCTTTCGCTGCTCAGGTTTGCTGCCTTCCCCCAGGAATTGTATCTGTGTCCATAGGCACTTTCTAAGATTTCTGTGCACTACCTAAACAAAATGCTCTTTCATGAGGCCAAATACATCACATCAAGAAAGCAACTGTATTTCTTTCATAACGGTTTAAGCTCTGTCAGCTATATGAGGCTCAGTAGCCGGCTTCTGGAAAATAGTTACCCCTGTGTGTACCAGAGTGATAAATTAATACAGAAATGTTCTTTTAATTTAGAACTGCCCGTGTTTCTGTCACTGGCCATAGGGCACCGTGACAGGCATACAAGGCCCCTCTGTTTGTGTCACCATCCTTAATGCAAAGTAGGTAAACTCTGACGCAGGCTCTTTTCCAGCAACGTAGCAACCTTTTCCTTTTATTTCACTCCTGAAATGGCATTTTGATGTGCTCAAAATGTGTTCAGTGCAGGTCCAGGAGAAAAAATTCAAGGAAATACCAACTCCCACAGTTTCTCCTGTTTTTCATGTAATAGCACGCTCTAAATGGACCTAGGAATTAATCAGCATCTGCAGAACTACACCTCACTTGAGTTTCCTTGGACAGAAATTATATAGCTGGCAGAGAAAAGAGCCTCTATCATATTTTCACCCACCACTATATATAAGCAGGATTTTATTGGCATGTGTGCTGCAGCTCAGGCTTTGTTGCAACGAGGCATCTGGGAAGTCAGCATTTTAATGTTAATAGCCAGGACTCTGCTGCTTTGAAATAGTATATGTATTACATGGGATGTGCATTCCGTATCCAAAGATGGAGGAATCTCAGAAAAAAAGACGTGCAGCAGAAAAACAGGAGGATAAAGAAGGTTTTTCTGTTTCTAAGCACTGACACACCTTTTTGGTTGAAAGGGAGAAATATAAATATATTTGTTTTAAAAAATAATCATCCGTCTGGGCACTAGCCCAGTTTTCCAGTCTCTTATATTTATAGCTTGCCTTACAAGCTATTTGTGTCTTTTTCATTACAAATACCCCAGCTTCTGGGGGCCAAAACCTTGACTAATAAAAATAACAATGATGATAAAACATTAATGGTGTGCTTATTTTATTTGTAGATTGCATCCCTATTCCCCACCACTTGTTCATTCTGGGCAGCATCCAGAATTGCACTCAGGGACCTAAAACATAGCTTAGGAAGAGTTTAAGCTCCTATATTGAGAAGAACAATCCAAAATCAAGCCTCTGAAAGGCTTTAGTCACTTTAACAGCCTTTATTTTCTGACGAAAATGTTCTTAAGCTGTTTATTCAAGGTGAAGGAGGGTCTAGACATTGTGTCTTTCTGTCTTCATGGCCTGAGTGCTCTGACTGATAGTGATAACAAAACGGTAAGCAGAAGTGAAAGGACCAGAGGTCTTTCAAGAGAAAATAGGGATCCTGTCAGCTGTGCCGAGATATTTGATTTTGGTGCCTGCCTAAAGAATAATTTCAGACTCTAAACCCTTATTTCATGTAGGGGCAGAGTGGTAGCCCTCAATTATGAGCTACTTCTGGATAAGAAAGAGATTTATTTTCCTTTCCATGGGCTCAGATGTTCCCCCACCCACTCCCAGTAAATCTCTCAGCAGTAGAAACATAGGGCTCACTCAGTCTTCCATGTTTTATCATTTTCAGGTGTTACAGCTCTAAATACTACAAATGCCTACATCTCTTCTTTGGATACAATGCCTACAGTGCTTTTTTTCTTTTTTTTTTTGTAGATTGTAAGGTGAGAAACACAGATAACATCTCTTCTCAGGCGTAGGCAAAATGATTATTCTAGTGATACAATAATTAACATGATAATGTCATGAGAGAAAGAGCTGGTAGGTTTTCTTTGTTGCGCTTCTGCTGGAGAGGCAAAGTAAAGTAGGCAACAGAGTTTGCCTCTAATACATAGTCAGCACCTGTGAAGGCGAAGAAAGCTGTTCTGTAAGTAGCTTATGCAGGTACCTATGCCCAGTAACATGTTCATTACACAATGCCCAGATCAGGTAAGTTTGGTGTATTTTTCCCACTGTACAGCTGTGGCACATGCAAAGTCCTTGGGCTCGTGTATGAACCCTGTATGTCCAGAATGACCTTTTTCTCCCCGTTGCCCATAGACAGAGTCTGGACAATTAGTCCGGGTATGGATTCAGCATTGCAGATGTGTGGGTTATTGAGATGAATCCTGCCCATCATGCCTTCGAAACAGTCAGTGTTCATCTGCAGCAGAAAGCAATGTGCAACTTAACTACCCTTCATTGGACGTCTTGAGTTAACCTGTCTGTCTTCTTTCAAAGCAGTGCAGGATAAAACCTTTAGGCAAGCTCCTTCCCACTTTGCTGCCAGAGGAGTCCACAGTCATTTGCACCAGCTGAAGTCATTTACACCAGCACAACCACCAGTGTTTGCTGCAGGGAGATAGTTTATAGGAGAAAAAGCTCTCCTGTGGCAGTAGAAATGCCTGCAGTAAAACAGTAGACCTATGAGGGTGAAATCCAGCTCTGCTGCAGAAAGCCCAAACAGGTACAGGCCAGGCCTGCACTGTGTTGAACTGTAACAAATAAATAAGCTTTTCCTTCTCTGATAGACAGAAAGCTTTTGTTCTAGTCCAGCAAGAAGGACAAGGAATTCCCATCATTGTTTCATGCTTCCCCCCTCCACCACCTCTTTTTTCTTTTTAAGTCCATTTTTCAAAAAGTAATTTTGAAATGTTCTGGGAAACGCAGGGGGTAGTGGTGCTAATCTATCATCCTCTTCTGATAACATTTAATTAAAAAACACAGCTATTAGTCATCTGCTACCCTACCACCAGGGCTGACCTGACAATATCTTAACACACTGGTGAAAGAAAAATCGAGAAGATTCTTTTTCGGTTTATTTTATCATAACAGCAGGGGAGCACAAGCATATAATTTAAGGGAGAGCAAAGACAGCTTCTTCTGCCAGTTTCTCAGGAGGTTAATCCAGGTTTTTTTAACATGAGGGTATTTTTTCTGCTGTTGTAGCCAATGTGGTTGTTTTTCAAAAAAAAAAAAAAAAAAACACAAAAACCCCGACTGAAACAGCTACCATGGAAGAAAGCTCTTGTGTGACCAAAGCTGTCATCCTCCCAACAGGAACTCTATAACTTGCATTTTCAGCCTCTGCAGAGTTAGACTTTTCCCCCAATGGAACGGGTAGCCAGGAAAAATCAGGTTTAAATGTAATAGAGAATATTTCCCAGACCCCAATTGTTGAGTTGGCCAGGGACTGATGAGATTCAAGCTCATCTTGGCCCATCTGCTCTCGATGTGTCTCTTCATATACTTGCTGGCTGGACACATACCATAGTGGAGGAAGCCCTAAAGCTACAGTACCAGGAAATGGGCAAAAGGTGAGTCAAGGTGGTTTTAATTTACACTCATTTGCCTTTTCTGTGGTTTAGCTAAAAATTACCTAACCTGAAAGGTTCAGAATCACATTTCAGAGGTTGATGGGAGACAACAGCACAGATGATCTTGAGTCTTAAACTCATGACAAGGATAAAGGCCAATCATGACATTTAGGTCTGGATCCTGGTTTCAGGGTGGGAGGGAGATGCAGGTATAATTTCATTCTTGGTCCAGTTTCCCAGTCAGATTTGAGTAACACTGACCTTAGTCTGAAGTTGGACAGAACATCTAGGGGTGTCAGAAAACCACCTGAAATAAACAGTGAACTTGATGAAGAATGAAAATCTCCATCACCAGATTGCAGAGGTGGAAAATGCCAAATTACTGAGCAGAAGAGATAAGAATTATAGAATGTGTCACCTAAATTATAAAGTATTTAGATGTGCCTTAAAAAAAAATCAGTCCTGGGTTCACTTGCCCATTTCTGACCACAGCTCTGCCCTCTGGGCATGAATGAAGAGACAGGAGAGCAACCATGCAATCCCAGACCAAAACTCCATTCACTTGCTGACAGAATCTAGGTGCAGCTGCTTAGGGAACACCACAAAACCAGACAAGTACAGCACAAACCTATCCGCTCACTACCTTCCCAGAGAATTTCAATTTGCAGGTAGGTGCTTCCAGTCTCAGAGGCTGCATGCACAGCAATGTGTTTAGTGGCCTTGGTGAGCCTAGCTTCCATTAATGTGCCAAATTGCTTTTCAGTTCACTTAATACATTTGGCATTTGCAACTTTCTGTGGCGGGAGGCTCCACAACTCAATTCTTTGTTCCTTGTAGCTTGTTCCTGATGTTTGAGAGGGAGGTGAACACCGTTCCTGTTGCACGTGTATGTGGCTATACACTGCCAGAAATGCCTTCTCTGCTTTCTGTACTGAGATGTGGGAGAGGGAATATACTTAAAATGTCACCTTTTACCATGCAAAGCTTTTTCTGGCTACTTCACACATGAAGTTTGTGAGCCCAAGGTGGTATTTGTAACAGGTGAGCAATTCATAGAATCATAGAATCATAGAATGGTTTGGGTTGGAAGGGACCTTAAAGATCACCTAGTTCCAACCCCCCTGCTGTGGACAGAGGCACCTTCCACTAGACCAGGCTGCTCAATTCCACTATTATAAATCTTGGTGCCTTGGGATGGACAGAAGGATAGACAGGGAGGTGGGGACTTGCAAGATAAATATCTTGCTGTGTCAAAGCAAAACTCATACTAGTTCAGGTTTCCCAGAGTGCAGACAACTCAGTCCCATGTAAGTCACGGGTGGAGCTTCCTCTCGTTGGGCAGGCAGAATAAATACTTAGACTTGGGAGAATGTTAAAATGGAAAGAAGAGGAATGAATCACTGAAAGAGATACTGCATTTTCTTTTTTGGGTGACTCTTGAGCCAGCAGTGCCACAGAGAACTGAGACATTTCCTTCCTTCAAGCCTAGATCAGAAATTACTTGCTGTCATTGTTTTTCCATTTCCATTCTTCCTCATCAAGTTAGGCTATATCTCGACGGCAGAGAAGGTGAACTCTTAAGTCACATTATGCAAACTAGAGTTACAGGAACAGTGAAGACCTTCAACAATCCACATTTAAGTGGGAGTCTGAGGTTAAGGGTGAGCTGTGAAACCATACTAAAACTCAAACCACCTTATCTTGTGTTTGCAGCCACTATTTCCATTTGCTTTCTTGTTATTCTTTGTCCTGAAAAGCTACTGGAAATTCTTGCACAAAGTAGAAGTTCAAGGCTAAGGCTCAGATGATCAAAGGCATGTTAGATGCCTAATTGCATTGCATACAATGGGAAGATGCCTTTGTTAAGCCAGAGTCAAATGGCAAATGATGGAAACAGCTGAATCCTTCAAGACAGACTCACTGGTCCCCTCTTTGTAGTATTTGATGAGGTGCTGGTGCTTGCCGTTTATGTCACCTAGCCTGATATTTGGGTCTAGTTTGAGACTGCTATAAAAAGAAGCTATAGTTTTACTTTGCTCCCATAACTGCCAGATCAACCCAGCACTCAGCTTTCAAGAAGAAGCCAAACCAGTCAGCAAAGTGTGGCCACAACCATGCGTCCCCTGGATGACTATCACTGCACTAGCTAAAATGAGAATGTGTAGCTACCTATTATTATTTTTATTATGACTCAAACTTGGGTTCAGGCTATTCACAGCCATTACGGTACTAACTTGTAACCTATCATTAGGAACAGATTTCACAGCCTGCACTCACTACAGCATTCAATCCTTACAGAAACACATGAGGAAAGATCCTGACAGTGGCAGTGCTCTCATTCGCATCCTGAGGCTTCAGGGCCAAATGGCAAAGCCCCTTGTTCCCAACACACTGCGTAAATGTACTGGGCTGGAGTCTGAAGCTCACCTTACTTAAATTATCAGAGTAGTTTCATGAGCAACAGAACATAGTTTTCTGGTGTCTTGTTATCAGCTGACCAGTATATCTAAGAAAATGTGAGCTCTGACTAATGTCTCTCTGGTCCTTGGAGCATGTCAGCCTTTCCTTCTCTCTCAAGTGAGGATTCTCTGGTGCGCAATAATTGTATTCATGCTGCCAGCTTCTCTTCTGATGGGAAGATGATGAGGTTTCTCTCTCTCTTTTCTACAGAAACATTGTTTTTTGTGAAACTTCTAAGAACCTGGTATCTTCAAGACCTTTATGAGCCTGTCAGCTTTGGCTGAAACAGGCAAAAGTATTCAAGTTATTATTGATGAAAAGGGAGTTAAAAAAGGCCAGTAAAAACAGACAAACTAAATATTAAGCTAAAGCTAAATCATCAGAGAAGGGGATGGTGGTGCCATTGCAGGGTTTCCCAGAGAGCCAGGAATGGTCATCTTTGTTTTGTATCTCTATTTTTACCAAGTTTGAAATCACAGAAATGGACAGTTCAACTAGCGTGAGAGCCACTAACCCACAAACCAACAAATACCCTTCTTCCCTCTACTGATGCTGTTGAGAAAGGCAAGATTACAGCAAGAGCAGGCTTCCTGAAGCCAGCTGGGACTGAAACACAGACATTCACATCACTGAACTTAGGCAACTTGTGCATTTCCACAGACTGAGGTTTTCTGCAGCTCGTACCCACCTGCATGCTGCTGTAGCCACACTGCTGTCAGCACTTGGGCCGTGCCATGTAAAGCTACCTCAGGTATGTGTCTCTGAGCTGTAGTCACACTTTTGACTCCAGTGTAGACACACCTGAAAAAGTTTCTGAAGCCTGGGTCTCTTGTGGGCTGTTGCAGGTCCAGCCCACAGCATGAGGAATGCAGGGCAGCAACTCAGATGAAAGGCAGCCCCTGCACCTCAAGCACATCACAAACGGGACCTCAACTTGGCTTTGTACCATTTGGGACTCCAAGCTCTTATGAAGACATTCCTCCTGTGGCCTTAAGTTTTTGTGTAGATGCCAAATGTGAAAATTGGTTTTCCTTGTGGAAAAGACATAATTACACATCCAATATTTGCAAATTGCAGTCCTTAGTTGCAAGTGTATCAAACCTTTCCAGACCTAGCAGAGGCATGAAGTGAAGGCTTAAAACTCACAGATCTCCTATTATGGCCACAATTTTGTCAACATGGTGGTTTTCAGAGATACTTCATTATTATTTAATCAGCTCCAAGTTTTAAATGTGAAAAAGGTGAACCGATGCTCTGTGTTTGTTTCTCTTCATTTGTTGGAGTGTGTGGTTTGGTTAAGAAAGTAGCTATAATGAGATGAGACCACAGCACACTGGTTAAAAAGCTACGAATAATCATGCTAATGTTTTATTCATGTGGGAATGTTAATTAAGATGCAGCTGTAATTACAGTACCATCATCATCTAGTGTCCTGGAAGTGCAAATGTTCTTCCTGACATATGGAATAATGGAAACCAACTCAGTACAAATGCTGCTAACCAATACCCGGACAAACACTCGGCTACACACATCTCCTGGCCCCCAGGGTGCTCTTCCAAAAGGCATCAGTCACTGCCACTCGCACAAACTGTTGAAGACAAAGCTGCGTTTTGCATCTCCGGGCTTAAAAAAGATCACACAGCATCCCAGGATTGAAAACAAATAAACAGGCAGCTAACCTCAAAGTCCTCACTGACACCAGAACAAATGTTGGGAGCAAAAGTTAGATGTTGGGGAGGTTTCTTTATGTCCACCTTCGCTTGGGGAGTTTGTGGTGCTGATAAAGATGCCGGGCAGCCGGAGCTGTGCTTTCATGGCTGTACGGGGTGCCCTGGGGCCAGACCTCGCTGGCACATGGTATTCGTCTGAACTGAACAGTGGTGTTGATACTCAGCTGCAGCTGGTATAACCTCTCCTCCCTCGAGAACAGCTCTGAGCAGCACAACGGGTAGGAGCAGCTTGGCATCGTTCTTCTCAGTGGTTGCCTTTCCATAAATAGCAAGAAAGCAAAGAGTAGAAAATGCACTATTGTTTACCCCTTTCTTGGCATTAAACTGAGAATGAAATTAAACTTCACATTAGATTACAGTGTTTCTGTAGATGCACTTCTGCTTTTCTGAAGACCTGGTTTAAACAGCAGCTGAAATCTAGAAAGGTTTGTGTTCAGCAAGGCTTTTGACACTGTATCCCATAACATCCTCATAGTTAAGCTCAGGAAATGTGGGTTAGATCTACATAGATCATAAAATTTCATGTAGACATTGACTTTTTACTCCATGTCTGTGACTGGGATTCCATCCTTCAATGAAAAATGTGCATAGTATTTCAGGAGGGAAGACCTAAGATTTTGACTTTGCTCATCACAAAAGGGAGGAGCCAGGTGGAGAGTTCAGGTTTGCACTGGAACAGTTCAAAGTCACAGCTCAAGGGCTGGTTGAGACCCATCTGTAATAAAAGCACTCACAGCTCACATTGGCTGGGAAAACATATTTTCATTCTACTAGACATGTCAACATATCTAAATTAGATTCTGTTACGGAATGGAAATAAGAATCAAAATGCTAAAAAAATAAATAATAATCCCAAAACAAAATGTCAGCTCAGAAGCATAAAAACAGGAAAAAGAAAAGCCCTAAATACAACAAAAGGTTGTTTTCAAATTTCTGAAATTAAAAATAGTATTTTGTGGCAAATGGTAAGCCCAAACCAAATTTTTGTTTAAAATGCCACAATTCAGAAAACCTGAACATGTTATTTGAAACAGAGTTCCCTGAAGAAAAACATGTATGCTCACAACACTCTCTAGTGTTTCCTCCACAACATATCAGCCCAGCACTCCCATGTCATCCAGCAGGAATATTTTGATGAAAGATGTTTCAGCCAGTTTGATCGACTGTACGAGGGAAGGACTCCTCTGTGCATCAGCTGCTTCATTAGTATTTGCCAATCACCTGCTGTGCCTGGGGACTTTGTTCTTTGGGTAGACAGGAAAACCACGGTTACTCAGTTGTCACTGCAAATTTCTTGCGTAATGGTTGCAGCATTTAATCGTCTTAATTTCTCAGTAGTAGAGGGCCAATACCTAATGCAAGCAGTTAAAGGAAACAATTAGTAGAACACTTGTCAGTCACAAGGTGTGTTAAATATTAACTATGGCTCCTGCCATAACACACAGAGAGCTGCCTACCAGCTATCCAGAAAGACGGTACCTGTTTCCATAACCGGAGCTCTTGAAATCACAGACCCTCTCCTAAAAACTGCTGGTACTAAGGGGAGGGGAGCAGCTATGGCCTTTACTGCAATGGAAATAAGAATAACAAAGAGCCCCTGAAAAAGGTGAAAAAAATGATACAACAGGATGATGGTTTGGGGGGACCTCCTATGGGAAGGCACAAGTTTTGACTGGTTTTCTTATATACATGTTCAATAACTCATCATTAGTGGGTAACCTTTTGTTGGGTACAACAGGGAACTTCTAATTGTGCCTCTGACTGTTTAGGTAGAGAATATAGTCCTTCCTTCCACACTTCCAAGACACACTGAGATGTTCACTTCTCCTTTCATTTAGTGCTGCTGCCCTCATCTCCATGCTGAAGGAGATGCCTCAGCACTCCCTTCCCACTGCTGCCTTGACCAACCCATTGAATCTTTTCTGAAATAACCCTCTCCACTTTGAGGAAATTCTGATTTCTGTTAGAAGATGCCACGATCTTCAGGAGAGTCATTGGCGTGGTTATTTCTGAGGTCCTTCTGAACTCTTCACCCAATGATGCCTGTATACAGACAAGCAGTCTTCAGCCACTTCCACAGCTGATCTGGAAGACTTGCTGTGAATATCTCCAGGCTGGTATTTAAGTACGTGCATCCATATGGGCAGACTAAGCAGGGCTTGTGCACTGTCCCTTCATCATATGCACCATTAATTTGCTAGCACCCCTCCTGGTATGCTTCTGGCCCACTGCTCTCCCAGATAGCACCCAGGTCCAGTTCAGGGACTGCGTGTGTCCAACCAGCATGTAGGCAAAAGGCACACTGTTTTGGGAAGGGAACCAGTTTAGCTGCAAAGGCATGAGCTGTGCCATGTTACTATGAGGGTGATGAAGCACTGGAACAGGTTGCCCAGAGAAGCTGTGGATGCCCCCTCCCTGGAAGTGTTCAAGGCCAGGTTGGATGAGGCTTTGAGTAACCTGGTCTAGTGGAAGGTGTCCCTGTCCATGGCAGGGGGGTTGGAACTAGATGATCCTTAAGGTCCCTTCCAACCCAAACCATTCTATGATTCTATGATTTGCCTGAAGGCCAGGGAAACAGGCCCTTGTTCATTGTGCTTACTGTTGTAGATGCAGCATCCAGCTGGTGCCTGGAAAATACCATCCTAAATTGGAGAGGTATGGATTTGATGGAGATCGGTGACAAGTGGTGTCCCTCAGGGGTCCATATTGGGACCGGTACGGTTTAATATCTTTGTCAATGACATAGACAGTGGGATCAGGTGCACGTTCAGCAAGTTTGCAGATGACACAAAGCTGAGTGGTGCAGTTGACATACCTGAGGGATGGGATGCCACCCAGAGAGACCTGGACAAGCTTGAGAAGTGGGCCCATGTGAACCTCATGAGGTTCAACAAGGCCAAATGCAAGGTCCTACACCTGGGTTGGTGCAACCCCTAGTATTGATACAGGCTGGGGGATGAAGGGATTGAGAGCAACCCTGTGGAGAAGGACTTGGGGGTACTGGTGGATGAAAAACTGGACATGAGCCAACAATGTGCACTTGCAGCCCAGAAAGCCAACCGTATCTTGCGCTGCATCAAAAGAAGCATGGCCAGAAGGAGGTGATTCTGCCCCTCTACTCCGCTCTTGTGAGACCGCACCTGGAGTACTGCATCCAGCTCTGGAGTCCTCAGCACAAGAAAGACATGGACCTATTGGAGCAGGTCCAGAGGAGGCCACAGAAATGATCAGAGGGATGGAACCCCTCTCCTGTCAGGACAGGCTGAGAGAGTTGAGGTTGTTCAGCCTGGAGAAGAGAAGGCTCCAGGGAGACCTTATTGCAGCCTTTCAGTACTTAAAGGGGGCTTATAAGAAAGATGAGGACAGACTTTTTAGCAGGGCCTGTTGCAATAGGACAAGGGGTGATGGTTTTAAACTAAAAGAGGGTAGACTTAGACTAGATGTAAGGAAGAAATTTTTTTATGACGAGGGTGGTGAAACACTGGCACAGGTTGCCCAGAGAGGTGGTAGAAGCCCCATCCCTGGAAACATTCAAGGTCATGTTGGACGGGGCTCTGAGTAACCTGAACCAGTTGAAGATGTCCCTGCTCATTGCAGGGGGGTTGGACAAGATGACTTTTAAAGGTCCCTTCCAACCCACACTATTCTATGATTCTATGACACAGGCACAGAAAATGAGGGCTGTTTTGGAGTAGCTGTTTCTGAAGGTAAATGAGCAAAAGGCCCAGGCAAAGGAAGAGCATCTCTGCCTGGGCAGACAGACTCACAGTCCTGGACTAAACACTAACCTCATTTGCCATTTTGTGATTCTTTTGGCAGCTGGGATGAACTATTCCCATATGTTGAAGAAAAAACACACGTGAGATCTTGGACCTGACAATAACTGCTACAGTGTGATCATACTGTGCTAAAAACTGATAAAAAGGCTCATCTTGCCTGTTATTACAGGGAATTAAGACTGTCGGGGCAGCTTGCGGCTGAAGAACAGCCCAGCAAAATCACCTGAATATGGAAGATATCTAGTTCTGAAGAAGAGCAGTAACTTCTATTAGCCAGATGTTGGGAAGAGCACATCTGGCATGCAGCAGGGCTGGCCAGTGGAGGGGGAAGTGAACAGGACATAGCATCACTCAAAGGAGAATCGCTCAAATCTCTGGCACAGCGTGGCAATATCCACCACAACCACTTAAAATCTGACCTTACTAGCATCAGCTTCACATACTTGTCCCCAAAAATAATAAGCTTGGTAATTAGCTTGATTCTTAATAAATGCTGAATTATTTCTTGTTTTGGTTTTTGTTTTTTTTTTTTCATTTACCCTTTGGACTGGCAGACCCTAAAATCCACTTAGGTGTGTTGGAGCTTTCCTCAACAACCTTGGTTGAACCAGCCAGCATGGACCTTTCTCCCTCCAGAGGTGTGTGGGACACTCATGCATAAGCACGACTCTGGCTGCTGGGTTTTAAGCAAGGCATTCAGACTGGGAAAATTCAGATGACAACTTGAGGCAGAAACAGCTCCCTCTATTTGCCAGAAGTACCATTTCCACTTTCTGAATATACAATGCACTTATGTTTGCTGATCTGGTTAGAAGTGAAGGGAATTTTCTTTCTTTTCTTTTTCACTAAGTTTTTTGTATCATTATGTTGAGAGGGAAAATTATACCAGAAGAAAGTCCTGAAAAATATCCAGACCTGGAAAATTTTGCAATTTCAGCTGTTCTACCTCTGGAATTTAGTTCCACTCCTTACACCCAAGTAATATCAACCCTCATATGCAATCCCCCATCCTACATGGGAGTTCAGGTTCCAGATGTCTTCAACTTGGCGTGGTGAAGTCCTTACCATCTACTCCTCTCTTGGCCCAAACAATTGGGAAAGCTGGAGCTGTCCTTGTCACGAGTCAGAGCATTCACAGATTTTTTTTGTGTTAGTTCAAATGACTGTTTAGTGAGCCCAGTTGCTTTAGTGAGGCAGTCTGGATTCAGATTAAAGAGGAACCCGCACCAACAGCTACACCCTACCTGTATGTGTATGTGTATGTGTATTTATATATAAATATACAGTCAAACATATAGGCATTTTGCAGTGCTAGGTGGATTTTTAACTGAAAAATTTTCACATTTACTACTTTAAAAATCTTCTATGGCTATGTAGTTCCCAGTGATACCTCTGTGCTGTTCAGAAAGGTGAGTAACAGTAGATATGGGAACAAAAGGAAAAGAGTGAAGGCTTAAAGCCCTGAGGAGTAGGACCTGACTTTGGCATCCCTTTCCTGAAAGCAAGCAGGGAGTTATCCCATCCAACTCAGCATCTACAGTATCTTGTAAAGTTGCCACAGGGAGCTCACCCCCCACACCAGTGCTTCCCTGATTCCAGCCCTCCTTCAGCATCCCATCACTGCAGCTCCCACAACAAATGTTGTTCCCATTTATCTCTCCCACCAACAGAGCCAGTGTCAAACTCTTTCTGGCTATTCCCAGGATCTTTCTACAGAACTAATATATTAACAGAAATATTTCTTGCTGCTTTCATTTTCCCACTGTTACTTTCTCCACTGATTTTAATTAAACACTCCCTGGTTATGAGAGTGGGGCAGGGAGGCTTCTTTCCCTTTCTGTAAAAAAGCCCACCAAGAAGGTTTCCTTAATCTCTCACCAGCATAAAATAAGCTTTCATTATGCCAACGAGTAAGCTTCAAAATTTTAATTAATTTCTCTGCTTACATAAGCATAACAATATTAGTCACGTTGGCCTATAAATTGTACCGACCAGCCTGGATTTTTAATTAAATTAATGTCATTACATTCAGAGAGATGAAATATATTCCACCACATGCCCTATCTAGGCAATACTTTTCCTCCTTCTTGACTCCCCCTCAATTCTTTGTGGCCTACATAGATGGGTTTAAAGCTGGGCACAGCAGATGAGCTTACCAGCAAACCACTTATAAATTAACAGCCACATTTGGAAAAGATATTCCTTCAGAGAAGCAGGACCCGTTCACATATACTACAAACCAAATGAAACAAGAAACCACACGAATACGGGGATGGGGGGAATGAATATGCCCACGTATAAAAGATAGTCCTCTCTGTCTGTAATTTGTGAAATATTGTACAAACACAACTTCGGTTTGCTATTGTAGCAACTTACTGGTGCCTAATAAAACATTCATTCGTGTGGTGACCTCTATAACAATTCATAGACTCATTTAATCATGGAAATGGAGGGCTCAAAGGAACCTTGAGAGATCAATTACATCCCCTGGTCCTCTCTCAAGTTATATAATAAATAATAGCAACAAGAAGAGCAAAACCAAAATGCGTAAAGAAAGTGGGTATGGTTTAGAGTTTGGTCTCCTGCTGTGTTAGAGGTTATCACAGATAAATTGTCCTTGGAAAATACCTCCTCTTATTTGCAGAATGCTTTAGCTCAGTTGTAACTCATACCAGATGAATTAAAGCTTGACTAACAATTCTGATGTTCTTACTGAGGCTTGAAGAGTGTGTATTTAATGACTAAAATGTGTTTATTTAAAAATTACATAGCAGAGCAATGACAGTCTTTTGTAAACTTCAACAACCAGTCTGTTTTGCTGCCTGCAGTTCAAAAAAATTGCCTTCCAAAACAGACAATAACCTTTGGTCTCTGCAGCCACATACCACAGAACAAATGATTTTACATTACATACACACAGCACCGTCACACCATGGACTCATGTAAATCACTAACTGCTAAGCTATTTCAGTCCAAGATGCCATGGCTTAATTCAATTCTTCCAGTAAGTTTGTACAGGAAGCACAAATCCTACATGTGTCAATTGTAAGCTTCTGAGGGCACAGGTTTTTATATTTGCTAAACCTGGGGCATGTCCATGCAAAGGTAGAACAACTGCTCTACAGTGTGTGGGCTGCAGTCCTGGCTCCATCATCATCCCTCTCACTCCCTGCCCCACATCTAAGGGGTGCAAGAGGTGGGCTGTTCCCTGAACCCAAAAGAAAGTGGCAAAAGCCACACATGACTGGGGAGGACACAAACTGTGGACAGAGCCAATGAGGTCACCAGTCCTTGAGTGATGTGGGTCTGTCCCAGTACAAGATGTAGATATAGATGTAAATAGATATGGCTAAAGATGTGGATACAGATACAGATATAGTATTATATTGCAGTTTCATTATTACTATATAATAATTATAAAGATGATGCTTAATTGTTCCCTTTGCCTGTGTAGACACTAGGCACCCAGGACCAGCTGTAGCGTTGCATGACCCCTCAGTCTCCCTGTGCAGGCATGAGCCCAGCCTGCACGACTACCTGGGAGAAGCACTGACTTAGGCTTACCCAGTATGGACCCCAGGGTGTTTCTCACTGGAGAAGCAAGAAAGGCACTTTCCATCCTGCAACTAACAGTATGATGCACCAGCAGCAGTTTTGCTTTCTGTCTAGGCAGGAACATCTCCCCCAAGCATCCTCCATATGTTATTTCATGAGATGGAGTTCTTCCCAGCATCTGGAAGGGGACGTGCCTGCTCAGATCTGCCAGTGGGAAACCAAGAAACATTTACTGACCAAGCCAGCAGAGTAACTATGTTCCAGCCCCTTCAGGAGCTAAGCAAGACTCAGAGTCTTAAGCTGGAAATTCCTTGATGGAAGGATAGATGTAGGGCTAAAGGATACCTCAGTCTTGCTCCAGCTCACTGCATATTTAAGTATGATATGTACTCTTCCTAACCCAGGTGCATGGGGCTTTTGGCTTTGGGGACCATTCACCGTGATGAAGCCAGTAAATATTCATACAGCTGGAGAAAGGCTGACTCTTAGTGTAATAGTGATATCATCCACCTGAAGGTGGGTGGGGAATCATCTGGGTCCACCTCCTTTTGCATATTTAAAGACATTAAGAGATAAAGAAGTGGCTTCAGCTAGAAAAACTAGGATTAACTGCCCAGTGAAATAACAAGCACTTGGTTCATGTCCCAAGTGGCAAGGCACAGTTCAGTGCTCAGGAATTAGGCAGGCTGGGAGCCGACCAGACTCTGTTAAAATCCCAAGATGAGTTTTTGAATAAGTGGGGCATGATGGGGAGAGAGGGATGAAGACAGATTTTTTTCCTTGGTGTAGATTCTTCTTTACTTTTGTTAAGCATGAGTGAATGTAAAGGGTTTTGGTTTTGGTTGTTTTTTTTTTAACATTTCATCCTCCCCACTCCCCTCAAAACCTTCCCTAAAAAAGTCCTGTTAGTTTTCCATTCATCTTGCAAACTGCATAAAACATGGCCTTAGTGGTGAGGGCACAACATGCCTAAGCAGAGGACTGGAGTTAGGGTGTCATTTTAGCTGGCTTTTGCCCTCAAATTAACATGCTATGAAGGCCAAATATCTCTTTATGACAACACTAAGCCATAAACTATCTGGCAGTTTTGTATCCAAATCTATGCAAACATTTAATGGCAGAATCATGAAGAAAAGGCAGGTTTGCTGAAAGATCCCAGAGCCAGCCATAAGGCCAAACAAAATCGGGACAGAGCAACACCAGATCTGGAGTGGGGTGAAATAACTGTTGATCTAGCCTGTGCACAATATATATATCACTTATTACTAACACAGTGGAAGTCATAAAGCACTGTAGAGGTGAAAAAATGGTACTTTATCTGTGAGCAGAAGCTCTGAGTTTCCTTGACCCTGCAGACTAGCTCTGTAAAGGGGTGATGGATGCTCAATCCTGCTAAAGAGAGGTGGCCACCATGAGCAGCTCAGGATTTCAGCTTTCTTGTGTCAAAAATGAAAAATCAGAGTGGAAAAAACAGGCACAGAGCTTAAACTGTCAGACTTGTAGGAGTATTACACCATTCATTATCAATGGTCATCTTTGAGGCCATGAATCTGCTATTGCTCTGGTATATGAGGATATAATACAACAGCGGATGGTGGAACTAGGTCACAGTATCATAACTTTCCCATGAAAATATAAAGTACAGCTAAATTTTGCTTTTGTTTGAACAAATCCATTGGAATGGTAGAGACAAATCATTAACTGGAGCAAAATAATGCAACAAAACTACTCCAGTTTAACTCCACAGACAGCCTAGCACAAGGCACCTACAAACTGCTACAAACAGATAAACTCTCCCTAAGTGAGAGTTATATTTGCAGAGTTGAGGTCAAATTATAAAACTGTGATCTAAACTTTGGCTGAAACTTTAGAGTTCAGGAATTTTCGTAACAAAGGTTTTGCTTCACTTTGACATTAAATGTGGAGATGACAACTCACTGAAGTGTGAAGCAGGAGATATTCTTGAGGAAAAATTTGAGCAAAACAAATGTTTTCCAGCCAGACATCAGCTTTTCCAAAAAATAGGGTATTAATTTTCAAACAAACATAAAAAATTGTCATTTTAAGTGTTTTTAAAAGAAGTTTTAAGGCAGACATTTTAGAGAAAGCAAGCGCTCTGCATAATAATATTAAGTGAAAGTTCAAATTCCCAGTGGGTAAAGAGGAATGTGAAATACTGAATTCAGTGGAGAAGCCTTGGTAGATCAGGAAGGATTTGTTGTCTGAAGGTATGTCTGTACTGCAGCACAGAAAGAAATAGGATGAGATTAAGGATAATTTATCTGCAAGGTCTAGATTTGAGGGAAGAGCAATGCATTTGTGTCTACCGAGTAGAAAGACAAAATGGGACCATAAATTAATTCAGGTAACATATCTAAATGCAAAAATCCTTTCACTATGTAGCTATTTTTTGGCCGTGCAGATCAGGCAGTATTTAGTTTGGCTGAGTCAAGAACTGAGATGACTACTGACATAGCGAATAAATAAATCAACAGGGGCCTGACACTGCTTTCAGCTGGACCAATTTAACTCAAGACCAGCTGTTCTGAAATTATTCAAGTTCTTTCAACACATAAATGGTAAACGAGATTAGACCTGGGGTGCTCAGCACCAGAGAGGAGCCTCTGTCAGCTAAGTATAATGGTTTAATCCTTTGTGTAACCAGGAGGTAAAGAGGGCCCACAGCTTGCTTATGTTCCTGAACAGAAAACAAGGCTCAAAGAAGACTTCTGGTATATACTGTTGGGTCATAATTAATTGCATCTTTCAGGTATAGGCATTGGTAACAGTTAGAGAGTTTGAGATTGTTAAAGAGGACTGTGGAAAAAAGAGCAGATTTGTATAAAACGTTTAGTAATATGATCTCAGACAGATCAGATTAGTTGCTGACATGGAAAATTATCTCCGTGAGTTGCTTTAGATAAGTGGTGAGGGAAATGAAAAAAATTCAGAGAGTGGCTGCCAAAAGCCAAAGGTAAATATCCCCACTCACTAGTGAAAGAGAGACCAGGAGAGAGAAAGGAATAGGCTTCCAAGCACTTTGCTTCCAATGGTGCTTCGCTTACACAGCTCCTATCACAGTCACAATCCCGTGAAGGACCTGGGCTTATAGAAACTGGTGCAGTACAGATAACAAATGAAAACCACTCAGGAGAAGGCTTTTTCCCTCCTCCCAGGTGGTATTTTGCAGCCCAATGGTGTGAATTACATGCTCAATCCTTGTCAATGCCCTCACGCTGCCAGATGATAGGAAGCATTCGCACTACAAATGGGAAACAGGCTCTAAATTCCAGAAAATAAAACTGTGGGTTTTTCTGAATGCCTCAGTAGTTGGTAATATGGAATTATGTAAATTTAGGCTAATTAGAAGGATATGCC
Source organism: Theristicus caerulescens (assembly GCA_020745775.1). Taxonomy (NCBI): domain Eukaryota; kingdom Metazoa; phylum Chordata; class Aves; order Pelecaniformes; family Threskiornithidae; genus Theristicus; species Theristicus caerulescens. The sequence goes on along the minus strand of CM036563.1, from coordinate 8,925,724 downwards.
GATACATACATATTTTCTGAATCTAGAAAATAACACGTTTGAGGAATCAGGCGGCTGACTTTACTGGGGGACCAGGGAAAAAGGCCTGGGGAATCCAGCCCCGCAGATATTTTACTATGATGATATTTTGCAGTCTTTCACATGTTTTCCATGTAAAGAACTTTGCCTTTCATCTAAAAAATTGTTTCCATGCTTTTCTTGGTTTTTCTTTGTGTCTTTTTTTACCAAAAATCATCATGCAGACATACTACTTTCTTTGAAATACTTAAGAGCAGTAGTGCATTCCCTAGACACTTTGAAACTAGCTGTTGCCGTTTGCTTTTTGGCATAAAAGTCTGTTTATGGTGAGCTCCCATCACCTCCGGTCACCCTCCACTCCTGCCCAGGTCCTCAGCCCTGTGCACTGAAGCCACTGACTTCCCAACAGTTTAGATTAGCCAGATACCTGACGGGCTGTCTCCCCTTTGATCTATTTCAGATGAAAAAATGTGCCACCAGCACTCATGCTTTAGACAGATATGACACTCATCACCACCAGGAGTCTTTGCCTGGAGAATTATTTGCAATGTGAGGGGTTTTCCCCATCCTACAAAGTCTCCACCAGCAACAGAAAGTATCTGTGGATTATGACTCAAACCAATATGTTAGTAAATCATAAACTCAGCTGTACAGATACTATGCGGAGGCGGCCTTTGCCATAGGTAGCAGAGGGCTGCTTCCTATGGAGATGGCTTCCCCATCTGCCCTCAAAAAGACTGTTATGAAGATCCTCATATCTGAGGAAATGAGCCAAATATGATAAATACAGTAGGTTAGAGTTGTGGGGAGCCTTTAAGATCAAATGTTAACAATTTCATTCCATTGAAAATACTCTTAATGACAGAGAAGCATTAGGCGATGCTTAGCATTAGGAGAAGTGGCTTTGCGGGGAGACAGGGCAACGCTGGCAGGAGCTCAGCTCGGGTTGCCTGGGAAATCTGCTCCAGGGGAAGACATTATTTCCAAGATGGAGATTAGATTGCTGTCCTGCCACAGTTAGAGCCACAGAACAGCCATGGAAATTGAGGTTTTTCTTTAAGCAGAGCTCCAGGGTTCATGGCTGCCCGCTTCTGGCCTAACAGCCCCCTGGGTTTATCTCTTGACAGAAATGGTTTTTTAACCTATCACTCGGTGTTTTGAGCACCTCTACAACAAAATATTGAAAAAGTTTCAGTCATAGTGTTTTTACTTGCAAGAAAAACTTTGAGGGTGCCTTAATGACTTCTCCCTTGGTTGCACCAGTGCTCACTCTGAATGTCCATTTACCAACTTCTAGTGAACGCAAAAAATATTGCACTTCACTTGGGCAATGTCGTTGTTTAGTAATTAGAAGAAAATTTAATGTATGAGATCAAAAACTAGAACATTCCAAAAATCTAAGAAATTCCTAGGCATGGCATCGTTATGAGGCAAAAGTCAACTGCGTAAAATAAAACCACAGCATACAGCCATTTTCTAATAATTAGAGCTGCCAGATATGGTTCTTGGCACAGTTGTTGCCCTGGTGGGTTTTTACACTATGTCAGTACTGCTGTGGTACTAACAAGCATGTTACCTGGGTGCCTGAAGATACCTGTGCATTTAGTGGTTCAGATGGAGCTGTAATTGTTATGACTTCATGAAACAGCAAGGACAAACACAGAAAATCACTGAATTCCATCCTAGCTACAGAAAACCTTCCCAAAACCCAAATATTTTTGTTTTTCTCCCCTTCTAACTCAGACAAAAATGTAACGTCAGCCTTCGCTACCTCAGCAAAATGAGAGCTGAATGACTGCGCTGTTTCTTATTCCACTCCCTCTTCTCACTGGGAGAGTAATGACAGGCAGGACACTACAGCAAATAGCTTCTCAGCTAATTCTCAGCTCTCCCAAGGAAGCTGCACTTGGAAGTTGCACTCTTGTTCTACGTTTCCCAGCTGCAAGACATTGATGTCAGCTGTATCATTAATGATGGAGAGGTGCGTGAGTCATGCATAACTGCTTGATGACAGCTGGACAGCATGTGTCAAAGATGTTTCAACTCTTACGAGGACATGTCCCTGTCTTTACAGGCAGATGCAAGGCAGCTTTGGGAGGCAGGTAGCAGAGGTTAACCCACTTCTGTGCTCAAGACAATGATGTGAGTGAGCGCAGCGTGGTTATACAGCTTTGAGATCCATAGCAAAGGCAAGGACAGCTTGCATCAGCTTGTAGATATCTCCAAAGGGAGATATAAACGGGTATGTTTGTTCATTTGTGTCCTCCTACGTGAGCCACGTATTCCTGACAGTCAGAGCACATCTTCAATAGCAGTCATAAAACTGGCACCATACACTTGCATAACTGGAGCTTCTATTTTTCTACCCAATGAAGTGTTTGCATGCAAGACACAGATAACTGCAGAGGCAGATGTGTGCTTAATTATCCATTTGGCATAAGCAAATGTGCTGTCTCTGCACAGGTGCATGCATTTGCAGTCAGTTACTGCTTAAAATATTCTCCTCTGTGTGGTCACCACAGGAAAGGTGCAACATAATTATTAGAAGAAAAAAAAATAGGTCTATTTTGTTAACACTTTAGAGGGTTACAGGAGATCTTTCTTCAGTCAGTTTTGCACGTCGTTTAGCCTAGCCCAAAGACCTACTGGGAAAATTGCCTTTGACATCAGGAAAATAGAAGCTGTCATGCTTCAGAAGAAAAGCTGGCTACCAGCTGTGAATACGAATGCATTTTTCCTTGAGCTTTTCTGCTACAAAGTTGAGCATTAAAGGTGTTATGATACTTCCTTTGAATCAGGTTTTGATAAAATTAAAGGGTTCACAACTGTATGTAGTTAACTGTCATATACTCAACTGTTCAACTTCCAGCCATGGATGCAGCCACAAGTCTGCAGCATGATAAGAGGCCTGAACAATCACTTGAACTTCAGCTTCCACATGTAATCTTTTAGTCCAGATCGGTTCCCCTCCCAATGTGTTTAAAAGAACATCTGAATCCATACTTACAGTAAGCCAAAGTTTGTGTAGATGTCGTCATACAGCTAGTGCTGAAGGACATTAATTTCAAACACAGAGTTGTGACTCCCATAGTTGTCAGTTATCCTACCAAGCTTGACCCTGACCAAGTTCTTGACCAATATGATGAGCCCTCAAACCTTAGAATGACTGTCCTAGACCTCTCAGTAATGCAAGGATTGTGGTTGCCATTTTGCTGAAGGATGCAAAGTGTCCTCTGGAGACCAGCTGTGGAGTTAGGCAATGGTAACAGAGTCAGCACCATCTCGGGAGGTAGTTAGTATGTCAGGAAAGACACAGGAGCCTAAGGCAGGATCCTGCCTGAAGTTCATTTGGTCTGGACTTGAACCTCACAGTCCTGGAGCGACATCAGGGTATTCCTCTGCTTACTGCAATTTTCTTCAAGTTTCCCCCAAATTCAAAATGTCCTCTCTGTAGAGCTTTTCACACATCTGGTTCCACTCTTGATGAGGTCTTTGGGCTACATCACGTGGTTACCAATGCCTTTGTTTTCTTCTGAAAAGCCAGTAAAAACAAAGAAAAACATTTTGAGATAATATGTCCTAAGTGCTAAATCCCAGGATGTCTACTAATTATTTTACAGTCTCTTGAGATACAATCCACTGAGGAGAGGACAGTGTCTGCCGCTGACTTGGGTCAAACTATAGAAAACTTTTGAGAGCTGCCTGTTAATGACTCACTTCCATTAAAAGGAGGAATTGTAATTCAATTTTTAAAGAAAAGATTTTCAAAGAGAATCCATGCTACCAGTGACATGACTCTCAGGTCAAAAATTTAAGGAAGATAAAATACCAGAGCTGCCAGACAAGAGCTCATCCAGACCAGATGAGGAAAATCAGATGCTTCCAAGCTCATGGGGAAAACAATGAACCCAGCGAAACATCGTGGTTTTGCATGAGTTTGATTAAGAAGATGGCCTGACTCACTGATACTGAGTTCTGTAAATGTTGGTATGCCAGGAAAATCCTATAGAATACCAAAGACAGTGTCAATACTAAAACCAAGGCTGCAGTAGGTCATCAACCTGCAATCAACAAACAGAGCTGATGTTTCCAAAAATGTTTTCAATAAGAGAAGAAAAGCTCATATACTATCCAGTAAGCCATAGATCCTAAACCGTTCTTTCATTTGCAGCCATGTCTCAGCTGTAACTCAAAGCAAAGAGCATCGTATTAGTAGAGAAAGAGTTAACACTTTAACTATTTAATAAAAAATGGCAGCAAAGCAGAAAGTGGTGAATGGTAATTGATGTATGAACTAATTCAGGCTACAAGTTAAAACAAAGTCCCTAACTGGAGGTCTTACTAGGAGCAACCAGAGAAAAACAAAAACAAAAGAACATTTACAGGGATTTGATAAGTTTATCACCAAGATTATATAAGGCTGTTGTCTCTGTCAGCTGGAGCTAAACTCTGCTGGAGCACTTCCAGTCCTGTGAACTGTGTTCCCATGGACCAGATTTACCAGAGGATGCATCCCACTTCTCCCCATTGATGTCACCCAAAGCCATGTATGCTCCAGAATCATGATAGGTGTGCACTGCACAACCTCCCTCTTCCTGCTGCACCATCTCTTTGAACTGCCCTTTGGCAGAGCATGTATCCTGCCACTGGCAGTGAAGGAAGCCAAGGAAACTAGTGTCGTGGTTTAACCCCAGCTAGCAACTAAGCACCACGCAGCCGCTCGCTCACTCCCCCCTTGGGATGGGGGAGAGAATCGGAAGGGTAAAAGGAAGAGAACTTGTGGGTTGAGATAAGAACAGTTTAATAATTGAAGTAAAATAAAATAGACCAGTTAAAGAGGTAAAGCAAAGGCTGCGCACACAAACAAGGCAAAACAAGGAATTAATTCGCTACTTTCCATCGGCAGGCAGGTGTTCGGCCATCCCCAGGAAAGCAGGGCTCCATCACGCGTAACGGTTACTTGGGAAGACAAACGCCATCACGCCAGATGTCCCCCCCCCCCTTTCTTCTTCTTCCCCCAGCTTATATACTGAGCATGATGTCATGCGGTATGGAATAACTCTTTGGCCAGTCTGGGTCAGCGCCCCTGGCTGTGCTCCCTCCCAGCCCCCCGTGCACCGGGCAGAGCACGGGAAGCTGAAAAGTCCTTGACCAATGTAAGCGCTACTTAGCAACTATTTAGCGGTACTTAGCATCGACATTGTTCTCATCCTAAACCCAAAACACAGCCCCATACCGGCTACCAAGAAGAAAATTAACTCTATCCCAGCTGAAACCAGGACAACTAGACTCTTACTCTATGCATATCAGTTTGCAGTTTACAACTACATGCTGTGAAGCTTCTTCCCCACTCCCAACCTCAGATAGGGCTCAAATTTTCCACTGTCACCATGTTATCATAAATATTCAATGAAAAGCAGTGATGGCAAAGACATCCTTCCTGGAATAAGGACCTAAAAATCTCTGTGAGAGATCTCCTATGCGTCAGAAAGTGCTCCCTAGTTTTCTGCTCTTAGTTTCAGACAGATCCATTTCAACCATAGCCCCACATTGCTTCAACCTTTGATTGTTCCCGGGTGTCAGAAGACAAAAAGCTCTTGTGCTTTGACATTATATTCAAGAGCAAAATTACAAGAGTGCGATAGCAGTGAGGAAAATTTCATCACAACCTACCATGGAAAGATGAGATCAAACACAAGATGATAGTGTTAGTAGTATAATAATGGAAAAGACCAGTAATGACATAGAGTGTTTAAAAAGATAACTGGAAGCACATATCAACAAGCTTATTTTTAATGAAGAATTGTATTGCTTATCAAATCGTAGTTGGATTATTACTCTGGTGTCATTGCCAACGCAGTGGTCAGCACCAGAATATCTGCTGTGGTTCGTGCAGTACAAACAAGGGGCACAAAGACAGTCCTCACCCCAAACAATTTACAACTAACATGGCAAACAAAAGGCCAGAAGTGGATTATGCTGTAAAAGTATGGAAACAAGTAGTGACATGACACAAATAATAGTATAGGGAAATTATCTTTGCTGGTTTTTTGAGGTTCTCCTGGATGAAAGAGTATGTTAAGAAAAGGGTGGTTTTTGAATACGTGACTGTAGAGGAAATATGAGTAGAAAGAGAAAGTGACAAAAAGAGAGCCCAGGAGACCTCCTCAGCACTGGTGGGACATATGCTGAAGGACATGCTGAAGAGACTCTAGAAGGATTCTAGAGACATAACTCAAGAGTCATCTTAAAAGACCTTTGTCAATGGCACCAAGGAGGCTGATGTTCACCTACACACATGTTCATGAACCACCATGGAGTCAGGAACTGCCGCTGAGACCCATAAAAGCTAAGCTGTCATAGCTGGGACACCTGTCCTCATGGCTAGAAAGACTGAGCATCCTAGGATGTTCATGGAGACTCTCCAGTGCCCTAAATACCATTTGGGATACCATTCTGGTCCTCTTGGTAGAGCTTTAACTTGGACCAGCTGGCCTAAATCCAAGGCAAACCCAAGGAGCTAAGCAATTTTTCCTTAGTCAAAGCAGTGTGCTGTCAAGTCCAGTTACAGAGACAAAGAGTTCAAATTTTAATTGGACAGAGAGGAGAAATAATATGAATTGTTGGTCTGGACAAGACCTTTTTATGTGCTCCAGTTCAGTAGGATTTGGAAATGACACCTTCATCACTTTCCAACCTCAGGCTTACATCATAGCCCAGTGTCATGTCAGAGGAAACAAGAGCATGCTCAAAAACAGCCCAAATCTTTCACACGGAGGGAACTGCTGAAAACAAGAGTTAAAACTTCAGACACATCTGGATCTAATCCATAAGCAAACTTTCCCTTGAATTTGAACTTGCATTAAAAGAATAGAGGGTGGGGAGGGAAGCTATAAACCCTCCCATGATGTGACAAGTGAGGGTTGTTCTCATTAAGGTGATGCTGTGCTTTTAATTAGATAGTCACTTCATTTGGTTCTAAACTGTCAAATATAATTGATGCGACATTGATTACTCCATGGTAACCTTGGGAGTTTAATTTTTTTCTTTTTTTGCATTCTTCAAAGGCCACACACTGCTCTAATGGAAGTGGGATGGTCCCTTTGCTACCAGCCTACATTATCTCTCGTTTCTGTGCTTGTATCTTGTCCTGCTGTCTATCTTTTCTTCCTCTACTGAGGAAGAACTTTCCTATCAAAGGCTTTTTTTAACTTTTGTGTTGTTGCAATACACTTGATTACCCCAAGAAAGCCAGGGATAGGTTAGGCAACCAAGTGTCTAAATATTTGCCTATCTAGAGATGCAAACATTTGCTTACAGGATTTAAGAGGGATGTAATTTCAACATGTGTACACACATACACACATACTGTGGCACCAGCAAGATGCAATATTGTCACTGGAGTGAATTACAACTGTACCCACCCCTGTGTATTCCTACTGTGGCTCAAAGGAGCTTTCACCTATGTTTTTCTACACTACGCTTTTCTCAAACATGAGTCTTTTCTTTCTGCTTGTTCCCAGAGGAAGTAAAATACTGGTTTCTTTCCTCACACTCTCTCAGAAAGACATGCATGAATTCGTTCTTTACATCCTTCACCATCTTGTAGAGATGTCTCCAGGTGTGTAATGAGAGCTGGCATTTTGTTTTTCATCTCCGGATAACATTCCCAGCCATCAACAAGGAATGTCATGACTGACCTGGAGACCTTAACACCCAGATTTTGCTGTGGGATTTATGGTGTTATTGTCTTCTCGTTTCATTGCTAGGTGGCGTGAGAAGATGTGGCTGAGTATGGATCTCTCAGTAGACTGCTCCCATAGAGGGGAATCCTGGATGCATTGGGTTGCGACCTCCATTGAGCTCCAAACCTCCCCAAGGAACCATGGTTTGGTCTTTGCATGTGCTCTCTGCCTCATTTTCTTCCTGTAATATTTGTTACCCAGCTTCTTAAGGACACCCCCAAACCTGAGTTTCTCATTGCTCTTCCAGTGCTTCATAAACATAAAACCATGTTTAATAAGTACTACCTGTTGAATTGTAGGGCTCATAGGATTACACAGCACGGACCAATGCAATTGAAGAAACACAGACTTTCCTGAATGGTTTATTAAGCACAAACAAGCATCCCTGGCAGGTAGACCCACACATAGCAAGCTAAAGCTTTCTCTCCTCCCCAAGTCCCATCTTTGTCTTCTTTGCTCACCAGAGACCCCAAGGTTGGTGGCCCCTCTGCGCAGCCCGCAGAGACATCTAGTGACTGAACCACATACTGCTGGCAAGCACCGGATTGTGTTGGGCTGCTTGGGTAAACCATGCACTTCCCATTTTCTGTAGATATTTACTAAATCTAAATATTTTAAAAATAAATAAGAAGAACTGAAGCCTCTCCTCCCCTGGCACAACAGGATGCTCTTTCACTGTTTATCTTGGTTAAGCGCAGGAAGTCATGTTGTAAAGAAGCTTTGCTCAGCCTGATGCAGATACAGCTTGTTAGTATGTTGTATTTGCCCAAAACGTCTGGATAGGATTCAGGGTAATCTGAAGACGTTCAGCCAGAGAGTTGTGTTCCTTTGGGCTGGTATGAATCATGGAGCACTGAACTGCTGGGGAAGGAAAGAGATTAAATAATTTACAGTAGAAGACGTTCTGGTCTTTGTAGCTGTGTGCACATGCAGACCTGCCTCATCTCAAAGTACCAGAGAGGACTCACGAGCTCTTTGAAGATTACAAGAGCTCTGATTATGACAGGCACTGAGGAGATTGTGGTGCTCCTCAGGGTTCAACGGGACTAAATGTTTCCAGTTGAATCACAAGATTAGGACCAAAGGATGCTGCTATTACTGCAGGCACAGACACAGAAGCACGTTCTCTGATTCTGCAGCAAATCAGCTTAGCTATGGTAGCCGAGGTAGGCTATCCTCACCCAGCAAAAGTGAATTATTGCTGTCTAGCTTAACCCACAGTGGAAGGAGTTTAAGATAAGTCACATTCTTGCACATTAGCCATGGGCTGAGAGCACACACCCTGACAGTTACTGCATCTCAGCTGACGCTCAAACCTAAACAGAATTTAAGTGGAACACAAGTTGTCCGTAGATCTTCTAGCAAGCCAAAGATTCCAGATACTAGCTGTTGGGAGAAATGGTTACTCTCCGTATGCTTATCAACTCCATCTTGTATACACTGTCACGGATGCCTGAGATCACTCAAGCTCATGCAAGCAATGCAGATCCATGGCACTCACACAGCAGGTCCAGGAATTTGCAGCAGACCTACCTCTTCCAGAATGGCTAGTGCATCAGGACCTGAATTAGATGAGTGTTGTTGCTATTCACTTGTTCATCATTTTTGCTTAGAAACAAGAACTTATTGTGTCAGCATCCATGCAGTTTAGTATTCTACCTCTAACTCAGCTCTGAGTGCTTGAAAGACCTAAAGCCACAGTGGAGACAGAAGGGACAATAACCTACAGAGGTCTGATTTCTAACATTTAGAAAGAATACAGTAAGCCCTGAAGCTCTAGGTTTAATATCCCTCCCAAAATGCTTTTATCATTAATTATAACTGGATAGTCTGGATGTGAATATATATTTAAGACCTGGCTAGTGACCAGAGGAGCAGAGGCAAGAGAAGATGAAAAATAAGGAGGGAGAAATATTGAACAGATCTTTTTTTTTTTTTATCTCAACATTTTTGACAGAAGCTTGAGGATGGTTTTCATTTCATCCCAATTAGCTCAGCCTACCCTAGTTATGGAAAACTGGAAGCCGCCCAAGTTTTTACCACAAGAACAATTTGGTAACATTAAGAAATATTTTTATTAATAGCTTTTGTGTCTCTGTGTGTGTAACGTCTGGGCACATATGTGTTAACAATCGTTAATGTTTGCTTCTCTGCTGAAATAACTGAAACCACGCTCAACGTGGCCAAACAACCTGACCTCATTTTTCTATCTCCACCCCAGTTTTGATACAAACGAGGTCAATATCACTGCCAGCAACTCAGAAAAACAAATCAAAACAAAAATGTAGGGAATAGATTAAAACCCACCTCTCTTACATAATTTGAGGCCACAAGAGTCTAAAATAAGCTCATAAATAAGCCCCTGAGGACCATTTTGATCTGTTCAAACAACACAATGGTTTTGCTGTGATTTGCAGCTCTGTCTGGATATCTTGTTTACCAGGAGATGGCTCTTTTGCTATCAACAGGGCTAAGAATGGAAAGGAAATAATCCATATAGAAAAATAAGTGTGCTCTCAGTTGTCAAGTCCCTTACAGGCAAGATCATCTGGGTCCATCACCTGAACAGCATGGCTCAGAGGTATTGCCGAGGTCACATCACTGAAGGTACTTGGCCAGCGGTGATGCTTTACAAAAGAAAGGACAGTCCCTGTTGATGGCTAGCTCTCTGGTGCAAGTTTTGAGCAACAGCCTCCCAATCAACCCCATAAATGAACATTATCACTCCTTAAGCATCCTTTAAAAATATTTTTTTTCAAAACTGAATGCAGGGGACAAGAAAAGGAAGTGGGACTATTCACACTTTTTAAATTTACTTGCCTAATTTAAATGTCCAAATTCAGAAGCTAGTCCCCTTTATATTTAATGGAAACAGGAGGAAGCTAATTCAAGATAAAGCTTAACTTAGGGCTCTGAATTCCCACTTGCAAAAGCATCCATCTTTTGGCTGACTATGCCTTTTATGCCTTAAGGAGGTAGTCTGCATACCCCACAGGGTAAAAATATTGTCAATACCCTCAATAACGATGGTCTTCATCATATATGTTCAGACTTCAGTGAGACACACAGTCTTTGGTGGCATTGCCACCAAGTGTTTCGACCTTATAAAAATTACCAGCTTTAATTATATGGCAGTGTGTCGTGTGCCTTCCTTATTATTTTAACTTGCATTGGGACACTAGGAGAAGGAATTTAATCACAGGGATTTAATCATATATTCAATTAGTTTTCTAGAAGTCCTAGTAATAGTAGAAGTCATAACAATCCCAGCATAATACTAATTCTCTGAGATATTATGGGAAGTGACCTTCCTGTGGTAGCTTCTCACAACAGCATTGCCAAATGGGAATGATGACTGTCCTAGGAGGACTACACACTTTTCAGAAAGTGTATTTGCATCTTTAATGTTAACGCAAATGCAGATTTGGCTGGACATTCGAGGCTAATGATGATGTTCATTTCTTTACACCAACTGGCAAAGGATTGAAAGTATTGCTACAGTTTGAACACATTGCCCACCCTCGTCACCCCAGACTGCCCCACCTTTCATTCAGGATGCCATTTCATCAGTCTCCCATATGTCCTTTCCCATATTTGTCAGCTCCATGTTAATGTCTCAAATGGCACTGGATGACCTGCCCCCTAAAATAGGTTGGATGAAATGTGCCATTTTCTCTTTTAAACACACTTCAGCTGGAGACTCTGGGCTCCTCTGCTTAGCCAGATGATTGCGGGGAACAAAGCTTCTGTTTAGCAGTAGAGCACCACAGATAGCATAAATGCTTTCAACAGACATTTTGATAGAGAAACTCTTTAAAGTAGATGCCCATCTGAGAGCACAGTCTGTGCCTGCATGTAATGCAAATGCTGCCTGTCTCTAGTGGTCCAGCAAAGTTTTCCTAAGTTCACCTGCACAGTGATTTCTTCCCTTCAGGATATAGATAAGCCGCTTAACTTGGGGTGTCCAGGTTTAGCAGTACTTTCCAGTGGTTGGAAGATGCATGCAGAAGATGCTGTGCTTGCTGATGCCTTTCAGACACACAGACTGCTGTCGTACCTCTTCCCAGAAGTGTGAAGGATCAGTCACTGAATTATTACACAGACCTGGTGTTGGGACCCCTGAACCCATGCACTGGACTACAGAGCAGGGGCAGAGTAGACTTTCTTCCTACCACTTACTCATATAGAACAGGCACGATTTGCCCAGCAGGAATGTTTGTACAAATGGTCCATTTTACACATACGCTAATGGTTTGAGGCTCTCCCCTTGTGTCCACAGCTGAATACATGAACTACAGGTCTATGAAGTTTTCAGTTTGTTCTGGGCTTCTTTAAGATGAAAACAAGAGATACAAAATAACTGGGACATGACAGTGACAGCACCATTCCAAAATAAACATCTTAGCAAAAGAGCCTGTAGTCAATCATTATGCCATAAACCACAGCCAAATAAAAGGGGAAGACAAAACAGCGGAAGTGTTTCCTTCTAAATCCCCCTTAGTTTTCTGGTAGTTTCTTTGCCTTATGATCACCTGGCCATGATTTTTTCTTCTACTCACAAGCCCTCAGAAGTATCTTTGAGGAAGCCCTGCAATCCTCTTTGGGGGAGATGACGGAGGGTTGGTGTGTGATAACATTGTCCTCATCTCTGCGCTCAGCAGCTTCTCCACTTTTTTTTCTCTCTGTTTCAAGCACAGAATTGATTCTGTGAAAATATATTATTATTATTATCCTTTTTAAATCCTTGCACAGGATCCTTCCATTTCCCCTGGCCAGTGGGCTCATTAGCTTGCACACAACTGGGTGGTGGCCTCTGGCTAGAAGACCTCCTAACCACCATATACTGTGTTCTTAAACAGAGTTTACCGGATATTCATCATCCAGCTTGCATGAAACTCTGCCAAGTCTGTGAGCACTAAATGCTGAACTAATAATGAACTTTCATAAAGCAGGTCATATAATAAACTTCCATGAATTACTGTTGTAAGCTGCTATAAATTGCTCTGCGTCAGGTTCCAAGCAATGTTTTTACTGTCCTTTCACTAAAACTGCAGCAAATCCTTAGAAAGAAGAACCAAATAAGACATGCTCTACCTCCAAACCTTGCAGCCTTGCTGCACAGTTTCTAGCCCACCTTCAGTCACACAATGCAAAAAGTGGAGCCACTGTTTGCAATATTGATCATGGGAGTTCATGTTAATCCTGTACACAAATAGGAACAAATCTCTGGTTGTTTTAGAGAGTCAAGATCTTTCTCTGAAGAAAGTGGAAAAAACAGTCATTTTTTTTTATAAATGTAAACACCTTCACTTTAGGCAGCAGTTTTTCACCTCCAGCAGGAGCCAGGAGTTCACAGCTTCTCTGAAAAGCAAGTCCAACAGTGCAAGGGACTTTTATAACATCTGACTATATTATAAATTCAGCTGTGATGTTCCTTGTCCCTTGGCTCTCCCATCCTTTGATCAGCCCCAGACTCAAGAGAAAGACTAGATCTGAGAATAAAGTGACTACAGATAGAAGTCACTTTCTTCTCTTTTTCTTTTCTCTCCTCACTTTTCCCTGATTTCCTGTCCTAACTAGCTCTTTTTGCCAATGAGCTTCATGGCTCTGTGCCACAGCTAGTATGGTATCCTCCATCCACCTTACTGGGATGTCTTCTCCAGAACAGTAAACCAGCAACTTCAGCTTCCAGTTTATTCCAATAATAAAATTAGTATTTTATTACCAGTATCTTTCACTGGGAAGTGCTGCTGGGTGCTACAGGCTAATGGATGGGGTATCCTGCACTCTGTTTAAATACAGCCAGGAACATGATACATAGATGTCAATAGAAGAATCTGCCCATGAGGCCATGATGCTGTAGTTCAACTGCCTGGGAAGTGGTGTAGCTTCTAATGATGCTCCCCAAATTACTTCAGTCTTTTTTTCCCAAACTATTCCATGTAAAACCCTCTTAAAGCAAAGCACATAAGAGTTAAGTATTGTGCTGTGTAACTTTGAGACACTGATGTCCTTTCCCGAACCTGTCATTAAATGTCCAGCCCCGCGAGATGCTGAGTTCCCCTGGTTTTCACTAATATCAACAGAATTTGAAGGAATTTCGTGCTTTCTTGTAAGGACTAAGCAACCAGCAAGACCAGGCTCTAACATCTGGAATAGATGTCCCATCCCAACTATGTGTCATATCTACAGCTCCTGATACTAAAAATTTTCCTGGACAAAAAAGAAAAAAACTCAGCACAGCCAAAGCTCTGTTTATCATTTTCCCCTTGCAAATTGCAGCCATACTTTGATTATGTCTACTGCAGCCTCCCTAACTTTTTTTTTCCTTTGCTTGGTGACAGTCAGTATCATCTGTTATAGGGAACATCGTTCACTCTGTTTCTATTCATGAAACATAGAATCATGGAATCATAGAATCATTTAGGTTGGAAAAGACATTTAAGATGATCAAGTCCAACCGTTAACCCAGCACTGCCAAGTCCACCACTAAACCATGTCCCTAAGCACCACATCTACCCATCTTTTAAATACCTCCAGGGACGGAGACTCAATCACTTCCCTGGGCAGCCTGTGCCAGTGCTTGACAACCCTTTTGGGGAAGAAATTTTTCCTAATATCCAATCTAAACCTCCCCTGGTGCAACTTGAGGCCATTTCCTCTTGTTCTATTGCTTGTTACTGAGGGGCCCAAAACTGAACACAGTATTTGAGGTGTGGCCTCACCAGTGCCAAGTACAGCGGGACAATCACTTCCCTAGTCCTGCTGGCCACACTATTTCTGATACAAGCCAGGATGCCATTGGCCCTCTTGGCCTCCTAGCCACACTACCAGCTCATATTCAGCCAGCTGTTGACCAGCATCCCGAGGTCCTTTTCTGCCGGGCAGCTCTCCAGCCACTCTTCCCCAAGCCTGTAGCGTTGCATGGGGTTGTTGTGGAATCTCATACAATCGGCCTGGGCCCATCGATCCAGCCTGTCCAGATCCCTCTGTAGAACCTTCCTACCCTCCAGCAGATCAACACTCCCACCCAACTTGGTGTTGTCTGCAAACTTACTGAGGGTGCACTCGATCCCCTCATCCAGATTGTTGATAAAGATATTAAACAGAACTGGCCCCAATACTGAGCCCTGGGGAACGCCACTTGTGACTGGCTGCCAGCTGGATTTAACTCCATTCACCACCACTCTTCGGGCCTGGTCATTCAGCCAGTTTTTTACCCAGCGAAGAGTACGCCCATCCAAGCCATGAGCAGCCAGTTTCTCCAGGAGAATGCTGTAGGAAACGGTATCAAAGGCTTTTTCATAAACCCATGCTGACTAGGCCTGATTGATTGCCTAGTTGTCCTGTACGTGCTGTGTGATGGCACTCAAGATGATCTGCTCCATGACCTTCCCTGGCACCAAGGTCAGACTGACAGGCCTGTCGTTCCCCAGATCCTCCTTCCAGCCCTTCTTGTAGATGAACATCACATTTGCTAACCTCCAGTCAACTGGGACCTCCCCAGTTAGCCTGGACTGCTGATAAAGGATTGAAAGTGGTTTGGGGAGCACTCCCGCTAGCTCCCACAGTACCCTTGGATGGATCCCATCCAGCCCCGGAGACTTGAGTGTGTCTAAGTGGTCTAGCATCACCACTTCAGCCCCAAGTATGAGGCTAAGAAATTTCACAAAAGCACAATCGTAATCTGTCAAGGAGGAAAAGAGATAGCTAGGAGCCAGGCAGGAGAGAGGACAGAATGTGTTCAGTCAGCAGGTCCTGTGGCAGCTGAGAGGAGAGTCCCTTTGATGAACTCCATCGTGTTTCATATCTTTTCCAGGCAATTAATTTTCTAGGAGTTAAAGGTGGCTGCCAGGTAAAAGGTCATGAAAACCAAAGTCCTTTGCTTATCCCCTGCAACAGAGCAAGATTTCCCCCCAACACTGTGCCCATGGGCCCCAATCTTCTCCTAGAGGAATCATCTCTACAGAAGAAGAGTTGCGTGACTCCCCTTCCTGCAGTCTCAGGGCATGCTGCCAGCTCTTCTTTGTGTGGAAGGCACCAGTCCACGAGGGACCAGACAAGCATTAGCAAACTCCTCCCATGCTGACCACTCAACAGAAATCACAAGCAAGAACTAACTCTTCATTTATCCTCATGACACATGGGACAACTGGCATTTTCCAGGCTGTCAGACAAATGAATTCTTACAATGAGTTTCATACACAAAGTATTTAGAGAGTAGAGTATGTATGGACATATAAATCTTTTCTTATGCATTTCTGGAATGGTTGACAGGAAAACTGCAGTGTTGATCTGGAGAAATGTAAAGGTAGCTCATGCGGTCATTACAAATGAATCTGCAAGTGTTAAATTGCTAATTAGGAAAATGTAGAAAAATACTGTGAAAGAGATAAGTTTCTTATTTCAGAATCTCTGCAGTAAAGGGATGGGCATAGGCAATGGGTAGGAACATGACCTCTTCATGAGGACTGGATCCAGCACTTAGCTCAGGTCTTGGAAAGCAGCAAACACCGGTGTAGGAATGCACTGACCAAAGACTGTAGCACTGATCACCAACCATGCCAGGTAAGGTATTGCTTAGGAGATCTCACCACCACAACAGGACTTGTAGGTGGGGAGGAACAAAGAGCTGGGTTGTAAGTGTGGTGAGCAATGACATCTTTGCTAACAGGGTCGAAGATAACAGATCACATGTATCTTTTTCTAGGTCTTACTCATGTACACAGGCCTGTTCCAAAACTCGTTGAAATCACTGAGACTTTCTCCACTGCCACGAAAAAGCTCCAGATCTGGCCCATAAAAAGCTGTAGCAAGACTGCAACCATATGCATTTTTTTTCTGAGTCACAGTAGTAAGAGATATAATGAAAATATGTTGGCTTGTTTTAGTTGGTAAACATACAGTCTTGGCAGGCTCAGCAAGAGACCAGATGCTAAGTGTCCTGCAAACTAGCCTCTCATCCTTAGAGGTGGCTACTTCGGATCAGGGTGAAGACCATGAAGAGGGCAGTGTGGGCATGTCAGCATTGCTACTGGCTGTTTTCTACCTGTCCTGTGGACGTACAGAGCTTTCCAAGTCTGGCAGTCTGAAAGCTAAAAATTCCCTGTATCCAAACAAACCCATGGGAAAGGACATACTGAGCTAGATAAATTACAGTTATGAAATACAAGTATTTAATTAAATCTTGTCTGGCTGTATTTTGTACCCTCCCAAAAAAAAGTCCAACTTCAAAACTAATCTGGAACTGACTGCCTGTTATAATTTACTAGAAACTCTGTTGTCATCACTTCAGTTCATAGAAAGGAAAAATAAGAACAACAACAGCTTTCATCAGTTCCTATTTAAAAACAAACTGCTGCATTTTAAAGAAAAAAAAAATACAGAGATGGAGCCAAGTCCAAGTTTGCGGTAACTGTGGGGAGGTTAGCCAGGCCAGCCAGGGTGGAGAAAGGTGGGTCAGATTAGCAGAGGGCAGACAGGTTTCCCAGTGTCCTCCCACCACCTGGCCTGGCAGCCCTGGGGATACCCCTTCTGAGCCTGCCTTTGGCAGTATTAACTCCTCTGGCTCCAGCTGAGACAGGACATCCCCTCACTCTGCTAGCAGCTGCATGTCTGCGTGATGGTGCATAAAACAGCGACTGCAGACAAGGAAAAGGTGTGGGGCGGCTGGAGGATCGCACCATGGCAAAGGCTCTCACAGATGTGATGTAGTTGGAGGGAACTGCCACCACTACCTTAGCTGCAAATGCCCTTTAGGGATGCTCCACATCCAGGCTCCTGACTGAAAGGTGAATAACTCCTCTATTCTCTACCCATCCTGTCTAGGAAGCTTATTTACATTTCAGATCTTCCTCTTAGTGGCCGTTTGTTCAGGACCTACCAGAACAGCATCCAAGGCTTGTGAGTGGAAGTACAATATATTTAAATAATAAGAAAAATGTCAAGGGCAAAACAGCATTACAGCTGTTTTACAAAGTACTTTATAAAATCTGTAGTGCCCAGTGGATTTTCCCAAGCATCAGACTGACAGCTCAGGTGAAATAGAGACAGGGCTGCAGGGCCGGTGGCTGTAGTTGTTGTGAAAAGGCAGCTCCATCTGAGCTAACTTTCACAGAGCAGCTCTCTGGAGGTTAACCTTTTCTGCCTCTGGTTTCAGCCAACTGGTGAACTGTTAAAGGAAAATGTCAGCACACACCATTCCCCCACCAACGCACCGCTCAGCTTGGGGTGTGTCAGAAAACCCTGCTCACAGTCTTCCTGTTGAAATGCTGCTTCATTTTGAGTCATTTATGGATGGACTGAGTTTATTCAGACTTCGCTTGCTTTCATAAACATTGTCATGCAACAATGCATAGTCCCTGTTTCATGTGTGTGTGGTCAATAGATTGGTCAATACATTGTTTATTCAAACAGAATGGTTCATGTGCAATAGGATTTTCTTAGGGCTTTGTTTGTCCCTTGCATGCAAAAATAGCTGTACATGTTGTGTTGGTTTTGTTGTTTCTTTTTTTCTCTGTAAACAACAATGACATCAAGAAGAGCAAAACAAAGGTCACTTTTACAGATTTCATCTGCATAAGGAGCATGTATTCCCTGTGACTAGATACCTAATACTGAATATTTACACTAACCATCTTTCCAAAAGGCTAACATATAACAAGTGGCAATTTGTAAAATAGACACAGAACATTATAGCAATCCAGCTCCTTTCCTGTTAAAGACTGCATGTGAGAGGAAACATGAGCTTAGCTAGATCCTGAGATTTCAAGATGCTTTTACAATATGGAAAATGTCTTCCAACATTCTGATTTTTTATGAAAAGTGTAATTTTGGGGTCGTATGCAAAAACTTTCAGAAAAGATTATTTGCTATTAAAAAACACTTAATCTAACTGAAAAAAAAAATTTGTCCGCTCTACTTGAAAGCTCAAAACAAGATCAAGGCCTCTTGTTTAAGACACCATACAAACATGATAGCAGAAAGCTCATGGTCCAAGAAGGTGGTAATCTAAGGGAAGCAAATAGATAAGAAAGAAGCACCAGGACCATTCTCTGATAAAGAACGAAGATAGAACAGGATTAATTGACTTACATAGGGTCACTCTGGAGACAGAAGCACTAAACCTCGGTCTCCTGACTCCAAGGCCAATGCCTTAACCACAAGACAGTCCTTCCACACTAAAAGAAGGATTATTTTTTTACTGTTGGAAGCTGTTCTTTTTATCCTATTGGTGTTTAAGAATGGAATGTTTTGTTAACCATTAAGTTTGGATGAGTTTGCCATCTGAAATCTTATAGCACTTACAGTAGTTTTTGGAGATTTCCCTTGTTGGACCATTCATACAAGTAGATATATCTTATTCTTTCCTTGGCTTCTGTCTGTGTTTGTTTTGGCTACCAATACATTCTACTTACAAGAAGAACAAGGAAAACCTTTCCAAAAAATTAGCACACTTACTGATGAAAGAGTCAAAAACATACCATTCCCTTGCAAAGAGTGAGTGACAGAGAGAATTCCTCTTTTTAATTATTTTTCCTAAGCCCAGAGGAAGCAAAATATTTGAAAGAAAGAAAAAAAATCTGTTTACCATACCCAAAATTTGGCAAATTTGAAACAGGAGAGGCTGTATACACTTGTGTGAAGTGTCAGCCTCATGGGCAGTACCAAAACTCATTCAACGCTTAAAAAAAAAGATTTTCTTTAGTTGGAGGCCAAGCATAACAGCAATGAGTTTCCCCACACACACACTCACTTTGCTTTCATCTGACAAACATAAGTCAGTGAATGTGCATTCTAACTATTTTGTTAAGAAAGTCAGTACTTCTTTTTACGTTGCTTGTGGCAAAACACATGAAAATATCCAATGGAGGAAGGTCTACACAACTCCAAAGTACTACTTAAAGTAAAATTAATTTGTAGCCTGTATAGGCTTCATGTTGGTTTATTAATTTTCTTCTTTTTATGTCCATGGAGAACATTGTGGCATGTTGGAATCTGGACTGGGACCTTATTTAAAAGATCTATTATTTCATCTGTTTTGCATTGGATATTTGTTTTGTCAACCCAGATGTCCCACCACAGATCCTGGGGTGCCTGACACCATCACTTGTCTCCAAGTCACCAATGAGCACCGGCTGCAGTAGCTGGCTCATGAACACATTGCCTTTGCAACCCAGAAGGCTGAAGGCAACAGCTGAATGGGATCTGCCCCACAAAATTGCCAGCTGCCTGTTCAACTGTTTTATTAAACACACTGGTCCAAAGCTGCATTTTGTTGCAAACAGTCTAGATTGATTCTGAGGACTTTGGGATGACTCAGCCTCTTGAGATGAGGTTGCCACGAAAGGTTCTTGGTTGCAATGAAAGAGTCTGACACATGAATACACACAGGGTGATTCCCACCATGAGATGTCCCTTCACCCACAGAGCTACTGATGTCCCACAGTGCCTTATACCTGCCTGCAGGAGCTGGGCAATAGAAAACTTTCCTCCTTTCTTTGTCCTGATAGTTTAGCTCTTATAGCAGGACAAAACAGTCACTGATGAGTTCTACACAGCCTGTAGGGAATGCTCTTGGCTCATCTCCCTTCTGTATTCAAATGGTGTCAGAGGCATCAAAACTGGATAACAGCAGACAAAGGTTTAAGCTTCTTCAGGCATCTCCTATGAAATGCCTCAACACCCACCCACCTCCTTGCATAGCTTGTGGCCTTGAGATGTGCTGTCTCTAATGACAGCACAACTGTTCTTGAAGTGAACTTCCTGGCAGCCCTCAAATGACACTGAAGACAAAAACATCCAGTGCTTGCGGTCTAATGTTTACCAAGGGTTTGTCCTTGAGTCCTTGACTTATTCCCACAGTAGCTTGGTTTTCCATGTGGTCACCTATCCAAGTATTATGCAGCTCCAATGCTGCTTTGCTCCTTGGGACCAACAAAATGAGATGGGTTCAGCCTAGGATGGAAAAGGGACAAAACAACCTGTTTTCAACCCGTGGAAACGTTGCCACCTTCCTTACATGCAAAGTGGACCTAGAGTACCCCTTCCTTTTCTCAGGGCTGGGTTTGGCACTGCAATGGACTGACAAGCCCAGCATCAGGGCGGGCAGGTGGGATCAATCTCTCCACAAGGTATTAACCATCCCTTCCTCTTTTTGTTTTTGATCTATAAGAGGCCAGCCATAACTTTTTGTATACCGTAACTATGGAAGTTATCACTGTATTATTCCCACCAGAAACAGACTCCTTTACCAGTACTTTTAATTAATTTCAGGATCTTTAAATCAAGTCCATATGAATGGTATGCAGAGTCTGATCCTCAAATGCCCATGTGTATTAATTAAGTTCTTATTTTAATAAAAAGAATCCTCATTTAAGCTATGGGAAATTGCAGTGTGTGCATGAACGTGATCCTTGTATCCACACTGCTTTTTCAAGTACGTTTACCTTGCACGCACACTCATCCAAAATTAAGTTAATGGCCCCAGTCTGCCCCTCAGGACTCTGCAGATGGCAGAGACTAGTCATAAACAATTTCTCTGAGAAAGTACTAGGGGACCATAAAGAACAGATCTCTTGAAAAGGAGGAAGGATAAAAATATAATTAGGATAAATTGTGTTATTCTGTGCTGCAGAAGGAGAATAAGAGAAGAAAAGTGGAAATAGCTCTGGTACAGGTTCTTTGCAGGTTACTTTCTGCAGCCAGTGGATCTTCTGCCATTTGCTTCCAGGGTACCTTGGCCCCACACTGGATTATTCCACAAAAAGAAAGGTGCAAAAAGGAAAAGAAATATTACAATCCAGAGGAAATTCCTACAGCAGAGAGCATGGATCCTGAAATACTAGTGGGATGACAACTGCACTTATCAACACATCATTTGGCTTTAGATTCCCCCAGCTTTTCAGAAAGAGGAGGGGGGATTTTCCACCTCATCATGAATAGTATTAAGTTAAAATAAATAGTTTTATAAAAAATGAGCACACAGAGAACATTTCTTTTAAATTCCTGTCTTTTTTTTTTTTTTTTTGGCCACAATTGTGAGTCTTCGAGATCCCTGAAGCGCTATGTAAATCTTTTGCTAAACAGATCAAAAGAACTGTCTGCTTTGATGTATGCACCAATGTCTAGAGAAACAAATAGAAGGGAATTGGGTTTGACTTCTTGAGTATGGCACCCTCATACAGTCCACCTTATTTAGTCTTTGTTTCATTTTGGAAGCAGGTACTTCACAAGCAGCAAAAAGGCAAGTCCAGCTTTGAGGGAGGTCAATAGTTTGCAAATTTGCAAACTCCACGTTTTCTTTAAGTATGTTTTATTCTTCAATTTATGAATCAAAGTCCTGGTATTTGCAATGTGGTGGTTAACCTCTGTCACCCAGCTTTATGATTGTGAATTCTGTGCTGGACCATGAATCCATCATGTTTTATTGAGAAGGAGACAGTCTTGCATTTTAAAACGTGCAACAACGATCTTTGACTTTGTCCTTTGATTTGGGTCAGCTAGCAAAACTGGAGGAATGTTTATGATTAAGGGAACTTATAAATCAGAGAGAAAGGAGACAAATTAATTAGTTATTGGTTATGGCAACTCTGAAGTTCTGAAGTTCCGAAGTTCCTTTTTTTTTTTACGTAGTCAAATAAAAACTATAAAGGTGTCTAAATAAAAAATTCTCTAGAGCAGATTCACCATGTAGGTTCTTTGAGATGAACTCCGTATCTGATTTAGCCACATTAACTTCATCTGACATTTATCTTTAGGAGAAAGCCAAGGCTTGGCTTGTTTGTTTCTGCACTTATCTCAAGCATTTATCTTGTATTTGAGCTCTTCTACAGAAAGTAAACAGAAATAATAGACTACACAGTGATCATATAAATCCTCCCTCCCTGTGGAAAAGTCCTCAGCAACTCTTGTACCATGCAGCCTTTAAATTTTCCAACAAGTTTTGTTTGGCTAAACCAACTCTTTCAGAAAGTCATCTAGTTTTAATTGAAGACATTGAGAAATGAAGGAATCTATCAATCTTTCCATGGTTCATTGCAATGGTTAACCAACCTCACAGTTAAATTGTGCCTTATTTCCAGTTTGGAATTGCCTTGTTCTAGCTTCCTGCCCTAGATAGGCAGCACATTCTTCCTGAAGAAAAACAATGAATTACATGCTACAGTGAAGTCCTCTTTCAACTTTTCTGATAAACTGAAATAAGGAATTGGAGTTCACCAAGGGGCTCACTGCACAGCATTTCCTGCAATCATCAAATCCTTTGGATTTGGTTTTTGTTGTTGTTGGTTGTTTTTTTTTTTCCCCTGCACCTGCTCCAATGTTTCAGGAAGGTTTTGAAAGGGCAAACCAGGACTGGATGAGTTTCTCTCTCAGGCTGGGATGGAAATGTGGCACTCCCCGGTGCCATGTGGAGGTTGGGTTATTTTCCAGTGTCACTGTCTCCTTCCACTTCCCATGCCACGTCTGAAGGTGGGGCCCATCCTCTGCAAATATTGATATTGGGTTTCTGCTCTCCATGGCATGGATTTTCCCTAATCTGTGTTGTGAATGATCCCAACTCTCCACCTTTCCTTGGCATTTGTGAGAAGTAGTCTCAACAAATGGCAGATAAATGACCTTAATATAGCCTCTTTCCCTCTTTTTTTAAGCACTACGATAACTGTTTCTCTGGCATAACACTTTGAAAACCTTAGAGATGGGGAGAGTCTCTGCTATTGTACTGTCGTGTTTTCTGCAAAGAGCATTTGCTATTTTTGCAGCACTCAGGAGCCTCACCCAAGTACCAGACCTCCATCTTCTCTCTTTGCGTTGGTGCAGTTTTTTGAGACAAAAACGGGGCTGAGGAGATTGAGTCTGGAGTGGAGTGCAATGGAGTCCCTGACTGAGGAGTACTCCACATCTGGAAAAAGGAAAACCTAACTTGGTTGGCTGTTTCCAAAGATGATCTTTAGAAGCAGATACTTCCTACACAGCCACTGAGACTGCCAAGGTAGGATAAATCCCACATCTCACCAACTTTAGGTGTCTATGTGGTAGATGTTAACATCTGAGCTAGCCCCTTTACAAGATGTCTGTATAGTCAGAGGACAGAGAGGCATTTTTAGGGTGTAGTTCACCTGGCCTCTATTGAACATTTCTTTCAGGATAATATGAATCACACCTTGTAAGCGATTCTTTATCTCTGTTGACTATGAAGAATATTTCTGGACATTAACTCAGACATAAACCCCTTTACAGTCAGGCAAGATTAACTCCATGAACTTCAATGGCCCCAGATGAGCAAATAATTCGGGATAATTTTCTATTTGCACTCAGAAATAAATTATTGATTAAGCAAATTACTTTGTTTAAACACATTAATAGGCATAGGTGTCACCCTGATTTCTTTGTCAGTGGCAGCAGTGGTGGGAGAAAAGGGAAAGAAACCTTCAAACCTGTGCTGTATCCAAACACAGGAGTTCCCCCTCATATCTTGGGCATGTCTTAGCAGAATATCATGTTTTAGGGCTTACATGGACTCCGGTATTGGAACATATGTTACAGCTTTGTAAAGGGTAATTTGATACGGTGTCAGCCTCGTGTTATCATTCACCTCACTGGCATGTTAAGCCTCATTCATGTAGAACTATTGAGGAGAGAGACAAAATCAATATATCTGTACAGTGATGAAGATACCAAGCCAGAAACCGTGAGCCACCAACATCTGCTTTACAGGGAACTAATACAGCAAAATATGTGTGTGTGCCCGGATATTTGAAATACTCAAAGAAAACTGGACATTTTGCTTAATAAAACCACAATCAGGAGAAAAAAAAAATATTGTCATGGCTTTTATGTTACTCAGTTGAGCACAGAAATTGGGAGAATTGCATCCAGCCCTTGATGTCTGGAGTGAAAGCTGCGGGCTCTGGGTTCACTGTAAAGTCACTCCTGCTGCCTGGGTACAGCAAGGCTGAGAGCATGGGGTGGTCAGTGGCCCAGGGGAGACAGAAATGGATTTTCCATCCAACTGCTCCCTGGCAAAGGCATTTGACACAGTCTGGGCTGGGAATTAGGCGGTCCCCACTCCAAGAATGAAAGTCTGGATGATAAGTAACCTCCTGCCTCTGCTGGAGAACCACAGGAAAGGATTCTGTCCCTGGTCAAGAAAGGAAATGGGTAGGATGGGGCAGAGCACAGAAAAAAGGGGTCACTGGGAATCCCTCAGTATGCAAGGTTTGGCACACTCACTACAAAAGACTGTATCACAAACGGAGGGGGCTGACAGGAGAGCAGCCCAGATGGGTAAGTCTTCCTTTGGGAATGGGTGAAACCAGTAACAACTGCTCTGTGTGGAAAGATGAAGTCCAGTAACATAATTCCCCAGGATGGTGTGTACCTAGGAAGCACCCTGCACCGTACCTTAGCTTGGTACAGTGACAATAATTCCCCCGTTTGGCGTTCACTCACTCTAATATTAGGCATGTACTACCTAGAAGTCCCCATGTATGTCTAAGTTCCCATGATATTTGACGGAGAGTTAAAGTGTGATTAATTTGCCTAAACAGTCTGGAGCTGTGCAAGATGTCCTAGGGCATTCAAGACATCTGAATAAGCCTGGCAGATATGGCACAGAGGTATGTCCTACTAATTGTGTCTCTGTCCTGTACACGCGCATATATGTGCCCATAAAATCCCTGACGAAACCCAACTCACCCTTTCAACACTTGGATGTTGGGAGGTCACTCAGAATGTGGAAAGCAAGGTTCAGTTCTTGTCCTTGTCTCAGAGAAATTAAATCCAAATTCTCTCCTCCTCTGAACAGTGCCCTAATTGCTAGCTACAGGCCAACTTGAATGGGAAGCAGCATCCTTTTATCCAGTAGGAGTTCTGCCATTGTGCACAAAAATGAAAGATTTCTGTGAACGTGTGGGAATGAGTAAACATGACATTATAACCTAAGGGCTCTATGTGGGAGAGCAAGACTGCGACGCTGACTTGCTCAAAAGACTGTTTCTGTGTTTTGCTGAATGTAATGTAAAATACTTGAACACAACATCAAGCAACTCTTGTAGCACTTACCCTACCAGTCACAGTCAGGCTCATCAATGTTCTCTCTGTTCTCATAAATCCTTTTCTTCTTCCAATAATTCACGAAGTGAGAAACCTTCAGCTCTTCTCTCTCCAGAAAAAGCTACAGCCTTGGGGCTATGGAGTGGACTTGAACACCATGAGGAGGGCTCTAAGGCTTGGGCACTGACAAAGTGCAGGTCACCCTGACACAGTGATGTTCTGAAAGAAAAGAGAAGTCACTCCTTAGTTCTTGAAAGAAAGGACATAGAAGTCCCTTTGGGGGAGGTTTCGAGGCTATGAATCCCAGAGGATGGATAGAAACTTCCTGGGAGCCTGGACTCAGGTACATAAACCCTATAAAAGAGTGATGTTTAAGGTACATTCCTGCCAGTATTATTTCCTGTATGTAACTGAGGATCTCTGTCTGGGGAGCATGGCTTATGGGCAAGGACTGTGATTCCTTCCCTCTGGAGAAATATATAAGGCTTAGCATGGTGTCTATGTCCCTCTGCAGCCAGATTTGTACTTTGGGAGCAAAAGCAACTGTCCAGCCCCTAGGCCTATGTGTATTAAACAGGCTGGTAAAAGGGGCCATAACTATACCACAAATTAACTTTGCCTTCCTTCCTTGCAGAGGCCAGTGAACTTTTCGGTACAGACAGCTCTGTGATGCTGTACAAAATATTTTTTGTCAGAAAAGAACCCACTTGTCATGCTTTGCCATTGTAAACTCACTTAACCCTTTCTCCCTCTAACCCATCCCCTAAAATAAGCTTCTTATTACTAACAAAGAAGTGGAAATTAAATCTAGAAGGTTATTTTTTCTTGTATCCTGCATGGGAAAAAATAGCTTTAAACAACACACATTATTTCTTTTGGTTCTTATCAGAGAAAGCAGAGCATGGATGGAAAAAGCTGGAACACCAGCCTTGCTGAACATGCATTGCTGAGCGATTTCACTTGGCGGTACTCTGACCACCATGTCCTTGACAATCAAACCCCTCTCTGTCAAGGATGTTGATGCCATAGTCTGGGAAGCTGGGAGATTTCAGGGCCTGATAGAATGGTCCTGAGAGGCAGCATTGTCATTCTCGGACAGGATTGAGTTTAATGTCTGTGTCCTCCCTCAGTATTTTGGCAATTTTTGCTCTGCCAGTCAATATGGCAAATTGTCCAAGGGAGCCAAAGGAAAAATCTATTCTAGTAAAAAATGTGCCAAAAAAAAAGGCAGCTGTCTTAAGCTTTGAAGAGATTGCCTAATATTAGGGTAAACGTAGCAAACTGCACTCCAGAGCTGTTTCAGAGGTTACTGTGGTGTTCCAGCCTCTGATCCTGCCCTTCACTACAGGCTGGTGTTGGAGTAACTGAGTAGTATTTGGGAGTGATATGAACAAATATGGCCCATTCCCATTCCCTTTTCTCTTCTTTGTTTCCAGCCCAATCAGTCAACAAGCAGCTCTTCAGCCAGAGATCTCACAGTCCATCATGACAAAGGCCATTTTTATTACACTCACTCTTAGTACTCTTTTTCTTCAGGAAGGAGGGTGCCTGGGGCATCTTTCCTGTCTCGTGTGCCATGTGTAGGTGAGCATATTTTACAGCTGCTGGACAGTGCTCAGACTCATGCCAGAAAGCAAGTTTATTTAACCTGGGACTAGGGAGACGCAAGGTCTCCCCTACACTCAGATTATTTTGGGAGCAGCTGGGACGAAGCTCCTGCTGAAGACACACTTTATACACTAGCAGGACAACCTGGGAGTTAAAAGTTTCAGAAATTTTCTTCCACAAACAACTGTGTGCCTTAAAATGAACATGTAACTTCATCTCTGGGTGCTTGCAAGAAGCACAAGTTTCAGTCCTGCTTCCACAGACCAGCAGAGATTTCCACAGCTAAAGATTTTTATCATGTAAGAAAGGTCTCTGGTCTCCTCTGAAGAGTTGTTCAGCATTTCTTCATTTGCTCCTTTATCAATCTGCAGGCTGGGAATAGAAACTCAGAGAACCACATTGTGTTGTTTGTCTCTCTACCAATCATTGCATCGAAAAAAAATTTATTCAGAAAAATACCTCAACTTCAACATGTGTGACTGAGCAGTGCTGCCTTAAAAAAAAGTAACCCCAATTTTCACAGACAATTTATTTCACCATAAACTTTTAGACGCATAAGCTATCTCAAACCAAATCAGTCTAACAAAGGCTGTATTAGCCCTGATGCTTTACTGACAAAACCCTGTACAATAACAAGCCAAAGTCTTGGTCCAGAGGTAGAGCACATGCAAGTTTAAATATATCTATCTGAAACCCCTGGAAAATCAAGACTGCCCTTAATATTGGCTGAACTGGTGCCTAAATATAAAATGCTGCATGCTGAATCTTCTTTTCTCATCCTCTGTGGAGATCAGTGTGTTCTGAAATCTCAGATAAAGCCAGAGTCCGGAAAGACAATATTTTGTTATATAACTTTTGCACGATGCTTTTTGCAAGGATGCCTTGTGAGACCTTTCCACGGTCTAATGATGGAGTAAATCCATGGCGGCTCACTACAGCAATGTGGTAACAGAGTCCCTCTTCCCTGCCTCCTCCTCAGCTGTGCATAAGCTCCCTATATAAATAAACTCTTGCAGCAGCAATAGCACAATGAGTTTGACAGGCAGCAAACACAGTAGGAAAAATGGCTCTTATTTTGTATTTTCTTAACAAAATGCAGTAAAAATACTAACCTCCATGATAACATTTCCTTTAGGGCTAAACACTAGCTGAGTCTTGGCTTGTAGTTTCTTTGCTATTCCACCTAGGTCATACCACCAAGAAATGCTGTCTTTATCAGTCATTAATCCATAGGCCTATCACTCGTTGCTCAGCGATTCTCAATAACACGCAGCTTCTCTGCAATGTAAAACTAAAAATACCATCTGTGAAATGGTTTTGGCACCTTTAAACTCAATTTGTTTGGAACAACCTGGACAAAAAGAACAAGTTCACTGCTGCAGAGAAAGGCTCCGGGACAGCTTTCAGCATGAGGGTGGCTTTCCACTACACACATAAAACCAATACATTTTGCACAAATATAATGAGTGGAATAGTCAAAAATAGTACCCACAAAACCAGTCAACTCTTCAACATTTTTAAAATTTGATACAAATGTATAAATTATTTGGGAGGAACCAAAAGAAAAGAAATGGACCAAAATTTCTTCTGCTCACTTGCAATAATGAATAACAAGTAGTGATATGTCACCCAAGAAAGTTTCTTTTTCAGTAAGAAGAAAAGCCAAGAGGCAGAATTTTAGCCTGTTTTCTCTCATACACCTTCAAAGTCTGCAGGGTGTAATCCTGAAAACCAGGTAGTAGACCAGGGCGAAATGACAGCCTTTGGGGAACCAACAACACCCACATCCAGTTAATGTTGTTGTATGATCTATTTCATGGTTTGGAATTAATTGCAACTGGGGCATGGAAAAAAAAGCTGAAGCCTAAAGTGGTTTTTCAAATTCATAAGGAAGTATTTTTCTTTGAATAATAATGTTGTTATAAAGTTATGATCTTTCTCTTTTTTAAATAAACCCTTTATTTTGTTTCAAATTTCTGTTACTTGTGGCCAGGGGCTGTCTGGTGCTCTCATCTTGTGGGAAATTGCTGGCTGGAAGCAGTATCGTTTCTGTAATTACCACTTTCACTGAAATAGTTCTGGGTACTCCAGAAATACCTTCAAGTATTTGGTCATAGGCATTAAAAGTTGGAGGGACAGCTAATAGCTGATGGTTGTTCCTAAATGCTAGAAAAGTGTAAGCTCATTTGAAAACTTTTTAAATATCTCAGTATGTCTCACATTTCCAAAACTAAGTGAGTTTGCTCTCTTGCCTGTACGTAACACAGAATGGTACTGACCTTTACTGCCTTGTAAATACTCATGGTGAGCCTCAAAAAAAGTTGGGTGAAGATTGTTATTCTCTACTTTCCACCATAAAACCCTCCCCGTGGAGATTCCTCAAGCATTTTACACATGAATGAAGCTTTCCAGCACGTGCTTGGGTCAACAGGTCACCCCTCCTCACAGCTGTCTAAAAGTGAGGAATCCAGCCCAACATCAGGGTTTCCCCTCATAGTCCCAGGGAGGGATGGGTACCTCCAGAGGGAGATTCAGGAACCCTAAGACGAGTATCCAAGGCAGGTGGATGTTTTCCCTGTCGAGGTCCTTTGGCGGCACAGGGACCTGTGTCCCACCCAACACCCAGCAGCAAGCATGGGGTGAACCATCCCACATTCAGGTCCAAACTGAGAATCGGCTTCTTCACTCATCTGAGGCAAAACAAGGAATTGAGGAGGACAAATGCTCAGATCTGTGCTGGCAAAGAGGTCTCAGGAAGACAAACAAAAGCCCAAACTTTGCATGCACGAACAGCAGTTCCCAAAGAGAGTCTGTTTTGAATCACCCACCATGTTATTGGGGTTTTATCTATGGCAAGGGTTGCATCCACAAATTTTCAGTCTTATAATCTTCTTTTGCTACATTATTACAAACTGTGGCCAAAATTCAAGATTAGGAATCTTGCTGTTGGCTTCAATAGAGCCAACACTTAATTCCATTTTTCTTTTCACACTAAGCTGCATCCCAATCTGATTTCTGGCAAAAATACATTACAAAGAAATTGTTCTGTGTCCCCCTGCATCACATGCACTCACCCCAACTCTGTCCCATATCCCCTGAGATATGCCCAAGGATAAGAGGCAGGTCATGCTATGGCAGCGCCGGAGCTACCCACATGCAGATTGGGCAGCAGTAGACATCAGCCGCTTCGTTAGCTGAATGCTGTCAAATAGAGCCACAAAGACTGAACCTTCTGTGCTTTCCCACAATTGGAGACACAAATTTGGGTTTCTCTTTCCTTTCCACATGCTGATTTTCATGAAGTCTGTAGAAACATAATTCTCTTCAAGACTCCCATCCCTCTGTCAAATTTGGTGGAAATAAGCTTAACAGTTACTGGAAAGGCTAAACCGACAAGCAGGTTATCAGCAGACACAATTCACACTTCCCTACAAAACCACACTAAAAGGATGTATTTGTCATTTACTGAACACCAGGAAAGAGCTGAGCCCAACAAAAGAGAGAGAAGAAACCACAGCAACCACCAAAGAGCTTCACACTTTTCACTGGACCGCTCAGAGCAGCCACTTCCCAGTGATGATTCAGGGGTTAGGGTCCTGACTAGCACAAAGCACAGCAAGCAGAGGCAGGAGGATCGTGCAGTAAAAACAAAAAAATTAAAGTTTTCAAGTCCTTCAGCTTGGTCATTAGGCCATTAGGAAATTTTCCAATATGAAAACCTGACTTTTTTCTCATGAAATGGGAGAAGTTAAGTATTTAATATTAGAATAACATTAATTCTGTGCTGAAGTGGTGACCCTGTAACCTTGGATTGTGGACATTGATGGGAGGAGCAGAGGGACACTTCTGTTTTGTCCTAAGCAAATTTGCCTGTCATTAGCAATGGATGCAGAAGAGCTGACAGGCATCCTGGACATTTGGTCCTATTTTCTCAGGCATGATGCTTGAGATTAACCCTGTTTTAAACAGGAGGTTTTTCTTCTTTAGGTAAAACAAATTACTGTTCGCCTGGGTATTCCCTTAAGTAGTTGTCCGGGTAGGGTTATTTTCCATTTCTGGTTGTTAGGGTCAGCCAGGAATAGAGAGCAGATACAATTTCTCTTCCAGCCATCTTCTAGCTGTACACAGTACACGAAATGTGTGGTCACAAGCAAAAATATATTTCCTAATTCCAGGCTTACTGGGGTCAGAAAGAAGACATAAATATTTTGACAGTTTTAACCTGTAATTGTGCATCCTTTTTGTCCTTGTCTCAAAGGCCACCCTCTCGTGAAGTCTGCAAACTCTTGTTTTCCCTCAGTGTTAGGAAACACCGAGACATTCCCATACAGAGCATTTTGGGTGTCTCAATTGTTCAAGCTGTTGATCAGTGCTGTTCCTCTGCTGCTGTTGCTCCTTTAAGAGCCCTTGTCCTTGCAAGTCAAGTTCATGAAGCTTAATTCGAGTTCTTCAGAGCCTGGAGATACACCAATTAACCAAGCAGCACTAATTGCGAGATGGTGCCAAGGCACTCAAGGGAAAACTGGGGAAGTACATGCCGTGAATCAAGACTGTGCTTTCATTCTTTGAGTTGCTGTTAGCTAGAACCAGAAAAAAAAATCAGTGAAGGGCATCCCAGAGGTTAATGAAAAAGGCTAATAACACGTTTCTCCTCTTACTTGGAAGGCTTAATTGCTATTTAAAAAATAATAACAATAATAACACACATTTAACATTCTGCACGAAATTGCACAGATTCCATAGGGGCTTGGTTTGCTTCTCCTATAACCTGTTTATCATTACATCCTTAAACAAGATGCAATTAGGACTACATCTCACTGGGACTGGATCACAAATGATTTTCTAACAGGAATATCGTTTACAGAAAAAAAACCCAACATTTTCCAAAGAGAGACATCTATAAATACCATTTGAAATTCCATTGTCCATTAGTGAAATTGAGGTAAGCACTTCTAATCCATCTGCTTAAAAAACCTTTCTTTAGTTTGAGTCTTGTCTATGAGGAAAAAGCAAATGTAACTCAAGACCCTGACCTTCCAGAGAAGAATCTACTTTGATTCTCCCCAAATAAACTTTTTCAGAGATTTTACTGCATAAAAAAAAATCTTCCTTTCCCTGCCCTGCCTTTTCTTGCCTTGCCTTGCCTGTTGAATCAGGACATTTTCCTCCTGCAATAGCAAACTTTGCCTTTGGAGTTTGGATTTCTGTTTCCAAGCAAACTGGGCTTTCTGATGCCACTGAACCTGAAAGCTCCTCAGCCTGACTTCTGAAGGTCCGGCACCATGTCTCAGATGGACTGGAGGACCTGAGCACACAGCCTGGCTGTAGAAGAATTAAACCAGGGTGAATCCCTGCTGAGATTTCAAGGGTCCAGCTTAAAATGTCTCAATTAAAGGTTTGTGCAAACTAGTCAGAAACTTGACTTCTGGTTCTGACCTGAAGGCAGAAGAAATAGCACAAAAATTTCTTGACTCTTGAGATGCTCAAAATGATGGGAATCTTGTAAAATCAGCTTATATCATTAATGTCCTGACCACTTTATCCTACATGTGTGAAGTTTCCACTGTATTAATCCCAGCTTCTGCAACCTTAATGGTAATTCATGAAGTCTACTTTGGGAACAGACATAAACCTCTCAAAATCTCACACATGACTTTGAGCACTGACATTCTCTCAGAAGGGCATTTTGTGTGAAAGTGAACCGGATCCTTACACATGGACAGACATTTGAAGAAATACAAGTTCATGGTGACATGGGGGATTCCAGTTTATGCATCAGTTTTGCCTTCACTGAGAGGGATCTCTCCCATTAAAAAGGGATGCACTGCTCAAGTAACATTTACAAAACTGGTCCCTCATGCGCTGGTGGTTGGAAACCACAGCTGTGTGTCATGAGCAGCAACACGAAGGGCATGAACCCACTCTGAAGCAACCCACTGACATCCCCAAATTACAGGCAATGGTGAGGAAATAGCAAATTGCTAATTGTGAGATGGCTTTGTTTAACGCACTGATAGTCGAAGGGGCTAATGCACTGGCTGCCTCTGGCACTGCAGAGATAGCTGTCTCCCTGGCTGGGAGATCACAGTGCTCTGAAATGCTTCTCCTTCCTATGGAGATGAAAGGCCGCCTGGATGCACAGCTAATTTATCAAGCATACAGTGCTCAAATATAGCCCTTTTATCTCCTTCTAAGTGTTTTGCTTCTCCCACCACTCAGCTTAGCAAGATAATGTCGGTGGTCAGGGGGATGCTGTGGTAGGTGCAAGAAAGCATTCAATTACCCATTGTGAATAATTTCTAAGTGCCCCATATTTCTGTCCACAGATCCAAAGTTGCATTTTTCTAAAATATCTTGGAAATCAATAGGATTTGCACACTTAAAACATTTCAGTGCTTAGGAAACCCCCATAGGATGTGTCTGATTTTCTTTTCCTGCCGTATGCTTTTGCCTCCCACCTTGGTGCCAGTGGGGCTCCTGCTGGTGCACACAGAGGCGAGGGGAAGATCCAGGGCTACGCTCTGTGTGTGTGTGCATAACAGGGGAGGTGGTTCAACACATCAGGCTACAGCACACGAGTACCAAGTTTCTTTGGCCTCCTGGGTGGTGTGCATCAGGGAGCTGAAAGTCTGTACTTTCATCCTGTTTCTAAAGCTGCATCACATCCAGCAACCAACATGGGTTTTATTTCATATTTTCTGCAGAACTGTGCAACTGGCTACTCTGCACCCCTGTGATAAGTGCACTTGCTTGTCCATGGGCCCAAACCCTTACAGCGCTTGCATTCACGATCTCACACAGCTGTCTTTGCACATCATTTTATATAAAGTCTACACATATCTGTAACCACACCTATCCAAATAAATTCATGTTCCTAACCAAATGTGCATGAGAATAAAAAACAAACACACTGCTCACACAGAGCACAGAAAAGCAAAGAAAGATGGTCATGAGTGAGATAACATCTTGTTTTACGCATGATGGACATCAGGAATAAAAAGCAGTCTACAACTTTCCCCTTTCTACAATATTTTACATGTTGAAGAAGGCCCAGGGCTGGACACAATGCCCTAAGAGAGGATTTTCCAGTGTTCAGCAGAATGGAAGAATTCCTTCATGGATGTTTCCTGCTTATATACACCTCCATGCCCTCCATGCTTTTAGGACAGCCTGACATTTCTGCCTCTGATCAGTTTGTGCCTCACTACAGCCCCTAGATTCTTTGCTGTCTAACCAGTTACTCTTATATTTGTTTGGACAATTACCTATGCCTAAGTGGGGTGCCTTGTCCTTCTTGAGTTGCTCCCTTACTTTTTCTGTCTCCAATTTGTAAAGGTAATTTTAAATTCTAACACTGTCCTCCAAAGAAAATGTTAATGTTTTCTTCCAAGCCCATCTAATCGTGGTGTTCTCTCAGCATTTAAAATGTCTGTCTCTATTCTGTTGTCTCAGGAGGCCACTTAGTACATCCTCCAATTTGAGTGCAAGCCATTTTTATTACTTGTTTTCCGAGTAAATATTTCCAATCCATTTTTTCCCAGTGCTGAGCAGTTTCATCTAGACTATGCTCCTTTGGTTTCCCAATGAGAACGGCATATTCTGGCATATGCCAGACAGACTGCTTCTCCCCCACCCAAAACCCCTGTTGCCCTCTTATCAAGGGGAGTAACTTCTGGAACCTGAATGGTAATTGAACATAAGCAGCTGCTATTGTTCATTTTCAATATAATGTCTACACCTGAGCACGAACATTAAAATCACCATGAAATATAACCCTGGGGAACTTCCAGTCAAAAAGATTTTGACAGAAATGGAAAAAAAACCACAACACCCCAAACCAAAACATATCCCATCATAGACTTCTGTGGAGCTTAAACAATGCCCTGAGAATGCTTTTGTCTCATCCTCTTCTCAAGCAAGTCAGAGAAGACAAACTGATTAAATTCACCAGGAAAAAAGAGGCAAGTGGTGGTCCCTTGAATTACTAGGTCCCCATACCGTTGTGTTGTCCCCTTTTTGATGCATACCACCTTTTTGACTCACTGCAGGCAAGATATACTTTTGCATCTGGTCTCCATTAGATAGTAGGCGTCAGAAGGAGGTGAGGTCTGCTAGGGCTTCTTATTTGGAGCGCTTGTTGCTTGGTAGTACAAACAGTGGGCTATTAAAAGAGCCAAATGCTGATATTTCCACAGCGCTTGTAACACAAGCTCCGGTTTGCTTCAGTTTGGTTACAGTGGTTTACACACAGAGCCACATACGTTTAAATATAATATTTATTAAGCTTACTTAAGTTTATTCTGAGGTATGACTGGAACCCAGTTTATTCTGGCTGGGTCAGGGAGCCTGTGTCAGGTTTGGAAGTGTGATGTCCTGCCATGTGCACTAGTGCTGCTGCAGAGCTGGAGCAATCTGCTTCAAAATAGCAGCCCAGCTTATTTTATTGCGCTTGGCCTGGCCCTGCTACCCAGTGACCCTGAGCACGATCACTCTTAAAGAGATAATATGGTTTGATAAAACATAAGAACCTTCAGAAAAGGGGCCTATCAGCCTATCAGCCGTCAGGGCCTAATTACAGCCCACGTTGTATTTCCTTTGTTTCTTGGATGCCTGTCATATGTAGGCTGCAGAAGCAGCAATATGCACCTGTATTTTGGCTGGCAATAACCTCTTCTTCTTCCCACACACCAATAATCTGCTGGCAGTTCATGCACAGTAACCATTGCCCAATCAAGGTGCACCCTGGCAAATTCATGTGAAATGCATCCCTCGGCCTCTCCACAGCTCCAAAAGCAAAGCCAGGCTTTCTGTGGGATATGGACTGAGCCAGAGTTGGAGCCAAAGCCTTGCAACCATTTTCCAAAGGGTATCTAGATATAGTGCCCAGCTGGAAAATGGCCCTTTGTGTAGATATGCTGAGTAAAGAGATTGCCTTGGGATGTGCTAAGCACATATAATTTTGATTATTGCATTATGATATGGAAGACTATATATCCCATGGTAGAAATCCACAAACAGTTGCTAACTTGCTAACTTGTAATTGGATCTATGCAGCACATAGAACATTTCCCCAAATGAGATTCATTGTCCTTGCTTCCAGCAGCTACAGGATCATCTCTCATGATGTTTTTTTCCATAGACAAAAATCAGTCTATTGGAAAGCTCCTAAAGAGCCACAACTATTAGCAGGGAAGTCCGCACGACATTAGTTTTTCTGATACCGCAAGCTCCCAAAACAGTGATGATAAGGTAAAGGCTAAGGAATAGAAAAATGGAGAAAAATAATTTGCTAGGCACATTCCAAACTTAAAGGAAAAGTAGATTGCCTATCCTTTCAAATTATCACAAACCTACTTAGAATTTTGTCAGTAGAACTAAACAATTGAGAACATGTCTAGCTACGCTCTAGACACATCCAGTTTCTCTTAGTTAAGTTCATTTAACTCCAGATGCCTCACTTAATTGCCTGTGATGATTTTGGGGGGCAGGAGTGCATCGTTAAGAGGTAGGGTGTTTCAGAGCCTCCAAATACTGTTCTTACACAGATCATCTCTTAACACGTCAGTACAGGATGCTGAGGATCTCATTTAACAAATTGTTGAAACATTGTTATTTAAGTTTTATTTTAACCTGACCATATTTTTCTCAAATTCTGTTTAGCTTGTTTCAAAAAAATGTAGTTGTCAAACATTTTCATTTCAATCCAAAAAGAGTTCCTGCCAATACAGAAAGTTTCCATTTTGGTTTTGATTCCTTCCCTATTTCTATGGCTTTTACCCCCTTCCTCCTCACTCCATAAAAATGGAAACATTTTTAACTTAGATCCAGAACAACTCCAAACAAAGCATTTTATATGGTTTTCAATCCATATGAAATCACATTTTTCATTACAAACTGTTTTGCCAAACAATCAGAAGACTCCTAAGGAAATTTCAAATTAATTTGAATATTTTCTCTGTGTGTTTCAGTCACATTTTGGTGGTGGTGGTGGGGTAATGTCTCCCTGCTCCTCATTCTATTGGTGGGTAAAATCAAGGACCAAAAAAAAGTTTGGAAAATACTATTGCTGTTTAAAAGACAATGCCACTTCTGGTTTTAAGTTAAAGAAAAACATTTTTTTTATATTTAAATATACCTAGGTCCACAAAGACTGCCTTTTCTCCACAGGTTAGAAGTGGCATGTGACTGGGTGCTTTTTCCCTCTCTCCATCTCCTGTCTACCTGCCACTCCTCCAAACACAGGCCAGCAAAGTGGATCCAGTCCCATCAGCCTCACCGTGCACACAAGAACACACAAATATGAGACAGTCTCTTAGCTCATTGGGACCAGTTGGGAGGAAAAGGTCATGAAGGGTGTAGAAATGCATAGTTAATGTGAAATAATCAAGTAGTATGGAAATTATGTAGTGTAGAAACAAATGTTCATAGCAGAACTCCCCCACAGGGTCAGAAAAACTGCATTTCTCTGATGGCCTCTGACCCCCACCCTCCACCAGCTCACACTGGGACCTGAAATATCTCTCATGGTCTTTGGTATATAGGTTCCTTGTCAACATTTTGCTTTTCTTTGAGGAGAAAGAAGAATATGAAGTGCTTACGCCCTTCTCTGTAACAGTCCAGTGTTCGGGACCTGGTGAGCTGCAAACCAGCAAGAAAAGGAGTGTGGCCCTCAGATCCATTGTATTTGGGACTTTCTTATATTTCTTTCTTATATTTAGGATTTTTTGTAGCAAGGCACTTCCTGACATCACCCTGTCCCTGCAGGAGTGCTGTCCCTGGCATGAGGCCCTCCTGTCCAGGGGTAAGTGGCACAGGGCAGGGGCTGCAGACCCTCGAGGTGGGGCTCACATCCCCTTGCAGCAGCAGGAGTTTGTGTTGCTTCTTGGCCTCTTTCTCTCTTGTCCATCTTCCCTCCACCCCTTTTCTCCAACAGATGATGATGGTCCTCACCAGCTGCATCCCACTGGAGGGAAAGAAACGGTGGACACCTTCAGCCCTATGCTGCAAACCCACGAGAGACAGCCCAGGGCATGGGGGATCAAGAGACAGAGCCCAGTCTCCAGCTGCCACCCTGGGATTCATCTCACCTAACATGAGATCCCTAAAAATTAGAGTCTCTGGGTGGATGCTTTGTCTTCTGTAGGCACCTGCCTTGCATCGGAGGGACATTATTTGCCAAGAGTGGGATTCAACACACCCACCTCTAGGTGTCTACATGTAGGCGTCTTCAGTGAGCGAAGGGCTCAAATGAGTTGCCCACCCATCTGTGTCCAGCTCCATTTGAGATGCGGAAGGGTATCCTTCCTGGGACAGGGGTGTCTCATAGGCCAGGTCTCATTGGAGGGATCCTGAATGAATAACTCAGATGATATGCCTAACTTTTGGGTAGCTAACACTGAGACAGTCCCACTCTCGTCCTCACTGTGTGAGACCTGACAGGTCTGTAGCACTTGCAGTAGCACAGCCAGAGCAGAGAATTTCACTGCAATCTGCCATAGCAGTGCTGGTCCCTCTAAAAGGCAGGAGGAGCTGTGTGCTCCCATGGGTCTCTTGGCTAATGCATATATTTTCTTCTTGTGCTTCGCTAGCGTGATATGCGAGAGGAAGGGCTGGCTTGAGCTAGAAAGTGCAATCTTGGCTCTCGGTGCTCCTGCTCCCTGTATAAAGGTTATACAAATAAAGACCTGGGGAATATTGCCCTTCTATGAGCACTGCTAATTGCCAGCATCTATCAGCCGGAGATAGCTGACATGCTCTGCCAGGAGAGATTGCTTCAGCAGCACAAAACAAACCGCTCCTGCTCTTGTTAAAGCATGCAATTTTCTTGTCAAGTGTTTTGTCATTGCCGTAGTCTCACAGGCAGGGCTGGCTCTGTTTGCCCAGCCTTACTGCCTCCATGTCAAGAGACATCCCAAAGGAGGGATGTGGGGCAGGATCCCTATGGGAGAGCTCCTAAATCCAAGGAAAAGCAAGTGACAACTTTTGCTGTACACCTCCTCTCACAGTCCTGGGGTGGAGAAAGAGAGCCCAGCCCTTGGTTAGGTCTGGAGGTCCAAGCCTTGCTTTGCCAGCATGACCTTGTGTGCTGTTTCAGGCCAAATCCGCAGAAATGCCCCAGTTCCCATTGCCTTTGGGACCCTTTATGTATTACGGCCTCATTTCCTCTAGCTCTCTGCCGGGGTTTTCCTTCCAGTTTCGCACCAGAAGAACGGCGTTTCCCTGTTTTCCCCTATTATAATGCTAACAGGCTGGCGGTGAAAGCAGGGGGCTTTGCCAGCAAGGGGAGGACAGCCAGCACTGCCCCTGTGCACCAGCCCCGGGGAGGGCAGAGCCAAGGGGGGCTGGTTTCGGTGTGTCAGAACAGCTATGCAGAGATGACTGATGCTTCTGCCAACAGCAGCACAGGCTGATGCTCAAGGAAAACCACTCTCCCCCCAAAAACAGGCAATGCAATGTCCCAGAGGGTCTGGGGAAGGAAGGGGTGAGGGGATCTCTTCTGTCCTTGTGTTCTCCGAGTGCCAGTTTGAGCTCCATTGCATTCACCAGGAAGTAGTGGAAATAATGGGAAATAATGGGAGTCCCAGGCTGTGGACAAAAAGTCCTTGAAATAATGGGAGCCCCGGAGTGTGGACAGCGGCTGGGGCACCCTGGGATGGAGACAACTCAGTCACAAAGGGCTTTTGATTATGAACAAAGTACCCAGGACCAAGCAGTTCCAGGTCCACAAGGTCCAAAACTCCTCAGAGAAAATCCCAGGTGACAAACCGCCAGTGTTTGCAGCACACTGGCTCCCCAGCCCTGTGTGCTCCAGCTCTGCATGCCAGCTGCTCCTGAGCTCAGGGGCTGCAGGACCCTGCCCTGAGTGGAAAGGCTCCCAGAGGAGATAACTGTCTCTGGAATTAGGGCTTTTCTTTTCTTACTTTTTTTTTTAATGTCATGGAAAATATTCACAGCTCACCACCGCCTCAGAGCTGAGGCAACCTTGCCTGAGGCGGTGTCTCAAGCCAGTGGGGTGGCATGGGCTGCAAGGCTGGGAGGACAGCGCTGCCAAGCCTCCTTTGGAAGCAGCCCTTGTCGGTTTCCCCTTTCAAGCTCTTTTGTTGGAAAGCCTTAAAGCTCCGAGAAAATGGCCTTTTCTCACGACAGTTTCTCCGGACAGCCTGGGAGAGCCAGGAGCTCAGCCCATGGGTGCCAGCAGGCTGCTGGAGGGGGCCACCGCTGCCCATGGCAGGTCCATGGGCAAGGACCAGCCCTGAACATGGGGCGGGAGTGGGGGATGTCTCAGCATCTACCCAAAGGATTCTGTCTTCCTCTTTTAACACCTCCTGCCCCAGGCTGAGAGGATGTGCCCTTGTCACCCTTGTACTTAACAGCAGGACTTGCTAGGATAGGACCCACAGAAAGTGCCCCCTGTATTTAACACCTTCCCTGCCTAATTAGGATAGGCAGTTAATACTTATATCCCTGGAAGCCTAATGCTTGACAGCCCTGTTACGAGAGCAGTTGAACAAGAAGCGCAACTCACATTACCCTGCTGCAAAGTGATAATAGAATCATAGATTCATAGAATCGTTTAGGTTGGAAAAGGCCTTTGAGATCATCAAGTCCAACCATTAACCTAGCACTGCCAAGTCCACCACTAAGCACCACATCTACACTGATCTGGTGTTCAAGGTTTGTCTGTTCTGCTACCTTTCTTCTTAATGCTAAAACTTCACTATTTCTTTCTTAGGCTCAATCAACATTTAAACGACAAGTTTAGTAATGGCAAGTGAAACTGCTGTGTTGCCTCCCTGCTTCGAGTCCCAGATTGCAACACTTGCTGGAATGAGACTGTCCCAAACCTGTGAGATCAAGTACTGCAGGATGCGCAGGCTCAGACTGAGCTCCTTAAACCATCCCAGCTCCGTCTGCAGACATTGCGCTTGAATATAAACCATCCACAGCCTTGCAGGTTAGAGGTCAAACAGCCTCTGTCTGCACAACCAGGGTGGCACTTCAAAAGATCCAGGTGGCAAGAAAATGTATTCGGGCCTCTGAATTATTTTATGAAGAGTGTACAATGATGCTGTGCCCCTTTACAAAATCAGGTAGTCAAATTAATGAATCTCTTATAACTTCGGGGAAGGTGCAGGCACCGTTCAGGCAGAGAAGCAATCAATAAATGGATTGCGTTAAGTTTCACATTGATTTGAAATAATATAGGAGTTGTATTTGCATTTACAAGCAGTAAAGGCACTGAGTAAAGCAAAACATGCCTCCACATGGATAAATGACAGCGTAGCCCCATGCCAGCACGGGAGGCAGTGAACTGCATCCCTTTCTGTGTTGCATGGATATAGAGTGTGCTCTCGCCAACATTTCTTTTGGTTTCAGGGTAGTTAGCAAGGGTAGAGAAAAACCCAACAGTAATAAATGAGTTGCTGCAACCTGCCCTTTCTGCTCCAGCGATTTCCTGTTTTTGTAAACAGGAAATGCCATGCAACTTGGCAAGGACTAGATGTGATAATGCTGAAGAGTGATCGGACAGTCAACTATGAAACCATGACGGTGTCAGCTGAGGAAAACCTACAAGCTGTCAAGAAAGCTGCTGGACGTTTTGTGATACAATCTATCAATTATCGAAGATGAATGCCTGTATTTATAGATTTTTTTGTTGTTGTTGTTGTAATTCCATGCTATCTCAGTCTTACAGTAAGCCACCTGGCCAGTGTGAATATGCAGGTTAATTTCAAGGTAATATATTATTCTATA
Organism: Theristicus caerulescens; assembly: GCA_020745775.1. Taxonomy (NCBI): domain Eukaryota; kingdom Metazoa; phylum Chordata; class Aves; order Pelecaniformes; family Threskiornithidae; genus Theristicus; species Theristicus caerulescens. Next base: position 8,883,545 of record CM036563.1, on the reverse strand, counting down.
CAATAAAAACAAGTTGTCTGGTTGTTTTTAGTGAAGTTGTCTAAGCCTGTTCCCATGGGCTCCCCACCTCCCAGGGAGAAGTTGCAATCTGCTCTGTTTCATCATCGCTTTTGTGGCATTTCCTACTGAGATGAGTGGCACCGAGACAATTTCCAGACGTGGTTATTTGTTCTCCTTGACCTGAGTGACTGCTGTTTTCTAAGCCATTTGCAGTGTCAATCCTGGGATTTGACACTTAGACTTCTCCAGTTGGGAATTAAAATGTTGTATCTTTCCTTCAGGCTCCTTATTAATTTTCTGGAGGCAGTTACAATGGAGCTGTTCCAAGCATTTGTTCACTACCAACACTTAATTCTGCAAATCAGGCCAGTTTCACCAATTTCACATAACTTGATAAGCCAGGTTACAACAAGCTAAAAACTTTTTCCCAGACCTCCAACCCTGATTCTGTACAAAATGTTTAATGATAATGACTACTTCTAGGTTTGTCTTTTTCCCCATACCTAAGGAAGATTGAACACACTCTGCTCCCAGCTGTGCCTACAACCTGCACAGGCAGATCAAGAACAGCTTACAGCTCCAAATATTTCCCTCATTTGAATTCATTCCATTGTTTGCTTGTTGGTTCCCCTCCCGAAGTAAACAGTTCCATGAAAATCTAAGCAATCTGAAATGCGTTGTTTGCAGTGACCTAATGTCTTACAGACAGTTGAACCCAGAGCTCATTGGGCAATAATTTCCTATTTTATATATATATATATATATATATATGATCTCAGCCCAAAAATGGGATGCGTGCCCCTAAAGCCACCTTCTGTTGTGGCTGGGCAATGTGTTGTCAACCCCCTTCTTTAAGCAGCTGTTACCTGTAAGCTCAAGAATAAGCTCAGATGACCCGAGCAGTTCAGGTCACCAGCTCTTCTGGGTTACCAGAAGAAGGAGTCCCACAGCCTAAATAAGGCATCACAAAATGGCCTGAAAGTAAGTGCAGAGCAGTTTTGAAATCTTGCCCTACTTGGAGGGCTGTTGAGCCATCCTTGCTCTCTAGGGAAGCTTGCACCTTCATGTGCCTGGTCATATTGTACCTCAGCTGAGGCCTCTGAAATGGCAGATAAAAGCCCTTTGCACAACAGATAAGGCACTCTACTTGTATCACTATTGCTCCACTAATGACTCTTCAGAGCTGTATCCCATGGAAGATCTAGTCCTCTACTCCATCCTTTGCAGAGGAGGCTTTTGGGTGGAGCAGAGTAGGATGGAGACCCTGAAGGAACAGTGTCATGAATCAGAAGATTTTGTTGACTTAGTCATTAAAAAACATTTCCGCAGGGCAAAACCATGTTCTGAAAAGAAACTTAGGAGAGCAATGGTCTTCCGACCATCTTCATCACTCATTTTCATCCAAAGATATTGCCCCAGTTCACCAAGCCCATGGTGGAGGATCAGAGAAAGGTGGGGAAACCTCCTGTTGTTGCCAGCATGAAAATTCAAGCCAGAACTTTTTGTCACCACTTCCTCCCTAATCCCCACTTTTCTCCTCCTTTCTGTTTTTGAGGAGGCAATCTTGTGTTTGCTAATGCCAAGGAAGCTCAGCCTCAAAGGAAGAGAAATAAGCACATCTCTTTGTGCCAGCGGCCTCTGAAAGCAAACCACATCACTTGGCATGGCACAGCTGGCCTGCGGCAGGAGGTGAGCCGAAAGCAAATGTCTCGGTGCTGCAGCACGTCGGCACGTTGAGCTGGGAGGCACTTGGCTTTGGGTCAGGAGACGAGCTTTCCCGGCACTGTTTGGACAAACACACCTACTCAACGCCAGGTGTGCTCCTTCATAAATACTTCCGCTGGATGCACCCCAACAGTCGCCGACTTGATTGACAGCCCTGCTACAGCCGGCAGCACCCAGCAGGGTTTAACGGAGCTGATAAGGATCTCTGTGCTTTTCACCAAAGCATAAGGAAAAAGCCCAAGTGAGTCAGCAGAAAGGTACGATTCCACATAGGGCCTCTGGACAAGATTTGTTGGACTCTCACCCACTGAATGAGTAGGAGTGTTTTCTTATTGTCTAACGAGCTTTGGATCAAGGTATAATGTCAATTATAAAAAGCTCACCTCCCCCTAGCTTCATTTTTTAACATGATTTAAGAGTGCCCAAGGGAAAACATTTAATCCGAAACCCATTTTGGATTTGTATTTTAGGAACATACAGGAAAGTTATGAGATGCAGCATGTTTTGAGCTCCTAGCAATTCAAAGGCAGATTTTCAAAGGTGGAGTGAAGCTGGGCACATGAATTCCTTTAGTCAGTGCAAGAGGAATACTTGCATAACCTGTGCACCTCTATATGGAGTCAACAAGATGTCAGAGAAAGTAAAGCGATTATCCCATAATATGCATGAGAATACACTTACAGCACAGATCTATCAGTGATGATTACTTAATTCTCTGGAAGTTAACTCACAGAAATTTCAACACAGGAGTATCAAGGATGGGAATATTGAAAATCATCATGCTTCCCAAGAAGCTGTCACATACTTGCAATTTCAGTCCACCCAAAATGATTGTGATAAATGAATTTCAAATATAGCCATCTGGTATAACTGTATGGCCTAAACAAATGACTTGGTGTGCTCCCAGAACAGCAAGGTCAGCAGCCTGTTGGGTGCTGCAAAGTTTTATGATGTAAAGAAAATTGAAAACAAAAGCAAGCTGGAGATCAAAGATGACCCTGAGGTTGACGGACTCTGGCATCCACACAAAACAGGGTTCCAAAGGACCTGGAGGGGTCATCTGGTCCATCTGCCTTCTCCAGGACAGGGTCTGTCTCCCCTGCACCATCCTGCAAGGACCACAGAGAAGAAACCCCTTGAAACACTTTGCAAGCGTTCAGTCACAAAGAGCTCTTTTTTCCTCTGGTAAGATTGCTGTAACGGAATACAACGCTCCAGACCTCAAAGGATTCCTGGCTGCATGTGCAAAAATGAAGCTTTGTGAGAGGAGGAGGCTGTTACACTCCCATTGCTCATCTAGCCCATCTGCATCAGGAGGGCATTCAGGTTTGCATCCAACAACACAGGAGACAGAGACGAACACCACCAGTGACCCCAGGTCAGGGTGGAAAAATCAAATGAGGTAAGCAAAAGATGAGACGACAAAGATGAAAAGACACTGAGGTGTTGCTAGTGGAATAGTGGAATTGTTTAGGAATTCGCAGTGACACAGTGACATCAGTTGAAATGAGGAGACACAAAATTTTTGATGGGCCCAATTTAAAGCCCAGTGCTGTGGATGAGGAATTCTGCTGCTGATCTCAGACAGGTTTGCGTGAAGCCCTCCACAAAGTGTCCTGAGCTTAGGTTAGCAGGGGAAGTCCAACTGCACAAGACAGATCAGTATGACAAAAAATGTTAGTTACAGTATGCCATACCTTTCCCATCCTGAACTTCGGTGGTTCTGGTCTCACTAACATGCTGTGGCCTGCAAGCTAGAAAACATTTGTTTATTAGCATAATTTTAGCAACACACTTCATATGACAGCCCTCGGCAGGAGCACAGCAAATGAAAGCCTCACTGAAACCAGGGACAAAGATCCCATTGACTTCCCTGTCATCTGCCTGAGACCACGGTTCATCCCCAGCTGTGGGATCCCACAGCACCTCCTGGACTAATGCAGATAATCTCCTCTTATCATTTTTATTATTTCTGGTTTTTTTCTTCCACACTGACACATGCTATATTGACAAAGGAAAAGAGCTAAGGAGCGTATATTTTTAAATGCCCTATAGGGACAGGCTATATTTTTATGGGGAGTTTATGTGGTTTGGATCAAAAATCAATGAGGCAAGTGGTTTTGAAATCAGAAAAATTACTATGTTGCCTTAAAAAGCGTATCTTTCCCTTCTTTAAAAATGTGCTTGTTTATTGTTTTCCAGTTTTTCTTTTCTGAGGGTATAAGAAGAATTGACTTGAGATTTCTAAAGATGCATTGTCCCATAAGAAGAATATTTATCTTGTTTTTTTCCTTGGTCTATATTTGCCTCCTGGGTCAATATGGATGAGCACTGACCTCAACCACAAGTCAGTGTGGGTTTATACTGGCAACTCACTTTAATGTGCTTTGAATTAAGTTGCTGAAGCACTTTTTTTTTCTCCCTGCAGTGCAAATCTGAGGGGCAGTGTGGGTAAAACAGAACAATAGAGTTAGCCCCTGAAACCACTTCAAAAACAACTGAAAATAGTTCATGTCAGAAACAACTTTGAATTGCTTCACTACCTGTTGACTCTTTTGCAGGCAGTTGGACTTACCCATTAATGGCCTTAGAAGTAAGTAAGGGATGTGAGACTGTACTTCCCAGGTGAAGGACAGCAGGTTACATTGAATGAGGCAGCTGGGATTTGAACAAAAGGTCTTACATTTTCTGGCTGGTGGGAAGAGCATTGCTGTGAAGTGGATGTTCGTTGACTCCAAAGGCTATGATACAGCTGCCCGCAGAGGCACAGCTCTAGGCTTGCTGACCCATTTAGACCTCCTAGTCCTGTGGCCCAGAGCTACCATCACTATAATGCAATCCATGATCTGTGTTTCACTGATCTTTCTTACACTACAGTCTGGATCAGAAGGAGCTCTCAGGTTACCATCAGGTGCTCCATAGTAGTGAATCAAGCTCAAAAGCCCATGACAGTAGTTAAATAGAATAAAAGTTGTGATTTTTTTAATATCAGCTTTTTTTGTTTTATGCTTTTGGGCACTTTTTGTTTAGTTTTTCAAGATTTTTCTCAGGCAGCCTAGGCATTTTTTCAATTAATGTTGAGATTTTCATGCAATTGTTTCCCCCCTTTGCTGAAGCTTTAAAGGAAACACTGAATGTTGCATGATTCATTAGAAAGGCACCAGAACTGGCAAGACCAGAACTTCACACACATGAATTGCCCTATCAAATATATGGGATTTATCAGCGAGATCAGGGTACAACAAGCAGTGACAGACCATGACAAGCAGGAGCTGAAGGTGAAAACGGATTCACAACACAAAATCCGGGGAGAAGAGAAATTATATGACACAAACACCTTATCTGTGGTTGTAAACAGGCAGTAATCACTGCCATTAGCATCATAACAGTTTCCAGCCTCAGGAGGATGGAAGCGCTTGCTGGCCCAATTCATTTCTCCCCAAAACTTCATCCTGCCCCTGCCAAACACCCCTGGCTGTACATGGCCCCTGAAAAGATACAATCAGAACAGGCCCTTATTGTATCCCGGGGCTGAAAGGCCAACTCCTGCTCGAGAGATGAAAAGCAATTAATCTTGAATGACTGTTTGTACAGTAACTCTCCCCCTTCCCACCTCCTGGCCCTGATAAGTGGCTTTGTGCTGGAGGGAAAGGAGCACCTTTCATGCAGCCCTTCAGCCCCCAGAGTCCCTCCTGGCAGCTCTTGGGCCAGGAAAAAGAGTCCTTTAGCATTAAATCTGCAGGGGCTCGGTGGGAAGAGTGGGGGCACGATGGCGAGGGTCTGGCGGCAGCTGCTGGCACTGGCGAGGACCTCTGCCGCTGCCGCCGGCACGGCCAGCGAAGCATGTCACTTCTTGCAGCAAAGGTCTCCTGGCTCCTTTTCAAGCCCCTGCCATTGCTGACGGAGATTCAGACACCGAAGCAATCATTGAGACTGACAGTCAGTGCTCAGATCAGCGGGTTTCCCTCTGTGCGTGTGTGCACACATTTATATTTTAGGATTAGCTGTACATGTTCTAACTTGGGACAAAAAACTGCCTATAGACACACATGCACACACAGATACTGAGTGGAAGGATCATGTAGTCTTACATGGGATAGAAGAATAAACTTCTGTCCAAAAACAGATGAGTCCTCTGGGATCCTCATCATCATGCACTGTCATCTTCTACACTGTGCATTTTACTGCTTATACCCTGTTTTGGCTGGGGGAATCACCAGCAGCCCAGACCTAAGCTGCTCTTTCACACTGCTCCAGGACCAAAGAGGAAATTCTCTTTCCTTTTATCTCTCTGGATCCACATTACCTTTGCTTGGGGTCTCAGGTGTTTGGGGACATAGGGATAGGTCCATCCTAACGTGTGACACCAGTCTGGCCTCTTGGTATCCAGCAATAGCCTTTCATAAAGGAAAAAAGGGAACCACATTAAAAGGAAACTTTTTAAGTCTTTGGCCTTCATCATCCTGTATCTAAGGCTTGGGCCAAGGAAGAAAAGAGGGCTGGAACTGGCCTCTATGTATGTCGCACCTGGGAGCAAGAAACCCAGTTAGGGCTAGGGATTTCACAGCTCAGATTTTCCGCAAATGTTTCTCATTTTCTGAATTCTCTGCATTTTATCCCAGAGGCCTAACCTGAGTCCCCAAATCCTTGTTCCCACAGTCGCTAGCTAACATTTCCACCAAGTCCCATGCTCACATGATAGGAAGGCACAACACAACATTGTCAGCGGGCCATCCCAGTCTGTTGGGCAGCCAGAGGTTGGGCAGGATATGTTATTTGGGGGCTACCACATCCATTTCCATGGAGCCAAGGCCTGGGAACTGCAAAGCACCAGTTTGGTGCCCAAAAGTTCCCGTGACTTCCACGTGCACTCAGTACATGTCAGAATTTGGGCCGCAAATACTCAAAGGAAAGGAGGTCATTTCTATTGTTTTTACCAGCATTTAAGTAGTGCTGTGAGTGCCCAGAAGAAAAATCCAGCACTGAATAGTCATGAGGACAGAGGAGAGTAGAGCTAATCTTGCCAAAAGCTCTTTAACCCACTGATTGGACTGTATCTAAAATATTTTAAAGATAATAAATAATAATTGCTAGGTGAGTTCTCTTTGGCCAATGAAAGGGACCCAAGTCAGCAGCATCTTTCTCCTTACAGATTCTGCAAATTCTTCACCGTTCAGCAATGATAAATCTTGAAGAGCTTGTGGATTTTATCACCTTTCTATTTGCTGATGATAAATTTCTAGAGGCAGTCATTTTGCCACTGCCTGGATCTAAAGTGACTTGAGTGTGAACTGGATAAAACTTGTATTCCTGGAAGATTACATCTCCAGCTATCATTTTCTCTCCAGATTTCTTCCCCCTGTATAAAGGAAAGCCAAACACATGAAGGTGGGAAGTCCCAGGCGAGACTCCTCTGCAGCCTAGCTGTCCAAGAAAGTGTATTTAGAAAGGAATCAACAGCCAGCCACTGATAGGAATTGGGATGCCTCCAAATTCATTTATTTCCAATTAGTTCATCACACTGTGTGGTAGTGTTCACTGTTGTCTAAAACCAGTTATTTTTCATGCCTTTAGACTGAGCCCTTTTAAATACCCCAAATGCACATGCCATCAGACCTGCATTGCCTCTCCCACAGAGGCTGGGGACCCCAGACCTCTTGGGCTTTGTGCCTGGAGACGGCATTGACCTTAACAAGGGTGTGATCTGTGATGACAGGATCTCATCGGTGTACAGCCTGGGAACACAAAGGGGAGGTTCTCCTCCCCTCACTGCTGATTTCCATTGAAGAGTATTAAATACCCATCAAAAAAGCATGTCCCCTCCTGCAGTACATGCTCCTCAGGCTATGCCTTTTCCGGCGTACACTCCCATTTACTTTTTTCTTCTATTTATACTACCTTTTCAGCAAACTATTAGGAATTCACAGAAGCAAGAGATCCAGAAGGCTAGAAAGTCACGTATGTAAATCTGCTTTCAGGGTCAGATTGCTTCCTACGACATTTTCACCATGGCTTTATTATCTCTGATTTCTAACTCCTGCAGTACTGCTCTAGGATGTGCTTCAACAGAGTCGCTTCCATGCTGTGCTGATAAAACTTAGCTGAAGTCACTGGAATCCAAGTAGCCCCAAACCAGGAGGAATGGCGTAAATCCGGGGGGAATGGGTTCTGCTTACCTTAGCAGCTGTACGTTTTAGGTGCCAAGTGAACCAGGCTTCCTAAAACAGGTGTCTATGCATCTCCTATGGGGAGAGAGAGGAAGGTACTTTTGAAGTCTATGATGTGAGGGTCTGCCCAGCTAAGAGAGGTGACTGTCTTCATTGAGACATTTTCACCCAGTGTAGGAGGATTATTTCCCAACATGCCTTAGTCAGGTGGACTGGATTCCTCCACCAGCATTTCAAATGAATGCAGAATTAATTACATGTGTGGTTCCTTCCAGCCAACAAATGTTACCAGGAATCACAAATTCCCATTTCATTTCTGTCCCTAAGATATCAACAGGAACCTTTCCATCAGCTTCAACAGATCTTGAGTGTTTTATATCCCCATAACGATCACAGTTATTTCTCTGAGATTTTGAACTGGAACATCACTTGCTGTCAGCTCTCCAATATTTTACTACCACCTGCAAGCCCCTGCAAATCCCAGCCACAACTGTCTTTCATAACATCTGTCTACGCATCAGTGAAACCTACAGCTTGTAAAGAGCAGATGCAGCTCAATAAAGGCGGCTGAGACATCTGAGCAGTGCCCAGGGGCTCTGCCATTTCCAAAACTCCTGGTTTCCCTTTCCAAGAGCTTGCTTCTTCTGCATGCTCCCTCTGCGTGGGACAGCTTCGGGATGGATGGCTTCCAGCTCCTGCAGAAAACAAAGGGCAGGCACATCTGGCAGAGGAGCTGCAAGACATTCATAAATCATGACTGATCATGGTGTTGCTGTGACGTGCCACAAGGATCCTTTTGAAGAGCTGTACCCAGCTATAATTTGATAAACCCGGCACCGCTTCCGTCTCTCGCAAGCGGAGCGAGGGCTGTTTTGGCGCCCCGCAAGAGCTGCAGCTTGCACAGGGCTGAACGATTGCGCTTTCCTCATTTTCCCTCTCTTCGGATGAACTTCCCACAAGGCAGGAGAGGCGCCCTCCCTATCCACCACCACAAAAACATATGAGGTATCAAAAGAAATCAAGGCGCCAGCCACACTAATAAACACTGGGGCCTTCTGGCGTCTCTGTAACCCTCCTAGACTGACGCTCATTTTTTCTGATGCTCAGGCAGCCTTAGGAGACAAGCCATGCTTGCTCGCTGCTTGAAAATCAATGGCCTATTCTACAAAATGCTGAAAGGAATGAAATATGTCAACAAGACATTCCCACCAGGACTTCTGAGCTGGGACTATCTCTGGATAGTCCAAAGGGTTGAAGGCATGAGGTGGCCCATGTTTAGCACAGATCTCTTTAGACTTGATCTACACTATAGGAAAAAAAAAAGGTTGAATAAATTTGAAGCTTTGCTTTTGCACAAGTATTAAGCACCATCTGCCTGCCTTTTGTCATCTGATGTCAAAGATTTCTCTTTAAATGGTGCTGAGACGTCTCAGTCTTCTACCCCAACCACATCCTGTACAAGGCTGGTCAAAAATGGAGAGGAATTCCATGAAAAAAATGCCAAATTTCCTGGGGCTTCCTGGAAAGAAATTAGAAATTCCAGTGATAAATGTTATCAATATTTGGAAATCTGAAATATTTCAACTAGTTGTCACACCAACAGACTTTTCTCTGCCTGAAAATGAAACATTTTTGTTGTGCATACTGGTGAGAATGGGGGGTAAATAAAGAGTTAATAAAATAATGACAGATAAATAAAGATCAGGGAATAAAAGGTGGGTAAGTAAAGGTCATTCTCACAATTCTGTCATTGAAATGGGCACCAACAGGTGTGGTTCAATGCCCGACTGTTCTAAAGATTTACTGAGTAACTGAGGGACACTATCATCCATTTACCAGGGACTCCATCCTTTGTAGCCTTAAAAAACACATTTTGTGCCCCCTTCCCTTAATGAAGTACTATGGAACAAAACTCTTTATTGATTACAAGATGCTTAGGAAAAGGAAGACTAGGAAGACTTAGCAAAAGGAAGACTCTTACAAATATTTTCTAGGGCTGGATGCTGATGCAGACACAATCGAGATCGCCATGAGAACAGAACAGGCACAAAAATCATTTATTCCATGGAAACAACATGTCGTCTTTATTTTTTTTACCCCAGTTTAGCAAGGGCTGGGATGCTGCACTCTCTCACTGGCTTTATTTTTCAGTGGTCTACAAAACAGATCTGAAATTCAAAGAGTCAGTTGTCCTCTTCACCTCCACCACATCTCTGCTGATATAACCCCACTGACTTCAGAGATGTTGTTCAGAATTGCATCTGGAGCAGAGAGAAGTGAAAATGTCCCACATTTTAGCTGAAACAAACAGCTGTGATTATTTCTCTTTACAACTCTTGCCCTTCTCTGAGCAATAACATAGTGCATGTCATGAGGGGGGACTCCCAGTCCTTCCCTTCACACATGAGCTTTCCACTCCATTTAGCTTCCTGACTTGTTTATATTTTTGTTCAGAGTCTGTTAAGCAAATATACATGGATAAACAATATTTTCCTCTGCGCCAACAGTTGTACTTGGGTCATTGGTGTCTTGTGTCTTGCCCAAGACAAGAATGTTAAAAATACATATGTATTAAGAATGGCTGCTCTGTTCTGAGATGAGAGAAGAGCAGCTGTGCCAGTACTCTAGCTTTCCAAGTTTTGTAGACCATGTGGGCTGCGGCTGAGATCAAAGATATAGACATATTTTCCCCCAGAAAACCAATAATGGGAGGTTTCCATAGTGATGGAAAAGATAATTCTACAAAAAAATAAAAAAGTGGAACTCCTCCAGGTTGCATCCAACCCTTCCACTCACTTGGCTGCTGCAAGAGAGAAGTTGGTACAGCTCTGCTGAGTGACACCAGAGGAACCGCTCAGCCATATGCTCTAATTATGGCTTTTTTGTATACTTTCCATGTATAAATGACTTTCAGGATTGCAGTCAGGAATAAGCAACACATTACACTATAGTTGTGCCAATTTTCATCACTGTATTATGTTTTGTCACAAGCAGCACTCTTCCTAAACATCAGCTCTTTGACTCAGCTGATTAAACAAGGATCTCGGCTCTCGCTAAAGACTCACATCTCTGGCCTTCAGTCTTGCAGCTGAAAGCTTGCAAACATGACCTAAACAAACATCTTTAAGGCTCAAAAGATGAACACAAGCAAAAAATTAAGTTTTTTTCCGCGTGACATATTTTCTGCGCCCATCTCATTGCAGCGGGAGACGGAGCTCATGGGCTCTGTACACCGGGGTGGGCAGTGCTGCTCCACGCATGCATGCGGTTATGGGAAAATGCCCCGTTCAGGCAGTGTACAAGGCTGCAATCACATGTGTGCATGCACACACCATCCACACTGGTCCTGCAGTTTCGGTGTCCACATTGCCTGCCTTCTCAGCTGCTGAAAACAGCTCTTAACTGCTGCTGAGGAAGGGTTTTCCATTGCGATGTTTTTAATTGAAAACACTGATTCCAACCAACCGGATAACTTGGGAATGTTTTTTTCAATGTATTGCATTCACAAAGCTATTGAAAATCTGGATTAGACACAAAAATACTTTATTTTTATGTTTTCAAAAGAGACCTTTATACAGTTTTTGTTTTCAATGCTTTACAAGAGATGGAGTGATTTGTCCTTTGGAGCTGCCTATCTCTAGAGAGACTGCCAAGAGAGCTTGTCTTTAAATAAATTAAGAACCTAAACAATTTATGATTAACCTAGCACTGCCAAGTCCACCACTAAACCATATCCCCAAGCACCACATCTACACGTCTTTTAAATACGTCTAGGGGTGGGCACTCAACCACTTCCCTGAGCAGCCTGTTCCAGTGCTTGACAACCCTTTTGGGGAAGACATTTTTCCTAATATCCAATCTAAACCTCCCCTGGTGCAACTTGAGGCCATTTCCTCTTGTCCTATCACCTGTTACTTGGGAGGAGAGACCAACACCCACCTCGCTACAACCTGCTTTCAGGTAATTGTAGATACTACATGCAAGCCAGAGCTAGTGCTTTGTCACAATCTCTTTAAAAAAAAAAAAAAAAAAAAAAAAAGAAAATTTCATTCAAGTCAATTGAATGAAATCTCAATATTTTGGCTTGCCTGCAGAACAGAAAAATCATTTCATCATGCAGCCCTTCTCTTTTCATGACTATTGGCTGTGTGCTACCTTCCATTCAATAAAGAGTACCAGGTAAAATGGCTTTGATGTGAACAGATTATGAGCTCCAGTTCTGGTAACAGACCAGCCTGACATCTGATTGCCTTTTCCAGACAGTTTTGACTCAAAGGAAAATAGGTTGGAGAGGCCAGCAGTATTTTGAACCACTCAAGGCCTTTTTGGACTGTGCAATGCCTCTGTAGAACAGTTAGCTCAGAAGCGACAGGCTCAAATCTGAGCAGAAATGATGCAGTCAGAAAGCTTGCAGAGCACATATCCCACACAATGAGATCTGCCAGCTTAAGATGGAACTAAAGTTTCCTGTGAGGATGACATCCGTCTTCATGCTGCATTAAAATATTCCCTCCCTTTCTACCACTCGGTAAATGGAGAAATCTTCTGTGATGGAAGAAATATCATTTAGGATTGATTACACAGTGATTGACTACACAGTGTCAGTTGTTTGTTTTCTTTTTTTATTTGCAATTGTGTAATTCAAAAAAAAAAAACCAACATGATTTATGAACAACAAGAATCATGTTTTATTCTGTTGTTTTGAGGTTCATTCTGATCGTATGAGAATTTCTCTCTCCTCCAGCACAGGATTTTTAAAAATACCTGCGTGACTTAGTGAAGTACTTGCATTTCAACAAGATTATATTTCCCCAGTGAGAACACTCAGTTGGTGTTGGTCCAGCCAGCTCTAATTACTTCTGTTTTATGTGACTAAGGAGGAATTCAAGCCTGTACATCCTATCTGTGATGTCTGTCATTACCAAAGTTTAATCCCATGTAGCTTTCTACTGTTTATTATTTATTCGCAGCATATGCTGAATAAATAGCAATGAAAAGATCTGCAGAAGAAATGTGTTTTCTTTGACATTCCTTGGTATGAGCATTTTACTATTCAAAGCATCTGATGCTGTACTTGCTATTTGTTCTACTTCAAAGATATATTACCTGACTGTCGTGGTTTAACCCCAGCCAGCAACTAAGCACCACGCAGCCGCTCGCTCACCCCCCCACCAGTGGGATGGGGGAGAGGATCGGAAGGGCAAAAGGGGAAAAACTCGTGGGTTGAGATAAAAACAGTTTAATAACTAAAGTAATATAAAAAAAAAAGAACAGTAGTAATACAAAGCAAGCGGTACACTGTACAATTGCTCACCACCCACTGACCGATGCCCAGCACGTCCCCCAAGCAGCGATCGAACCCCTCCCCGGCCAACTCCCCTGCTTATATACTGAGCATGATGTCACATGGTATGGAATAGCCCCCGCCCAATAATTTCTTCTGCTGGGTATTAGGTAGGTCATTGCTCCTGAGATGAAATGCCAGGCTACGAGCTGTAACAGAAATCCTAACATGGGCAGTGGTGCTGCGAGATTCCTCTGCTTTCATTAGCATTTAAGTTAAAATTTTTAGGCTCTGAGATGGATGGCATATAGTTTCCTTTCCCCTTTACCTCCTTGTTAAATCACGCGTAGAAACAACCTTGCTTCCAGTTCCTCTGTGAAATGAAATATTAATCAACACTCCTCAGTTAACAGCTTGAAAACTATTTCTTAACCTTCAGTAAGGCCTGAGCTTGGTTTTAAAGCATAAAGAGTGGAAGCAGAACTCAGCCGTTTCTGCCCAGGGTTTGTTCTCTGACACAGCCCAAGTCTCTGTATCTCAGTTTCCAAATCTCTAAAACCAGAATAAGTATTAGATCAAGATCAAAAGAAGGGGAAAACATTTAACAGAGCCTTTTCAAAGAAGAAACATCATCATTTCAGTGAGATGGCAACACCTGAAGCATGTCTAATACTCACTGATCTCATAAGACTTGGTAAACTTCAGCTCATTTATATCAATATGCTGCTCTATGAGCTGTGAAAGAGCTGCTGAGATGTACAGACCCATTGCAAACCATAAACAGATTGATCATAAATAAGTGTTTCAGTCATATAAAAGGCAATTTAAGGATACTTCCTCCTGTCTCAATTGCTGTACAGTAAAGCAATTTCTCAAACTGCAGGTCAAGACCCTAAGGAGGCTGGAAGAGGCAGGATAATAGCAAAGGATTAGGAGAGTCATAACATGGTGGCTTATCTACATTTTTAAGCATTTAATTGAGTACTAGCTGTCTTAATCATAAAAAAGAATCATTTTAGGAGGAAAAAAACCAAGAAAAGAAATAGTAATGACTCAGACCTCCTGCAGTTCAGAGAAGTGGGACAGCTGAATTCATCAGCTGCTGGTCTCTACAGCAATCGAGTTAAAAGAGACAAGTCAGGAGGTGCTGGAAGCTTCTGAGCATAGGAGTGGTATATGGAGGGTCAACAATAAGTAGGTGCTCACTTTCCTTCCTGTTAAAAGAACAATGAAGCACCACACAAAAAGAGCAGGTTCAAACACAAGAAGAGACTTCTTTCTTAAACTATGGGACTCCTTGACACTGGGTGCTCTGGACATCAGACATTTGCCTGGGTTCAAAAAGCCACACAGAGGAAGCAACACAGAGCTATTAAATACAAGAGATACCTTGTAGTTGAGCTGCAAATCACTGACAGGAAGGAAAATATTCTTAAGAAGCAGCATCATGTTTGCCATCTTCATATGCTCTTTCCCAGATCACCAAAACACAGGCTCTCAACCTGAGTGAATGCTGTCTCTGACCATCTCTTCCAACAACAAGAATTACCCAGCTCATGTCCTTCACCCTGGGATTATTATACTGCTACTGGTAATTAGAAGTATTTAGCAGTTCTTAGGTAATGTAAAGACTTTCATACCTGCAGAGGAAACAACTGTAGCTGCTCTGGAGGCAATGAGCAAGATGATGCTAGCAGCAAACAGAGGAGCTGATGTTGCTAACGAGCAGAGTGCATCTGAGTGAAGTTTAGATATAAGCTCAGCTGCATTCAGAAAGGCTGTATGAAGGCAGGTGTGTGTATGGGGAGAGGCTGGAGCAGGTCCTGCATGCAAAAACCAACCAACCAACCAACCAACCAACCAACCAACCCACCCAATGAACCACTCTCTCACCCTCCCTGCGATGGTGATTTGGTTTCATGGAGGAGCTACCACAGCACAGAGAAGTGGGGAGGCCTGTGTGCACGGTTGTGCTTTTATTTGGAGACAAATCTACAGGAGCTGCTGCTGATGGTGATGTGCTTGGGTGGCTGCACACCCTCACTAGGGTGAAATGGCTGGTGCAGTGGGTGCTGGACCAGGATTCAGCACAGTGGTATTTAATTCCTGGTTTTAACATGGCTTTTTGGTTTTGTGTCACAGAGTTTCTTAATCTTTTGAGGCCACAATTTCCATATGAGAAAATGAGTCTAACAGTGTGTTGTATGGTGTCCTGACTATTAAGGCTGCATGTTCCTTGTAATGAGTTTTGGCTGTCACTGTATCTCTGTGCAGTGCTCAGCACAGTGGGGGCTAAAATTTATCTGGCATAGCTAGGCATTGTTGCAACAATAAAGCAAATTTCCTACCATAGATAGTTCCTCATGGTTGTGGGTTGTTTGGGTTTTTTTTTCAATTGCCCCCTTTCATTTTCATTGTGGGAAATGCATTTTGATTGATTTTTATATGAACACCCCTGCAAAACCTGGCATCCAAAGGAATGCTAGGCACATTGTACCTATTTCTTGTCTATGTTTTAAGCATTTCTGTTCCCACTTGAAAACCTTTGCAAAACCTTCTCCTCCCACACAGGAAATAGGGTTTTTCAGCTCCTCAGAGGCTCAGACTTCTCAAGAGCTGTGCACCTGGGTAAGTTATAGTTTCCATATAGCACATGCATTTCCAGCATTTTCCCTGTGGTCATCAGCGATCTCATAAGAAATGTACATGTGCATGCTCTGAGCTGCCAACAGACTGAGCACAAGGGGATAGACCGTAATAGAAATTAAAGTGTTCTTTCAGGAGACCACAGTCTGATTTTGGGTTACTCTGAGCTAAATCAGAAGGTGCTCCTGTGAAATCACTCTCTGTGAAATGAATGCACAAGTCGGAGAAAAATTAGGCCTCCACAATGGTGCAGGCTAATGGGTTTAAGAAAAATGTGGTGGAGTCGTGTTAACGACCTGTCTGTGCCTCGTGGTTCTATATGGGGATTCTCTGCAATTTCATCAGTCACACTGATGAAGGTACCATATCCCAAACCCTTCTGTAGAATGCAACTTCTACCAATCAAGTGTTGTGTTCATCGTAGAGCTAACTCAATAACGGCTTCTTTTTGTTGTTTGTTTTGTTTGTTTTTTCAGGGAAATTTCCTTAAGCTGAGCTGATCCTAATCTCGTGTTGGTGCAACCTACTTTGCTCCAGTAAGGCTGCTCCTGATGGATGTGGGGTAAGGGAACACAGAACCAGCTCCTACATGGGTTAGGTGAAATTCCAGGTTCTTGGCAGCCGAGAGATTTATAATCAAGGGAGACAAAAAGTTAGAAATCACGTGTTGGAAGAAGAAGTAAACATCCTCAGTTGTATCTGATCACATAGATGTTGTAGGGGTCTGGTCCATGAGGGACTTGGAATCAAGGACAAAAAATGAGCCCTTAAGTCCACAAAGCACTGACATTCTCCACCTATTAAATTAAACAGGAAATTAGTGTTGAGGGGAACTTGCAGAATCATTAATAACTATTTTGTTTTGTGGGAAACCAAGTGGATATCCATCTCCCTTGCTGTGCGCTGTTCTCCTGCTTGCATGAAAACTTTCATGCTGTGGTCATGTCAAGAGCTCAGCACGTACATTCCCATCTAGTGCTGTCTAGTGCGTGATGAGATGGTCTGGTAGGTGTTAGAGTAGAGTAAATATTTTGAGGAATAAAGTAAATGGCAGCCTGTTCTCCCCACAAGGCTTTCTGTCTGAATTTGTAGACGCACGCTGGAGAGCAACTCTGTAAAGAAGACGCAGAGAGCTGCCACCTCTGTGTTTCTTTCATGACTCCCATGTCGAGAGCTGGGCCCTTCCACCTCTGCTCTTGGAGCAGCATCTTGCTCTGGGAGCAGTCCCCAGATTTCAATGGTGCTATTCATGAAGAGTAAGAGGCCAACATCTGGTCTTATGGTTTACGAGGGTTTTTTTTGCTTTGCCCAAGCTTGCAAACAGCCCAAATACTGAGAAATCAGCCTTCTACAGCAACAATTCTGCAGTTTCTGTTGAAATGGCCTTGCTATAAATAACACTTGCTCATTCTCAAACAGTCTCTGTAATGTTAGTGATTCACGTAGTTACTTGGAGGAGAAAGGGGGATGAGTCTACTCTCTTTGGCCTGGGAGTAAACATAAATTGTTATTCCATGTGGTAAAGCCAGCCAGATCAGGCCCAAAGAGACTGGGTAACACAAGAGATACGGTTATAGTTGTACTAGTGAATGGACACGGTGGGTGTCACATATCATCCCAGGCATTTGCCTACCTATGTACCACTGTAAAACCATCCCCTAGCAAGAAAAATCATTCTTAATATTATTCTGCTTCTCTGACCATAAAAATGTTATAATGCTTGTGAATCTGACCTGTGCAGCAGAGAAAACTGGTAGCAAGAGTCCCTAAATAATAGCACATGTCATTACGAAGACATTATTTCTCCAAGTATCTTAGAGAGGGTTATTGTAGAAAGGGAAGTTCACCTCCATCCCTTCCTTTAGTTACACAACTCCAGTGGCTTAGCGTCAGCTCTTAGCTCTGGGAAAGTGCCTGCTTTAAATGGGTCTGGCAGAGCTTTATTAATTCTCCATTCATGCTCATTTTCTTCATGCAAACTGTCACTATTAGTCAGCAACTGCTGCAGACACGGGACATTCATCAGGTTCAAGTAGGCAGAAAAAAAATGAGTTTGTTATATCAAACCTGGCTCTTTGAAGCTCTGTGAAATGAGATTGTTGCCACCTCAGGGAGCTCGGAGCAGCCACGTCAACATCCTGAAGCGCAGCAGAGCCTGCCAAAGTGCCGTGGCCAGCTGCTTGCTGAGGTTCTGAACATGAGCGGTGCTCCTGGCCACAGCAAGGTAACGTCATCTCCTCCAGGTCCACCGTGGTGCACAGCCATCAGCGCTGCTGTCCGCAGCTCCTAATCCTTTCCTGGCCCCAGCGGGTCACCTGCAGCCCCTGGGCCAGCGGGCCTGACCCTGCCTCAGCGAGGAACTGAAATGCCTTGCAGCAACAGCGACATTTCACTGGGCAGACTTTCCCTTGAGTCAAACTGACATCAAAAGATAAGAAACGCATAACTGCAGAAGTTTACTGCATGCATTACCAGCCCACTCTGGTTCTGGTGTGTCTCTCCTTCTCCTGCTCAATGAACATAGTCGGAGCTCTGCGAACAGCACCATTGGGCTAGCCTCCATCACCAGGGAAAGGATTAAAAAGCCCACCCTACTTTATTCCTAACCTTAGGTTTCCTTGCCCTGATGACTAGGCATACCAAGGCAGTAGCATCCTAATAGCTAGTGCCCTCCAAGTACAAGCAAAATTTGCCAGCTGGAGGAAAAACTAACATCTCTTTCCCTCTGAAGCCACCCAGCTGACCGATTGGTTCAGCAGCTGTTTTAAAGCTCTGGTGGAAGCACAAAGGTCCAAGCAGCAAGGTGGTGTAAGGAACTGGCAGATGCAGATGCTTGCCTCTGCCTGCATCTATGGAGTATCGCCTGGGCTAGGGCAAAACATGTCAGCCAGGAGCAGAGGCAATGTCAGATGGGCACAGTACTAACTCCTTACAGCACTGCTCAGGAAAAAAGGCAATGTGGGATTGATTAGTGTATAAATCCTCCAGCAGAACTAGCCAGGAAGAGGAGCAATAGCAGATGGGTCCTTAAATTCACTGCTGAATCCCTGCTGCGCTGCAGAGCTCATCTCTCGGTTGCTGCCAACATCTCTGCAGACAGCAGGGTCTGTGCAGACCTTGCAGGTGTCTGTCTTCCAGAGCCGGCAGGACACACTGTGATCACTGTGATCCATACAGCATAGGCGTATGTATCTCACCCAATGAACTGTGCAGCAATTAGCCCCCTAACCAAAGGGTAATCTGGTTTCTTGGGTAGGTTCCCAAGGCAAGAGGGGGAGTATTATTTGGATGGGACTCCCATAGAGAAACTGTAGAAAATAGCAAGAGGAACCTTCTCCCCGAATCAGTGCTCCTGTAGTCACCCTGCACAGTGTTATCTTGGAGACCAGCAGGCTGCCAGAAGTGACAACTTTCCTGGGAGATTTAAAACCAAAGTTCCCTCTGACAGCTTAATCCCTTGCATGTATATAGCACTTCACATGCCCAAATATTAACTGATTCATGGTTAATTAACTTGTGGTTATAAATTTCCCCTGGCACTTTTTGCAAGACTCAGGATGTGAATGTTAAACCAAGTGTCCCAGGCAAATTGCAGCACTGTAAGAAAAATAATGGGGCAGATCATCACCTGGTCTAGTGCAGCTATGTAGATTTACTTGAGCCCAGGGCCTGACCCAATGGTTCTTGAATTCATTAGAGCAAACTGCAATGAATGAACTGCAGAGCTCCTTCCTATACCTAACTCCGGTAATTAATTCCCTGCTAAGGCAAGGGACATAGTATAAAATAGCATGTTCACATTTATTCAGATGACTATTATGGCATAGCAATGGAGGAGCTAAAGAAGACAAGGCGGTTCAAGGCAGTGGAATTGAAGGAGTGTTGCAAAAGAGACCATTCTGTATGAAGGCTGATGCTTATAGCACGACCTAGCCCTTTTGTTGAGCAGGATTCAAAGAGAAGGGAAAATTGTACCCAAAAAGAAACACTACAGGGTAGCTTGCTCACCTCTGTGCATCACCCAGAGCTGGTGAGACGTTTCATTGAAGCACAGGTCAACTCCCTAATGGCCTCTGAGAGGGAACATGTATGTCCTGAGCTGCCTCCCTAGGAGGACCGTGAGCACACCTCCCCCCTCCTCTGCCTCGCTTCACGTCAAGGTTGTCGGAGAACCTCAGGAATTTTCCAGAGAGCCGGTTTCCCTTTGACAAGTGCCAATCCAGTGAAACCAAAATTATTCATAAGGATTTCCAGTCCATGCTTTTTGACCTGGGGAGGAAAGGTTTTGGAAAGATTAGGCAGCTACACAGACACATATACCTTTCTGGATCTCTGTATGCATATCAGCCCCATTTTGGCTTATACCTCTATGCTATTAAGCCTAATATTTAATAAACATGATAAATACTTTCCAATAGTTCAGTGGTTTCTCCTCCAAGCATAATTTGTGGAGGGTTCTGATAAGTACCTCTGGCTTTCCCAGGCATCTAGCCCCTCTGTAGAGTGCTGCTACACCAAACTTAAATAGTTATGTGCAACCACAGCACTGCTGAATTTGATCCTTGGGAACAGTCTCCTTTGCTGTGATTTCAGTACAACTCTGGGGCTGAGGCACCCTTTGGGTAGCCACCCTGCTATCAAGACACGGCACTGGCATCACACCAGTATGGGTCACAGGAGAGGAGTTTGAGGAGTCTATCAGGTGCCATCAAGGACTTGAGACTCCTTTAGCGTAGAATGAGTAAGCCCTTGCTTACTGAGAACTGCTTACTGGGGATGACAGTAAGGATGGATATACAGGAACTAGAGAGCTTCAGATCTGCATAAATTACTAGAAAAACAGAGAAACTTTTTTAACAGGAGTGAAAAGATTTAGGGTGTGTATCTTAGAGGGGGGATGCATGTAGTCTGGCCAAAAAACAGCTTCATACTGGGGTAGTTTGGAGTGACTGAGAATTTTATTGATTTATCAGCACAAGACCCAGTTCAGGAGCAATTATGCTGGTATAAAGATGCTTTAAGGCAGAGATGCATGTTTGTTGAAGGAGGAATGGCACCTGTTTAAGATGCTACTTTACAGCTGCTCCCTCGCTCCTTTTATGAAGATCACATCAACACCAGATCTAGCAAAACAGACCACATGGACACTGCTCACCTGCTTTGTCTGCAACAGTTTAAATAACCATTCAAAGTGAACTGAACTAACTGCACTGACTTGGCATCAAAACCAACAAAGGACCTTCATATACTGATTTGCACTAAATTTGTTAATGGAAACACTTGCCAAGGGGCAAGAGGTCTTCAAAATAATAGTGTTGCCATGGATGAACCCTAAATTTGGATTGGGACCTTGTGCTAGATGCTGTAGAAAGAAAAATATGATAAGACTTACTGCGGACAGTTTCAAATCCAAGTATGTTCTAAGTCTAAAGTAAGAGGCATCAGAGAGATGCAGATGGAGAGGTAAATAAAGGGAAACTATGAGACATTACGGAGTAGCACACTAGAAAGCAATGTCAGCATGTTAGTACTCACCAGTTATCAAATTATTTGGAAGAAACATGGCAAAAGTGAGTTTTAAGGAGGGATTTCAGAGATAGCTATAACAGGATGGGTACCACAGCCATCTCCTCACTGGGAGCTTTGCAGCACTGATGACACTGCCAGAGCTAATAATGGTTCCCTTTTGGTGCGGAGACAAAGCATAAAGGAATATGGTACAAAATAATGAATGGTACAGAGATGGAAAATAGGTTACATGCACTTATCCTCTCTCAAAGTACAAATGCATGAGAATAAGTCAAAGGAAAACAAACACAACTAAAAGAGGAAAATCCTTCTTTTTATATAGGGACATTATTAAACTGAGGAACTTATTGTTGTGTGATTTCACTGAGTTAAGACACTAACAGAATTCAGAAACAAAAAGGATTCTTATGTTTTTACAGAGCAAACTGACTGATTGATAGGTCAGGAAGAAATTAATCCTCAGGGCAGTTTGTTCCCCAGGCAGCTGTCTAGTCCTGTGTAAAAGAAAAATGCCTCTTCCTGGACATAGGAGAAGGGTGATCACTCTAATATCTAATAAAGCATAAACAGGAATAGAAATGCCCTCTGCAATTAAATCACGTAATGGAGGGCGCTTCTGTGGATTCTCAAGTGTCTATAAAGCCTGAGGTCCCAGTGCAGCCTATCAATAAGAGCATTAACAGAGCCTCTCTTCTCCATCCAACGGCTTATTTACACTTGTAAGAACTCAATGTGTTTGAAATCTCTACCTTTCTGTTATGTTTAGTTGAAATTGGCTTGTGAATTCAAAACTAGTTAGGGAACACACCTGCTACTTAAACATATACGTGCACACATACAACATACTGTGCGATGGCACAAGTCTTGTTCTGTTATGAGACCAAGCTAAAAAGCAGCATAGGCACGGGAACATCACCCCTTTGACCCCTTCCCAAAACTGGGACCTGAATTCACACCAGCGTTTTACACCTACGTTCCCAGAGGGCATCCATAGCCGTGCTCGGGATGGGGACCAGGATGGCAGGCAGGGGTCATATGGCTTCTGATGTACCAAACCACAGGGCCGGGGGCATGAGAGACACGCTCACTTCCCTCCATCCACACCTGAGTGTTTCTTTATACAGAGCAATTTGGGGGTAAGGGACTTCAATCATCTCCCAGATCCCCAAGAAGAACATTTTGGCCCCATGTGCCTGGGGGACATGTGCTGGAGGACACAGACTGCAATTGTCAAACCCTCAGCCCCGGGTGGGCACCAGCGCTCCCCGAGCAATCCCTCTTGCCCTGCTGCACAGACAAACCTTCGCACCCGCCAGAGCATGTCGGCTCGTTTCCCCACTGCTTTCACAACAGGGCTTGCCAACCTCCACTACGATCTACACTGGAGCCATCACTCAGTGATTTGTGATGTACTGAAACACAGTTTACATTGCAAAAAGCTCTAATATGTCCCTGGAAAGCAATTAAGAGAGAGTTGCATATGAGCGTTAAGGGTTTTGCTTCACGAGCAGATGTCCTCTTGGCGGATGCACCGCCGACCTCTCGCTCCGGCAAGCTTTGCTCCACCTTGGAGCCACAGCAAGGAGAGGGGCCATCTTGCTCCTGATCAGCCAGGCTGATTTTTATTAGCCCTTTCTCCGGAAATAAGAAGTGCGGTAAAGCGAGGTGATCTTCCCCCGTGGCTGCTGGTGTGGATTATAGAGCAGCAGCAGCAGGAACGCATTAAGGAGAGCTCTCAGCAACGGGTAAGTTTTAAAATGAAAGCTGGCTCAGTGTTAATGTGCAAGTAATGTGTCCCAGCTGTCTTTAATAAAATAGCCAGCTGAAACTCAGCATCATAATAAACAGAACAAGGATTTCACAAACATCCTGGCTGCTCAGAAAGAGACTGTCTTTTTTTTTCCTCTTTCTTTTTTTTTTTTCTCTCAGAGTTTGATTAAACATTTCCTGTTTTCAGCTTTCCAGAAAGGTCTTTGGAAGCCTCCCCCTGCTGCTTTCATGCTGGCAGCCTCATTTTTCAAGGACTTCTCCCAGTCCTGGTGTGGCACAGAAACAGGAGGATTTGTGTGGACCTGGTGCCCGGGCAAGAAATGCCTCTGCTGCAGCTGCAGCCCCATCAGGTTTGATGCCATCCCTGCAGGCATGGGGTGGCACGATGTTAACAGCAGTCCCAAACATCGGGTAGTCTCACAAGACCCCAGAGAGGAGCCTTATGACCTGTGGCATCCCATTTGCAGACAAGGTGCGGAGGAAGTTGTCTACAGCTGGGAAATAAACCTCGGAGCATCAGTGATTTCTGCTTTTCCCACTGATTCTGGCAAAGTCACCCTAAGGCTAGACCATCAGAGCTGACTAAGGGTTCAATAACTCACATAGGAACAAACCCCTGAAGCAGAACCTGATGAAGCAGCTGGGCTGGGTTTCATCCCATTGAACTCAGGTCAGCCTTTAGAATCTGTCCCAGCCAGTGGAGCAAAATAGGCACCTTTGGGAACAATTAATCTGAATTAATTTCAGTTTCTTTTTAAAATAAAATTTAACACATCCTAGAAGCAGGCGGACATGACTGTGCACCTCTCTTGTATCCATAGCCAAACCTCCCATCCATCCCATGGCTGCATCCAGCCCAAGTCTGGAGGAGGAGAGGAGAGTCTCCTGGCCATGCCAGTCCTTTTGATCATCCAGAGCTTCTACAGCTCTTTCCACAAACTCCTCTGAATCAGGGAATTGGAAGAAATAACGTGCTTTTTCTCAGCTTTTCTTCCAACCTCCAAAGACCAATAAGAGCTTGAAATCCAAAATGAGGGATGAAAGCTGCCTTGAAATTCTCACATGCTCCTGCCTCTGCCTAGCAAGCAAGTGGTACGCCCGACCTTCAGCTGAGGTACACAGGCATTTTGCCAGCCAATAAAAGCAAGTTTCACCAATCAACTTTCAGTAGTGGAGGGTCTGGCTAGAAGTACTCAACTTTAATCCCAGATAATGCGTGACAACTTTCAGTGTGCTCATTCAAAATGTTTAATGGGCTTCGGTATTTCCTATAGCTCTGTAATATCTCCCACAAATACATAAATCATCTCTGTGGTACAGAAGAGAGAAAAGGCTCAAAATGCTGACTGTGGCAGAAGTAGAAACATCTCCTCATCATCTCCTGGTTCGAGTGGTATGTGTCCAAATATCTCTAGAATTCAAGCTTCGCCTATCGTTTAGAAATGTCTATGATTTCTATGTTGTTATCTTGATAGCCAGCCAGGGATCCCTTCATGATTTGGAATTTAACTTCTTGCCTTACCTTTTCACATCTGATGAGGGTGTTGCAAGGATTAGTTAATATTGTAAGGTGGTGATTAATGAGTGGATCTTTCAAAACACAAAGTGCCACCTGATGCTGAGGATTTTTGGGAGAGTTTGGAGTGTGGCACTCCTAAGGAGCTAGTCTGAACTTGACCTCTCTAGATCATAAAATTATCATACACACCAACATTAAATGGAAATATTCTCTAATGTTCATTTTTGGTAACAGGCTGGTGAATGGTGAGGCCTTCAGTTGATGCTTCTGGCTACCTATAAATTTCTGCAGGATTTGTAACATTCTGAGGGATGTTCCAAGAAAACAGATTAATTTTCTTTCCCCCGCAGTCTTATTTTACTTTGAGTCCTCAGCATTTTCTTTTCCTAAAACAAGGTATCAAAATATCTTGAATGGAATTATTCAATACGTACTGTGAAACACCTTGCCAAAAAACATTCACTTCAAACAGTATTTGTTTGGAGTACCTGAGTTTTCCTTCAGCCTCAGGAATTCTGCTTAGCACAACTCCATAATATTTTAAAATGGAAACAAAACAACATTAAAATTTATCAGCCATATGCAGTGTTTTTTTAGACTTTGTACATTGATCTTGGGTAACTGAAAATAAGTTTTTCTGGAGTTTTCTCAAGTTTTTTTTACATGTGTTCATCCTTTTTTCTCTTCTATACAATAATCTTCTTTATTATCCTTTTACAAGTTTTCAGAAAGGTTACCTTCAGGTTGTGAACAGACTGAAGATAAAGTGTAAGCACGTAGCTCTCCTCAGTAACACAAGCCTTGCCTATTATCAATATTTCTAAAATAACTATCAGTGAAATATTTCACATGTTCAGGATTTTTTCCAAACACTAGTATGGCCATCCCACAGAGGTGATTTAGAGTAGCTCCTACTCTTTATGGTTTTGTAGTCCATGCAATAGGCCAACCCACAAATGCAGAAAAAAGATATATTTCAAGAACCAGCTAAAAATATTTTCCAAAAAAAGTTTCTACCCAAGAATGACTATGTCAAAAATGTGACATTCTTTAAGGAAAATGAAAAAGAAACCCAAACTCTTTTGAGAAACTTTTCCGTTTCAAAATGTAAAGACAATACCCTTTCTCACTGTTTGAGCTGCTTTCATTTGAGGACTAAAGAAAATAAATATTTATCCTGCTGAAAAAGCATGGAGCGGGGGGGGGGGGGGGGGGGAAGAGTGAACTGATTTCTTGTCTCTACCTTAATGCCCCCACTCTAACAAAAAAATACACAAAATAAAAATGAAATACAAAGTCAAGAATCAGAAATCATCCTCTCCATTTTCATTATGTCACAAGGTGTAACTTAATTTCCCAAATGTGAGAGCATTTCTGATGAAAGCAAGTCCTGGACAAAAATGACTTAGCCTTAAAATGAAATGCCATCCCAGAAAGAAGGTTAGATTTTGCTGAGCTCAAACTTTCTCTTTCAGAGATTTGCCAATCAAGCTACTGCTTTGCTCTGCGAATTGCCATTGAACTCACATCTCAGACTGTAGGCAACGTAAAACTTTACAGTACCCACTACAAAATCAGCCTAGGAGCCTGCCTGGGACAGGTGGACAATTTGACCTTTGGAACAGTTGGGTCTTTTCATTTTCTGTTTCTAAAGCTTAGAATTAAACTGGTCTCAACAAAATAACCTTGAAAGAGGCCTTCAGATAACACAACCTGTGTCTGTTGTACAGTAATGTTCGCAGGCCTGAAAAGGGAACAAGCCTCTATTGTTTTTGATGCTGCCCCTTCCCCCAAGACTTCTGGTCTGACACATACAAAGCCAGGATAAAGGAAAGGGGCTGTTATTATCCTCCTCCCCATCTCCATTTTGTGGGCTGAGAAGCAGGGCAGAAGGTCCCATGACTTATTCTTGGACGCACACCCAAAGTCTGTGCCAGCAATGGTATTTAACCCAGCTCTTTGTCCTAGGCCAAAGTTTTATCAATAAGACCCATTTTTCCCTCCATAGATTTTTTCCCAAACAAATACACATTTTTAGACTGTCGCTGCTCTTTTGCTATGGCACATCACCCCTGTCAGCCATTCCTTGGCATCTGCCCAACCAATGTGGCCATCACTTGTTAGCAGCTTTGTCCCTCTGAGAACATTGCTATTGTCATGATGCTTCACTGAGATCAAAGGTCCCAACCAAGATGGAGGGTTCGTTGTTTTAAACATCACCTAAAATTACATTTCTATAAAATAAACCTTTTCATAAAGTGAAAACTCTTCTAACAGAGCTGACACATAATCAGCTTTAGGTACAGCACATCCTTGTCTGTGGGTGAGTAACTGCTGTTCACACAAGTCATCCTTTCTGAGAACAGGGAGACAATTCCCCATGGCACCAAACCGTAGTTCTTGGAAAAAGGGCTATTTGTGATTGGGACAGACAAGTTCCCTTTGCCAGGTTGGAGACAACACTGGTACGGGCACACCCAGCTAGTTCAAAGCACTGCAAAGAGTAGCAGCATTGTTCTCTAGTGGAGACCTGCTTTGGTAGAGCCAGAGATTAAGCTGGTGTCTCCCAAACCTGTACTAAATAAAGACAGACATGAGTGATGAGAGTGCTTTCTCAGGCTCCATGATGATTATAACATGTTTTTTATTGCAGGAGAGACTGCTAATTTTAACTCCATCCATACTAATTAACAGTCAAACATACTTTTTCCAGATTCTCCAGCAGTCTAAATGGGAAAGCTCATATTTATTTTCAGGAGATTAAAGAATGGGATGTGCATATTAAGTGATTGTTTAGAAGCTTCTGCATTCATTTGTGTGTCTTGTCACAGCTAGTCTTGAACCCTGTCCTTCATAATAGCCATGCTAACATAAATGGAAGAGACACTGGCTTGGGTCCTGCCTTAGGGGCTGTGCTGTGATTATATCAGTAAACAAGCCCATCTTTTGTGAGTTTTTTTTATATTTGTTTTTGTTCTACAACTGAACGAAAACCAAACTTTCTAAATTTGTTTCACTCACAGGAAGAAAAAGATGTGACAGGCCATTCTGCACCACAAAAACCTTTCTAATAAGAAACATAGCTCCAACAAACCAGTTTTTACTGACCTAAAGAAGAGGAAGATGTAAAGAAGCACAATGAAAGAAGAGCTGGTTGGAAGACTTCAGACCAACTGCAGAGCTGAGACTCTTCACAAATAGTGCACGGGAGGATGGTGCCATCACTGCATCATCACTCCAGTGGCACTTCAGACCTTTGTGCCAGTGTATTGGGGTATGGAGGAAAGCCCACTTCTATCAGTAGGGGCAGAAGGCATGGAGCAGGCAATTTCCCCTCATGCCACCCATATTTAGCCAGGGGCATGGTCTACTCCAGGGGAAACAATCATGGGCACTGTACTAGCAACATCCATAGCAGGGACAGGGTCTAGCTTCAACGCCAAGGACAAAGAGCTTCAAGTAGACCTTCCTGTAGACTCTCAACTGACTTTGCCTGAAATGTCTTGCTACGAGGGCTTTTATTTTTGTTTGTTCATTTGTTTGCATGCTTTTGTACCTCCTAAGAGTTGGGCCAGAAGTGGGAGCGAGGAGACATTACACACAATGCCTACCCTGGAGCTTTTCCAACTGCCAGCACAAGGGAGGGCAGGAAAACTCACAAGAAGCCCAGTTTTTCAGAATACAAGTGTTCGGATAAATACTGACCGCTTCTAGGTTTAATTGCTCTGGTGCAAAATGGGAAAAACAGGAATGGAAAATGACTCTAAGATCACCCAGGCTCATTGCCTGCCAGGATAGGAATATGCCTCTTCTCTGTTCTGTCCAGTCCTGGTATAAAATTCCTTACCAAGGAACCTGCCCGCTCATTTTGGTAGGGCAGCAGAAGTCCTCATCCTGTTGAGGAGGGCAGCTGCTCAAAGCAGGGGGTGTTGTGCCTTTGGGGCAGCAATTAGCGCTGGCAGACCAGCCTCAGAGTCCCCTCACTGGGTTATTTTCTTCTGGAAAGAAACCCGTGTTTTATTTGTTTTCCCCTGTGCTGCTTCATTTTATACCCAAGTGAAGACAGTGCCCATTGAACAGAGCTGCCTTTTCTATTACTTCACCATTTCTGTCTCTTTTCTCTTCCCTCTGCATGTTGCTGAGAAGCGATCATCATGTCCTCATGGGGAAAGATTAACACCTCACTTTACTAGCAGTTGCCCTGAATTTCCCTTTCCTAATTTTTTCTCATTGCTCCTCCATGTACCTTCACAGCTCCTGAGGGAAGCCATAAAGAGAAAAATGTTCTTTTCCTTCCAGAAAGCAGCCCAAATTAGCATTTTCCTTTGTCTATATTACCCATTGTCCAAAATTTAGGTCAGATTCTCAGCTGATACAAAGCTCACAAATTTGTACTCTATCATTTCATGGCAGCTGACGATTGATGTAAAATGGGTCTGAGCAAAAGAAGCCTCTGGTTTTGGACTGTCCTGGCTGCACAGACCAGCCACTTTCATTGCTGCTAGCAGAAACCATCTCTCAGGTAGGATGGGCAAAGAGACTGTCCAATGCAGAAAACTGGGTATTGCATATATTAATATAATCTCTGGACATCCGATGTAAAACAAGATGCTATTGTAGCCAGCCTGAAAAGCTCTAGGGTTGAAAGAACAAGTAATCAGTCTCTCAGAAATGTTTTTTCTTTTCATAAGAGTTTTTGTGGCCACATTTATCCTTACAAACTATAAGGCCATTGACATCTACCAAAAGCATTTCCTGCCCTTCTGTCTCAAAACACACACATTTCTGCCTGGAGTGGAAACCCTGCAATGAGCACGTGTTGCCCTGCAGCAAGCGTACTGAGGGACGTATAAGACATATATGGAAGCCAAGAAACACGATGGATAAAACAGGCTGGATTTTCATCGCTGGTGGCCATAACAACACACGATAGAAAGTGTAATAAGTACGGTGTTTCCGAG
Organism: Theristicus caerulescens; assembly: GCA_020745775.1. Lineage (NCBI taxonomy): Eukaryota > Metazoa > Chordata > Aves > Pelecaniformes > Threskiornithidae > Theristicus > Theristicus caerulescens. The sequence continues at coordinate 8,853,944 of CM036563.1, read as the reverse complement.
AGGATGTGAGGTTATGGATCCAGCAATATCGGTAAATGGCATCTGCTCTTCAGTTTGACCACATAATAGCTAAACTGCTATATTTTCCACACTGCTCAGCTAAACAGCTTAAATTGGACTCTCTTGAAGGCTAAAAGGAATCAATTTCATCCTAAACAATTTCAAGGCCAACCTGACCAAAGCCTTTAATTCATGCCAGTTAAAGTCAAAAGCTTTATGGCGCTGGTTATTGTTTAATATTCACTGGCAGAGTGAAGTGCGATGGCCTCGTTCCCCTTGACCTCCCACTGCAGAGGTGACCAGCAGTTGATAACTGGGATTACTCAGAAATGAGGAGCTCCCTGGGTCAGTCCTCCATTACCAACTTCATTTTGGCGCAGCTCTGCACCCTTCTTATTACCTGGAAGCTATTAACTCCCTGGTCTGCACTCCCCTTTCAGGGGCCACTCCACAGAGCATATTGCTGACCAGTTCCTGGTATGTTCTTTCATCTGATGAAAGAGCTTATTTAAACAGAAATTTGAACATTTCTGCTCTGCCAGGCACTGGCTGAAAATATGTTAGTAGATGCTTTGTCATAAGCAAATCCAGACCAGAGTTTCCCTCTAGGTTCCTCGAGTTCCAGTTATGAGGTCCTCAGTTTTCAGCCAGGTAGGTAAAAATCATTCACATTTTACAGATGAGGAAACTGTGGTGGAGCAAAGAGTGTAAGAAACGCACCCAAGATCAACAGTGATATTTTTTTTGTGGCAGAGTGAAGAGTCAAGCTCAGATCTCCTGCCACCCAGTGGGGTGCTTTCACCACACCACCCTCCTTCCTTTGCAAGCCTGCTAGAGCTGGGTTAATGGACAACATTTCAAACCCAGTGGCACCAGTCATCCCACAGAGAGCAAAACAGTGCCCAGGGTCAGTGGCTGGATTGCTAAAATGCAGAAGCAAGACACATCACACACATCTCCTGCAGAAAGACAAGTATACAGTCAGGGCTGAAGTGTCCCACCACCATCTAAGGCATAAAATGCTAAAATTCAGCTGCAAAGGAAACTACACAGACAGGTCGTGGAAACCACTTGCAAACAGCCCTGTCAACCAGCCCAGGACCTGATGGATCAGACCACCCACTCCAGCACAGGCATTAGGCGCCACGTACCTGGTGATCAGTAGGGGAGGAATTCATTTCACCTAATTTCAGATGCCTACAAGGTAGAGTTGGCCACCCTCATGCTCTTCAGTAGATGATTTTTAAGGAGACACTTGTCTGACCTACTTTAGAGGTCTATTTTAAGATAAGCAGAATTATACCCTGGATATAAAAAAATAGAAAACGCAGCTGCAGAGTCCAGCTCAGATGGAAATATCTATGCTTCATGCATCTACTTTTGATCAGATTTATCTCACCCAACATGACAAATGGGAATAAACTCAAATTGCAGTAGAATTCTCTCAAAAACCTGCAAAGTGGTGCTTAGTCCAGAGTGGCTTTCTTTCATTTTAAATATATTTATATATATATATAATTCATATATATCTAAAGGTAGTGCAATATCACTTGGCCACAGTATGGAGCTGATGCTTAGGATCATGGGGAATGTCTCCATTATGAAAGATGCTAATTAAGTTGAGTGTTTTTTATGCAGTCCTGTTTATCTGCAGAGAAAGTTCATGTTCTCATTTTCCTCTGGACATAGTGGGAATCAAAGAGTAAAGAAGAGACTCTCTCTATCTTGTTGGTCTCTTTTTCTGGTCAACTCTATACTCAAAACACCCTCTTCATGGTCAGCTGGGGTTACATGCACAGCTGATTTGTGGCAGCTCTGGGCTTTCTGCTACCATCTCCTCTCTCCTTCTCTGGTGTTCCTGGCACATTTGCTTTTACACACACAAAATTCAACCAAAACAATATCCTGACCCCAGGTTTGCCTTCTGCTGCCAGTGAAACACCTCAGACAGTACAGCTGGGTTTCTGAAGACCCTCGGTACAACTTCTGTTTTGGGAAACAGCTTCTATTACTTGAACTCAGACCTATCCGTCTGGAGTGGAGGATGGCGATAATAGCCATCAATTCAATGATATTTTGCAGAAGTGGCCAGGCATGGGTAAAACAAGTAGCAGAGCTTGTCCCCTTCAACTCTTGGTCTCCTTAATGGTCCTGGAACAGACCCTACTTTCAGTCACTTCCTATTTTGCCAGACTTTAACTGTGTGGGCTGAAATGTTATGCTCCGGATATCTGCTGCAGGCTAAATGTTTCAAGTCAATTTGAGACAAAACGTTTCAGGAGATTTTGTGCACAAGGCAAGGGAAAAATACATTCTTTTGCCCACGTTAAGCAAGCTGTTCCTTGAACAGCGAGTCTGAGGAAATGTGGTTTCACCTCAACAAGCAGCCTTTGGCTGCTAACATAAGCCCCCTGCAATCCCCCTCATTCCCCCCATGCCTTCTGCTCTGCCCCGCTGGAGAAGTAACAAAATACATCGTAGTTTGTCCTGCGCCATGTGCTTATGGACAGACTGGACATGACAAAGTTTGACCTCTTGTCCCCATTTTCAGGACATTTACGTGCATCTCTATCCTCTACTCAGCCATCAAGTTTCACAGAACTTACAGGAACTTTATTGTATTGGAGATCTTGCCCCTTCTCTCAAAACTGGTTTACAATTAGCCAAGTGATTAAAAAAAATGAAGACGGATGGGCAGAGGGAATGATCACATAACCCTTCTTTTCACATAACTTAAAATCATTATTGGACCTTTATTAGTGGCATTACAAACTCTGATTACAGCCCTTGTAGTAGCACATCTGTGTATTAACATGTACCTAAATACTGAGGAGAAATGAAAATGAATAAAAGATCTAATCCAAAGCCTCTTGGGCCAAGGGCAATTATTTCATCACCTCTGTGGAGCTTTAGATCAGGCCCAGAAAGAGGAACAAGACTTGGCAGGTACCTTTAATTTGGGATTTATTTTGAAGAAACAAAACAATTTAAAAAAACCCCTAAATTTTCTACAGAGACAGTGTTTTCCACAGTGTTTCTAGGCTCATCCTTGTCTCCTGGGTACAACCACTCTGTGCAATTTTTTTAAAAAAATCCAGAAAATTATCTCTATTAGCATGATGAGTTGCATTAAAGCGAGCAGTTGTGCACTGGGGCAATGTGGGGAAGGTGCTGAGGTGAATGCATTTAAAGTAGCTGTAAACAATGATGCTAAAGGACTGTAACAGATTGCATGTTTACAGTTTTGCTGGCACCCGCAAGGGACTGGGAGGATGTTCTTGACAGTGACAGAAGAGATGGTTTCTGGGGAATATTAGTGTATTGCCTTCCAAGTTTAATGGCTTTAAGGAGTCCAGCCCAGGTGTTTGTTGCAGGGGATTAATCTGACACGTGAAACACAAGCAGCCTCCAAGAGTCTGCTCCACATACTCACCTGGTGGCTTGGGGCAGGGCAAAAGAGCCAACAATCTGGTATTTGTTTGCGTATGGAAATGATACACTGGACGTGACAAATGAGGCTAAGAGAGATGGGTTGAGGGAATGTCAGAGAAGACCTCAGCTTTGCTTCAAGGTGGGGACCCACTTTGGCATTTTTGATATTTGCAGTAGGGTGGTAGGAGCAAAGCAGGTATAAGATGCCCTGACTGTCCATGCAAGTGAGGATGAGGTGCAAACCCAAGATCGACTTCTGCTTCACTTCATTGCGAAGGGAAGGGGGGAAGGCTCATTCTTCCAGTGTCAAGGTTTCCTAGCTTTAGCAGGCCATGTGCTATTAGGAGTAATTGATCTTATTAAGAGCTATTGTCACTTACATCACAGCACTGGACTTATACTGTACTTTGCAAATAGTGGGAAGGATGTGCAAAGGTAGAAAGCAGAATTAGAGAGAAAGCAAGGATTTTCTTGCATATGATTCCTCAACATTTGAGTTTCATCAGATGAAAAGCTCTTCCTATGTTCTTCACTTGAGCATCTGTAGGTGATTCAAAGGAAACTCCTTCCCACTTCATCTCTAAATTTGGCCTACAGTCTTCATATTTCCTTACAAATTCATTTTGAGCAGCAGCAGAAAAGAGGATATTGCTACTGAAGGACTTATAATACAACATGACCCTATGCTAAGGCCAGCAAACCCCTTCTTTAGTCACCTGTCTGCATCCAGTCTTTTCCAGCAGTGCATGAAAATGAAAAAGTCAATGAGAGTCTATGAACTTGTTTGAAGGAATGTTATCTAAAATATCAAATGCCTGGTAGCTTAGAAGAGAAAAGTTAGTGGTCACTGCCCAGACCAGGACAGATATTCCCATGTAAGACACCAGCTAAAATATATCTTTTGGGCACTCACAGAGGAAGCACCAGTATGAAAAGAATTTTTGACAATTTCTCTGATATGGTCCTTTGGGTTCAGTTGAAGCAGGTAGATGAAGTGCCATGGAAAAAATGTGTATTGACCACTCTTCCTCTTGCACCACTTGTAAGGGATGCCAAGAAGACAACAAATCCCAGCTGGTCATCCAACTCGGTTAATGAGCCACAGAATCACACTATGCAAACCCATTGCTCTGCACACATTATTTTGGCTGATGAAATACTGGCAAATTAGTTCAGAATTGCTTGGAGAGCAGAGCTGCAGTTTATTATCAATTCTTCTTCCACCAGCCCTTCCTCCATCACAAGAAGGAACACACAGGCAGGCCTTTTCATATGCCCCAAAGTGTCCGAGATACTCATCAAAATGAACAATTCATCCTCCCAGTGTTGCATGAAGAAGTCCCTGCTCCTTGGCGACTGCATAAACTTCCTGAATACAAGAACATGCATGTAATTACCAGCAGCCCTAAGGTTAGCATAAATCAAAGTGAGAAGTCAGCTGCCAGTGGCACTTCAGATGCAATGCCCACATTTCGAATGGAGCTGAGCTAAAGCAATAACCCCATCCAAGTCCCTGAATGGGCCATGGCTTGTAATGGGCTGGCACAAAGCTACATTATGCCACAAACTGCACCTGCTTCTAGAGCTGCTGTAGCAGCAGCAAATAGAGATGCCACCTGGCAAGATGGCATTTCCTGAAGCCTGCAATGACGGGGCAAAAAAAAAATTCCCAACAAACAGATGGTGCCTACAGAAATGGGAGCTATATGGAAACAACAAAGGGCATTACAGCGACGACAAATACACTGCTCTCAGCCCTCTCTAAACTGTCACGCACATCCTTAGTGGGTGGTAAAGACAGGCCTAAATTCAGGTGCCTTCTCTCCCAGGAGAAAGGGATCTTGTTTTTCAAGTTCATTGCTCCTCAAACTGTATGAAAAAGATTAGAATCACAAAGACTCACTGAGCAGTGTCTGTCCCTCAGCATAAAGACAGCAAAAAATAAAACCCAAGGACTGACAGTGCTAGAAACAGGCCATCTGCAAAGGGATGTAAATGTGACTGTGCCCCCAAGTCATGGCTTACGGTCTTGGAAAGCAGAAACACGCTGACTGAAAGCATGCAATTAGTGCCAAGAAGAATATAAAGTATGGGAATACAAGAAGTGGGGAGATGGTCGAATTTGCAAGAGGAAAACAAAAGTTTGTTTATTCCAATGAATTCATTGCAAAACTTGGAAGTAACAAACAATGAGAGGTGCCTCTGCCGTAGGTTATTGATTCTGACGGTGTCCGGCTCCATTTGCAGCCACCAGTTATAGAATAAATGGCCTGAAAGGAGAATTACTTCCTGACCCACAATAGTTATGCCCTGAAACCTAAGAGTTTATGTCCTTCCCATAGCTCTTGTTTATCTAGTCTTTAAAGTGTTATGATTATAATGCTGGATAGTCCTGTCATCTACTGAAATAACTCATCCTTATTTCCATACAGCCAATTATTTCTTGAGTCACAACCCTTGGGATTTCACAATAGTGTCAAAATAATAATTGCATCTCAAGGATATGAAAGAGTTTTGCAAATCATGGACAAAATCCTGCCTTCCTTGGCAGGAGATGCCCCAAGTTCATACTGATGGAGCCTCCAAAGTAGCAGTCTGGAGACTGAAGTTACCTTCCCAAGGGGAGGGTGGGAGGAGAGACATGGCTATCCAGGTACCCAAGGAGCAACTGGAAAATCTCATGTGTCTAAAATCATCCACAGAAAAGTCAGTATCAACTCATAGGTGGCAAGATACTCTAGAAATTAACCCTGGACCACCATTCTGAAGAAGTAGTCCATTACTTCTTAACCCCTATTAGTGTCATTGCCCTACAATCCCATGGGAGTTACCTGCCCCACACCACACACTTGCAGGCTATGGCCCCAGGACCTTTATGCTGACGAAGCAGAGACAGACACAGCTCAGCTCTGCTCTGCTCACCTTTTGATCCAGTTTCCTGAACTCGAGTAGATCATTTGGGAATATGGCAAAGGGTTGCCTTCCTTTCTTGTCTTATGTTCTAGAGAAGGAAAGCATCTCAAAAGGAAAAGCTGGAGCAACCTGACCAGTTCCAAGGGCTGCAGGTCATGTATTTCTGGTGGTATTACCTGTTCAGAGGGGTCGGTCTCCCTATTTCAGGCAGAAGCTCTTACCTCCCTGCCATCCCTTTAGTGCAGCAGAGAGGAGCAAGAAGACCCAGCTCCCCTTCCCATGTGCCATGACACATTGTTTTGCAGCCTGGAACATTATGGTTTTGCCCAGTTGGCTTTACACTCTGGGAAGTGCCAAACTGGGGAAAACAATGCCAAAAGAAGTCTGCAGAACTGTTAGGCTGAATTCTGGCAAGTGACGCAGGCAGTGTGGTGCTTTGGTGATGGCTGCACGCTGTGCAGGGAAGGGACAGTAAATTCCTGAAGTCCAGGACTCTGGTGTCACTTTGTGCTGTGTTGCCCCTTTGTGATCACTCCATTTCGAGCCCATTCTGGGCACTCACTTGTATGTGTCTTGTCTGGTTTCTGGCTCTGTACTAACCACAGAAATGTCTTTCCTGAAACAGAAAAAAAAAAGGTGAAACATCTATGCCATCATCTCCACAGGCATTAGCTAACCCCAAAAGCATGAACATAAAGGTGCAAAGACCTGACCTAGATATTTCCTCTCTTGTTTTTCCTAGTGCTCTCCCCTTTTGTGCTATGGTTCGTCCATTTTCCATATGTCCAAACATCACTAGGAAACCTTTCAGCCCTCTCTTTCAGCTTCTGCCTAACCATGAAACCAGTTATGCGTGCTTCATACCAACCTCACTGGTGTTACCAGTGGTCTCCTTTTGGTTGGATGACCCTGGTATCCCATTAAAGAGACTGTAAGGATCAGTGTGATATTCACACATCCTGCTTCCATGTGGCATGCTACAGACTATGCATAATAAATAGAGCTACTTGTATCCTCATGTATATATTTTCCTCGTCTGGTTTTCTTTTAACAAGGAACATCCATTTATTGATGTCCTCACTCCCTCTGCATGCCACACACAAAGTCTTTCCGCTCAGCGTTCACACAGACCAAAGTCAGCAATCATCTACAGCTTGGGCTACAGCTTTGGAGAGACATCTCACACTCATCTGGGTAGAAGACCCAACACTGAAGCATTGCTCTTTCCAGAAGGACACCAAAGTTTTCTGCGTCAACTCAGTATACATCTTCCTGGGGAAGTTTCGCACCCTTCCAGAATAAATGCAGCGTGCTGAAATCTGTGTGATCAGCAGGTGAGCATCTCACCCAGGGTTTAAGCTTCTCTTCAGGCAGGGCTAAGCTTAAAGACAGCCTTTGTCTTCTTTTTTTCCCTAAAGACTATTGTGCCCCATTGCTGCTGTGTTATAGCTGCAGGAGGCTCAGCTCAGGCAGCTCCTGTTGTGAGACCAGGGAGAGCAATGCAGCAGAAGTTAACAAATGACAGAACCAAGAAGATTCAGAAGTGGAAAGATGAAGAAAGAAAGAAGAGAAGAGAAGAGAAGAGAAGAGAAGAGAAGAGAAGAGAAGAGAAGAGAAGAGAAGAGAAGAGAAGAGAAGAGAAGAGAGAAGAGGAGAGGAGAGGAGAGGAGAGGAGAGGAGAGGAGAGGAGAGGAGAGGAGAGGAGAGGAGAGGAGAGGAGAGGAGAGGAGAGGAGAGGAGAGGAGAGAGAGAAGAGAAGAGAAGAGAAGAGAAGAGAAGAGAAGAGAAGAGAAGAGAAGAGAAGAGAAGAGAAGAGAAGGGAAGGGAAGGGAAGGGAAGGGAAGGGAAGGGAAGGGAAGGGAAGGGAAGGGAAGGGAAGGGAAGGGAAGGGAAGGGAAGGGAAGGGAAGGGAAGGGAAGGGAAGGGAAGGGAAGGGAAGGGAAGGGAAGGGAAGGGAAGGGAAGGGAAGGGAAGGGAAGGGAAGGGAAGGGAAGGGAAGGGAAGGGAAGGGAAGGGAAGGGAAGGGAAGGGAAGGGAAGGGAAGGGAAGGGAAGGGAAGGGAAGGGAAGGGAAGGGAAGGGAAGGGAAGGGAAGGGAAGGGAAGGGAAGGGAAGGGAAGGGAAGGGAAGGGAAGGGAAGGGAAGGGAAGGGAAGGGAAGGGAAGGAAGGGAAGAGAAGAGAAGAGAAGAGAAGAGAAGAGAAGAGAAGAGAAGAGAAGAGAAGAGAAGAGAAGAGAAGAGAAGAGAAGAGAAGAGAAGAGAAGAGAAGAGAAGAGAAGAGAAGAGAAGAGAAGAGAAGAGAAGAGAAGAGAAGAGAAGAGAAGAGAAGAGAAGAGAAGAGAAGAGAAGAGAAGAGAAGAGAAGAGAAGAGAAGAGAAGAGAAGAGAAGAGAAGAGAGAGAAGAGAAGAGAAGAGAAGAGAAGAGAAGAGAAGAGAAGAGAAGAGAAGAGAAGAGAAGAGAAGAGAAGAGAAGAGAAGAGAAGAGAAGAGAAGAGAAGAGAAGAGAAGAGAAGAGGAGGATAGCAAGAAGTTTCAAACAAGAAGCATTTGAAATTACAAAAATTCAATCATCCAGTTCATGGAGGGGAAAAAAATAATAAGACTTAAAGACAGAAGAGTTGGCACAGGGGCAAATGCAAAATTATCACAGCCCCCCAAATGGATCCAGTCACAATGCCAGATGCAACACAGGAACAGTTCAGATCCAGAACAGAGCTTTCCAGCTCCTATCTGTTTCTGGGATAATCAGTACCATGGGGGAAAGGGAAATAGAAACACTATAAAGTTTATCTAAGGGATGGAAACACACCCAGCATTTGACATGAGAAAAGAAAATGTGCTATCATCTAGCATGTGTACTGCAGGAACGGTCACAGGCCCGGGCGGGGATCAAGGTCTATTGCGCTGAACTGCATGAGTGCACATGGAGAAGCTGAAGTGAAAATACTCTCTCACCATCTGCTCTGACAGCATCTGAACCGAATATGCAAAGACTGATGGTTTGGGTTTTTTCCCCCGAACAACTCAGAAATGAATGAAAAGCCTCCTATGATCCATAAAACAAAATTCAGCAAACATTTTCATGTTTTCCCATCTTTGTTTGAAGCACATCACAGAAGATAAAAGGCTGCAGTCTCAGCTGGTCTAAAACATTATTGAGCTCAGGTGAAATGTTCCACTTTACTACCACCGGAGAATTAGGTTTCTAAAACTTGTTGATCTGCTCCAAAGATGTTGGAAGTTAGGAAAAAGTGTCCTGCTAGAGTTTTGGGCAAAGGCTGCAAGAGAGAAAAGTTTGCACTTCGTGTAATCAAAACAACTGAGCCAGAGAGTGAGAGGAGAGAGGGGAAGAGGATCAGAGAGAAAACCAGATAGACCAATATTTTGAGAGTGGGTAATGAGTTTGGATGTCTCATTTCTAAAGACCTTAGCTTAAAGAAGACCAGATTGTCCCACATGTAAATCAGTAGAGATTCACCGCTGGGATCACCACTGGGATCAGCAACAGGGGAGTAGGTAGCAAACCTGAGAATTAACACGCCTGGTACCCACTCCTGGCTCTGCTGGCTGATCTTAACTGCCTCTGCTTTTCACTTCACAACCCAAGCTGTCTTGACTATACAGCATGATGACCTCTTTGAAGAAGGAATTGCTTCCCATTCTGGATGGGACACCCCCTACCTAAATTTAGACATCAGTAACACAGGTGTCACTCCAGCTTCCCTCGCAGTTGGTGAAGAGAAAGAGGCTTTCTCAGCAGATCAGTTTTAGGTGACTATTTCATGATGTCTCACTCTCTATTGAAACTGTATTGTCTGTACTGTTTCTATTGCCTATAACTCCGATGTAGGCACCTACACTGTAAACTTCAACACTTGACCACCTAAATCCCAGCCTATATGTCTCTGTCTCTGTTTCAAGGAGCCCAGATTCCAGCCAGGACCTCAGTATACAGCAATAATACAACTAATGTTAGATAGATCTGAACACACTGAGGCACTGGGCTCACAGCCACCAGTTATTTAGAGACTCAGCTCCTAACCTGCACCATAGCTAGGAAACCACTGGGAATCAGGGACCTAAATGCCTCTGTGGATCAAGATCCAAATTCCTGACTTACTGGAAGTGTAACAGCAATGAACTTTACCCACCTTCCAAGGGCTTCAGCAGAGTTGTTGTGGTTTCATGCTCCCTCTAACATCCACTGCTGCTGATCTGCTGACCTCAGGGGTCCTGGGATGCAGCCCACATTTGGGGCAGGATGAGAATTGGTACTATGGCCTTTTTCCCGTTCCCAAGAACCAGCCTGTAATCAGAAACTGACAAACCTCAGAAAGTTTGGTGTGCCATCCAAAAAAGTTCACATGAAAATGTTAGGGACAGGAACCAGGATCCAAATCTGCTGAGAGCAAACAGGACCTCTTAGCATAGCAGGGCAGAAAGTGCTAGTAACAACAGGCATTTTGTGGTGTTTCACTTTGAGCCCCAACTGGAGCCAAGGAGCGCAGACCATCTGCAGACGTATTTTAGACTGCAATGAACCTTTTTTTTTCTACATACCAGAATGAAAAAAGGCTGGGAAAAGGCTCTGGGTTGTCACTTGCATCTATTCAAATATAGCTAGTCAGTCACTAATGACAACCTACATTGAGACATGTCCAAAACACAAACCAGCCCTTTGATGGAGGGTTTTAAAAGTCTGAATAATAAGGGTTTGGTTTTTTTTTTCTCTCTTCTCTTCTTTCTTTTCCCCTCAGTTCTTCAGGGTCCCCAGATCAGAAGCAGGAATGCCAAAATACAAGGGGAACTGCCCATCCTGCCAGGTTCCCTCAAAGCCATGAATACTGTTATTCTTCATGTCCCACAGTGTGCTTTCACCGAGGTCTCTGCTCGCTTTAATTCCTTGCTGTCCAACGGGAGCTGTGAGCACACGTGCCTCCCCAGTGATCAAGACAACATGTTAGTTTGCCTGTGTGTTAGTTGTCGCAGCCAGGGATGGGCAAACTTCAGAAAGGTAGTAACTAATAAAGCTGGAATTAGACATCAGCTTGCAGGGCACACAGCCCTTCTTGTACAGCTGAGCTGACATGTTTTGGGGGAATTTAAGTTCTTCTTCAGATCTGGCCTGAAGAGGGACCTGTGTGTCCTACTAGTTGTTGATATATTTCTATCTAGATAAAGTAATCTAATAAAAAATCTCCTCTTTACCCTACAAACTTGTCTCCTCTTTGACGATGAGACTATCAGCTCTCAACCTTTCAGGAACATAGGGACCTTGATTTTGGACCATTGAGACACTGCAGGCTGGGGCACTCTGCTGGTTTCTCATCTCTGCTGCCAAGTCTTCAGTCCAGTGAGAAAGACACTGGCATGTGTCTAGAAATATCTGAGGATTTCTCTTTTTTGCTTTTCATAATCTCACTCATACTTTGATGCAGATACAATTCAGACAAACAGAGTTGTCACATTTTGTGAGAGGGTCCTGGATGCAAGGGGAGCACCGAGGTGGTGCCCCTGCCAATGGATCCAGAAGTCCCCCACTGAAGTCAGAGAAAGTCAAAATCTTCCCCTCCATGGGCCTCTAGAGAATAAGGATCACCTTCAAATCCCACCTGCATTTGGAGGTAAAAACCAGAAGCCAGGCAGAGGGGAACTATAGGGTGGTCTTTGACAGCTGGCTCAGCCAGTGACCGTTTCTGGTAGGATCATCTCAGAATTTCCACCACTCTGGCTGTTTCCTGTAATTGTGTAAGGGAACACAAACAGAGACAGCAGACGCTCTGGCTGGCCTGATAAGATTAAGCAAATTTTTAAATAGCATCATTCCAAGAAAGAAATCCAAATGCCCCAGTTTGTCGTCTTCTCCTTGTACCCTCTCCTTGAGTCTGAGTAGGAAAAGCAAAAAAATTTTAGTATTTTAAGCCTAAATATTTTTAGTATTTTAAGCCTTTCCACTATGCTAGTTAGGAAATGCTGCAAAACTGCTCCAGATACTCAGAGCTAATTGAGCCACTGAGTGCAGGAGAGTTCATTGAACCAGACTGAGCCAAGCAACAAATTATAGCCTGCATGACCTACTGAAGAGTCTTTTCATCTTTATCATTTTAATTCCACTCTTCCTTTTAATTAAACAGTTTATTTTTCAGGATAAAGAGGAAATCCCAAATACCATTACTTGGGAATTTTCAAGCAATTATTGTCTTGCAAAGTCTATCCCTGGACACTCAAGGATTTAATACGGCTCAGTACTGGCTAATGAACCTTTATAGACCCATTTGTAGAACAAATGTAGATTTGTAGGAAGGTCCTATGGACCTGAAGGAAGGCCTGCGTGGACACCAGATCATTTGAAATCAATAATAAGTGGACTTCAGCAGGATCAGGATTAACCCCATTGTTTTTTCCTGAGGGTAGGGAGCTTTTCTGCTGTCACGATCTCATGCTGCAAGGGCATTGCGTGATCCCAGCAGACAGTTAAAATGGCAGTTGGGTAGCTACAATTAATAGCAATAATGCAAATAATTCTCATAGACATCAAATTACTCACAGACTCATAAAAACACATCTCAAGCTGGAAAACAACTTTGCATCAGCCATGTTAAGACTAAGAAATATTGTCCATCTCTTTGTGGCAGACATTCATTAATTCTGACAAACATGGAAAATGGGGCTTCTCTTTCTATCATGATCTGGGTAATGGTCATAAGTTCAGACAAGCAGAACTTTGGTATAAAAACACACATGAGTCCTGACAATTCAACAAGAGGTTTTTCCTTCCACTCTATGCTTCTGTGTCTGTTGCTTTTTCTCCCTGCTTATATTTAGCACACTTAGAAGAACTGCGGAATAAGCTTTATTTTTATCCATAAAATAAATCCAGAGGGAGTCAAAGGGCTGATGAAGAAAACTGAGCAAGGCTGCAAAGGCAGCAGATCTCCTTGAACGCTCTGAATCCAAATCCAGAATCAACAAGTTTGTTAGGAGCAAGCGATGCATGGGCATGGCATGAATGAACTCCAAACAAAGGGTACAGTGGGACATCTATGTGTTAGGCACAGAGGATAATAAATCATAGCTGTACTTACATCATTATGGCCATCCCAAAGGAATTCAGGATTACAGATTAACATATGGAGATATTTTCACCTTCCTCAGAAAAGAAATTGCCTCAGCCTACAATATGTCAAGAGAGAATAACAGAACCACTGCGACCAGAAGTAGAGAAAAAATTTGCACCCAGCTGAATCTAGGGAAAAACTCAGTACAGAATCATAGAAGAGGGCTGAAAACAATCGCAGGAGTCATGTACCACCTTCTGCTGCCCCAAGACAGCAGTCCTGCAGGGAAGGACTTCAGGGTACTGGTGGATGAAAAGCTGGACATGAGCCAACAATGTGCGCTTGCAGCCCAGAAAGCCAACCGTATCCTGGGCTGCATCAAAAGCAGCGTGGCCAGCAGGGCGAGGGAGGGGATTCTGCCCCTCTACTCTGCTCTGGTGAGACCCCACCTGGAGCCCTGCGTCCAGCTCTTGATCCCTCAGCACAGGAAAGACATGGACCTGTTGGAGTGAGTCCAGAGGAGGCCACAAAAATGATCAGAGGGATGGAGCACCTCTCCTATGAGGAGAGGCTGAGAGAGTTGGGGTTGTTCAGCCTGGAGAAGAGAAGGCTCCAGGGAGACCTTATTGTGGCCTTTCAATACTTAAAAGGAGCTTATAAGAAAGATGAGGACAGACTTTTTAGCAGGGCCTGTAGTGATAGGACAGGAGCAATCATTTTAAACTGAAAGAGGGTAGATTTAGACTAGATGTAAGGAAGAAATTTTTTACGATGAGGGTGGTGAAACACTGGAACAGGTTGCCCAGAGAGGTGGTAGAAGCCCTGTCCCTGGAAACACTCGAGGTCAGGTTGGATGGGGCTCTGAGCACCCTGATCTGGTTGAAGATGTCCCTTCTCATTGCAGGGGGGTTGGACTAGATGACCTTTAAAGGTCCCTTCCAACCCAAACCATTCTATGATTCTATGAAGACAAGATCTAAATCCATTCCCACAGATCCCCATAGCAGATCCCACAGCTGACGCTGTCAGTGCATCACTGCCTTTCTACTATTTCTAATATCCAAATTGATTTTCTCCTGTATTTTATGTTCATTGCTTCCTATCTTAGTTTCATATGTAGGCAAAGTGTAATTAAGAAAATAAACCTTGAGGTCTTCATAGTCCTGAATTCTGGAGTGTCAGCCAGCCTAGATCTGATTTTTTTTTTTTTTTGGTAGCCACAAGTTAAGCTAAACATGGGGTCTCAGGCTTGTAGCAAGCAGTCAAGCAACCAGGCAACACTTACCTCTCTTTATTCTGGCACAAACCACTGCGGAAACTTGAATAAATTACACCCTTGGTTTTATATCACATAAGAAGAAATATGGACTGGATCAGAAGTAAAAGACTTCAGAGGAATATTGCTGCGCTAGGGGGCAAAGTCCTGAGCAAATATATCCCAGGACCTGAAGGGGGACATTGCTGGCAGGAGGGAGGAAAGGTGGGCAGAAGAGGAGCTGAAGCCTCTTCTGTGACGCCTGGGACTTTTCCCAACTCAGCCAGAATACCCTTTCTGCAAATATTTCAAGGCCTGAGAAAATGAGGGATGCTATCATTTTAGCCCTCCATAAAAATAGGTGAAGCAAGGGGTAGGGAAGAGACGGTGCTGCTCCATTCAGCTGTGCCTCTTGCAATTACCTGGCAGAGTCCTGGCCTGACCCTTCTCGGTCCGTAATAGGATTTGGCTCCATGGATAGTGACAGCAAGTGACATTTTGATAGCGTTCCTTATTTTATTGTCTTTCAAGGGTATGTTACAGAAATCTACCCTTTTGCTGCTTCACTGGTTTAATGCCCCTATGAACCCTGAATCCCCAAATTATGAAATCATAGACAATACAAAAGGAAGCTTATGAACCATGAAGCAATATTTTGGCTGCTCCAGCAGACATGCATTTGGACCAGCAGCTAATCCTCTTAATAATTTCTCACCACTTCATCTACTGACGCAAACAGAGTGTCTGTCTGATCCTCATAGTAGGATCTCTTGGGCTGTGCACTTCAGAGAGCCTGTAAAAACACAGGGGTTTAATATGCTTAAATCCCCCCCAGCTGAAAAGAGAGCTAGAGAGACATCTCGTGTCACCACGAGAGCCCGTCTATTTTGATTGAGACAAGAGTGGTGACTGTGCTGCATGAGTGCTTGTCAGTGCCTGTCCGGAAAGGTTTGGTAATGATTTCTAACTCATGCAAAAATATTATTCATCTCTTTTGGTGATAGATGCCTGGCACAAAAGTCAAGGCTAAGGTTCACTTCTTTTGTCTAATCCAAACTTCCCACTTTCCCCCTTGTATTTTGGCCTATGCCTCATCCCCCAAGCCGGAGATGCTCCTTCAGGAATGCGATAAAACTTGAAACAAGGACGACAGCCCCAGGGCTGTGAGGCTGCGCCAGTCAGATGGGGCAGGTTCACTCGGCTTTTGGTTTGAAGTCTGCAGCACAGAGCAGCAATCGCTGAGCCCAGGCAGAGCGCAAGTCCCAACTCGATTTCAGCGTGTGGCCAAGCTGAGAGAAATGAATCAGGAGGGGAAGGGTTTGGAAAGGAGTAAGTGGAGGCTGGAACCAGCTCTCCACCTCTGTTTACAAATGTTGCCACTTCAGTCGATTCATCAGGTACCAAAGTACCTCTCTGGTGTCTGCTTCTCCCACACCATCATCCTGGACCAAAGCTTAAAAATTGCATCATCCAATTTTGCCCTCCCGGCTCCTGCCGGGACTGCTAATGTCAGCAAGATGTCACGCCTTTCCACCAGGGTCTTCGGTACCTCCTCTGGAAGAAGTGACAGGACCCTGGGCAGGCATCACTCACTAATTTATTG
The DNA here is from genome assembly GCA_020745775.1 of Theristicus caerulescens. Taxonomy (NCBI): domain Eukaryota; kingdom Metazoa; phylum Chordata; class Aves; order Pelecaniformes; family Threskiornithidae; genus Theristicus; species Theristicus caerulescens. Next base: position 8,837,684 of record CM036563.1, on the reverse strand, counting down.
ATTCTTCCGTTTCACTCTTCTTTGGATAATTCCACTTGTGAAAGCAGTTTGAATGGTGTACAGATTAGGTAGCCCACAGTGTCCCAGTAGGTGCCTGTCTATCACGGTGGCCAATATTCAGTAAGTGATGGGCAACTCAGGGCACTTACTACCCAGCTTTTCTGCCCCAGCTCCCTATACAGAGAAGCTGCTGCGATGCTAAAGCTGCATCCTGTAGCTGGACAGTTTGAATATGGCCCTCCATCAACACTGTCTGGAAGATGTGATGCTCCCTTCAGTCTCTGAAATAGGAAAGAAATTTTCAATCTATCTTCTCTACAGTGGCCTGCGTACCAACCCCCTTCGCATCCCGGGCAGTAAAACGGAGCAACCTGCACCTTTCACCTCAGCCGTCTGCTTTTCATTTTCTCCTTTAACCACAAGCAGATTTCGGCTATCAAGTGTGAAAGTTTAGCAGACCCAGAGACCCCTGCAGAGGAGGAGACCCAAACTCAATGCAAAATTCATTTTGTGCCTGCTGATATACCTGATCCCTGATTTGAAAAAGGGGATTTGCTGAATGTTTTACCCCCATAAAGAGAAAGAAAAAGGGAAGATTTACACTGACAGGAAGGTAGTTAAGCAAATACCAGCAGTACTATAGAGAGTCTCCCTCTGCTTCAGGAACAAAAACCACCTTCTCTGTGATAAAAAACACAAACCATGAAGAAAAATGTGCATGGTTACTGATTCACTCAGCTCAGCGCCAGCTGACCTCTGCTCGTTTTCCTATGTGTTCTGCATTTGCACAGCGCCTTGCACCATGAAAAAATAATAACTTCACTCCAGCTCTTACAGGATGGGTACCAATGCCTTAAAGCCCACCAGCAGAAGAAGGTGAGGGAGAAGTAGGGACACAGGCTGACTGCACAGGCAGGGGTGCTCCAGGTGTGGATTCACATGGAGGTTTCTCACAGGGGGGATCTGTGAACCTGGGAAGCGTCTCCAGCTGGAGGATGCACGTGCATAGTCAGGGCAGCCTTTAAGAGGCAGTGGGTGGCTTCCCAAAGCCAAATCTAACACAGGGAATGATGCAGAGCTTTTCAGCCCAGCAGGAACAGCTCCCTGGGTTGGAAAGTCTCTCCTGGAGTTGTTTCCATCACCCCATGGACTGCTCAGTCCGTCAGGTTGGAGTAGGGTAAACGATACATGGCGGGACAGGTCTGCTCTGAATCATGCACCAGAGCACAGCAGGGAAGCTAATGAAGCAGGGAGCAAATTCTTCAATGCCCAAGGGAGGAACAGATATGTTAAAATACTTTTGTTTCTTTCACAGTCTTCAGTGTCAGCTTTGCTTTCTCCACTCTTATTTATTTCAGTCACTTTATATAGCTCAAAACACCGTTCAGCTGGGCATGTCCATACACAGGGGAGGAAAACAAATTTTCAGGGCGATGCATTTGATTGCAACCCCCGGACACGCACACCTCATGCCCGTGAAAGTGGGGGGGAGCAGAGGGGCCGTCCTCCTGGGAAAGGCTTGTGCAAGCAAGACTTTGGGGACTCACCGTTCACCTCCCACCTGTCTGGTCCCCTTAGGAAAATCTTGCAGACAGGGATAGCTGCTACTACTTGTTTTCTCTCTCTGTGCTTGGCAGCGTCCCACGCATTCACCTTTTGAAGTATGTTCCCAAGGCTATGTTGGCCATATCAGCCATTCTCCACCCCTGGACTCTTTGAATTTGCTGACGGGCTTTTCGTGCTTGGCATACCAATATTTCACAACTTCCATCCAGCTTGAAAGCCACCTCTCTGTTCCTCTTACTCTTGTAATGTGTATGCTGTTCTGATGTTTAAACTATTTACTATTTTTGTGTCTAGCAAGTGCATTGAAGCCTGAATTCTAGCAGTCGCAAGAAAATAACAAAAACAAATATCTCCAATAGTATATCTATGTGTTTCTATTAATCTACAGTCATCTCCTCTGCAATCTCTCCTGCCACTCATGTGTCACTTCTCTGAACTATTAGTTACCGTCAATATTACTGCTGTTAGCATTATCTCTCCAGAAGTCAATCAAGATTAGGGTCTTATCATGCTGGACACTGCTTTTTGCACAAAGGTGCAACTAGTTCTTGGACACTGAACAGAAAAACATGGAAAAAAGTGAAGTGACTTGAAAGGGACTTGGCACAGCCGCTTCTCTTGCTGGCTGGACCATGGCAGCAATGAGCTCAAGGTGTGTGTGAAGGTGCTGTCAGCAGACACAAGTTTGCCCAGGATCACTCGTTTATCAGATCTGTCCTCCTGGTCCTACCTCACCTGAGCTGGGGATGAAATCTCCCCATGCACATGGGATTTCAGAGAATTTTAATTATTCTGTGGAAAAGTTTTAATTTTGTGCTTAAGCTAGCATTAAGGTATTTTTGTACCATAACGTTGACAGAGCATTGCTACTGTGGGTTAGTAGCACATGTTGTATTAAAATAACACCACACGTTGCATTTTAATGGGGATCAAGGGTGAAAAAAGTCTGTTTGGTAAGTCTGTGTCTCAAGTTATTTTGCCATGCAATGAAATAATCCCACATGACTAAATATTTTTTGCTGCCTGACATTTCCTACACTTAACTCCTCCCGAGAACCAAAGGGACTGAAACAGGCAGGTATAAGCTCATGACTGGTGTAGACGGGAAAGATTATTGTAAGAAGCTGAAGCGGCAATGGAGAGGGGGGCATTTATACTGAATTTGCTGCTCTGGCTAATAAAAGTGCTGAGGCATCATGTCAGTTGTCAAACTTACACTGGTCCTTCAGCGACAGTCCTGTGATGTGCACATCCCAAACCAGCACCTCCGCTGCACGCAGTGGCATTCATGAAAACTGTGTTTGCTTGCTCTTCTGCAAAGACAAGACAAATGGCTTGTCTGCAACGAAACAGCTTTGTCACCTGCTGACACGATGGTCCTGAGGGGACGCTGCTCCAACTGCTCCAGGAAAACAGACTGGAATTTGCTGGAGAGGGTGGATGCTGTGGATGCCTGAATGGCAGGCATCACCATTAACTATCCACCCCTGCAGGCTGCACTACCGGCAAAGGCTGTGGCTTGCAACAGGCATTGCCCCTTCAAAAGAGACTCTCTGGCTTGTCTCCTTGGCTCAGACACATCACTTTCCCAGCTTTCCCCCTAAATAACTTGTCTTTGCAACAGTCAGTTCGTCAGCAGCAACAGCCACCTGAGGAGCAGCAGTCCCCTATCAGTCTGCAGAGAAGGGCTCAAAAGCAGCTGTGCCTTCTGGAGCCAGCCCAATTCCTTCAGAGGGCCGTACCACTTGTTCAGATTACCGCAGTATTGACCCACTAATCCCAAATTAGATACGCAGGAAACACAGCAGTTTTCAAGGGAATCTGTGTCTGTGAGTGGATTCCAAGTCACTTGGGAACGTCACCTCTCTAGACCTGTGCTGGTGTGGGGCCACAGCCCCACCAAACATACAAAGAGCCTTAAGTTCATTTCCCTCTGTGTCTCCCCATGCTCACCACATTGTAAATATTGTGCTTATACCCTGCAGCTATTATGAACCTGGGACTTTGTTCTTATAGGTAATATTTTCCTTTCCAAGGACAAACATAATAAGCAGGTTTCTAACCTTCTGGAAATGCTAGGGAATACTCTGTGCTCAAGATAACAGTCCACTGGTGTTGAGTGATGACCGTCCTAAATTGCTCCCTTGGCTCCAGGTTGGGAAACACTCACTGATGCTAGGGAGTTCTAATGCTGGAAGAGTGGCAAAAGCAGGGGCCCCCTGTGGCATCAATCCACCCTGATAGAACAGACATCCCCAAACTTACCCTGTTCAGGGGACCACCTGCAAACTTCAAACAGGGCAAAGATGCAGAATTTTGAGTGGGATATCAAGAGATGGAGACGCGATGCCAGAGACCCTCCCCACCCATGTGGCCATTCAGTAAAGATGTAATCAGCAGATCAGAGCATCTTATGTACTTAGAGAGGGGCTGGCCAGAAACAGCCGGGGTCCATCTGTCAGACAGCCACACACTGCCAGTTACGACACGGCCAACGACATGCCCCTGTTATACACTTTGCTATTTGCTGTACGGAGTAAATGGGGTAATGATCTTGCTGCTGAGTGCTAGAGAGGTTAAGGGTCCTTAGCTGATGGGAAAGGCATATTCTGGAGAAAAAGGTGACATCGCAACTCACTAATATTTGTGAACACTGAAGCAGAACAAAAATTAAAGTTTGGACCTCAAACTAGGAATCTCAAGAGGCAGACAGACTAAGCCTGCCAAAAATCCCAGTTGCTTTGTAAAGCCCCAGTCTGGTGTTAAACTCTTGCCATACCAGGTAGCAATAAACTTACCAGCCATCGTCACTTGAGCTGGGCATCGGGGAGAAGGAAGAGGCCCGCAAATGAATGCTAGGGCTGGCAAGCACCTTGCTGGCCAAAGGAAGCCTTCCCTCAAACCTCATTGAAATGTGAATTCTCCCACTGTGCAAGGCTTGAAATCTGAATGTTTCCTGACGTCCCACACTGCTATTAAAAATAAACCGAAAAGGTTTCCAACAAAGCAGCACATTTTATATATGCCAGGAAGAAAATGAATTAAAAATGCATATCTTTGTTTCTTCCTGACAGTATCCCATTGATGCAAAGCAGCGAGCAAAGTAGAGCAACAATCAGTGCTCTGCAAAGAGGTGCCCATAACCATGCAAGGAGGAGGTTTTGTTCCCCACCCTTGGACTACGTTCACTAATAATCTGGATTTCCATGCATATCTCCCTCCCCACCGTGGGGAAATCTCAAGGCCTATTTGTGTGCAATGGCTCTTGAAGGGAGTAAGCTCTTTAAACCATCCTTGACACTGTGGAAAAATCAGGAAACTTTAATTAAGGGAGCAAAAACAAAAAAACACCCACAAGGCATTTCTGTATTTACTTTCACTAAGTGCAAAAACGAACTTCACAGGAATTTCATCCCACAAGAATTTCCAATATTTTACTATTTGTTTCCATTATGACTTGGGACAAAATGTTGAAATATCAAAGCATTTTCATAGAATGAAGTGTTCCGGGAAGGAATATTTTGTACGTCATTTTGACGTGTTTCAGACTTGAACTTGTACCTGGCTGAGCTCCTGAGAGATTGCCATGCAAGTGCCTCGTGGTCCCAGGCTCCTTTATAGACCAGCCTCAGAACATCCATGACTTCCCACCCAAAATACATCACCAGGTCCCACAGCACAACACAGAAACACAAGGCAGAGGGCAGTAATTCATCATGGGATATGTAGTCCAGCTAATGACTTGGTCTGTCTAAGAGAATGGGCCATCAGATCTTCATCCTGTGTGAGCTGAGCATACATAAATGTTGAACACAGCTGAGCCCAAATGTTTCATTTCAGTATTGTTGGCTTTGTTTATTTTTTAGCATAAAAGATGGACAATTCTCAGCCAGCTGTAACAGTGTCTTGGTCTGTCAGCACTCCAGAGACATCCCCACCTCAAACTGCATAGCAGAACTGCACCCCTGCTGTCTTCTCCATGATGCAGATGGGCAGGAGAGGGGGGCTGTGGTGGCCAGCACTGGCAATGCCTGTCCACACCAGCATGTCCTTGGCCTGGATCCTTTCTGGGAGCTGGATCTGCCCATCTCTTCCCTCCATCACCATCTTCAAGAGATCAGACTTCTAGCTTAAGCTTGTTGCTTAAGCTCTCTTACTAAATCTGTCTTCCTTTTGTGATCATTTGTCCCAGTCCTGCCTCACAGAGTTTTCCAGAGGAGACCAGGCTCAGGGAGCAGAGCAGCGAGTGGGGCCACCAGGAAGAAAGTCACCTTTGGAGGAAAGGGGAAAAACCTCATTCTCAACACAGAGCTGTAACAAAAAATCCCAGTGGTACAAGGGCCCTTGTGTCTTTTTCTGTTGGCCAGTCTCAGCATCAGATCTCACATCACCTGGCAGAAAAGGATGGCAGAACTGATTGTGAGTTTTAATTTTTCAAACATGTCTGGCCTAAGAACTGCTATTGTACATTTTCCACGTCTGATACTTTCTCACATATTGTTTTGTGCTCTCCAACCATTGCCTTTCTGGGAATTCAGGTGACCTGTGGCTTTTGCAGGAATTTCCTTGCCAAACTTCATTCTTCCAGACATTTTTGGTATCAAGAAAAATAAGCCCCACTCCACACACACACCCTTTTTACCTTTGAAACCTCAATTTCTCCTGGAGCAAGCATGGATCAGGAGCTGGCCAGGACCACACACAGCTCTTCTAATATCCCAGCCTGATGAACAAGAGGGGGATGGAGGAGACAACCAGCACACTGTACAGAAAGGAAGGAGATGAAATCCAGCCATCAACAGGAAAGGACTGTGAAGCCCTTGCTCAGATCAAAAAAGCTGTGAAAATGAGTGGAGCTTTTGAGAGAATAAGGACAGAGGCCCATGATCTGCATCTGAGAGCTGTACATGAGACATTCCTGCAGGTGTGAGCCCCATTTTGAGCAGACCGTGCAGGCTGGCATGCCCATTGCTTCCTCTCAGATCCCTTGCAGGTCTCTCCATGGGCCAAACTCTTATGGGCAGCCAGGGACAAAGGTGGCCTTCTCACTGCCGGCTCAGCCCCAAGGCTGGTCCAAGACCCTTGCAGAGGTCCTGGTGGGGTGGGGGTCTGTCCCCAGGGCTTGGCTAGAAATAAATAAGTGTTGCATTCCTGTGGGCTTCCTGGCAGGCCGAGCGATCACACCCTGCTGAGTTAGGATCACAACCGTTCGTTTACGGTGGACTTACCTTCTGATGTAACGGAAGGCTTGATTTCCACTGTAACTCATAAGTCAATACGTCAAAGGCTGCGAGGATGCATCTAGCCAAGGGCTGGAAACGATGCGCTGGACAGCGTTCTTGCAGAAGGGGATTGGTTTGTTCCAAAGGCAGGTCTTCACCCAGCAAAAGGTGTTGCCAGCAAATGCAGCTCCTCCCTGGAGCCCACAGCCCTCCATGCATCTCTTGCAGCAAGCACTTTCTCTAGTTACAAACAAGTCTTGCTCTTCTCAGTATTTTCAGGGTGTAGGAAGACTTTTGATACACAGTCTCCATGGCCACAAACACACTGTGCATGTTGTGGGCTTAATAAAGAAAGAGAATTTGTTATGCTTTCCATCAGATCGTTTCCACCAAGATATGACATTCTCGGGTCCAATTAGTGGAAGCTTTGACTTAAGAAAAGACTGGGAAAGATGTCTGTTGTAGCAAATATCAGCTGATATTAATTGAGAGGGGGCCTTTATCTCCTATAATGATGTGCTAATTCAAACCAGATCAGATTTCTTTGGACACCATGGTGGCAGGCTCAGATTGTTACAAGAACCAGAACTGTTCATATGAGCAGACTCGCCTCGCCTGACCAGACCTAAATCCTGGAAATGCTGTAACCTGGCCAGAAAGCACCTGACTTGCTGACAGGGTAGATTCAACTGGTCCCACTGCTGTGAGGTCTGCCCATTCAGATGTCCAATCCCATGTCAGGCCAGGACTTCACCTCTTTTTCCTTGCCGTAGTGCCAAGAACACTCTGTCCTCCACATTGCAAAAGGCTGAAGCATGTGGCTTTCTTTCCAGCCAAGCATCAAGGAAATCATGAATTCTCAACCTTTCAGTGACCTTTAAATAATGCACAACTTATCAAAGTTGGGACAGATCCTGTGATTTTGCATCACTGCAAATTCATCCTACAGCTGCCCAGCAGGAACTGATGAGGAGTCACTCCATGTGGGGAGTAATTTGCTGGTGTCAGGGCAATAGAATTGATTACTTCCCACTCCTTCAGGAGAATGAAAATATATATTTGTGGCATTGGGTTCAGGGTTTTTGGCTCCAAGAAACTCTTGTCTCAGTTTGCTTGAGACACAGGGTGTGAGTGAAGACACCAGAGAGTCAAATGATGCTTCTCAAAGTATGCGATTCCTTGGGACTGTAGGAATCAGGATTTCCAGAAGCAAAGTCCCCTCACAAACTCCAAGAAAAAAATGTCCAAACACACTTACAGGCAAGGACAACCGCAGCCTGAGCAACCTTGCCTGCTGACTGCTGGCCCCAGCTTTAGGTGGGGGTCCCCTTTGGTAGCCAGTCATGCAGAGAAGGGTTGGCTGACAGATCAGGTAAAATCACTCTCATGATCTGCTCCCTAACTACACTTTGCCAGCATAATTTTTTTTACTCTCTCCCTAATTAATTTGTTATCTACACAGTTGCTTCCTACTTCTGCTCCTAGACCTTACCATAGTCTCTCTTCCAATGATGCTGAGTGCCTTCTTTGATGCTCCATGCTAAATGAATTCTTTCTCTGGAGTCCTAAGTGATACTAGAAAAAATATTTCCTCATATTGTTTTTTGGGATTGCCACTTTTCAGATGTGCTGGCTCCACCATCATAGAGAGGGTCAGTCTGAAACGAGGAACACCTAGTTTGCAGAGGCAGCGCTGGGAAGCAAGAGCAGCATAGATGGAGGAGAAATGGGGAGACCTTGCAGAAACGCTGCCCAACGCTTGAAGGTGGCACCAATACCTCACAGCAGCAACTTCCACAGGTCAATGGCAGCATTTATAAGAAAACTCTGTTTGCCATGTATTTGTCACCTCTGGATTCAGATATGTTGGACATGGCCACAGTATTACAGCTAAACAGAACAGGACATCCTCCAATAACTTTAAAAGCAGAGCCCTTTGCCTCAAATATCTTTTTATCTGTCATGTCTTCCTATATCATCTGCAAAACTGTGAGTCTGTATACAACAGCATCTATCCGCAAACAGGTTCGCTCTTTCTGCATCTTCAAAAATGAAAATAAAAAAAAAAAATCCCCAGCACAGGCACAGAAGCACCAGAACTAATTTTCCGGCAGATGCAAGAGACTGTCAACTAATGTAGGAAATTAAATGTTTAAGGAAATTATAGAATGAAAATATAAACTATTGAATGGGAGCCAAAAAACACAAATTCCATCATTTATCAAAAAAACTCCAAAACGAGCCTGAAATGGTGTGGGGACGGCTGAATGAAAGGCTATATTCACACAGCAGCACTGTTTAGCTTACTTTTTGGACCTTTTCCCTTTATTGATGCTGTTGGGAGGCCCTCATTCCAAAACCTGTAATGCCGTCGTCGTGTTCTAGGATGAGTTACTAAAAGCAACCGTTCTTCTGCATATGAAAACATTTGATTATTTGCATGTTCGGTGTCTTTAATGCCTCTTTTGTGCCTCTGTTTTTAGGGGGGGGAGGCAGATGAGGGATCTTGAATTTCAGCAGTATTCTGATATAAACTTCCTCTGAGAGAGGGAAGGCAAAGAAGAAAAAGTCTTTGCAAGCTTGAAATGGAGTTGAGGAGGGCTGGCTTTCTTGATTTACTTGAAGGGACTGATGAAGGTGTTTATTCAGGATTTGTGGAGTCCTGACAGCCCTTAAATAAAGACTCAGCCCTGAAGTTTCAGCATTACCTAGCATTCCTTGAGCCATGTGACAGAAAATGCCCAATCTGAACCATCCCAAACTGTTGCTGTAGTGGCACAAATACCAGTGCTGCGCACAGGACAGATGAAGGGCTGAGAAAGCTGCTCCATAAGCATCTCCACACAGAAAGGGGTGAGGGTCTGCAGTGCTAGTCAAGTGTTTTGGGGCAGAACATCTTCTGGAGGGTCACAGCAGTCAAGTCCAAGCCTCCATGTGGTCATCTTGGCTCTCTCTTGCATGCACTAGAAGGTTACAGGAAAGGTGGAGGCACCTGGCCAGCTGTAGACATGTTACCAGCATTAGGAAATACTTTAAATACTGTCCAATTGACCTGTGAAACTCGCTGCTACAAGGCATTACCAAGACTCTGGGTATAAGCAGATCATGGCTTGTTCCCTAGCACATTGGATGATGTTGAAACAGTGTCTGGTGCTGGGGGAGATTCTACCCTTCTGTAAATGCAGGCTAAATCTCAGTTAAGACTGGTGCTGAGCTCTGCTATGCAATTGCAAAGGGCTGAGAGCTCACAAATGGCCAGTGGCCACGGCTCAGTGGAGAAGTGGTAATTCATTATGCCATGATAATTCAATTGCTTGTGATTTTCTTCCCACAGCCAGCAGATCTAGCAGAAATCCAAAAGAGAATTGCTTGCATTTACGGCTAACAAGATTAGCTGGTCATAAGAGCTAATATTAAACAAACAAAAAAATAAGAGGTTTGGAAGAAATAAAAATCCTCAGGGTTTAAATCAGTGAATGGGGATTAGGAAGAAATTTCTCTGAGGTTCAGTTATTCCTAATCTCTTGCGGCTTGTTACATCTCCTGCCAGAGCCTCTAGCCTTTGCCCAAGAAGTACTGGCCTAGACAAAGCACTGTCTTGCTTCACCATAGGCAGGCATGGGTCTGCAGAGGACAGCCAAAGGAGAACGCCTTGTCCCCATGAACCCCACGGTGGTCCTCGATCACTCAACACCATCTCTCTGCATCCCATTTTTGACTCATCAGAGTTTGGCACCAGAGCTCAAGATTGACCCGCCAAGGTGCTCCCACAGCTCTGAGCCGCCCTGGTTTTCTCAGTCCCTCTGACTTGCTCATTTAACACTGCTTTTATTGGAGCTTTTATTATTGGTGAATAAAGAGCCCAGCTTTGCTTTCCTGGGCCAGCAGCACCATCTGCAGCCTTCTCCGACATGTGCAGTCTGCTTCTGCCTGTGGGAACATACCTCCTCCTTCCATCCGCAGCTGAGAAAAAAAAGAGACAAAAATAATTTACACATGTTAGGGTGGAAAAGAGAAGATGGCAGACTGAACAGCACCTCTGGGGCTAGAAAAGCTAATATATAGTCATATGCAGCTGGTGTATTGTACTAAAAGAAGGGAGGTAGGCTTTGTACAGCTAGAGGCAAAAGGGATGTGATGTGCAGCTGACCATGTTATCTGCTAATACACGGTAGCACTGCATGTTTTTGGAGGAGAAAGCTCTTCAGCCAGGGGGTATATGAGCCTTGCATACTGCTTCCATGATATGAAAGCGGGGAAGCAACTCGGGCAGACTTACAAAAACACCTGGTGACAGAGCCAGGATCGGAGTCCGTGGCTGCTGCTTACAATGTCCCAGCCAACAGCAGGGTTGTTGCCACTTTTCCAAAGGCAAACAAAGAGGGTCACTGCCTTCAGTGTCCTAAAAACATCCACCCAGCTCAGAACAAGGGCCCATGGCACAGTCCCTCCATGCACCTTGACATGCGCTGGCACTGTGCAGTGTTTCCAGGGACCGCTTACAGGGCAAACTTATAACCTGCAGCAGAACCATAGGAAATCACTCTAACATGCCACTGGAAGAGAGCGGGAGAAACCCAGGGCATAGCCTCTTGCAGACCTCTGCAATAGAAAGGAATTTGTTAGATAAATCTTTGAGATAATGCTAGCAAGCAGAGCGTGCCCCATGCTTGCAGAGGAGAGCAAAAGTGAAAAAACTACTTTCCTCTGTCTTCTGGCCTAGGGGAAAACCCTTCCTCGTGCCCCATCACTTTAAACTCACCAGGCTGACCTTTGAAGCACTCAGCTGGATAGGGGAGCCAGTACCCTAGAAATGAGCATGGGGTAGTGTGCTGCCTTTCCCCAAATGATTTGGAAACATCATATCCTGAAAAATGGGTTAGCCAAAGCACTGGTGTTTGTGCAGGAAAGGCCAGCCCTGCATGGCCTCGGTGCTACACGCCACCACTGAGGACGTTACAGCAGCTGCGTACATCTGCATCATGATACACACAGAAAGGCGGGAGGAAGAGCTGGGTGCACAAGAAAATGGAACAAAACGTCCTAACCTATCCTGTCTGTTTTTGCAACAAATCTGTGTTTTGCTTTGCTGTTACAAGAGCCATGGACCAGCGAACTCAAGGGAACAGATAGATTTCTCCCTCGCCTCCTCTTCCTTCCTCTCCTCTGCAGAAAACAGGATCTGCTGTACTGGCAACAGCTGAGTTAGGCCCCACCAGCACTTGTCAAAAAAGCTCTCTGGAGCACAGATTGTACCTTGAGGCTACATCCACACTAGTAACCTAGACGAGTCCAAGACACAGCCCATAGTCCCACGGGTGTCCATGGCCTCCTACATGATGCTAGGACACAACACGGCAACATGGGCCAGGAACTGCTTTCCCAATAGGCAGTTTGGATGAAACCCTCTGCCACTCCCGAGGAATTGCTTTGAACACTTTAGGGAAAGCTGCTATATGCAGTAGGACACCGTGGTCTCCGGTACTCAGGAGTAGCAACAACCAGGTCCCAGAGGCACAACTGCAAAGCAAAAGTTCCTGGCAGGAGGGAGCAGAGATTTCCCAGGAGATGCTGAAATGCCAGGACCACGTGTCTTTGATCTTGTCCACTCTGTCTCTCTCTCTGAGTAACCAGGGACTGTATGGGAATAAATCAGCATATTAATGGGGATGCTAATTGCAGCTGAATCTGGGATGGACTAGAATCTGCACATTACTTTTAATTATTAATTCTACAGCCCAATATGAACCACACTTGGAACAATTCATGAGAGCAACTATTATTTTAAAGATCAACCATCCTTTCAACAGCTTTGAAATTTAGATTAAAACATGAAGGCAGATAACAGGGCAGATCCCAATCTCTGTATCATAGCGTAATCCAGACTACCTCCCTTATACTGGAGGAGCCATTCAGAGTTACTGAGGTCAGGATAGGGCCCTGTATTTGAAAATGTGCCTTTTTAATAAGAGGCAGAAATACACTTGTGTTCCATTTCTCCTTGGCTGAGCAACGCTGCAGTGATAAGTAGTTGGCATTTCAATGCCTGTGTGCAGCGACCACATTCTTGAGTAAGCACAGACCTATGAAGTGTCTGTAACTATGAATCCTACATATTGGGGTGTGTGTATATATATGTGTGTGTGTGTGTGTGTGTGTGTGTGAGAGAGAGAGATACGTATGTGTGTGTGCTGCTTTGTTACCACTCCTCCCAGTGCAGAGGAGTCAGGGGGCTTACCAGTTTTCCCATTCCAATTTCCCTAGCCCAGGAGGGCTTCACAATGGGGTTTAAACACTTTTAGCTTTTTCTTTTCTTTTTAGGCAGCTTCATGAAGGAAGCCTAGAAGAAATGAAATGTTGCCTTGCACCCACAGTGTTATACATGGCCCAGAGCCTTGTCTTGCATCTGCTATCACTGAAGACAGCATGAGTGAACCAGTATCAAAGATCTTTCCCTTGTGGAAGCCTGTCTCAGGAGGGGATGATCTACAGCCACAGTCTGAAGGTTAATGCCTCTTACAGGACTCTTTTGCAGGCAAGAGAAGAGGTGAGAAAACAGGTAATGGATCTTCCCCACCTCCTTCCAATCTCTGCTCATTTGCTTCTTCAGGCTGAGCTTCCAGCCCTTAAGGTGTCTTGCAGAAATGAGTTCCAGAAATCATACCAGCACTCCTCACTCAGCCCACTATTTTGTATGAGTTATCCCCAGGCTTTGGTTATTTAGTGTAGTCTAAGTGTCCACTCTGCCTTCTCTTGTCAGTCCATCCTCCTGCCAGTAGCTTTTTTGCCCCCTTTATTGGTTATGGTGCCATTCTCCAAAGAGTGAGCATGTACCCTGCTGGAGATCAGGCCAGCCACCTGGGTCTCATCTGTCAATGCAGAATTTTGGAGTTTGCATCGACTGAGTATTTCTTGAGCTTGAGATACTTCCAGTTACAGAGAAGCTGCAATAGCCCTTAGGAAATAATTTTAATTAATCACACAGTTTCCTCTTTTTCTTTCCAATAAACCCTCTGTAGGTCCAAAAAGCACCTCCTTCGGGTCCTCTTCTGCCTTTTTGGTTGCCTGAGGTCTCAGCCCCAAGGCCAGACGCGGTGCTCACTGGCACAGAAGCAACAGCCAAAGCTACTCCCTCCAATTTCTTCAGAATGGCACCGGCAAGAGGCCACTCCAAACCCCTCCTTCCCCCATCCACACATGGTCTTTTCTTCATGGCTTTCTGTGTTCATCCTGGGCACTTCATACCTGCATCCATCCTGAAACATTTGCCTGGAAAATAAGCAGTGTGGCGAGTTTCAGCATTATAGCTTATTCTCATTTCTTTCTGGGGCTTTGTTCAGGAGAGAGTGGAAAGCTCCAGGGGCTTCTGTCTTGGGTCACAGCTCAAAGCTGAAGATGATTTAATTGTGGCAAAGCCCAGAGCCCTTATAGAATCTTAATTTGGGATATTGCTCTACTCCTAATAGAAAGGCTCAGAGACTAGGTCCAGGCATGCACATACTTCCTTCTATACTGAATTTAATTTATGGTGTGTTGTCATATAAAGAGCTGTTAAATGGAGTGCTAATCTTCTTCTTTAAGGGGGAGCTGTAATAACACAGGGGTATGAACAGGCTTGTGCACTTGAATCAGCTAAGTTGCATCTCTCCAGGCCTTCTCCCCCATAGAGAGTCAGGGTGGGAAGTGAAAACTGGTTAACAGCCAGCTGACTATGAGCCAGCAGTGTGCCCAGGTGGTCAAGAAGGCCAATGGCATCCTGGCTTGTATCAGGAACAGCGTGGCCAGCAGGACCAGGGAAGTGATCGTCCCCCTGTACTGGGCACTGGTGAGGCCGCACCTCGAATACTGTGTTCAGTTTTGGGCCCCTCACTACAAGAAGGACATTGAGGTGCTGGAGCGTGGCCAGAGAAGGGCAACGAAGCTGGTGAAGGGTCTAGAGCACAAGTCTTGTGAGGAGTGGCTGAGGGAGCAGGGGTTGTTTAGCCTGGAGAAGAGGAGGCTGAGGGGAGACCTTATTGCTCTCTACAACTACTTGAAAGGAGGTTGTGGCGAGGTGGGGATCAGTCTCTTCTCCCAAGTAACAAGCGATAGGATGAGAGGAAATGGCCTCAAGTTGTGCCAGGGGAGGTTTAGATTGGATATTAGGAAAAACTTCTTCCCCAAAAGGGTTGTCAAGCACTGGCACAGGCTGCCCAGGGAAGTGGCTGAGTGCCCATCCCTGGAGGTATTTAAAAGACAGGTAGCTGTGGTGCTTAGGGACATGGTTTAGTGGTGGACTTGGCAGTGCTGGGTTAACGGTTGGACTTGATGATCTTAAAGGTCTTTTCCAACCTAAACAATTCTAAGATTCTCAAATGCATATTTTCTGATACATTAGATATGCATGCACAGGAAAACTGGTTCTTTAGGTTTGTGACATGCAGGTATATGCAGAGTCTGGCTTTGTTTCTTTGGCAGAAACCTTATGGCTGAATGAAACATCCAGCTGGGTCCGGAGAGTCCCCAGGGACCCCAGAACAGTGGTCCTCAGTGAGACTGGTGCAGGCACATAGGGCACAGTCCCATGGGGACATGAGAAGGGAAAGGCTAGAGAGCAAGAGGAGTGCTAGGTTGGCTCTGGATTCCCCACCAGCAGTCTAACCTCCTCACAGAGCTATTTGGAGGGAGGTTTCAGAAGATTATGGGAGTCAGCCTTGTCTTGGAGCATGGGATTGCAAAAACCAGCTTTGAGTTTCCCCCCAGCCTTGCTGGGGCTGTGATTCATCCCATCCTAAACAAGGATGCCAAGCAGGATGAGTCCCCCTCTGGAAATGCTTTTCACTCCCCATTGACCAGGCAAGGGGCAAGACAACTAACTCATGTCAAGCACGTACCCCACTTTTTAAAAGTTATGCCCAGCAAGACTAACCCCTCCCTCTCATCCTCTGTGATTGTGGAAGGACCCTCTAAGAGAGATGTCAAAGGAGGGGGAATGTGTCAAATTCTGGGTGAGGACACAAGCCCACTGAGATTTTTAGCACCAGAAGGGGTCTTTAGCAGTAAGCCTCAGGTCCAGCAGTCCCTACATGGCTGTGGGAAGATGTACATATCACTTGACTCCAGCTGGAGGTTTCTCCATGCTTCAGCTTCAACATGGGCTGAAAAGTCTCTGATTCCTAACACCTCCCCAAAGAAAAACTTCAGCTGCTAAAAAAAATTAAGCAGAAGGACCTCACGTCCAACCACGGCTTCAAGAGCTCGCCCTGCCACAGGAATGGCTGGAGAACAGGCTCCCTCCTGCACCCACCCCACAGCTTCCCGCAGTCCCAGCAGCTCAGGACACATTCACAACACAGATGTACCCTGAGCACTCCACCAGCAAAGTGCGGGCTGAGCTGCCCGAGCGCGTGGCCAGTGATTTAACTGGGCAAGCATGCTGTAAAGTAGCAAATAAGTGGTTCAAAAGTAAATAGTGGGTTTTATATAGTTGTTATATTTATTCTGCTGAAGTGTTTTGATGCCAGATCCAGGGGGAAGGGGGGAGGAGAAGTTCAATTCGCATAATGGGAGCTGGCTCCAGTATAAACATCCTTTCAAGCTTTGTCAGTCACTGTTATAAAAGGGGGTGGCAAGGTGGGTTAACACGCCAGCTTTTCAGTCTTGCAGATTTATGTTCATTTCACAGCCACTCACTGATTGCAGCTCTCACTAGTTTAACATGAACTTTGACATGGGGCTCTGCTCCTCAAGCTGCAGCCCCTACAGTCAAGTATGCAGGTGAGACGCTCAGCTCATGATGAACAGCAAAAGCTTCAAGACATCACAGTGGGGCAGAAAGGCTCAAAAAAAATACACAGTAAGAACCCCAAATTGATTATTTCTTTAGACTCTAAGAGTTTTTCAGTGCATCCGGAAATTTCCTGAATCATGATACAGGTTTAAACAAATGGGCAATCTCTGCTGGAACAAAACCCCCACCGGTGTGCCCAGCACTCCCTTTGGGGAGAGGCTGAGAGAGGGACCAAGGCATGCGCAGCAAATGCTGGTTGCATCCTGGTTGCAGCGATAGGAAATGCACGCATGCGAGGAGGGCACTTTTTCCATAGGCTGCAGTTTTAAATATTCATGAGTTGGCAGTTTTGGATTCCTCAAAACCACAGACCTGACCAGGTGCTGTTTATAATGTTTATCAACATAAACAGCCAAAGGTAATGTATTGTACTGCAGGATATTATACCTCTTTAAATGAAAGTCAGTTTAATTTCTATCTTCTTGTATGTCTGTCCCCTGTGATGATGATCTCTGCGATGAAAATCAGGGCTTCCCTCTGAGATTTCCACACTGCTATCATTTTACCACAGATACAGTGGAGAGGGCACAGGAATGATGCTATTTGAACGCATATGCATCCTATCCACCACTACTGAAAGCAGAAGTACCAATATACAAAACCACCAGTCACACAAACCTTAGCTGGTGAAGCTTTTCTCATGACTGCTGGTATTTCTGCAAGAAGAAATACAATAAATACAAACAGGCTCCCATTTATTGCAAAAGCAAAGCTTTTAACCAATGGCACTATGCAGCACATGAAAAAAGTCAGCAGAGCTAAAGATCCTAAAAAATTTACCCAGGCCCAAGTCTACACAGTAAAGCACCATGGGATTTTAGTTCCATTTAAACCTTTACCGAAGAGGTATAGAAGCAAGTGCCTAAATTATAGCACAGGCCAAAAGAAATATGACAAAAATATGTGAAAGTCAATGGAAACGCACTGGGAGTCGAAGGGCTCGCTGCCCAACATTGGCTGCTCCCTAAGAAATGGTTTCTTCTTTTTTTCAAATGTGCTACAGAAGCAGCCAAAGAAAACCTGTGGGTTTTCATAAAGAAAACCAATGAGAGCAAACGTCTCTCCTCTCCTCAGTGCTCTCACATGAGAAGAATTTCACATTCAAAGCCTCGTGATAAATTTTTCACATCAGGTGCCTCCTTCACCCTTTGGCTGGCAGATCTCCAGCCAGGCTGCCCACAGAGACATCAGGCTGGCCAGACATTCGTGCCCTGTCTTGCCTAAACAAGCCCTAGGTGAAGGTTTAAAAGAAGCTGCTGCTTAAGCACAGGAATAATGGGAGTCTGCTGAGCCATAAACTACTAGCCCCAGTTCCTCTGCTCTCCTGGACAGGTTCAATGGATAAGAGGCATCACGGGCTATCCTGGAGCCATGCACCCACTGATTGCCTTGCTGGTGGTGCTCACTCAACATGCGTGGACACTGGGTGCTCCCTGCTTTCTCCTGGGTGGGTCCTCTCGTTCTGTGGGCACCCAGACACAGAATGAATCTCCTTGACCAGATCTGCCAGCTGCATTCACAGCACGGTCTTACAGCAGCAGAGACACCTCTGCATCTTCAGAGAAATCCCATTAGCTACGACACATGAAGATGTGGCTCTGTGCTTTTTGGTGGCTTAGTAGATGCCATAAACAACACAGAAACACACCTCAACAGAGGCTGGTCCTGTGGGCTGCCTGACTAAGTGTGTTGCCATTGACCTGGCAGGGAAGAGGACCAACTCCATACATCAACATGACAGATCCAAAGTCTGGGAGCAAAACCCAGCGAGTGGTGGAGAAGAAAGGAGGAGGAGAGCTGCTTGGTGTGCACCCCATTGGCACCCCATGCAAGGGCTTGAAAGCTGTACCCTCACTGCAGCGCAGACAGACCCAAGTCAGAGGTCACCAATGTGGCAACAGCTTCCTCTCTGTCGTGACAACATTGTAGATAAGCGAAGGGGGAGACACATGGAGACGTGACGCTGCTGCAGTGGGTCTGTGAGGACGGGTCTTACCCTGAAACAGCCCCCTTCCAGCCCTGCAAGCAGTGGGCTTTGGAGATATGCAGGAAAAATGATCTGACAGAACTGGGACATTGCTGGAAAAGTAAAAAGGTGTCACCAAATGACTGCTGCAGCAGCCTTGGGTAGCAAATGGATGGTCAGATCCTGCAAACAGCAGCTGTCTGATGACAGGAGGAGCCCAGGTTTCCCAAGGAAAGAGCTCAGAGAAAGGAGCAGGAATCCAGTGTATCCATGCCTTGAGTTGTAGCTACAACCAGCACTTTGACAATTAACTCTCCTTATAATGATTTGGCAGCATTTTTCATGGCTCTGAGTCCTTCAACGGTGTTGCCTACAGTCATGAGCTGACTGCATCATTGCAGAGCCCTGGAGACTGACCTGCTCAGCCATGGGGCCAGATCGGAGCTCGCCACCTCACTCTGTGCCATGCCTCCTCTGGGTCATAAACTACCCCAAACCTGAGGAACATGGTCCGACCACACAGAGCTCCCTCCTTTTCTGTCCTGAACATGATGAGACCAAACACTGCACCATCAGCGTAAAAATATTGCTCCTAACACAGAGAATAAGGAGGAAATGAACACAGGGGCTGTAGCAGGGTATAGCAATGCTGACAAAATTTCATAGACCTACTTTTTAAGTTAGGTCAAAAAGAGAGGCCAAGGGATAAAGCGTCAAGGAAATGGGTATAGGCAGAGGGAAAAGAAATGAGCTTTCCACCTCCACATCTAGAAAAGACCACAAAACAGGGTCAGGTCATTTTAGGGAGCCTAAGATATAAAATTAAGGTAAAATCAGAGTGGAGTCTGTCCAGAAACAGAGGGGTAAGTACAGCCATTCCCTATTTGCAATAACACAGGTTTATATGAGTGACGAGCTGATGCAGATGAGCTCTGCCCTGAGCAGCGTCCTTCCTACTGACCCTCTGTCTCCACACTGCAGTGGGACCCCATCTCCTCACATTTGGACCCCTAAAGTTTGGGCAAGGCTTAGTCCTCACCCACTGGCACCCCAGGGACAGTCCTTAAGCTCTGCTTATCACAGAGTCACAGCACAGCTGTGGTGGGAAGGGATCTCTGGAGACCCTCTCGTCCAACTCCCTGCTCAAGCTGGGCCAGCTGGAGCAGGTTGCTCAGGACCTTGCTGGCATCCCAGTTCGTCTCACCAGCACAAGATGTCCACGTTTGGGGATGGGATCACTCTCTTGCTGTCAGCAGGGAGTTCATCATCCTCAGGGAAGCTCCTGGTGGACTGATCTGCAGCCCCAGATGGAGTGGTCCTACTGTGCTCGGGACACATGCAGAAAGGTGAAATATAATGCCAGTTAAAATCTCTGTCTTCACTGCAGTTTTTGCTCTCTTTCTTTGGGTTTAAAAAGAAAAATCTCCACTATAAAGCACATAAGTTACATCAGCCTGTGTGTCTATAAGACGTGATGATGGAAGTTGGGCCAGAGATGCTCTGGGGCAATGTGTTAGCAGGCTAACCACGTGGAAATGAAGCAAACCACTGCCAGGACTCCTGGGAGTGATGGATTTCTAGAGGGAAAAAAAAAAAAAATTCAGACCAATGTGAAAGCAAGCACAGTATACATAATGGCCTGGTGATGGGATAAAGTGGAGGAAACAAAAACACAACCAATTTTACTGTCTCACTGTGATGAAAATCATATGAATTGAGTGGGACATTGGAGAATGATGTCCAAAGGAATGCAAAGGCTGAGGAGTCATTTGATGAGTGCTGGGACTCCAGCAACTGGAAGAATGAAAAGAAATGTAATTGTTTGGAGGTTGTTTGGTTGGTTGGGTTTTTTTCACTTGAAACCAAGGGATGGAGGACAGAGTAGAGACTTCTGCTCCACAGCTGAGAACTTTGGCATCTGCATACAAACTGGGAAGCATAAATGCTTCCTGGCTCAAGAGAGAGCTCTTCACAGGACCCAAGATTTTCAGGAGGAATTACTGAGGGCAGCAGAGCTAAACCTCCGAACAGCAAGGCCAGCAGAAATGTCCAGGGAGAGGATGCAATTGGCAACCGCTCGAGCTGAGCAAGTACACAGCTTCAAGCAAAGGGAGGCTGGGAATCAGGGCGGAGAGATGAATGGGGAAATCATCTATCACAGGGCAGTGCAGTGATGTACAAAAGAAAAAAGTACTTAAATTCTGGAAAATGGCTTGGGGGAAAGAGGCTTACTTCGTGTCCCCAGCTAGTCCTTCCTTGCCAGAAGACAAGCAAGAAAAAAGCAGTTTTGGTGACTGAGGCTTTGGGGCTCTCCAGTGTAATGGCAGGTGTCCGAGTAGGTCTCAAGGATGGGTGAAATTAGACAGGAATTAGAGGATTTTCCCCTCCAGTCCTCTCTCCTCCATGTAAAGATGTTTTTACTCCAGGAAAAGGATAAGTCAAGGGAGAGGCAATCCTGAACCATGGTTCTGAAGCTGTGCTGCCTCCCCCATGGAAGGGAGCAGAGCGGGACAAGCGGACCTGATGTCCCCAGCATCCTGGGCACTGAGGGAAGAGCCTGCACCCTAAAGAAAATGTAAATATGAAGCATCTGAAGGCTGACAGCTCTCTGAACATATACTCAGAGATAACTCCCAAAGAAGTGTCACAGAGAGAGTCAGGAACCAGCAAACGATGCCCTAAGCAAGAGATCAGCCCTAAACTACTGCAACAGTGCAGAGCAACCAAGGACCAGAGTGGGGAAGAGGCGTAAGGATAGCTCAGTGCACAGCCAGCAGCCCCCAGGGCCTCAGGCAAGGATGGGGGACATCCCCATGAATGGGTCCAATCTCTTGGCTTCATGAATGTGGACCCGTGCTAACTCTCCACCACACCAAACATGAGACATGAGCCTGGCTGACACAAATAGCCAAATATCCCAGGTGCTGCTCTTCAGGTACCCCCAGACAACCACCTAAGGAGCTGGTGGTGGTTCCCATCACTCAGCTGGCTGTGTCCTCCCCTCCTCAGATGTGCCTGCTCCAGGAGACCTCCCAAACTCCCACATTTCACAGCACACAAGGCCAAAATAGCAGGTGCCAATTTCCTTAGCATCCCACACTAAACAGCATCACACTGCAGAGGAGCAGTAGCATCCTAAAGCAAGAGTCATCCTAAAGTCATCAAAGTAGTCACCCTAAAGCACAAGCGTGACCGTGCCCTTTGCCCATTTGGTCCTCATGGTACCTCAGCTGCGGCATGTCAGACTGAGGACCATGGCCCCCGGCATTGCTCAGCCACTTGCTGGCAAATCCAAGGCAGCCCCATCGCTGGATGGCAGGGAATGTTTTAAAGCATATTCAGCTTTGTTATTTGACAGTGGCTTGTTATGCACATTACTGTATAAAGGTTTTTATTTGTTCATGTTGTTGCAATGTTTATTCCCCAAACTCTTTTAATAGTGAGCTTTTGACAAAGTGTTTTCCCAGCAGTGGGAACTACATATACAGCACAAAGCAAACACTTGCAAGATAAACATCCTTCACATCCCGTGCTGGTCCTTACCCCTCGGAGCTCACCATTACCTCCCTTGGAGCAATTCAGCACAACTTAATCAAAGTTAAAAATGATACTGTGTGATTTTATTTTTTGTACTTGCTCAGTGAGCTTTTATTGGCAGCTGCTGCCAGGATCTGGGACTCTGCCAAATTCCCTGGTGTTATTGCTTCAGTGTGGACAAACAAAGAAAGCTATTTAAAGTTTCTTGGACGCAAATAAGGTAAAAACATAACAAAATAAAAAACAATGTGTAATTATTTGTTTCCTTTATGAAGGGCCTCCTTTGGAGTCCTTTGAAATCAGTTCTGGTTTCCACCTATGAAAGTCACCCAAGTGAATTATTTAATATTAATAGACATTCCTGAACCAGAGTGTTACAACCAGAGGCACAACACCCGGGGGAAAAGGCTATCTACCTTTGCCTTTCATATTACGCTTCCTGAGCCAAAATAATAACTTTAGCTCCTTGCCTTTCTCAGTAACATTTGTTGCTTCTAATCGTGACTCAAAAGAATTTTGTATTTAAATTATTTAAACACAATAATATTAACTAAGAATTTGATATTAATTAAAGATTAAGGCCCCCATCAACAATACCTGCCTTTAGGTGCAGTGTTGATCTCCTGACCTTTGGTGTTTCTGCACCAGGGCTGCCACCGTCTCGTGCCATTTTGCAGGCAACCATTGCTCATGTGTGACACTGAGGGCCTTGTCACCTTGTTAAGGTCACTGCCATTGCACTGGGTCCTTCAAGAGTTAAAAAGTCAGAAACACAAACAGCACTGCTGAATGCACAGTCCAAAATTCATCCCTTTGCACAGAGCAGCCTCTCGCCCCGTATCCTATATCAGAGAGAGGTGCAGGGAGGACAGGAGAGAGGGAGAAGGAGAGGGAGAAGGGGGCAGAGGGACAGAGACAGAGGAGAGAAGGAGAAGGCAAAAGGAGAGGACAATCTCTCCCTGTTTGACAAGGCTATTTGGCAGTATTTTGGAGCCAAAGTGCCTCCTGTCAACAACACACACAATGTGCTTTTGAAAAGCAGAAGTGTACATGTGGTTCCTTGGCAATTGGAAATAATAGTCAATATACAGACAAACAGGTTTTGGAGCATGTGGTTTTTGAACTCCCAAGAAACTGCAGCTTATCTGTTTTTTTTCAGGTCGCCTCCAATTTATTATGCAGAGTCAGTCGCTTGCTGGTGTGCACAGTCCCAAGTCACAATAAGCATAAGAAAAAAACCCACCCTCTCTCCCAGCAGAAAAGTCTGACAGCAAAAAAGGGCTAAAAAAAAAAAAGCTTCTTGTTTTCTCACCAGTGGCTGCAAAAAGGAGATTAGGGAGGAAATAAAATCCCTGTTTTGCTTCTCCCTCTCACTCAGCAAGTTTTGGCCTAAGAGAGTCTCTTAGAACTCATTTAAGGAGCTTGAAAACTCCAAGTATAAGTAAAACTCAGGTCATTTCCAAGAATTTCTTGGGCTCGGGAAATGTCTGAATTCCCACCTGAAACAGAAAGCAAGCGGTGAGATGTCTGCCTTCCTTGCTAGACTGCCTTCCCCACCCTTACTCCACCCTGGCTCAGCACGTCTAGCTGCACCAGGACTTGTGTCTGTTGCCTCTGGAGAGCAGACATGGCCAGCCTGCCCGGGCTGGCGGCCATCTGCCCGAAACTGCCTGTGCCCGTGGACACACCATGCGCTTTGGGCAGCCATGGGGACATGGGGACACAGGCTGGAGACCACAGCGCCTCGGACCCTTACTGCTGCAATTGGGCTTCCTCCACTCTTGGAGACAAAGATACCCAGCACCTGTGGCATCTCTGCAAGGGACGTGCCCCAGGACATGCGTGGCTCTATGGAGCCATCCCGCAGCTCATAAAGATGCTGTCATTCTAACAAGGTGGGTTTCTTAACCCCATATATTTCTGTGCGAGGAGGTGTTGGCTCTTCACTGCTTTTGTCAGGATGGATGTGACTTGGAATGGGATGGAGGGAAAGAATTGGGACTTTGCCCCATGGAGCTCACGGCTCATGTGTCAGACCCTCAGTCAGGTAGACCATTTGAAGGGAAAACTCCTGCGTGTGTTCTGCAGACCTTTAACATGGCCCCAACCTGCCAGTCTTTGAAAGTCACAGTCCTTAAAACCTTCCTGCAATTTTTTTTCTGCTCCTGCTGTGACCCATCAGCGGCTCTAATCCAGGAGGATTTCTTGTATCGCCTCACTAGTTCTCTTTGTAAAGGAGAGATCATCTCTCCACTGGCCTAAAAAGAAAGCCGAGTTGGAAGTCATCTATTGATCCATCTGCAGAGCTGTGAAGAAGGAGATGAAAAGGAAAGGAAAGGCAATTTGCTGTGACACCAGGCTCCTGGCCTGGAGAAGTGCATTTTGTACTGGGGGAAACATCTGGATGGCAGGTTAGTTCTTAGCCAGAGGAAATGCTTGATTCCACTGGAGTGACACCAGCTTGCTTCAACCATATATTTTTTAGAATCATAAGTTATACTAAAAGGCATTGCAGCAGAAGGAAATCACAGCAGAGTGCAGCTTAGTGGCAGGGGTTCATCACTAGTCTTCCATCTCCCCTTAGGCAAAGCACAGCGTGTAGAGGAGGAATAGTGCTCAGGTCTCCGGCATGAGTAGGTGCGTCATTCCCGCTGAAATCCATGAGAATGACATGTCTAAACCCCTTTGAGGATCCGGCCATATAGTACCAGGGTATTTCTAGCTTCCCATGCATGAGAGTCATGCTGAAACGTGCCTTGGATCTATTTATCACTATTATTGAGATGATGCTGGTTTCTGTTGGTGCTAACCCAGTCCTATAAGTTTTGCAACGGGAATAAAGCAAGTTGAGAGCATACGGTTTTACAGTCAAGATGATAACCTAACTCCTTCCCACACCTTGCTGCAGATGGTGTCGTCTGTCTTGTCTTGATTGTTCCAAGAGAGGAGGAAGAAGCAATCTTGGTTTCACCTTTTCTTATTTGCAGACCTCCACCAGCACACCAAAGCAGGTGTGAACTAGTAACTGGAGAATCCAAACCCACTTGCAGCACGTACTGACCTCTCATGGAGCCCCAACCCTTTGCAAACCACAGGCTGAAAATCGTGCTGGCTCATTCTGCCCTGTGTCCAACAGACAGCATGCTGCCAATGGCCTTCCCTGGGCTCTGGGGTCTATCGCCATCGCCTACCATGAATTCATGGCTCAAACCCCTCTCGGCATGCTTGTATAGACCTGGAGACAGGAGCACTGCTAACACAGAGACCCACGACCCCACCTGAGCCATACCAGAAAACCTGGATCTCCAATTGGCCCATCCAGTTAATTTCTCCTGCAATCTCTGGGTTACAGCCCTTTCCTTTATATTTTACTCATTGTTAATCAAACTAAAACCCAAGCTACCGTTCATTTTACTTGCAAGAATCCACAATGTAAATCCTTTTTATCCATTTCTTTATCATCCTCTGAATTTCACAGCCACAAATCACAGCAAAATCCAACTGAAAGATGCAGTCTGAAGTAATTACTTTGTTGGTTGCCAGGAGGATAAAGTTCCCATAAATAATATTCTTACAATGCTGAGAAACTGAATATCACTGTGAGCAAAGCAAGTAATTATTAAGTGCACAGCAGTTTCACACCTGGACAGGCAGTACAGGTAGCCTAATTCCTTGTCTACAGCAATCAAGCTGCTTTGCTCCCTGTCTGTCCACACAAATCAGCTGAAAATGACCTGGCCGCCATGCAAAGTGCTTTCCTGTCAGTGGGTTGGGACTCTTCCTTAGCTACGGCAGGACTTCTCCCAGCTGGCAAGCCCCAGGGGGGCTGCGAGGGCCACTGCACATCCCCAGCGGTGCAGGGCATTGGTAGCTGAGACCAGGCTGCATGACAGGACCACTCCTGTTTTGCAAGGAGACCTCTTGAGATAAACTTATGACATTCTGCCCGTGAACTATTCCCTTCTCCACGACACACGGCTCAAGGCTGGTGGCTTTCAGCACATGAAGATTTCGGGATATCACCTCTAGGGTCAAGAAGCCTGGCCACCTGTACACAGAAGGCCGTTGGACCCTGACCCTAATTGCAAAGCAAGAAATGCTGCATGCCTGTTTCTCACATATAGCTTCAAAGATCTCTCTTTTGAGTGAGTTATGCTCCTTGCACAAGGGCAAATAGTCAATTCTCTGCAGCCAGTCTCATCCTCGTAGATTCCCTATAGAACAAGGATACCAGGGACCAGCTCCAGCTCCGCCTAACACTTGCTGCAACAGGCAGTAGCTTGCCCAGTGAGTGCTGGGATAAAAATGAAGAGTTGGATATTAAAAATAATCCTTACTGTGCTTCCCAGCAGACATATGCAGGCATTATCTATACTGCTGATGATGTCCTAGGAAGCTTTGATTAGAAAGCAAGAAGTGACACTTATAGAAATGTGCATATACATATGGACACACATATACCTATATATATATAGGTATACATGTAAACAGAAAAAGACAAACATGCTGCCAACATTTCCAATTGCAGTTCTCCTGCTCAGGTTAGTATGGATGCTCAGATTAGAGCTAATCCTGGAAATTAGGATTAGGTACCCCTAACTCCAAAGGGCACCGAGAGAGCTCATTTTCTTCCAGATGGGACTCTCTCCCTTTCAGGAGCCAGCCAAACACAACCAATGTTGACTCTCAAGTATCTGCAGATACTTCCTAACTTTTTCTGTGCAGTCTGGATAGCCACAATATTCTCAGTCCCTACAGAAGCAGCCAAGGACATGTCACTGCACACTCACACCTGGTCCAGCTATTGATCAGTCACCCACATTTCTCAGCCACCTCATCTCATGTCACCAGCTGGTGTCACCACCAGTATCCTCCTTTGGCCTCCGTGCTCTGTTATCACCTAAACCAAAAGCAGAAGAGCTTTCCCAGGGCTCCGCAGATGGGCTTTATGGTAAAAGATGAGAGCAGTGCTCAGAGGAATGAATTACAGATCCCCGGCAGACAAACTGACTCCAGGCTCCGCCTTGCATAATTGTCACTGGAAGGACCTCAGGCACCAGAAAGAGGTTAATAACACTCAGTGCTTGTGTTGAGTCACTCCAAGTATTGAAATGTCACGAGTTTGAGCAATGGATTTGTCAGTGCCTGCTAAATAAACAGCGTGCGATAACACACCAGCTGCTGCGGGCTCTGCGACGGCCAGTCCGGGATGCCAGCAAGATGCTTCTGCTTCACTCCCACCACTGACCGCTCAGGGTCCTAACAGCGGCCACCACTTACAGACTCCTTAAAAGCCCCTATTTTACAGAAAACATTGGGCTGTTTCCATTTTTATTTAGAAGCAGCATATTTTTCTCATTATAAAGGAGTGATGTTTACTGTGCTGTCTGGTTTAGAGGTACCATTGCACTATGAACAGAGACAGCTCCTACATCACTTGTCATGGGCAACGCAAGAAGAGCCAGATCAGTTTTAATCGGGTTTCTATTTGGAAGGGGGAGTTCTTGTACATTACACACATTAAGGAGTTAAATCCACAGCAAATCCACTGGCCCCAATATCCTGGATTCCGGTGGGACTAGATCTCAACTGGAGACTTCAGATTTGGGACCCAGATACAAGCTCCTTTGTCTGGAAACAACTGCTGATCAAAACCCTGTTTTGGAAAGGATTTTATTTATTTACAGAAATCTCCACAGAAACTACAGCAGAGATTTTTCAACCAGATGTGATGCTTCATTGTTAATTAGTTATTTATCAGAACAACGGCTTTTCTATCACCAGATCTGGGCAGCTAAAGTTTGAAGCGCAAGCTCCAGGCTGCCCATTAGATGGAAAATATTAGTAACACACTTGGCTTTTGGAACTGAAAATCTCCAAGTGCGCTGTGTAAAAGTAGCAGATGCTGTTAATCTCTAGCCACCACTGTGGAAACAGAGGCACAGAGAAACCGCCACCAAACTGGTTTCTCCAAGAGGATGCTGCTACTCAGCACTCAGCTCCCAGCACTCAAATTCAGCTCCTGTCACCTAGACCATTACACCCTGCGACAGACTAAACTCCATCTTTACTGCAAGATCCAATAAAAAACATTATTGATTAATATTATGGATTATATCCAATGACTTTCTGCATCTGGGCTCTGTGGGCCATGGTGGATAGCAGCAATAGAACCAGGGTAGCAGCAGATGATACCGTGACTGGGAAAACAAAGCAGCCGTTGCGTCTCTGTCTCCCTGGCTTTGCTGAGCACAGTTTAGCAGCTAGGCTGAGGATCTATTTTTAGACCAGCGTTTACCTCTCTTCCAACCCAAACATAGCTCTCCCTTGTAATACCAACGATGCTTTCAAACGGAACAGCGAATCATGGCGCCACGATTATAAATAAAATTATCAGCTGTCGGGCACGGGTTTCTGCACAGCTCCTCAGTGCAAGCCAGGGTAACACTCGTCTCTTGCCTCCCAAACGCAGTCCCATTGGGTTTGCTAATGGAAAGAAAGGCAGGGGATGTTGTTTTAAATGCCAAAAGACAGACAAGCGGTGGAACTTTCTGCATGATGAAACGTTGCATAACTAACTTCCCAAAAAACATTCAATTCCTGGGTCTACCATCCACTGGTGTGTTTTTTTCCTTAATGGTACCTGTTCACTTAAACTGGGAGCAAATCCCAGACAAGAAATCAATGTAAAACATTGGTATTCTCTCACCACCGGGGCCTGACCAGCACCCTCCTGCCCTCTGGGACACACAGCCCATTCACACCGATTAATACGTGCTGCTTGGTCCCCAAAGCCAGCATCACCTTTCTGTTAGCTCTGTTCTCTTTGTGGCTGGTGCATTCCCCAGGGTGAATAACAGAGAACTGGCTTGAAGAACTTGTACAAAAGGAAATGGGTTGATTGAATTTGAGTAGCACAACATTTACTTGTGTTGGAAGGGAGCGATGTAGGCTCTTGATTTGGAAAAAATAGAAATAAAAAAAATAAATGACATGGCACTGCAGGGAAACTATTTCTTTGAGGATCAAGTTAAATCAGATAATAGAAAGCAATCTTATTTTTAAGACATTAAAAGAAATGAGAAAGCAAAAAGTAAAGCAGTTAACTGGGCTCCAGGATGCAATATTGCTCAGTGAGCTTAGAAAACAGAAAGAGAATAAGAAGTTTAATGATTCATTAGATAGCCCCACGCCGTCCTGCTACATTTCCTCCACAAGTGTCTGAAGTCAACGCTGGCATTGTAGGAAAGGGCTAGACACCAGGTTTGGGACTAAGGCAATACAGAAGTGAGCATTGGAAGGGTCTGAAGATCTTCTCCCCAAGTCTTGTGCTGCAAGTCTAAGTGGATTTAAAGAGATGCAGGGAGGAAGATTCACCACGTTTGTGTCCCCAGTGGCTCTTTCCTTGAGCCTAACAAGCCATACGATACATGTGAGCACGCTTGGTGTGCTGCTGCAACCCGTAACATGTGTTAGCCCCATTAAACTGTCACAGCTGCTTCTGGGCCACCGAGACCCATCTCACAAACATAGTCAGACAAGCTGGTCCTCAGCTCCATCAGCTCCTGTAGTGCTCTGACAGGTGACACTAGCCAAGGGACTGTCCTCTCCCACACCAAGAGCCAGGAGAGGCTCCGTGGAGATGGATAAAGTTACACCAGAACCCTCTTAAGGACAGCAGGACTTCACCACTGGGAAACTCTCCCAACAGAGAGAAAAATCAGGGTCTGACACAGGTTCTGAGTCTGCAAACTACTAGAGACTTTCAAACAGCAAAGACATCATTGGCAAAAACCTGGCAGCAAGCACTGGAAAGCAAATATCTGATGTAAACTGCAGTTAATTTTACTGGCACTATCATCAAAAATAGTACAAAACTCGCAAGGAACTTCCTTCCCCTTCACTCCTGCAGAGGACTGAGTTTGTCTGCACTAGGAGTACTGGAAAGAAAAGGAAATCTGTAAGAAAGTAGATGCTGTGACTGATCCATTTGACAAAATCAAAACCACACACACATGTCAAAACCGTAAAAAGATTAGTTGTGTCATGATCCAATGACTTCTGAAAAGACAGAGAGCTCCTCATAGAGCCAAAGACAGCATGCTGAAGTTAAATGCTTTCAAAGTTTGTTTTCTAGTGGAAAAATAGTATTAATTTCCCTTTTCTGCTTTAAAATGCTCTATTGTTTTCTGGTTCAGGTAATAAATCCATCCTTCAAACTGAGGAAAAATATGAGATAGTCCATTATTTCTCTGGTTTTCTTCTGTGCAACTTAAATTTTTACAAGAGGGAGGGAAAAAAAGATGAGTTTTACCTGCTTTGGAGGTATAAATTTCAACCTTAGAGGTGAAGCTGTATGTTTGGATGTCCAGCTGAAGTCACAGAGTTTGATTCAGCCCTTGCCTGGTTCCAGTTTCACACAGAGATGACTGCTAAAATTCCCTTGTGTCAAATAATGGCATTTCTTTAATTATTCTGTGCTGTCAGAGCAGCACAAAAGGATGAGAAAGTTGGTCAGAATCCAACCCACTGACTCTAGGATCAATCTGGAGACATTCCCTGAATCCAGCAGGGTTTAAGCCCTGGCTTCTGAACCAAAGTTTTTAACGATGCAAGAGACTATAGTCTGTGCTTGGACCATGATAAATGTTCTGCTGAGAACTGAGTTTGGTGGAACAGGAGTGGAAATGGCTGGGAAGAAGGTGACTTTGGACCATGTAGGCAAGGCTACACAGTTGTGTTTGCTTTGGAAGCCTAAGAGAAGAAAAAGTCCCATTACAAGAGAGGTTGACCAATGTCAGTGCAGGTACGTGGCACAGATTGCCTGCGTGGTGGTACGGTCAAGAAGAGTCCGAGGGCAGATGTGTATCCTCAAGGCTTACTGCAGAACCCAAGAAATGCCATGAAAAAGCGTTAAAAGCACAGACCCGTGGAAGCCCTTGATACAAACACACCAGTGCTGTTAGATCACGCAAGCAGGTTCAGTACCTTTGATCCACCCCGATCAGCTCCGAAATAAAATACATCCTCCCGTGCACTTGAACTGGGAACAGGCTGTCTGCAGCAAGAACCGTCATCCTCTGTTTGTACAGCACCTAGCAATTGTTCATATAAATAATAAATAAAAGCAGAGGCACCAAGCAGTATCAGTTTTCCCTCCTATTATCTGCTTGCAGAGAGGCCAATTCACATCAGATAAGGCTCAGTAAGTAAATGGCAATAAGGTAACAAACCAGCCAGCTTAATTCTTACCTCAGTAAGCGTACACTAACTAATCCCACTGAAACACAGGTATTTTGCATAGAACAGCTCACACAAGTTCATTAATGTGCACCTGGCCACCTATATTGTGTGCTGGAAAGGTGAATTCTTCTGAAGGGGACTGTCCAGCATTAGGAGAATAGTAACAAGAGCGATTGTTTAAAATACGGAAGGTAACATTTAAACAATACTTTTTCAGCTAGGAATTACAAAATACTAAATTCTAACAGATGGTGTGAGTGTTAAGTTGGAGGCACATATTGCACCTGCAGAGAAAAATAAGCCATCCATTGTGGAGCAGTTTAAAAATGCAGAGGCTCCCCCCGCCCCCCAACCTTTGGCAAGCAAAATACAGTTATCCAAGCTGAAAGCTAGGCAATGCCTTGATGTTAAGCCCTAGGACTCACACATTCAAAAACTGCTCACTCATCCTCTTCAGTGCCCAGGGATTTACAGCAATCTCCACTCAAGCATTGGTTTTCTCATACTGACAGTTTTCTTGTACGTACTGACACAATCAGGAGAACAGGAGAGCCCGGGGCAGATGTCACAGGCGGTGGTCACAGATTACAGTAGGAGTGTGGTGTGCTATCTTCCCACATTACTCTGAAGTGCAGTTTCCATTATCTAATATCAACAGGCAATAACTGGCCACACAAGGTATGATTCTTGATAACATAGGGGATAATAGACCAAACAAGAATTGTCAGGCACTGACACTACTGCACTTCTTCCTCTGTATCCACCTCCATCAGCAGACTGGGGACAGTGATGCCTGTAAGGCCGCTATATTCAAGCAACAGAACAAATAGGTTGAAAGGCTCCCCTCCCTTCTCTCTCAGCAGCTCTCCTCCCTTCATCCAGCAAGCTACCAGACCAGAAATATTCTGCATATGTAGCAGAAAGCTAGAGGGAATAGCAGAAAGCCATTTTACCCTGAAGGAATAAAGAAAGGTAAGGAAGATCCCAGGGCTCCCTTATGCAGCAGCTGCCTAAAGGCACACATAGTGGTATACTACTACTTTGGTAGTTGTAGCACAAAAACTCCAGGTAGCGTTGTCCCTCTTTACATGCAGTCCGTTAGCATACAATCACTTAGCAGCTCTTTATCCTTTCCAACAGGAATTTATCAGGGCAATTGTCTTACTAGCAGTAAGTGCAACTAGAGAAGAGAGGGACCACCTCTGCAATGTGCTGAAGCACAGCTCAGTCCAGTACAGCCAATATTTTAAAGAGCAGCAGCTACATCTTGTGGGAAGATCTAGCATTGCAGGCTTATTCCAATAATATGAGCTCATAAAGTTAATAATGAAAGTTCAGCTTTATATTAACCTAGCCAGGCATTCTGTTGAAATGCTCTGCCCTTTTCTACCCCTCTTTTTGTGTAAGATGTACAAAGTGAACCTGCACAGAACACTGATCCACTGCAAAACACCAGTTTCATCCAGTCAGCTGCCTTTCCCCTAGACCAGTTTGTCTGGCTCATCCCCCACCGAGACGATCCAACAGCGGGGGGGGAAAGCGCAGGCTTACCCTTTGTGGCTGCATGCTTAACCTTATCTAACCATAGGCTATGTCAGCCTGTAACCTCAATATTCACTGAGGACTTTAATAGAAATCAGTTTCCATAATTAAACACACATGGGTAAGACAGTTCACAAATTAGACCAAGAACAAGATTTCCCATCTGTATGGTTAAGTCTATTAGAAAGGAACATTCCAAGACACAGCCTTGAGTAATCCCTGCTATCTGAAGTTGTGGCAGGGAGTAAACTTTGGTTTTGTACACTGTCTTATGACTAATTTTTTCTCTGCTACCATCTGGCACTTTCCAAAGCAATAAGTTAAGGAAAACATACAGCAGAGCAACTTCTGCAGGAGCTAGGCATTCGGTATTGCTGCTACTGACTTCATACTGACACTCAGGTTAGTGCAGAAATCAGAAAAACATCACATACCATGAACTTGAAATGTGTTAATTGTAAACCTGCTCTGCTCTATAGGGCATTCCTGCTACACACAGTTGCCAACAAACATAACAATACTGATCAGTAGCTACCTAACTGAACAGCAGACCCCAGAGCTCCTAAGCACTGCTACTCATTTTTCCACCTGCCCTCGCAGACCACCCGTACACGTAAGGGAAGGGCTCCAAGCACAGCTAAGAGGACACCCAGCAGCAACAGCCCTTCCGAGAGACAAATGCAGCTACTAGTCAGGCAAGTGAGGGAATGACCTCCCAGAAATATTAGAAATAAAAAGCTGTAGCTTGCAATGAGACAATCCTGTTAGATAAGCTGTTATTACCTAACAGACACTGAGATGTCTGCTATTGCCCTAATTAAAGCTGACTTCATCCTAACCTGTGACCTGCAGCCTAATCTCTCAAGGCTTTCCATTACAGGGAAGTGGCAGGGAGCTCTCAACTGGTGACTGGAAAGTCAATAGCATCAGACAGACAGACTAATGACATGAAAAAAAAAAAATCATGGAGATAAGAGTAGCAAAAATCTGTCCTGCTATTCAGAACTCAGCTTGTCTGCAAAAACAGAATCCTTCCAGCTCCTCTTTAAAAAACCACCCTGAAGTTCCAAATTTTTTTTCATCACTAAATTAAAAAAAGTCATCATCCCACCCTCATGTTCTGTTTGCAACTAAAGACAAGACAACAAGGTAAGATATTTTGCATATTATTCAGTGTCAAGATTAGTAACTGGCTTAGTTTACTGCAAACATTTAGTAAGTCCCCTAAGGGTTCACACCAATAAGCAAATGTCTCTTACAAAGAGGGACTGTTGGTGCCTGCTGACAGGATATGACATCTAGTCTGCTTAAGCTTTCAGTTTTTACTTTATAGCATTTCTGACAGGTCAAATTGTATTACAGCCTTGTAACTCTGCAGTGTTTTGATTTAAGCAAGACAGCAGAAAGTGCAAAATACAGACATGGCCAATGCTGACCCTCACCAGCAAAGCCAGGCCATGAGTACAGAACCTTGGCGTTCTTACACAGGGAAAAGACCCAGCATAAGATGATTAAAAGTTTTTCCTTTGAGTGACACATGAAAGTGTTACACAAGACATTGTTACCTACTGGAAGCTGCAACCCAACTTAAGTATTCATGAACTTGTCAGTTTATTGACATTTCCTACAAAAGCTACAGCAAATAATATGCAAGACAAGTGCAAATCAAGAGTTTTATTTTTTTCCACATACATAATTAAAAAGGCAAGTGAACACACAAGACAGGAAGTCAGAGACTAGACATATTTACAAGACAGTTAAGCTATCAAATTTTTTCCATCTTCAAGATCAAGTCATCACAGATTTTTGTTAGTTCATCATTTTCTTTAGTCTGTTGAAGACAGAAAAAAACAGAAGTGAGTTTCAGGTATGCCTAAACTATGTTACATCCATGTAGTGAGCAGAATTGCACCATGGCATGTTTACCAACACATGGAATCGAAAGGCATTTACATGCTAGTGACTCAAGCAAATTTATTCTAAAAGGACAGTCTGCTTTCTACAAAGTCCCATGGCAACCTTAAGAGCCTCAGGAAGCGAGCCAGAATCCACTATACTGTCTCTACTTCTTCTACAGACTATCCCATAATATGTGGAGACCAATTGATCTAGGGAAGTAAGGCTTTTCAGACTCAAGTCTTTTTGTTAGGTACACTGAAATTTGAGATAGTAACGGTTTAGATTTTAATCTTCACAAGACAGACAACTCCGTAGGATGATGCTTCGATACTTTTACTGACATGTGGCAATAATTTCCAGTTTGTATAATTCCTTATATGGTTGAACCATTTTAATAAGAGTTCTTAACACAAAATGTTACTGTATTTATAACAGGAACAAAACTAGTTCTGTGTTAAATGGCTTGTCTCACCTCTCAAGTTACAGGCCTACTGTTTTCCCAGCTATGTAAATCTTAGCCATAAGCCTGATGGCTAACACAAACATGGGACTTTTCCCTAACAGGAATGTGTCAGCATTATCTATTTTTGAGTCGTCAATGCTGGCAAAGATACAACCATGATGCAGTAAAACTAATAGCGTGCACTTCCAGCAATATGACTTAACCCTTAAAAAGCTTTTTTCCTTTGAAAGGTTCTAACAAAGGAAACAGATGTGCCTTTACGAAACATTCTACAACTTTATCTATGCAATATGAAACACTGCAATCAAATACAAGGATTAATGGCCTGAACAATATTGAAGGAGTTCAGACAATACAAAAGTCTGTATTAGTGCTAATAGCTTACGAATAGTATGTTTATGAACAAGCTGGACCGGACAGTTATTCAAGATTCATTCCCAGATTCTGCTCTGGGACATGTTTAAGGTTAGGTCACCATCTCCTTCAGTAGGTCAGATAATCAATCCAGGCTACTGTGTCAGGAGGTTACTTCCGCAACCGATCTATGGGAACAAACCCTTTGCTCCAGAAAATCTAAACATACAGATAAGTCTTGACATAGTAGAATTGTGCCTTAAGTTTCAATGCCTGTTTCTCAAAGCCTGCCAGTATGGCAGCCATCAAAACCAGCGCAGTTAACCTGGCTATTTCTAGCACTGGTACAAGGCAGTTCTTGACCTAGTCTAAGGCAATAGCTTGAAGAGGCTCATTCATGGCATTTTGACTAACCTTTTGTTCAAGGCTCCTCTCTAAAGACTGGATCCTCATTTGCTCTTTGCGGAGACTGGCTTGTAGTGCTGCAATCTCTGATTTAGCTTTGCTTCGCACCTGGGCAATTTCCTCATTTGCTCTGAAATGGAGGCAAGATGGTGTTTACATCCCCTTCAGACAGCACAGCAAAACTGTTCATAGAATCACACTAGATTCCTGTACTTTGGATTAATCTCCAAACTAAAAATGTTTTAAGACAAGTTTTGGCATTAGTGAACCACATTTTGCAGCAATGTGAAAACTATATTTCACTCCCAGTACTTGGCTTCTTGACATGGTACTTACTGATGCAGCTTGTCTTCAGCATGTGCCTTTAGTGCCCCATATCTCTGCTCCTCTTTTTTAATTCTAGCCAGGTATTCTTCAGCACATTTTTTCAGAGCTTCTTCATTCTGTCCCAAGAACAAGAAGCTTATTTAGCTTATGTGTAGTAGATGGAAGAAGAGTCTCTCCAGTTCACAAAGGGGCTATTTCATTACACTGAAGTGACACTATGCTCATCAGAATAACAGTAACAACTGTGAAGTCCCACAGACCCACACAGGGACTAAAGTTCCCCCTTTCAACTCTCTTAACTTTGCAAACTAACATTTATTCACCCCATTTCCCCAGTAGTGTACTCTGTTTATTTAGTAGCAAACTTCACTGAAGGGGAAAAGTCACTGAAACTAAGGCCACTAGTCACTTTTGTGTGTTTTGTTAGTTTTTTTTAAATCAGCTTTGTCTTAGCTTGCAATGGGCTTAACAATAGCTAGGAATGCAATTACTTCAGAGAATCCATGGAAAGATTGCAGCTTTGGACCCTGATGTAAATGAATCCAACATTAACAGCAAGGAAGTTACCTTGGTAGGCACAGACACTATGACACCTTATTTTATTAGCTAATGCAGCAAGCTGGAACTGCCTGAAACACACGCTAAGACTCCCTACTAATTCCAGCCCTTGAATTTAGCAACTCTGTTTCAAAGTGATACTTTAACTCAGTGCTAAGGAAAGGGCTTCTGAATTTAGGGTGGAGACAGGGAACAGACACAAGATGAGGGAAGTCTGACATATGTTAGTAAAGCAGAAATATAAGTCATAACAGACATCACGACTGTTTCTCAAACCTAGACTACCATGAACCTTATAACAGGCTAGTTCTAAGCTTGAGTAAATAGGTGACATTAAAGGATAACTGAAGGAAAAAATCTGAAGGCACTTTTCTTAAACACCAACTGAATCAATTTTTATGCATTTCATGCAATAAGAAACCATAGCTTATGCTCCTCATTAGCTTCATTCCTCCAGTCTCTGAAGATGCTGCAGAATGAAGGTCTGACTCTACCAAGGTGGGGGTTTTTTAAACTAAAGAACACCCAATAAAGTATTATCATTTTGACTTGTAATAGCAAATCCTCTTCAGCATCCATTCAACATGACGTAGGGGAAACAAGCTGCCCTTATGCAGCAGTTGCTACACGAGAGTGTCTCTATGATTAACAGAAAAATTACATGCATGCAGCAAGAAACGGCTCATTCTTCTGTTTGAAGAAACTTTGGCTTCTAACAGAGATCATTATCATACTTTAAGCTAGCCACTAAATACAACAAACCAGTAATTTTTAAAATCTTTAAATAAACAACTTGGCACCTGGTTTTACAGGTAGTGCCTATACTAGCTAATTAATGGCTGCTCTAGAAATCTATCATTTCCTCTCCACTAAGTCTCATTTATCCTGGAAGGATATTTGCATTATAGCATCTTACTTTACGGTAACCCTCTAGCACTTCTTTCTGTTTTTCAAATCGTTTGAAGAGTTCAGAGAAAGATTTCTCCATAGAGTTCAGATCTGAAATAACTTGTTGCTTCTCTTCCGCCATCCTCTGCATTTCTTTCTTTGAAAATTCCTTCTGCTTCTGAGCATCCTCTAAAGAAAGTAAAGTTAACAGGGTTAGACTCGCGATAGTTATTACATTAGCATAAAACTAGTTCCCTACTACAGACAGATAATCCCCACATCTTCAATTCTTCCTCTTAAGCAAAAAAGCATTTCATAATGTAGCCTCTCCTCTGAGAGGACATCATATCTTTGCTTTTAAGGAGGCAGTCATATTCTCCTTATTTGCTACATATCACCTCCCACCAACCCTAAGGCCATTAAAGACCAATTACAAGGTGCTTGCCCAAATCATTGTTTCTCCTGCAATGTAGTCAAAATACTACACCCAAGTTTACCATAACAGGAGCCTCAAATGTTGTGACAGAAGCAAGGAATCCAAAAATATTTGTTTTTATTAAATATACACAATGGCTGGAAGATCTGGAGGAGACTGGGATAACAAGCCAAACTAGCATAGCAAACTCTTTCAGGACAAGTTTTTGTTAGCACACCTGAGCTTTGTTTCCCATAGGCTTAAAGAAGCACACAAAAGCTGACATAATATTCAGTCTCCTTAAAGAACTAAATTTAAGCGAGGCACAGGTTTGGCTATTCAGCTTTGAACTATAAGAATGTACCTATACAACAAGCATTTCATTTAATGCCTTCCTAGCTTTGAAGCCACAAACTTGACTGAAGCAAAGGCCCGGTCTGTCCAGCAAGAATTCCTATTGACATCTATCACTTAAATGAGGTCAGATGATAAATAGTTAAACACAAGTTGCAGACAACTGGATCTGCCAGTTTTAATAAACCAACAGCTCACACTCCACTGGAGAATAAGAAGTTATATGTGTTCACGCCTGATTCAGGAAGTCATCATTCCCTACCAAGTGATATCATGTCTGTATGAATATGCATAAAAGTGTTACTCTGACTACCTTGTCTGAAACCTTAAACTCACCCTGGAAGCACTTGAAATATTAATGCCATCAGAAGTGAGAGTACTAACTTCAGTTAGTAACCTTAGGCTAAGCATGCCCCACCCCTCCCAAGCCTTTCAAAGTATAAATATGGAACTTACCCATCATTTGTGTTATTGTACCTTCAAACTCAGCAACTATTTTTCTAAAAAACATGAAAAGCAATGTTGAACATAAGTTAGAAAAAGCAGCTGGAGTAAATAAGTAGATATAAAAATCAAGACAGATTCATACCCCATTTCCTTGTATTCCATATGAAGCTTATCATACTTCTTTTTCCATTCCTGTGTCTCCAACTCTTTCTCTTGAACCTTTAAGGGAAAAAGTAAACCTTTGTTTCTTGCACAGGAAGAGATACAAGATTTGATACTCAGTACAGTCTAAAGGGCAGCTTAGGTATACTTGTAACTTGATATGGAGAAAAATAAGTGCTAACTGCTTACCAGATTCAAAGTTAAGTGTTTCATTACAAAGTTGAGACAAGTAAGATGTATGTGGAATCTGCATATCAATCTACATGTTGAGGGAGGTGATTCTGCCCCTCTGCTCTGCTGGTGAGACCCCTCTGGAGCACTGTATCCAGCTCTGGAGTCCTCAGCACAGGAAGGACATGGACCTGTTGGAGCGGGGCCAGAGGACGCCACAAAAGTGATCAGAGGGGTGGAACCTCTGCTATGAGGAAAGGCTGAAAGAGTGGGGTTTGTTCAGCCTGGAGAAGAGAAGGCTCCAGGGACACCTTATTGCAGCCTTTCAGTACTTAAAGGGGGCCTACAAGAAAGACGGGGATAGTCTTTTTAGCAAGGCCTGCTGCGACAGGACAAGGGGTAGTGGTTTTAAACTAAAGGAGGGTAGATTTAGACTAAACACAAGGAAAAAATATTTCACGATGAGGGTAGTGAGACACTGGAAGGGGTTGCCCAGAGAGGTGGTAGATGCCCCATCCTTGGAAGCATTCAAGGCCAGGCTGGATGGGGCTCTGAGCAACCTGATCCAGTTGAAGATGTCCCTGCTCATTGCAGGGGGGATGGACTAGGTGACCTTTAAAGGTCCCTTCCATCCCAAAGCATTCTATGATACATGATTTCCACTCAATGTTACCAATATCTCTCAAATGGCAAGACCAGAGTCAACTCAGCCAACCTCTTGGCTACTCTTATTCATCCTATATGTAGATCATTGTTCCTTGGCCAGTAATGTTCTCTCAAGAAGTAATATTCTCTCAAATGACATATATTTGCCTTTTATTTACAAGGCAGACAAAATAAGCCACACAAATCTGCTAATCTTAACACAGGAGAGAGCAAATACCAGAAGGCTATTCTAGTTAAGATCAAATTGCTATTGGCAGTAATTTGTATTCAACATTCAATCCTCCCCCTACCATGTTTCCAAATTTAAAGGCACCTCAGTTCTTTTAAGAATAACCATACCTATTTCACATCAGCTGAATTAAAGCAGAACTCACAGTAACAGTATTAAGCAATATAAGCACTCTTTGCTAAATGCTTTGTGCAAACTCCATGCACTTGATTTTGTCCTGGGGTTTATACTAAGAACTGTAACACTGGTAGTTGATTGCAGTGTGGGAGGCCTTCATTGACAGAGGCCCAAAATACATAAAACGATCTGGAATTTTAAACAAGGGAAGGTGAGAGCACCTGCTGATTTCCCCTCAAAGTTGCATGATATACTGTACTACACTGATTTTTGGTATTTGTTTTAGAGTAAACTCATTTTAAATGTATTGCAATATTTCAGATGACAAGTGGGGCACAAGTGAAAAAATAATGTACCAAAATATAAAGAGACAAAATTACAATAGTTAGGCTACAAACAAATGTTACAAAAGCAAAAATCTGAAGATTGAAACCAGTTCGAAACTTCCATTTACAAACTCAACAGAAATGGTTCAGTAGACCCCAAAAAGCATGCTTTCATGAAGTACTGTATTTGCCCAGAAGGAAAACAGTTTTTTTTTCCTCCCCATCTTGAGTTGTTTCACCAAAAAAGTCATCTTGAAATTTAGTCTGTCCTCCTTTCAAGTTAATATAGTAATTCCAAGCATTTTTCTTTAAGTGACACACAGCTGGAGTCATCCAGTCACACCTGTCTTGCTACAGCTATGTTTGCATGTTTAAAATAGTTCTTTGAAACAGGAGATTAGAGCACCAATTTTAAGATATTACATGCTTTACCCCCTGTTATTATATAAATTCTTCATTTTAGATCAACACACTAGGAGCTGTCCCCTGTCAAAGCTGCGCTTGTTTTCCTGTACTAGACAATATGCTGGGTAAAAGTGTCCTCCTAAATGACAGAAAGCAAAAGTGACTCCTGGAAAAGCTACTATCTTTGTACTCTAAAGGGAAAGAATAACATAAGCAGCACATAATCACAGGTCATCTTCGTTTGGTGTCCTTAGTGTCATTGCCTGCAGTATAGCTAGTCAGGAATTTTGAATGCTCCGTTTTCTTCTGAAGTTAATTTTGAAGTGATACTATTAGCTTTAAGGATATTTATGCTTAATTACTCCTAGTATTTCATATTTGTAAGGTTACATAAGCCGGAAGCCATAATGAATCAAGTACTCAGATTTTTGAAGTGAGTGGATACATAACTCTTCCTGCATCAGTAAGACGACAGGGGCTCAAAGGCAATTTCTATAGTGATACAGTTACAGAATATGCTTGAAATCCCACCAACTACTTCTTTCCCTCCTCCACCAATAGTTTTCTCCTCCAGAGTAAGCTCTGTGCCTCCCCATCCCACAAAAAAAAGCCCTGATCACTGAATTGACATTACAGTTTTATCTTGTTTTATGGAAATAATATCAGAAGAAGCCACTCCATCCCATTGGCAAGAACCTAGTTTAATAAAGAGCATTCAGATCAGCGATATTAAGCCTAACCATTCCATCTGGTAACAGATGTTTTTTAATACTGTGACCAGTTCTAAAGCAGAACCTGACTAACAGTGAAGTTTACCATATTTCCTTAGATATTAGCTCTGAAGAGTTTATACCTACAGCTCCTATCAAGCACACAGCAAGCTTTTCAGAATGAGATGTTTAGGTCAAGTACAATGGAAAGAATCACCAAGTATAGAGATTTATACCAGATAATCTAAACAAAAGGGACTTTCAAGGCTATGCAAAGTTCTGCTTTGGAAAGGTCACCATACCTCTCTCTTAACCAGTTCAACAGCTACATCCATGTCTTTTTGGCTATATTTCAGCACATCTATAATAGCATCCACTGCAGTGTTTGTGGAAGCAGCAAAAGGGAGTGGAGGAGCATCACTAGTCAGGGAGTCTGGAATTAGGGGACCTGTGTCCTGTGAGGAGGAAAAAAAAGCAGAGCTTCATCAGACTCTTATTTTCATACCACTGATTAGCGGTATGCAGATTATTCAATGCTAAGTCAACACATTTTACTTAAACACCCAAAATACCTCCATAACTTTGTTACCATAACTTTCTTACTTTGTAGATATCTGTTAGAACTATGTAGTTATCTTTAAAGTGTAACAGAAACTACTATCCACCAGTCAGAGCTATCAGAAACAAAGCAGACAACATCA
Source organism: Theristicus caerulescens (assembly GCA_020745775.1). Taxonomy (NCBI): domain Eukaryota; kingdom Metazoa; phylum Chordata; class Aves; order Pelecaniformes; family Threskiornithidae; genus Theristicus; species Theristicus caerulescens. Next base: position 8,795,182 of record CM036563.1, on the reverse strand, counting down.
CGCTGTTCCCCACTGGTAAAAAAGGCATCATTTCAGTATGAACTGCTGTGTGCAGATCTGTTCATATAAGGCTGTCCAAACTATAAACCTTAGACTGTAGAGCATCAAGTTTAATCAAAGAAGTGCTCTTCATCCCAGCAGTGCAATTAAAATACAAGCTTGTCTTATTTTTGTGGCTTCAGCTGCTTGAAAAAGATTGCTTGATTGAAGCATTCTTAAAAACAGCTCAAATTCTCCTAGGCCATGTGCAGTGCCACTAGTTTCCACAAAAAAGACTTTCAATACTTAAGAAAATAAAGGCCATCAAAAAGTTCAACTTTGATATAAGTGAGTATCCAACCCCGTTTTTAAGATAACAGTTTAAATAAGCATGAAGTATTCTGCGATCCTTACAATATCTGCATAAGTCTTAAGCCCAGAACCTAGCCCATCCCTTTCTCAAAATACCAACATGAAACCTGATACCATTCTGGACACCCTTACAGAAGTTGTGAATGTTCCCAGAAGATCTAGTCCTTTTGGCTTTTCTTCATTCTGAAGAATCACTGCAGGCTTTTCAGCTTCCTCAACCAATTTACTTAAATCAGCAACAGGACTAAAAGTGAACAAACACACACCATTATATTCAAGCACTGCCTTTCTTTGTAAAGCTATGTACTACAGCCTCGACTAAGTCAATACCTACCCACGTTGAAGTGGAGCCGTCATACTATTCATATTTGTTTCAATAGCACCAGAAATTGGTTTTCTCGGACTGTCTCTCAATAGAGGATCAAACTTCAAATACAGCGACTGTTTCCTCAAGGCAGACTCTTTGAACTGAGGGGAAAGAGGCATAAACTGGCAGATATGCTGCTTCATAGCATAACACACATCCCACACGCGCACATAAATAATCCTCTGGAGAGAGGGTGAGCCTATTCTTCAGTGGCCAGAGCATTGTTCTCAGGAGAAAAATTACATAAGAGAACTCAGTGCCCACACGCTCAAATCCTTATGTAATATCAAGTGGACTCAATCTGCTCACAGACAGAACCAAAAGGGCAAACATTTATGAACTACTCAAAACCAGCAGGAGACACTGAAAGGGAAAGATAGTATTATAAGCTGAATGAGCAGTGTATGTCATTCTCTGTCTTTGCTCCTACAACAATAAGGACAAACAGCATGATCAAAAAACAATTTCAATTCAGTGTATTCACTCTATATTCAGAGCCACTCCTGCTCTGGACCAAAGCAGGAGAAAGAATAACTAAGCTGAACTGATTAAAACATGACATGCCCAATTTAGAGACAGATTTCCTGAAACTGTCCATAAAACAAAAGAGCTTAGAAAAAAATATTTTCAAAACAATGATCCTGCACTTTCAAAGCATTATGTTCTTGCAGTTTTGGTAACCAAAGAGGTGAAACGTCATCCAACTCAGTTTCACCACTATTAAAGAAAAATAGCACCTTTGCAAACTGAAAGCAAAAGACCTCTGATCCTTACCAAGATTGCTTACAACTACATTTCCTTCCACCACCCCCTGCCCAGCCTTGTTGACACATTCCTTTGGAAAAGAACCTGTATTTCTGTGGGAAAGCTCAAAGTGAAGTTATTTTCCTGAAAACGTTTAAGGCTTGACAGTTTCATTTTCCTTTCTTCTCCCCTCTGCTAGAGAGGCAAACAAAACATTTCAATGTCATACTTACTGATGAAGTCCCAAACTGTTCCAGATAGTCTATTTCTATGCCCATTCCTAGGACTTGAAAAGAAGGAAATGATACAATGAAGATGCAATATTGTCATATTGTCTCACAGTGAAGCACCCACAGACAGAAACAAATAGGTATGTGTATAAAGCAAATAAATCCCTGCTCCCATCTCATGAACTTTAGCTTTTCATTTGCTAAAAATACTGTATTTCTCTATTAAATAATAAAAAAAAAATCAGGCAATGATTTCTAAGCTAAGCAAACTTAGAGCTTCCATTTGTCCCCAAATACCTGTCAGAATAAGTAGAATTTAACACACAGTTGAAGAACTTCTGTTGTTCTATGGTTAAAGTGGCAAGCACACTCAGATATTCTACTCTTTTACACAATGCCCCATAAAAAGAGTAAGATTGGCAACCTCACCATTAAAATTAGCACACAGCTCAGATTTGAACAATGAAGTTTTAGCCATTTCTCAGCATACTGATTCCACTCAAGTATTAAGGTAAGTGACAGACTGCACTGCAGTCAAATCATTTGCTCATCCTTCCACGCAATGATCCTATAAGGAATAACCCTTCCAGGTGGTTAAGTCACAGCTATGTAGTAAGCTTTCAAGACAGGCATGCAAGTGAAGAAAGACCATCCACACTACAATACCAAATCAGTGTTCAAGTAGTGCTAAGGCCTGCAGTAATCTACAAGACTCAAATCCAGGTAGTTGCATAGCTCTAATGCTCTCAATTTAGAAAGTCCTTAATACCAGAAGTGATTTTAAGGCAGCATTTTTTCAGCACAGAAAGCTGCCACTGAAAAATCTGAAAAGATTTTTTCTGTACCAGCCTAAATTTCATCCTTCCAGGCAGCTGAATGGTAATAGCTAGCTTTTTGAATTTAGCTTAATCCAGAGACAGTTAGAAATATGCTTAGGTACATTTCCCACCCCTGCTAGTCACTGTAGGTTTTACAGTCCTTTCAGAAGAGCAAAATGAGACAAAAACTAGAATCAATGCCAAAACTGACGTAGAGAAATACATACACAGAGGTTATTGTAATAATATCCTTTCAGTCTGTTCTAAAGAAATGCCCTTACCTTCTGATGACGGTCTGAAGAGCTCTTCAGGTTCAGTGTTAGCTGTCTGCTCATCTGCTGTTATTTCAGTTCTGTGGGAACTAGGTTCAATTTCTTCTGCAGACACTGACTTTTTTCCACTGTCAGCAGAAACCAAATTATCTTGAGAGGGGACATGAGCTGGAGACATTTTAGATGGGCTCATTTGCTTCTCCTGATGAGAAAAACACAAGCCTTTTTACTGTTAAAATAATTATTTAAATGCAATGAAAATCACAATAATGATCAAATTGGTTTGTCATAAACTAGCTGGGCAGCCAGCATAATAAACCAAGGCTTCACAGGCATAGAAACTAAACTACCAACACTGAGTACAGCTCATATTATACAGGAGTCAGTTTTTTGAGAGTCCACACCCTTATGTTTGTCCTTATATGTGACTGCTGATCAAAAAAAAGATACTAAATACCAAGGTACCAATTTGGGTGTCTCTGATGTTACCTTCAAAAGACAAGTCTGCACAGTTGATATTCATTCTAGAGCTGATGAAGATGCACAAAACCAATAATTCTTAGACAAAATATCAAACATGGGTTTGACAAGGTTAAGTCAAAGAACTCTGTTTCATGGAACACCTTGGTAATAACCGACTATCTTTCCTATACCTTACCATGGTAATCTCTTCTGGAAGTTCAGCCTCTCCTTGAACTCCTGGCTTGTCTTCTTGAGTTCTTGGCTTGTCTTCTACCACACTCTGTTTGCTGATTTCCCTAAAGACAAAAGAAAAAAAATCAAAATCCAAGTCACACAGACAGTTCTGAATTCTATATTACCAGATATACTGAAGCATTGAACAAAGTAAACTTCTTTGAGAGTTTCTACTGCCACAGTACAGGAAGCTTTAAGGAGGGTGGGGATGTAAATTCACTGTCTTGCCTGGTGATAACTTAAATGACAGAAAGCCCTCCCTCCATCAGAAGCAGTGTTATCTGGGAAGCGGAAAGTCACAGCAGTCTCACTTATTCCTATTCACACTGTTCCTATTAACACTGTTCTCTTTCTTCCATTTGTTAGGCTCATTATTATTTTTTTAATTAAAGATAGGCTTTTTGTCTAATTAAGAGCAGACTTACAAGCAGCCTGCTACTCTTTTCAAACTAATTCAGTGATTGTTGGTGTAAAGCACAGAACTTCATTAGAGAAATCCAATACTTTAGTTACTGCTGACAGCACAAACTTAATTTTTCACCTTGGTAAACAGTAGCTGATCATGTTACACAGGGAGCAAGAGAGCAAACATTTCTGTCAGGGAGCAAGAGAGCAAACATTTCTGTCAAAGGAACATCTTGTGCCAGTCTAGTTCTGATAAGCACCTGGCTATCTATAGTAATGGTGACATGAATAGTTAGACTTTCTAGGAAAGGCAACACAACATCTCCCATTCTCAAATAAAAAGTTTTATGTAGTGCCAATAAAAAGGCCTGCATTTTTTTTTTTGGAGATAGCATCCAGATACCAAGAACATGCAAGGAAGAAACAGCACCTCAGAGTTCAGCCAGGACACGAAGCAGAGAACAGAATTGCCTAGTCCCTTTGCATGCTGCATGATGTGCAACACTGCTGCCTACTCACCTGTTTTTTGAAAGACAGCAGCAGTCACCTGATTCTCCACATTTAACTCTAATCTTGGAGGAGTGGGGAGAGCCACTTGACTGAGGTACTAATGCTCATCCCAGAGACTAATGCTCGTCCCATATAAGCCTGTTCCCTCCCATTCTTCCAGATTTAAGAACACCTTTTGCCCAGAGCTAGCCATCTCGGGATGGTTTCCCCAATGAGATCTTTGCTGTTGCAACATATCGTGGTAAAGGTTACAATGTGCAACAGAGCCAGCCAGCCTCGGAGGGAAGACGACAAGGAGGTAGGAATCAACTAGTCAGAGATATCATCTGACTATCTTTTCCTCACGTGAGTTCAAGGTGCTTCCACATTCAGCTACAGATTTACTTACAGACTTTTGTCTTCTCTTTTCTCAAGAGTTTCACAGGGACTTGGCCTGTTATCCTGCTCCACTGGAAGAGGTTCCCTTCTTGATGACGTACTATCCTGCTCCTCTTGCAGGTGAGCTTTCTGAGGGCTAGGTTTAGAACACTTGGGTGAGGTGGAAATTTTAGAGCCTCCTCCAAATGGATTAAAGTTTGGATCATCAAGTTTGTCCCAGTCAAACTTATAAGATGCTTTGGGAACAGGGATTTCATCTTCCACATTACTTTTACTTTGCACTTCAGTATTCTCTGTTTTCATTTTGGTAATAGGAATTTTTTTGGAAGGTGGCTTAATTCCAGGTCTTTTACCTAGTTTCTTAGGAGGTGGCTTTCTAGCTGTGGTATTATCAAAGTCAAATTCCAGTTTTACTGGTCCAGCCTTGGCGACATCAGGCTTCTCTGCAGGTTCCCCTTTGGAGATAGCCAGCTCTTCTGCAGGCTTTGACTCTTCTGCAGAGGCTTTTGCTGCTACTGAAACATTCTGAAGCTTTGATTCCCCAGTTTTAAAAGACTTAGTTACATCAGAACTACTGAGACCTAAGTTGCCAGATAACTGTACAGGAGGTGTAGGTGCTTCTGCTAATCCCACTGAATTATCAGTTTGGCTCACATCTGTGGCAGCAGATTTCACATCCTGCACAGAGTCACTGACTGCTTGCTTAGAGGACAGCTTGGATTTGTTAGGCTCCAGCTCTCTCAACACAGATCCTTTTCCAACAAAAGGAGTCTTCTCCTCTTCACTTGAGCGCTCTGTACTTGCTGTGGTTGAAGCAAAAGAAGCTGTATCATCCAGAAGAGAATCACTACTTTTTTCAGAAGTTTTCTCAGGGCTGCTAGATGCTCTTACAGCAGACTTTTGCAGATTTCCAGGAGAATGCTGCAACTGCACTGAACTTTGAAAGGGATTGATGTCATTCAAGTTATCAAAATCAAGATTGTAGGAACCTCGACTCTTCACTGGCATCTCATCATCTGGGTAAGGAGCCGCACTGACCTTCTCTGGCATTTGTGTATTTATCACTGTATTATTTGCTTCAGCTTCAGTCTTTTGTTGACATGTGCTGCATTTAAAAAAAAAAGTCAGATCACACATGCTATAGCTATTTTTTAGACATCATTTGAAATCATCTTTAGAAAGATATTTGCACACATAGCTTTGTGTGCTCAGGGTCATCTGATTTTTTCTGATATAAGGCAGCTGACAGCAAAAGAATATAACAGCAAGAATTCAGTTGCCACCTAAACAGTCAGAAGTTATGAGCTGAAGTCATGAGTACACATGAACTATAGGGAGATCAATCCTTGAAACTAGTCAGTTTTCTTAAGCTATCTGTTCTACACAGCTATTTTACCTTATGCCAATCATCACTGGAGACTGCTCTACTCACTACAGCATATGGACATTTCCATTTCACTAGACAGTGAAATATACATTGCTTACGAGGAGATATTAACAGTAAGCAGCTCAAACACAGGCACAGCTAGTAGTAGATCTTCATGTAGATTCATCTATGAGTCATGACAGACTCACAAGTCTAGGACCAAACTGAGCCATGATTCTCCCGTTCTAGTCATTACTTTGGTCATTCTGGCAGATATTTTTCCCCTGAAAGTATGCACCAGCATTTCATCTATAAGGGCCTACATACCAAAACAGAACCTGGACCTCAGGCACTCTAAACTCTGTACAACAGCAGATCTGAAGAGCAAAGCAGTATACAAGAAAATACTTCTCCAGAAAACAGAAAGATAAGATTCTCTAGCAGAAGAAACAGGTTAAAGAAAGTTTGTGTACTCACTACTGCTGGGTATTCTACAAGTTATTGCTCCCCACTTTATTTCCCCAAACTCTACTCAACTTTGAGGCTTAGCCTCAGCCTACAGAGAGTTAAGCCATTACTTCCTGAAACAGGATTTCCTCCCATTGTTTTGTCCCTTCGTAAAGTTATTATTTCTATGTGCCATCCATATCTGCTCTAGAACAGAACATGATTAAAAGCCACTCACTAACACCACCTCTTTGATAAACCCGAAAGCAAAGGCGGGAGGTAAGAGTTGAGGAAGCCCTTCTCACCCGGCTGGAGTGCCTCTTCCCTGCAATAGTTCAGCCCCAGGCTTGTTCAACTACTCAGGCCCCTCCCATTCTCCTTCAGTGTTTAACCTAATAAATGCCAGTGAAGAGCGAGACACCTGCTTGAAAGTTGAATTACTTGAGTCTAGTGAAAAGTGACACCCTTCAGCAACACCCAGCCCTTCAGCTTATTTGCTACAAACAAATCCTTACATTTTACAAGCAGAAAAGACATGTTCAGTAAAAGCAATGTCTTGACACATGATTATGCCCTAACTAAAACCAATTTGGTGCTAGGCCTTTCAACTCACTTGAGCCTTATGTGTACTAAATCTTCATTTATTCATGTGAGCAATAAGTTTGAGGCATAAATGCAATTAAGTCAATTACAGTGGCTAGCTCAGAAGTACTTTTCTAAACTAGAGTATACACACAAGTTAACAGCTGAAGCAAATCCATACATTTAAAGAACATTTAAGTATCCCCATCTTTCTCCCTTCTCCCCTTCCCAAAAATAAGAATAGGGGTCAAATGAAAGTATTGAGTAGTTAAAAACAAGCAAAAGGATGTATTTCCTTGCAGAAAACACAGCTAAGATCTGAGACTTCTTGCAACTGGGAATTATAGATGTCAGGTGCTTATACAAGCTTAAAAAAGTGATAAAAAAAGCCAGTAACAAAAATATGCATTGAGGCCTATTAAATAATATTGTATTATTATACCATTATAACAATATTTCTAGTAGAGTTGCAAAACTCCTAACTGGATCACTGCAGACTTTATGCTCTTCTCCAGACAGCTACCATAAGCCACTTTGAGACCCAGGCTGCTAGACTATAAAGGCACACAAACTTGTTTGTACTTGGGATTGATGTTATATTCACTTTGTGTTGCTACATTTTCTTTAATCCTCACTGGCTCAACATGTCAATTCAAGCTAACCCTTCAGAAGATGTATCTTAAAGAAAAAAATCTAAAGAGATAAAACTGTACTTAACATACAAGAGAAGAAATTTTAAGGCTTCATTTCAAGGATTAGCTTCAGAATAATTGTAGTCTCACATGAAAACCTTACAGTAGGAAACAGTTTTGTATTCTCTGCCTAATGTATCTCTTTTCTCTTCAACTATTTATCCATATCATAAGGCATCTCTGTGATGTTACCGAGGAGTTAGAAATAGAGTTCAGTATTCAGTATTAAAACCAAGGTAATTGTCATTACTTTTTCAAAGATAAAATTTTCTTAAAAAGAGTACATGCATCAATTGGCATTAATTTTGGTCCTTTTGTGCAGTTTACATCTTGTTATAAACTACAAAATTACATTTCAACTATACAGGTTCATAATGGGGAAAAATTAACTTGCATATGTCCCACATTGTTAATACTACTAGCGGTGAATATGTTACTTACTCAACATTGATGGGTGCAGATAAAAGATCATCCACAAAGGCTTCACTGCAATCATCAAGTGTGAAAGTAGTCTCAAGTTTGTCTGTCATAGTAGGACTTAAGATTTTTCGAGTCTGAGGATCTCTTAGAGGAGTTTGAAAGGTTACCTTTAAGAAAGGGGCGGAGGGGAAGGAAAAAGGAAGAACATGAACACAGCATTTTCAAGCTCCAAATAGCATATGCATTCAGTAGCAGAGATCATAGAAGGCAAAAGAATTTAATCGATACAAAAGCAAAAGTTTACCTTCATAGCTTTTCCCACACTTTTTGGTGGCAAGTTTTCTTTCTGGGACAGGCGTAGAATGGAAGGTCTCCCTGTAGGTTCCGGTGGTGCAAAGAAAAAGCCACAGTCTTCCGCTGCTAGATCATCATTGATGTTTCCTCCGTTTTCTCCATTTTCTGCATTTAAAATCTGCAGACTCATTCTAGAGCATCAACACATACAACATCACAGCATGAATGAGAGGGTGTGGTCAGCCAGATGCACTTTCAGATAATCTAAGAAGTTGGAAACCTGGCACTGGCTAGCAAAGATAAACAGCTTCAAAAGAAGTTTTAAAAGTATTGAAAATCTTCATATGAAAAGTTAGATCTCAGAAGACTCTGAAAGTATCTAAATGCAGCACTGCACAGTGCCTCTGCTTTTGTTAGGGGTCTAGGAAGTTAATTGTTGATATTATGCTTTCCACAGTTAACATTATAACCTTACTAATTAAGCTGCCCATCCTTTAAAGGGAGCTCTGTCATTTGGAAGTTTCTTCATTCCCAACCCCTTAAAGCCAGTAGTGACAGACAGTCATGTCTCTTGTAATAGGGCATCTAGCTAGGCAAAATTACAGCCTTTGCAAGGGGCTGATGACAATCATTTCTCTATTTTATTCACGTGGTGTCATTACTACATTGTACGTCAGCAAACAGCAAAACCAAATTTGGTTACTTAGGGTGTGTTTAGGATCAGACTCCTGAATAAAGTTATTTAGCTTTTTCCTGCACTGTCTGAGCATGTGCTGCTTTTGTAAGACCCATAGTACTTAAGAATCCTTTGCAGCATAGACATTATTGGTATGCAAATCTGAACAAAATTGTAATTAAAAAGGTATTTTTTAAATATTGTTCTTACATTGGACATGCACAAGCTTTAGGAGACCATATAGGCTGATCTAACCTTACTAGTATCTGCAATGGATAACCATTCCAAATGATCTCAAATGCTTGATTTGACGAAACAGCTACTTCTTAGCTTATTTCTCCATCACACAGTCAAGATTATCCAGAAAATCAACTGAGGAAGACTCCAAATGATTGTCTTCATCATCATAAAGAGGTAACAAGAACACTCCCACAGAAAATTTTAAGTCATGCTTTCAATCTGATTGCCCTTATGTATTCATATTTCTGTATTTAAGTCCCTGCACACATTTCATACTCTCCACTGAACTCAGCTGCTTTGTCTGCAAGCCTGACAACAGCACTTGTAATCAGCAATGGAATGCAAACAATGGCCACAGAAGCAATAGCAAGCAAAGCACGCCTGTATTAGCTATTTCTTCAGTCCTTTATTCATCATATTCATACTTTAGCCCAAGTAATTTTATACATAAAGTATTTTTACATTAACAACTTGTAGAACTTGAAGTGAACATCACTGCTTTCCTTCATTCCAAAATAAAATTGGGACAACAGATCAAGTGGATCTTTACAGACTGCAGTCCTTTTCTGTAATCACTTTAGAAACAAAGCCTAGGACATGAAAAAGTTGGCAACACCTTCTAAAACAAGCTTAATAAGCAGGGGAGGTTTGTTTGGAGACTTCCTCAGGTTTGTCATGGAGCTACTTGTGCACCATTGCTAAATCAGATTCAGATCATTAAAATACCCAATAAATTGACACCATATACATACAACACATTTGCCCAGCATTTTAGATATTAAATCTAAAAAAATCAAGTTCCTTTCTAGGATTAAATCATTTAAAGTAATTCAACATTTATTTAAAATATTTGCAACCAAGATTTGGTCTAAATTCTATTTCACAAGTTCATTAACTAGTAGCTGTGATAAAGTGAAAGAGAGGCTTTAATAAAGACATCATCTTCTTTAAAGTGGTCAGTGTCCAATCCATGCAAGCAAGTATTGTGAAAGGCAGCAACTTTTCCCCCTACAGCCAATCAAAGCTCACAAAAACGAACTGCTTCGCATTTTAGAAGAATATTTATCCAGGCACAAGCAGCAGTCTGTCATTCTGTATCTGAGAATGAACATAAATTCAATGATGTCAGATAATTAAACCTCAGGTACCTATCATTTGTAAGGCAAGGGTTTCATGGCAGCTACCTGTTGTTTAATGATCAGTGGGGCACAACATCCAAAACACCAATCTGATCTCAAATGCCTAAAAAAGCCATTGAACATGCAGGGCAAAGACAGAATTTTTCTCTTTATTTTTTCTATTATCTATTTCTACTATTTTTTTCTAATTATTTTCATATTTCTAGTTCCTTCTGAACTCCTCCAGCAGCAAAGATGCAGAGCAATTGCTCACAGAGTAACTTAGTATGTGCTGTGAATATTTCCACAGAAACTGACACAGAGCTGACTGCTATGTATTTTCTTTTAGTGCAAACATCTCAATTCAGAATAAACACTTTTCTGGTTAACCAACTCCTCCATAATCACGACCTGCCCCTGACTACAGAAGTCACCCGACTCTCAACAGACCATTTGAGGAGAGGGAATTCTCAGCATTTTTAACCCAAACCAAGCTTGGGAGGCAGCAGATGTGGAGCCCCGGCCCAGCCGGCCTCGTTAAGCCCCGGAGCAGGTACTCGGGGCCGGGGAACAAAAGATGGCCTTGGCCTTCCGCGGCTGAGTCAGGGCGGGAGCCGGCGATGGGGGGCTCGGCCGGGCTGGGGAGAGGAGGAGGAGCAGCCAGGCCGGGGAAGGCTGCGCAGGCTCTCCGGGAAAGAACCGTCCCTGCCCATCACTGCACCTAGCCGTGCTTTCGGTGAAAAAAAAAAAAAATCCAAACAAACAAACTAAAAACCCACCTCCCCCGTTCACTCAATTCAGCGGGGTGCCCCCAACACTCCTGAGTCGCCCTAGGCCACAAAAGCCCCACATCACCCACCTCGAAAGGCAGCGGGGGGCCCTCGGCAACCCCTGGCCACCAGAGCCCCAGACAGCCCCCAGAAGTGCCCACGTATATATTCCACCCCCCCATGCTTAGAGGCGACCCCGAGCCCCCATCAGCACAGAGGCGCTCCCGAGATCCTCCGGAGCCCCACCTCATCCCCGAATTCATGGGGGAGCCCCTGAGCTCCACCCCCGACCCCACCACCACCCTCAAGCTCCGTTTCATCCCCAAACTCACAGAAGCTCCCCCCAAGTCTCTTAGCCCTAAGCTCACAAAAGTGCCCCTGGGACCCCTCGACAGGAGCTCCCCCCAGCCTCACACCACTCCGAGCTCACAGAGGAGGTCCCCGAGCCTGTCCCCCCCTCAGCCCCACACCACCCCGAGCTCACAGAGGGGGTCCCCGAGCCTGTCCCCCCCTCAGCCCCACACCACCCCGAGCTCACAGAGGGGGTCCCCGAGCCTGTCCCCCCCTCAGCCCCACACCACCCCGAGCTCACAGAGGGGGTCCCCGAGCCTGTCCCCCCCTCAGCCCCACACCACCCCCAGCTCACAGAGGGGGTCCCCGAGCCTGTCCCCCCCTCAGCCCCACACCACCCCCAGCTCACAGAGGGGGTCCCCGAGCCTGTCCCCCCCCCCCCCGCCCTCCCACACCCGAACTCAGCGGGGCAGCCAGTAGGAAACCGGAGCTGCCGCCTCCCCAGCACCCCCCGAAGGACCCCTACCTGCCGGCAGGGCCCAGGTGCGAACCCGCAGGGCGCTCGGCTGAGGCGATGCTCGGGACCCGGCCAGCGCAAGCTCCCGCCGCCGCAGCCACCGCCGGGCAGCGCCCCCTACGCCGCCGCCACAGGATTTCAAATTTCAACGGCAGCCCCGGCCCGCGAATGAGGAAGCGGCATTCGGAACGCGTCGGCCAATCAGAAGAGCGCCCTGCAGGGGGGCGGGGACAACCGCGACCCGTGGCCGGTGAGCCCCGCGGGAACGCGCTCCCGCGCGAGGCATGTTGGGAAGCGTAGTGCGTAGGGGTTCGTCATGGCGCGGCGCTGACGCGAACAACGGCAGGACGCCTCAGCCCGGGGGCGGCCGGCAGCGGAGTCCCGCTTCGGACCCAGGCTCGGGGAAGCGCATAGCGGATTTGGGGGGAAAAAAATGCGTGTTCGGTGTTTTTCGGTCAGAGGCGCGTGAAGTGTCTGTGGTGTCACTGGTGGCCCCAGCCCAGGCCCCTCAGGACGGGATTGTCTCTGGGGGCAGAGACTTGTGCCTGCAAATCCTGAGGTAAATGCTTCCACCCGTGGGCATGAGCTTTGAGAAAAGCAAGTGCTCGATAGCCAAAGCCTTTTGCAGTGGGGGGAGCGAAGAAAGGGGGCAGGGGCAGAGCGCTGAAGGCCCGTATGGATTTTTAGGGACCTCAGGGTACCCCCTGGGCATGGTACCGCTCTGATTTCCCCGCCAAGCAAAACTGGGCAAGAATTTGAGATGTAGACTGCAATATTCTTCTTGTAGGTGCCTGCTATGGAGGAATTGGGTCTGGGGCCTACACAGGCTTCGTAAAAGAGCTCAGCGTATGTAAATCTGGAGTGTCCCCCGAGTCCTGTGGTGACTATGAAATACTGTTGATACCATTAGGACTCTTTAAAGGAAATGAAAGTTGCTGATAGAGAAATTAATGCAGGATCAGCTCAGAAGCTGGAAACCTTTTGGAAGAAGAAGGTCCATGTTTAAATTTCCATTCAGAGATCATGTCGTGGTTTAACCCCAGTCGGCAACTGAGCACCACACAGCCACTCGCTCACCCTCCTCCACCCCTTGGGATGGGGGAGAGAATCGGAAAAAAAAGTAAAACCCATGGGTTGAGATAAAGACAGTTTAATAGGACAGCAGAGGAATAATAATAATAATAATAGAATATACAGAACAAGTGATGCACAATGCAATTGCTCACCACTCACTGACTGATGCCCAGGCCATCCCTGAGCTGCCCCCCCAGCCAACTCCCCCCCGTTTCTATACTGAGCATGATGTCATACGGAATGCAATAGCCCTTTGGTCAGCCTGGGTCAGCTGTCCTGGCTGTGCCCCCTCCCAGCTTCTTGTGCACCAGGCAGAGCATGGGAAGCTGAACAGTCCTTGACTGGTATAAACACTGCTTAGCAACAACTAAAACATCAGTGTGTTATCAACATTACACTCATCCTAAATCCAAACCACAGCACTATACCAGCTACTAGGAAGAAAATTAACTCTATCCCAGCTGAAGCCAGGACAGATCCGTAATGGTAAATAAATGGAGATGAACTTCCATCACCTTCAGGACTTCCGCACAAGTGTCCTGTGTAGCTGTTGGAGCATTTTGCCTCTCTTCCCCCCCTCACCACACAAACCCATCGGTCCCCTGTAGCCCTGAGTACATCCACAACGTCTCCGTTATTCTGCTTCAACTATCTTTTGAATAAAACCACAGAAAGAAAACCTGCTGCTTCACAACCTGACTTTTTTCATTGAACTTCATAGTCCATTCTGCAAATTAAAAGTCCTTACCATTGAGTCATTAGACAGCAACAATGAAACGATTTTTAAAACAACGAACTTGCCAACAATGATGTCTTTTAGAATGACATAAGATGCCTGTAACCCAATCATAATTTTCCTGAGGCGCCTGTCTTACTCAAGAGTCACTAAACCACTGTGAATTCCCGATCTCCATCGACAACAGCAACGCGCCAGCCATCTGCCAGCCTACGATTTCACATTCCGGGGGCGGCTTTTCCTGTGGATTGAGCTCCCCATCAGCGGTAGCGTGGAACTTCGCGTGTTGCTCTCTCTGCTTCTCCAATTATGCAATTTCCCCTTTCTCTAAATGAGACAAATACGGCAGTTTAGGGTTATTACAGGGGGCAAGGAGGGGGTTTGTTGCATTCTAAGAGAAACAGCGATTCTTGTGGCTATTAGTTATTATTTGTACTTTGGTAGTAACCAGAGATCCCGGCCAGGCCTCTCCCTTTACTGTGTCTCGGAGTGTACAAAGATACCTTAACATCCGTCTCCCTTTAAGGCCTTTTAAGATCTTAGGTCCTGGTCTTGATCATTCCCTGAAGAAAATATTACATGAAATAAACCAGGAAAAAGGAGTGAAGCTTTTTCAGACCCCTAAGCACTGCACGCCGTTTGCCTGCTTCCGACGGACGCTACCCTCACCCCGCAGAGCTCTGTTCAGAACTGGAATTAGTTCCTTTTGTGAAGGGTAGCCTGAGGAGTTTATGAAGCCTGAGGCCAGGGGAGGGCCGGCTACCGGGAGATTCGAGTCCTGCCCGGCCCTGGGGGCCAGGGGGCGAGTGAGAGGGCCGGCACCGCCGGCTGGACCCCCGCCCCGTGGCGGCTGGGCTGGCGGGGCTCCGTGCCCGGGCCCGGCAGCGCCAGGGCCCCGCCTCGGGCCGGGGTTCCCGCGGCCGGCTCCGCCCCGGCGGAACTGCCGTGCGGGGCTGCGGCGGGAACTACCGCTCCCAGCGAGCCGCGGGGCGGCGGCGGGAGCGGGCCGGGCCGGGCCGGGCGGCGGGAGCGGGCCGCAGCATGGAGAGCCCGGCGGTGACCTTCACGCTGGCCTACCTGGTGTTCGCCGTTTGCTTCGTTTTCCCGCCCGACGAGGTGCGGTCGGCGGGGCTGACGGTGCAGAGCCTGCTGGCCGCCTGGCTGGGCAGCGAGGACGCGGCCTTCGTGCAGTACCACCTGCGGCGCAGCACCGGCACGATGCTGGCCCACTCCCTCCTGCCCCTGGGTGAGCCCCGGCCGCCGGCGGGAGGGAGGGAGGGCCTGGGGGGGGGGGTGTCCCCACGGGAGACGGCCCCCACGGGAGGCGGCAGCCCGCAGCCTCGGGGGTGCGAGAGGCAAAGCTCTTGTGGCCGCTGTCAGCCCCCGGCCGGGCGGGAGCGAGGGGCTTCCTCGGCGGGGTCCGCATAGTGGGTGTACGCAGGTGTGGGTGAAGCAGGTTATGCTGTGCATCTTGGAAATAGGGTATTTCAGCATCTCTCGAGCAGCTTTGTCATGCACACCCTAAACTTTATAAGTAGTTGGCTGCATCGGAGTACACGCAGTTACAAAGGAACAGCCTTTTATGTAAACGGTGAATGCAAATCAGCTTCCTTTAGCTTATAATTCTGCTAAAAGTAAGTGTCATCTTACAGGTAATTTTATTTAACCTGCATATTCAAATTAGCTTCATTTAGCTACATAATTCTGGTAAAAAATCAGTGATGGGTAAGAATTTACCTCAGATTGCTTAGGACAAGAGCCTTGAATTTGAGTTATCATCCAGAAGCACTATAGCTCTCCTGGAGGTGAGCTCACTGACTCGATAACTACATGTCAGGGGTATGTGTTTATGCATGTACTTAATCGCTTTCTGAAAGTAAGTCTTCTTCCTTGCAGGTTATTACCTTGGCATGTGCTTTGCTGCACCTGAAAAACATCTTTGTTTTTTCTACCTGGCTTCGAAAGGATGGAAAACTTTCTTCTTCTTCGCTGTTCTCTTTCCAGCGGTCACCAGTGCCCTGGCGTATTACTGGTCACGGAAAGGCTGGAATAATCATCCGTTAGCCCGAACACTCGCTGTTCATGCTCTCCCGCAGTCAGGTTGGAGGGCAGTAGCTTCTTCTATCAATACAGAATTTAGGA
This sequence comes from Theristicus caerulescens, assembly GCA_020745775.1. Classification (NCBI taxonomy): domain Eukaryota; kingdom Metazoa; phylum Chordata; class Aves; order Pelecaniformes; family Threskiornithidae; genus Theristicus; species Theristicus caerulescens. The sequence goes on along the minus strand of CM036563.1, from coordinate 8,779,046 downwards.
GAATCGACAAATTTGCTACTGGAACCCCAGGAGCAAGGGTTATTGTTACGGACACATGGGTGATTAAAGTGACCACCTACTGTTTACACGTTGCCCAGCAGCAGGACATTCATTTGACGGTGACAGACTCCAGACAGCATGAACTCACCCCAGACTCCAATATGCCTGTGCAGTTCCTCACCATCCGTGTTGCCAGTATTAATCCCTACGTGAAGGCGTTTGATATCCGGTAAAACAGCTACCCTGTTATGTTATATATATACGATTTGATAGTGCTAATGGAGTGCTCTTGTGGCAGATCTGAAGACTCCTTGGGTCTCATCCCTTCCTTTTTGCTCCCTGCCTGGTGTTCAGAGATGCTGTATACGCAGTTGTGCCACGTAGTGCAGTGAAGAAAGGTTGTTTAGAAAGATTCATACACCTACAGTATTGAATGCATAATGGTTGAACAGAGGGACTGCCCTGTTTGATCCATTCTTAAGAAGAGGATTGTGCTGGATGCAGAAAGAAGTAACTGGAAAAACTTAGGTGAAAGATGGAGAACAGGAATGAAAGGGAGAATCTTTGGTCTTACAAGTGTTGGGGGAGGAGAAATAGATATTTGTCTAAAACTGGCTGTTGTTCACCCATGACTTTTTTCCTCCTTCTGCTCAAGGCTCATAATTTTGTCGCTGCTCAGAAGAGTTCTCGCTGAGCAACTGCAAGCTAACTGCCCTTAAAGCAAGGAAGTAATTTTGGTCTGTTTCTGATTTATGTGTTCTCGTAGCAGTAAATCAGAGCACGTGCTGTGAACTGTTAGGGCTTGTTTTCCAAGGGCTCGTGCTATTTTTTCAGCAGTCTCTCTGTGTAGCTGGGCAAACGTACAAGTTTTGCAGAAACCTGTTACACTGCTTAGAATGGTGCCAAAGTCTTTGTTGTCGCTGTGCCATTAAAAGGAGTACACAAAGCAATGGTGGTGCTGCTATAACATTATGTTTGAAAAGGCATTTGGGTGTCTGTTTGCTGTAAAGTTGTATGTCAGCAGCGTTTATTTATTAGGTAATTAAAAGCAGGCAGATCACCGGACTTGTAGGTGAGCATAGGGGTCCTGGCAAGTATGAGGAAGGCATAGAGGTGATTGTGTTAGCTACCCAGGTGAACACAGCTCAGAAAGAGAGGTTAGTTAAGCATGACAATCCTGAGAAAACAGGAGACTTTTATAGACCTGTGAGAGTGGTGACCAAATATCTATTAAACAACTAATGATTTTCTTCTGTAAGTGCTTCACTGCCAGAGTGATAAAACTGCATCCCTAGCTGAGAAAAACATGGCTTCTTTGGCAATTCCTTTTAGGGAAAAAAAATCCAAACCCCAAAATTTTATTCTGTGGCTAAACAGAACAGCACTGAGAAAAGAGTTTAAAAGTTTTTGTAATAAGATGTGTCAGAAATAGCAAATCTCTGCTAGAATGCAGTCATACAGGATTTAAGAAAAGTGCCATAGGATAAAATTCCCCTATTAAGGATATAGGATCATTGTATATATCCAGAACCAGAATTAGATACAGTGGGATGTTTCTGGAAGAAAAATGCTTTTGTGTAGGCAGGCCACATTTCCCTGCATGTTCAACGTGAATTTTTCCTCTGGATACAAAGATCTCTGTTATTTGCACAGATAGTATCTGTTAACGAACAACATTATCCTGTAATAGTTAAAACAATGGAGACCACCGGGAGCTAAAGCTAAGCCAGCGTTGCATTGTACTGGGCTCTGGGAACTCAGCGAGTGGTAGAAAGAACGAGGAATTTCAGGGCGATGTTCCCAGGGCTTCTCCATGAAAGCTGTTTAATGAGTGGAAACATCGAGCTGGGGAGTTCTGAATCTACAGTTCAGAACTGTTGCATTAAAAAGGGGTAACAACAGTAATGTGTCACTACAGGATCTGCACAAGGTCTCATGTGCCACTTGAGGTCTGTCGGCCGCACTTAAGAGACACTTACTTTAGCAGAAGCAACCTAGTATGAAACACAGCTTTTTACAGCCTTAAATCAAAGTGTCAGTCACATTTAGCAGGTGTTTGTAACCTTGGTGAAATTTCAGGTTTTACCTAAAATTGTATCATAAAATCATAGAAACCGATACTGATTGACATTCTTCTGATACTTATATGTACTATATCACCACGTGATACATGCCACATGATATAACTCTAATTTCTGTCCTCAGGAACTTATAAACTGGAATTTAGATATGGTATAAGTAAATAGGCATTAAAAAGGTGGACAGAAATTGTGCATGCAGTACTTTACAGTTAATGCAAGGTTTATGTACCTGTATTGCTTTTGTTCATGCTGATTACTTCAAAAGCCTTCCTTTATTTTTGTATGATGTTTTAGCCACTCTCTGGCATATCCTATCGCCAGTCTGACACAGATATGAAGGAGAACAGCATGTTCTGTTGTCTAAGTTGTGTCAAAAACAACAACTAAACAGCAAAAGAAAACAAGAGGCTCACTGTGTATTTATTCTGATGAGTATGTAGCAACCTAAACAACTCTTCTGTGGATTCACTTCTCTGATGTTAACCTCTGCAATGTGCTATCGAGGTATTTGAATAGATAATCAAGGTAACATTTTGTTCCATCTTTTCTTCTTCAGGTTGAACTCCACAGAGTATGGGGAGCTCCGAGAAAAGCTCCGTGCTCCCATCAGCAATGCAGCTAATGTTGTGATTCATCAAAGCCTTAGTGATTTATTTCTAGAAACCTTTACATCTCTGGTGGAAATTAACCAGACGTACCCTGTTCCAAGTACTCAGGTGAGACTTTCTATCCACTGTAATAATTATACTTTTCAATATAGGTGAGCCTGTGATTACTGTGTAATTGAGAACTGTTTACTTGGGGCTGTCGCAGACAAATTATTGAGAGAAGTCGTTGTTGTGGGGTTAACCAAAAGGTTTTATTAAACACTGATTAAACAATGATTGAATGATGATTAAATGGTAATTATGAAATGATGATTATTAAATGGTAGTTGAACAGTAATCAAACAGTAATTAAATCATAATGAAACGATAATTAAACAGCAGCCAAACACTCTACTACTTACTGCACTTCTAATAATTCAGCTAGCTTGTATACAGTATGCTTTACATCTAATATAAAATGTCGCTTACCTTGCTGTAGATAACAGATGCCGGGTAAGGGATCTCTCGGTCTCGAGGACTAACCTTGAGAGGCATCCTGCCCAAGGGGAGATCACCGCTGTGCAGCCCGCTGCCGTTCAGGAGCGCTCAGTGGGCTCCAGGGGGCTACTGATATTTCTAGCGTAAAGTGATTTACTCATAGTCAAATCCCCCTTTGGTGTACGTGCGGATGTGCAGCCGTAGCAGTTTTAGTTTCATCTAGTTCCAGCTCAGGCTGGCACCGTTAGCTCCTGATAAGACGTAGCCTAAATTCCTTAACTTCGTCAGAAGATATGGCCTAGCACAATTTCTCAAGGTCTGCACAGCAGGGCTGACTCCAGTCAGGCCCACTCGTCGGTGATGCCCAAACCAAAGGCTGTTCGGAGTGGTGGTACGGTCACCTCTTGCCTCTCTGCTATTAATATGAGGCGGTAATAGCATCATGTTGTCTACTGGAGGATTAAGCAATAAATAAAAAATTAATTAAGGTCAATTGTAAGATAGCTCCACGCAATCAGTAGCAAGGTATTCTGTAACAATACAAACTACCAGAAGGGCAAACATTATTACTACAGGATGTAACAAGGCGTTCAATACACCTGTTGCCATCGGAGACCATCCTCATAGGGTTTCCCACCAGTGATGTTCCCCATCCTTCTTCACTCTTCCTAGTATACGCTGTATTTCTTCTCCATCATGATGTACAGTTACTAATGTGGTTTTGCTTTGTTGCTGTACTTTTTGTAATGAGGCCTGTAAGTCTTTATGTTTCAGTAGCTTGTGAAACAGCATCGAGTTCATTCCGATGGGGGAAGGTCTTGATATAGTTTGTAGTTTTCCTTTAACAGTGCGTATGAAGTCACTGGGGCTCTGTAATTAAAGTCACATCCAGTAATGTTTACAAAGTTACAAACACATACATTTGATTGATTGGACACATTATGGGTAAAATTTCTATCAACACTTAAGCCTTCATAAAGGGTTCTTATACAGATTAGTACACATGGACAGTTCTGCCCTTTTCAGGGACCATGACAGGTTAAATATGACTTGTTGCTGTCCTGTACATTTAATAGTGTAGGGTCCAATTGCAGAAATTTGTGGATACGTAGCTTGGTCGGTTGTGGGAGTAAGAGAATAGGGAGTAGGTTGATAGTTAGTCGGGGTAGTTGTTGGTATAGTGTGAAGTGTGGGAATAGATGTCAGCATGACCTTTAAGGGTAGTCCATTTTTGCTATCTCTCCCTTTATCCGTCCACAGGCACACTGCTTCTGTAGTTGTGTCATTAAAGAGGAAAGTAATTATACAATTGGGGCACGAGGGACAGCCTACTCTGCTTTTTGACTGAGTTTTCATGTATCTTCCTGATGAACATGTAGGTGTTTGCCTTTGAATGATTTGTCACGTTACATTCAATAGAGATTCTGTCACCTGACGTAGCAGAAATAAGGTGACTCTTATCTGCTTTTACAATTTGTGATTACCAGTGATTATCATTGTTAGTTTTTTTTGATGGTTCTCCCAATATTTCTGTACTTCCATCAATTTTAAACATGTGTGATGCAGAATGTACTACAGTTACCGTATTGATTAGCACAAATAAAAGAAGTGAGGGCCTCCAACCAGCACGCTGGGCTTGTTGAAGCGTAAACTGGATCTGGTCCATGTTGGCAATGATTGCTCCTGCGAGAAGCATGAATATTCCTCTGATGACCAATCCAATCTCCAAGGGAGGCATTCCGGTATCATTCCCGGCACCGTTCCTGGAAAGAGAAAATCACACAAGTCTCAGTGGGGTCACTCCGGACTGGTTACCCCTTTTAGTTAGCAGGTAGGATATATCCACCTAGCAGTCTTTGCAGACAACTTGGTCCTATTAAGTGAATCTGGGACAGAATGCAGAAAAATACTGAAATTTTAGAGGTCTTTTGCGATATGACAGGCTGCAAAACTCAAGGGGAGAAGTGCCATGGCTTTTACATCCAGCCTGCGAAGGACTCTTACATGACCAATGACTGTCCAGCGTGGACAATAAATGGCACACCCCTCAATACGACTGATCCGGGTAGTTCGGAAAAATACCTGGGACTATGTATGGATTGGAATATCTAAGCTGGAACTACTAGAAGAACTGAACAAATGGTTAAGGCAGATTGGGCACGCTCCTTTGAAGCTGCTTCAAAAAGTGGACATCTTGAAGGGGTATACTATCATACGATTGATTTACTTAGCAGACCAAGCCAATGTGAAAGCCATGTACCTACAGACCCTTGATTTGACAATTTCAGCAGCGGTTGAGGATTGGTTATATCTGCCTGGATGTACCTGTGATGCCATCCTGTATTCCAGCACTCGGGATGGAGGGCTGGGTATTACCAGGCTCTCTGGACTAATTCCTAGTGTGCAGGCACCGAATTCCTCAGTCATCGGACAACACTATAAGATCTGTTGTCTGGCAAGAAGGTATAGAGAAAGAGTTTGAAAAACTATGGATTGTGGCAGGTGGGGATAAAGAGAAAATTTGGGACCATCTATTTGGGACCCCAGAGCAGTCATGGTGATTTCAGAAGTTGTGGGCAGTGAGGAACCAGACTTGGAATGGGAGATGTCTGCTCCGAAGGTCATCTTTCTGAGACCCTGTGACTGGCGAAAGCAGGAATTTTTGAATTGGACCAAGTTGCCATCCCAAGGCCATGGGATTACCAACTTTGAAAAGGATAAAATTAGTAGTAACTGGATTGAATATTATAGGGGCATTCCTCACAGAAAGCTCATCACTGCATTACAATTAAGAGCTAACCCCTACCCCATGAGAGAGTATTTGGCAAGGGGTAGGCAGGACACTCAAGAACTGTCAGCATTGTCAAGCAGAGAGTGAGACTTGCTAACATATTATTGGATATTGCCCTGTGGTTCAAGACGCTAGAATAAAGAGACACAACCAACTATGTGAACTGTTGGCAGAGGAAGCTGAAAAGAAAGAATGGGTGATGTTTCAGGAGCCACTTTTACAAGATCATAAAAATTAATTATATAAACCTGACCTGATATTTGTCAAGGGAGGTCAGGTTTTTGTGGTGGGCTTAACTGTTAGATATGAGAGTAAGCCATCATCACTTGCTGATGCAGCGGCTGAGAAAGTTAGGAAATAACGACATCTTAAGGAGCAAGTCCAGGAGGTGACAAATGCCAGTAATATAAAGCTCATTGGATTTCCTGGATGGTTGCATCCAGAGGGTAGTGGTCAATGGCTCAAGGTCTGGAGGAGATCAGTGACGAGTGGTGTCCTTCAGGGGTCTGTATTGGGACCAGTACTGTTTAATATCTTCATCAATGACATAGACAGTGGGATTGAGTGCACCGACAGCAAGTTTGCAGATGACACCAAGATGAGTGGTGTGGTTGACACACCTGAGGGATGGTATGGCATCCAGAGGGACCTGGACAAGCTCAAGAAGTGGGCCCTTGTGAACCTCATGAGGTTCAACAAGGCCAAGTGCAAGGTCCTGCGGCTGGGTCGAGGCAATCCCTGGTATCAGTACAGGCCAGGGGATGAAGGGATTGAGAGCAGCCCTGAGGAGAAGGACTTGGGGGTACTTGTGGATGAAAAGCTGGACATGAGCCGGCAATGTGCTCTCGCAGCCCAGAAAGCCAATCGTATCCTGGGCTGCATCAAAAGCAGCGTGGCCAGCAGGGCGAGGGAGGGGATTCTGCCCCTCTGCTCTGGTGAGGCCCCCCCTGAAGCCCTGCATCCAGCTCTGGGGTCCTCAGCACAGGAAGGACATGGACCTGTTGGAGCGGGGCCAGAGGAGGGCCACAAAAGTGATCAGAAGGATGGAACACCTCTGCTATGAGAAGAGCAGGCTGCGGGGAGACCTTATTGCGGCCTTTCAATACTTCAAGGGGGCTTATAAGAAAGATGAGGACAGACTTTTTAGCAGGGCCTGTTGCATCTTATTTTCTCCAGCCCCCCCCGCCCCATCCTGCTGAGGAGGGGAGTGATAGAGCAGCTTGGTGGGCACCTGGCGTCCGGCCAAGGTCAACCCACCACAACAGATATTCGAGAGCCAAGGAGGAGCTAGTGTAAAATCTTAACTGCCTGTAAATAAACTGATTTTTTTCTTTTTTTCTAAGGCAGGAGCTGGACCCCAATGAGGAGTGAAGGAGAGAGGTGGGAGAGGCCTGATAATATGTAGGGATGAAAATGGACTCAGTATCATGATGCATCATCTTTCCCACAGACACCAATTACCAGCCTTACCTAGGTGGACAGGTCACCTTTACTTAACCCAGAAAAGGAACATATATAAATTATATATGTTTGATAAATAGCTAGGATATATCTACCTAGCACTAATATGGTGTTTTGCTCCACCGAGCTATAGTGGGTGAATGCTTATACCCCTGAGGAAGTCTATTAAAAGTAAATTGTCTCCCATCTTAGGTAAAAGCAAATTTTCTTTTATCCTCCCCCTGCAACAGCACCATAAAAAAACATATCTTTTACATCTAGTACCACCATCCAGGGGTGAGCGGCAGCCTGGAGGGTGGGTTAATGTACCAATGTGTAGGATGGTGGCCATGAGAGGGGCTGTATTTGCATTTAACTTTCTACAGTCTATGGTTAGGCACCACCTCCCGTTTAGTTTTTTAACTGGCCACACTGGGGAATTATAAGGGGAGTGCGTTTTGGAGATAATGTGTCTTTTTTTCTAGGTCACCTATGACCTCCGCAATACCCATCCGGGCGGTGGCAGAGCTAGGATACTGAGGGAAGTTAGTTATTTTTGAGTCAGGCAGCGTGGATGCAGCTCGCAGTAAGCAAACTACACCAGTTCACTGGTGCCCACCAGTAGCTGCTAATTTTCGCTCAGCTAACCAAGGACACTCCGGGCAGCCAAAAGACCAAACACGACTGTCTGGCAACTTCCAAACTCGTCCTTGTAATACAGCAAAGCCTAGCACATTTTCTTTCCCTGAAACTACTGCTAATTGGTGCCTTGATATCCTTTTTTGCCCTGCCTTGGCAATAACAAGTTTACTTTAGCTGTGGGGCGTGTTTTATTTTTGCTGGTAAATCCTGTTATTGTAACCCTCTGTTGACCAGGCTTAACATAAGCTCTTTGGGCATCCAAACTTGAGATTATTGAAATTTGAGCTTTTGTGTCAATTAAAAAAATTACTAGCTGTCTTTGGGGGCTGATTGGGACGTAAATGTGAGGGCCATCTGTGTTATCCCATCGGTAAGTTTCAATGCTCCGGACAGGCAGCCCAAGTTGCTGTCTGGGACTTACTCTTTCTTTGGCTTCAGGATTTGCAGGTCCTCCCTAAGAGGTCTAAAAGGGTTATTCACAGGGTCTTTGGGGGCGGATGGTTGTTTGGTGTGTTCTGGATTCCCTGATACCCCTTGTTTTTGGAAAGCCTTGATCAGACTAAGTATAGTCCCCATCAGTTGGCCCTGTATGGCTCCCTGAGGTATGCCTAGTGCTAAGATTACACCTTTTTTGGGGGGGTCCACTACCTCACCAGGAGGTTTATGAGATCAGGCAAGATGTCGGGGGTCCTGGGGAGTCTGTTTTACTTGCCAGATCTGTCTGCTGTCTGCTTCAGCTTGGGATTGCTCAGTTGGTGTCAGTTCATCCCAGGCCATCTCTCAACCATGGCAGACAATGCCATGCAACAGTTCTGCCCAGGTCGGGATGGATTGGAGATGGAGCTGGCTGCCCTGACCCTTGTGAGTGTTATGCTCTATGTTTTGTCTTATTTCATCCCTTTTTGCAATGAGGTACGGTGTTAAGATAGCAGAGGCCCCCCTTATCAGTGGTTTCATAGCCTGAGGGTCGACAGGGGCAGTGATAGGGTAATTACCATGTGCACCCCTGTTGTTCATAGCCTGAAGGCAGGCTGCTTTTGTAACGGCAGTAGAAAGTTCGCTTAATGATTTTATTGGTATGGCAATGGGCTCCCCTCTATCCCTAGGGTCTATGTCCCCTGCCCAATATGCCACTCGTCGCGTGACAGTGTGGCTCAGTGTTAGGGTCTGGTCCCTTGTTCAAGAACACTCTTGGTCCCCAAAAGCCATCCGCTTCACCTTGATCTAACATAATACAGTCTCCTCCAGTTAAGGAGACGCGCCACAGATACTCAAGTCTCGCTCTCACCAGGCTTCTGCCCGTGTTTTTCTTGCAGATCGGCCAGCTGAAGGCAGTCCCATGGAATGGTCCTTGTGGTGTTTCTCTGGTTGCCCCCTTTGGGGGGTCCAGCAGTTTTAATATCAGGGGCTACCTTAAATTCTGATTCATCTAATTCACTCTCCTCGCTAAGTTCTTGATCGGGGTCCTCCCAAATATCTCCATCCCAGTCTTCCAGGGATATGGTTAGTTTATCGATTTTTACAGGATCTGAGAAGTTGGGGGCCCAAGTAGTCATGAGTTCTAGTTTATCCTCTACCTTCCTTCGTTCTTCTTTTTCCTCCTCCAGTTGTTTCAGCAATTGGTCTATTTGCAGAGATAACAGCATTTCTTGTCGCCTTCTTTGTTCAACCTCATCTTGTAACATTTGCATTTCCCTTTCCTTGCTTTCCTTATACTGACAGACTGCTTCCAAACATGTTCCCAACATTTTGCATATTATTCCCTTTTCTTTACCGTCTTTTGTTTTCCCTCTTGCAAGGTTTAACTGCTCCTCTATCTTATTCCAATTATCCCAATTTTCACGTGCCCAGTCTTCCAAAAATTTCAGCCAAGGGCTAACTCCGTGCCTCTGTAAGCAGTCAGTGATTGAACTCGCCATCCTGCTGACTGTGCCAAATTTTGTTGCAGGTGAATTATTAAAAGAAGTTGTGGGGGTAACCCAAAGGTTTTATTAAACAATGATTAAATGATAAGTAAATGATGATCAAACAATAATTATTAAACAATGATTATTAAATGGTAGCTGAACAATAATCAAACAGTAATTAAATGGTAATTAAATGATAATTAAACAGCAGCCAAATACTCTACTACTTACTGCACTTCTAATAATTCAGCTAGCTTGTATACAGTATGCTTTACATCTAATATAAAATGTCGCTTACCTTGCTGTAGATAACAGATGCCGGGTAAGGGATCTCTCGGTCTCGAGGACTAACCTTGAGAGGCGTCCTGCCCAAGGGGAGATCACCGCTGTGCAGCCCGCTGCCATTCAGGAGCGCTCAGTGGGCTCCGGGGGGCTACTGATATTTCTAGCGTAAAGTGATTTACTCATAGTCAAATCCCCCTTTGGTGTACGTGCGGATGTGCAGCCGTAGCAGTTTTAGTTTCATCTAGTTCCAGCTCAGGCTGGCACCGTTAGCTCCTGATAAGACATAGCCTAAATTCCTTAACTTCGTCAGAAGATATGGCCTAGCACAATTTCTCAAGGTCTGCACAGCAGGGCTGACTCCAGTCAGGCCCACTCATCGGTGATGCCCAAACCAAAGTGCTGTTCCCTCAGGGTGGGTGCATCCGTCACAAGGGCTCACCTTCCATTTCAGTAAATGTGTAATAAATGTAGTTCTGGCTGCTTCTCCTGTTCCTTCTATGAGGAGATGAACTGTATTGTGAACATTACATTTTTGAGACACGAGAAATGTGCAGAGTGGAAGAAAGTCCTCTATAATCATTTCCATGAAAATTTTACTTGAAAAGATTTGGAAATGATGAGGTTACATTTCCAGAAAGTTTATGGGGAGCTAGAATCACAACTGTTGTTACTGTTCTTTTGCTTCATTTATTTTTGCTCCGTTACTGTTCAGTTTGCTCCATTATAGCTCACTTTTCTAGACAGCCAGGTTTTGCTGGATCTTCTGCTGAAATAAATTAATGATTCTTAACTGGGGCTTGCTTTAATTGTAAATAACACCACGGAGTCCTTCCTTCAGTAATATTTGCAGAGACCTGGTCATTATTATACTTGTGCTGCAATCAGAAGTGTGACTAAGCACTGTTCAGTGTAGCAGGGGTAACTAATTAAACCAGTTCTGGTGACCTTGCAGTAAGTCTGTGTCAGATGTTCCAGCCAGTGGAGTGAGCACTTGATATCTTTGGTAGTGTCATTGCAACTTACACAGTGTCTTCACTGTATGGTTACCTGAGCTAGCTAAAATAAAACTGGATCAGATATGGCTGCACATAATGTGATTGTGTGTTCTGATTGCAGTGCCAGTGTATAGTGAAAAGAGATGTTCAAAATAAAGAGAAAAAACTCTTTATTTGAGAGAGTTGCTTTCTTGCAGGGCTTTTAATTTGTGACACAATGAAGTGTCAGCTGAGCTACCAAATTTTAGTTTGACATTGAGTGATAAATAACATCAGAAACTATGATACAGACATTAAAAATAAAAGATGGGATTTTTCCCTATTCTGAAGCTCCATGAGTAAGTTGAAAAACTTTGTTAACCTTTCTGTGCTAGAGTTTTTCCTGCCTAAAAACTAAGGTAAGGCCTACTTTCACAAGCTAAAAGCTGATACAGCTTCTGAAAGAAGCAGTCCTGCTTCCTGCACTCTCCTCATCCCCATGTTGACACAAGACTTTGGGGGGAAAAGAGGCAGAGAAAGATGATCCGCTCCGCAGTCAAGCTGCCAGCGTGGTCCAGCAGACACTTGAGCTGACAAGGGAAGAGACGCTGGAGGTGGGAACTAGAGACCACAAAGCAGAGCTGCTTTTTGTTACACCAACAGCAGTATGAATAGGATTCAGGTCTCCTTGCCTGTTCAGTGTGTTGTCTTCTGAACTTTGTCAAGTTCTTGGAGAGCTTTGGCTGGAAGACACGTGGGAAATGCTAATTATTAATTGTAAAACACTTCATAGCAAGATGATCTCCCTATGTGCAACTGCAAGTTCCCGTGGCATAATTAATGGTGGGGAAATATCAATTATTCCAAGAAAAATTAAGGAAATTTCTGATCCTTCAAGATGAGTGCCCATTGTGTTCAGTAGAGCCCTGATTTCCTCTGTTATTTATGTCTCTTACAAAGATGGAAGGTAGGAACAGCCATTTGCTGTAATAAGTGGTAAGAACCGTTTGCTTTGTTTATTTTCCATACTTTATATTGGTATGTTTTTTGAAAAATAGTAAGTCTGAATGATAAAGATGGCTGCTTGCTTACCTTGCTCTGGCTGCTGTGCTCTGGAAACAGGTGGAGCTCTTCAGAGAGAGAAAGAACAAATGTTTATTTTCAGTCTTTTTTTTTTTTAATCAGTCTCATGCAGCAGTTCTGGGTTTTCTGTTTAAAGAGATTCATTGTTTTCATTCATTAGAGGATATAAAACACGGCTCTGGAGATTGGAACTATTTGCTGTCTTCTGGTGGGGCAGTTCTGCCTTGAGGCTCTGCCCAGCTCAGGTTCCTGCTATGCTTGTGCGCACATAATTTTCTGAAAGGCTTTGAAGAGCGGTAACAGAAACCATTCTGTGCAGTTCATAATTTTGATGTTTTTCTCCTCCTTTAGGAGCTGGAGCCATGCATAGGGTGTATGCAGACTATCGCTAACATCAAGCTCATCAAGAACTGCCAGGAGCCAAACGAAGGGGAATGCCAGCAATGCTACTGTCGTCCCATGTGGTGCCTCACCTGCATGGGCAAATGGTTTGCCAGCCGACAGGATCAGCAGCACCCAGAGACCTGGCTGTCGAGCCAAGTGCCTTGTCCGACTTGCCGAGCCAAATTTTGCATTTTAGATGTTTGCATAATACGATGAATAATACTGGGGTATGTTTTAACTTTTTAAATTTGAACGTATTTCATAGTGGGTTTGGTTAAAAGGCCTGTTAGATTTGTTTCTGAGACTTCATGTTCTACAAGGGTGCAAACTCCAAAGCTTTCTTTTACAGTGTTGAAAACAGATATAAATCTTTTCAGTTCCTCTCCACTTTTACCTGTATCTTTGGTTTTTATTCACCAGTTTCTGGAATTTTTTTTTTAACCCATCTTTTTCTTTCTTATGTCTTGGATGGAATAAGGGTATCCCTCTATATTTGCAGTACTATTCTCTTTTCCAGTTTTAACGTCGGTTAAATTCTTTGAATTTTTAAATTTAACTTGGGGTTTGATTCTTTAGTAAAGGGCTGAGAAAATTACTTTGGTTAGACTTCATTGATACTTTTGTTCTTCTTTAGTCCATTTGTAAAGTTCTTATTAATCTTTGCAAGTGTTCTCCAAACAAGTATACCAGTTGTGTTCCTTCTGCTGGTCCCCTCCACTTCTAAAGGGGATGGGTTTCTGTAGGCTAAGGAATTTAATCCCTGAAGATGTACAACTCCCATAGGGACCTTTTATTCCACTAATCTGCCTCTAGCTTATTTTTTGAGGGATGTATTTATTTCAAACAACAGAAGGATTCAGAAACATACCCCATTTACCTACACTGCTAATGCTATGCATCATTAAATCTGTTGGTTTCCAGGAGCTACATTGCTTAGGGTTTCGATGCTCTTTATGTGATGGACTTTTTTTTATACATTTGAAGGGAGTGCAGCAAACATTTGGACTGTCTAAATATTCTGAAAGAATGCTCACCTATTTCAAAGCCTGTAAGCTTTTTCCGAGGGGTAACCTTTCCCCTGAAAGAGATGCCAGGATCACAAAGGTGTATGTTGCCATGCTAGATGCCCGAAGAATGACCATCATTAACGAAAGTTTTTCAGGCTTGCAATTCAAAGACTGATCATAAGCAGTAGTCACTGTTTTAATATTCATAGGGTACTAATGCACGCTTCTTGATCTGATCTGCATCAGAATAATTTGTAAATTAAAATCAAAACATTTTCCATACATTGAAGAGAGCCGTACTCCTAGACCTAAATGCAGTGCTTAGTGTTCTAGCTGTCCATCACACCCTTCAGTGAACGATTATTTGGCATACTGCTTGGTGGAAAGCCTCAAGCTGCTGGAGAATGTGTGAGTTCTTGCACTGACCTGTGCACTGCAGGGGCTGAGATGCAGGTATTGGCTTGTTTGGGTTGTCCATCTTAGAGGGGTAGTAACCTCAGGCAGACAGGGGGGTCAAATAGCGAGAGAAAGTGATATTTTAATGCTTTGGTCTAGGAGAATAAAAAGCCTAATACCTCCCACCTGTATAATCAGAAGGATCTTATCAATAAATCACTAGCATAGATGACATGCCAGTGGTTAACTGAAAACGCCTTGATGACCATGATAGAGAAAACTGCTTTGAGCAGGAATCGGTGGCAGGATGTTAGAAACGGTACAAGTACTGGAAGCACAACCATGAAAGATTTCCTTAAGAGTCTCAGCCTAGCTACAGGTTGTGTGGTGAATGTACCGAACTGCGCTCAGAGACACCCAGCCAGGAAACGGTTACGAATGTGGCTGCAAGCTGTATTTTGGAGAGAGATAAGGGACTGCGAACAGATTTGACAGCATCATTTGAGAACTAACATATATGTTAAATTGTTGGTGTTGGGGTTTTGTTTGTGGTTTTTTTTAATAATGTGCACTTATAAAAGTTCAAACTGTTTGGGTTTAAGGACACTAATTGCTTGAGCATATCTCAGTGGTTACATATACAACATTTACTATGCAATTACCTGTACTACCTATTAATAAGGGTGATTTTTCTGGTTTTCATTACCTGTTGTTTTGGATTGTATAGAGTGAAAATTTGACACTGAGACTGGATTCGTCTCTCTTTCCCAAAGAGATCTTAAGTGGAATGCCTTTCTTCATCTGAACAAGATTAAATTGAGTTCCTGAGTTTCAGACAGATTTGTTGACAAGTCTGAAAATTAATAAAAAATCAAGGAGCTGATCAGTGACGGAATTTAAAATATTTTCCAGTACTTCTGTGGGCAAGTTATTTGGAAGTTTGAAATGGTCTCTGCAGGATTTTTTAACCTTTGGAAGATTCTTACAGGGCCAGGTGGTGTCATCTGACATGCACCTCCTCACTACACTGCAGCCTTTACAAATAAGCGTTTTGTACCATTTACTTCAGGCAAGTTTACATAATGTGGCACAGATACAAGGGTTGTGGTCCTTGAAATAGTTGCAGAAGAGAGGGTAGGATTTTGGAGTTGTGGTTTTGCCACTGACAGTCATTCAATTCCTACAGCTCTTTTCCTGTTTGGAATAAAAATATTTACTGTAAAGACATGTAAAGTTAACATGGTAAAGGCCTTGAGAAACTTAGATGCATGTAGTTGCAGATGGTTTTATACAAGAAAAACAGGTCAGTTGCCAATAGTATCTCATGTAATAAGAGCTTTAGTCTCCTAATTGCTTGTGCAGTCGAATTGTCCTTTACAAAAATCTACTTCGAATTGATTGGAAGTTTTCATTTCAGTGGAACTTTGCTTTTATTCATCTTACTTCTTTTGCCAATATAACAGTGTGAGAAAGTAACAGTCATAAATGCATAATACTCTTGCATTTTTTTTTAATGGTAGTGCTCTATCCACAGAAGTGCCTCTTAGAAATCTTAGTAATAATTACCAAAATAAAATTATGATTTATGTTAATAATAGTGCCTGGCTTAAATTCCTTAAAACAAGCATTTTTTTTCCAAGTGTAAATTCTCAAAGTAATCTGGCATGCCTCCAAAGTTTGTAAGCTTCTTAAAGGCTGTGTTAGAGAACCAACTTGTTAAAAATCCATATGACGTATCCTTCTTGGAGACAGTAGAAGGAGAAACCATGACCTCTCCCTGCACAGTCGTGTGATATCTTATTTGTCTTGAATAAATCACTGAACATGAAAATAATAGAGTATAAAAACAGGCATTTGTCTTCGTGATAGCTTCAGATTACCATCCGAAGAGCCACATGCACGTATAGGGCTGTTTCTAGAGAAGATCTCTGCAGTAAAAAGAAATACATTGCCTCCCACCCAATCTTGATATGTTTCTTAAACATAAGGGTGGGGTTTAGAATCAGTCTTTTTACAGCACTTTTCTAAGAAAAAAGTGAACCAAGTAGTGTGATGGGCTAAAATATTTACTTAAAGAATTTTCTTGACTTATTAGTGAATTAGCATTGCTTTTTCAGCTGTGTGTATGCTTTTCTACATCACTGACTTGTGGGTAGGCAACGTTAAACTGAAGTACGTTACATAAATGCAATGTCATTACGATAAGACAATCTGTATGTGGGTGCGCAGTGTCAGTATAAATATCCCATATGTATGTATACATGTATAGCCCAAATTTCCATATCTGCTGCAGCTGAACAGGTGTTTCTGAAACATGGGCTGTGGCTATATTATTTATTTCCACAGTTGTGTCATTTCTGTAATTGTAGCATTCCAGAAAATATTGCAAAATATGTTATCTGTTGATTTTTTTAGGTTAACATAGTTCGCTAACCCAAAAAAGGCATTTTGTCCAAGCAGGATATATTTTGAATCCATTATATGAATGCAGTTGTTTACCATGAGGCTTGCCATCACTTGAAACCAAAATACCAGGTTATTACGTGATCTCTTCAGCATGACTATTTTTATTGTGTTGAAACTTGGTAGACTGCAGCTACCTACCATTCCAGTCCGGCTAAACCTCAGTGAGACATAACCGACTAAAGTTCTGAGTGCCATTTCTTACAAAATGTTGACTTTGAGATATTTAAGGAGTTGAGATATAAATATTCAAGCTCTGACATGCATTACAAGACATTTTCTTCCAAAGATATACCGCAGGGTTTGTTATTTGTGGTTGGTTTTTTTACCTACATAGCGTACCTGTTTTAAAATGGACAGTATTATTTGGATAGCCTTTAAGGAAAAGGCCTAATGAATACATGTAGTTAATCTTAAAACTCTCTGAAGAGCCAAATAAAAATACAATTGATTTTATGTAAGACTAATGGTTTTCATTTTCAAGTTATATTTACCAGTTAAAACTTTATATGGGGGGAAATCAGTCTGACTTGTCTGTATACAATGTTTTAGCTGAGAACACGTGAATATAAAGAGGGCTTAAATTCTCCTGAAGGTGCAGCTGGTAATTGCTTCTTTGATCAATTTTCCTACTATAACCTGAATGCAGAGGGTTGCATAAATGAAAGAAGATGTGTAAAATCTATGTATCTCAGGGAAAAAAAAAACCCAAATACTTTCCATAACTAGAAGAGGGGAAGGAGTGACGCTGGATGGCGTGAAATCAGCAGGGGCGATGACGAGAAATGTGTCTTTCCAGGGGAGCACTGGCATATAGCTATGATGTGTCTTGCATGAAACAAATTTTTTATTGTATTGCTTAGGTATGTTAACAAGCACAGGCAACGGAAGAATGTAGTGCACTCCATTCACGGTATGAAACGTGGGACACGTTTCTCTGGAGCGTACGTTGTGGCGCCTGTCGCCCCCCGTTGCTGAGCTGATTTATCTCACCACATCCAGCAGACGACTGCCTTGGCCAAAACCGAATCCTGGGCTGATGAGTGAGGTAACGCTCTGACGTCGGAGCTGTTTTTTCGCCAGACGAGCGGGCCCAGCCGCGAGGAGAGGCCGTGAGAGCAACGCTGCCCTCGGCGTGCGGGCAGCTGCGCCCTGCCGCCTCGCCGCAGCGTGGGCAGCAGGACACGACGCCTGCCTCCCCCTTCCCGGATCGACTTTTTAGCAGGAGCAACCTATTTTCCCTCCAGCCCCAGTAACGCCGTGCCCCACGGCCCCCTTCCCCCTCTCCGGCTGCCGCAGGGACACAACCCGCACCCCCCGCCCCGGGCAGGGCTGTGGCGCCTGCGCGCTGCCACCGCGGCCGCCCCTGAGGAGGCAGCGCCGCGCCTGCGCGCTGCCGGGCGCAGCCATGTTCCGCCTCGGCGGCGCCGCTCGCCTCAGCCATGTTCCGCGGGCAGCGGGGCCTGCCGCGCCGCGCCGCCGCCGCCGGGGGGGGAGCCGGGCGGGCTGCGCAGGTGGGAGCTACCGCGGAGGGCCGGGGTGGCTGCGGCGTGGCGGGTATCGCTCCCTCAGGGCGGCTGCGGAGCTGGCGGGGCTCCGGCGTGTGGGCGGGGCGGGGGGGTGGCGCCGCCTGTTGCGGGGGTCGCAGGGTGGGCCTCGTCCCCCCTTCCCCGCCTGCGGCCTCGTCCCCCTCGGTACCCGCCGGGGGCGGCGGGCAGAGGCGGCTGCTGACCGCTTGCCGCCCTCCTCGGCCCGCGGACAGGCGCCCTCGCCCCCCCCCACCCGCCCTGTTTCTTCTAAGTCTTTCAATTGAGTAATTGTTGTTGAGGGTGGTTAGAGAAAGGTTTTATCCGTTCCCTGCTTTTGCAAAAACCGAATGTGTTGAAAATTTTGCCTTGCTGCGTGTTTGTGCTGTGTGTTAGTACCTGTGAGCCCTCTGGGAGCGGGAAGCTCCCAGCGCCGGTCAGGGCGGAGGAGGAAGGGAAAGAAACACGGGTCGTTAATCCAGGATTAAAATAACAGAAACCTTCCTTCCCTCTCACTTGTTGACTTAAAAAGCGCAGAGACCTCGCAGGTACAGAGCAGTATGCTTACTGTTTACTCGCACAGACAGAACAACAGGGTGTTTACCGTATGTGGTCCTTCTCTCAGGCAGGTGGTGGCTCACCTGCAGGTGTGGTCCTTAGCCCAGAAGCCAGGCCTGATGTTAGCAGATGCTGTGACGGTGTTTTGTTTACTAACCTAGCATTTAAGGTGTCACAGAACTGAGGAGGAAAATGTAGATAATTCTTAATCCTTAAGCAGTCTCTGGCTGTCCTTCCAGCGTGTTGCAAGCACCCCACTTTAGCTCCTTGTCCTGTGCTTGCTTGTGAGGACTCTGCAGCAGTGTCTGGGGAAGAATTTCCTGGGTAAAATTGTTTCCATATAAATGTTTGACCTACTTCTCCTTCGACCTGCTGTTTTCCTGTCTTGAAGTCATGTTTCTGTATTTGCTTCTTCCATGAGTTTAGTGCTTGATAGAATGGTATATAAATGTCAAATAATGCATTGCTGACAGAGGACAGTCTGCAAATATTGGCATGTGTCAGCAGTTCCATAAACACTGGTGACAGTCCTCCGTTGTTTTTTTTTTTCCCCTTTTTGTCTGCAGATAGAAAAAGGATAAACTTCTGGTTATCTAAATATTAACGGTTTATTTTAAAATTCTAATGTCTTAATTGCATTAGTCAAAGACCTTTTCTCAGCAGTTGCATTGTCTTAACACCTTTGTTAAGTTAGTGTTGCCTGAATAAGTTGATGCAAATCACATATCTGTGCCAAATCAGCATTTTGTAACTATAAATGATGATACTCAGATTGTCCATATTTGTTTTGTACAGGCAATGTTCAGTGACTACCAGCGACTTGATTTCTGATGAAAATTCTTATTTTATAGTTCTGTGCAACATCCACACTGCTGGCATCAAGAACAGGAATGTAGAAGTTGGAATGATTCAGATTCTTTGGTGTTTGATGAATATCAATGTAGACATTTAGACCAATGGCTGGAGAGGTAAGAAATAAATGTGAAGTTTGTTTGAATCTTCCCTTTGCTGCACTCTTTTCTTTAGGAATCCAACAAAACCTTGGACGTGATGAAATTAAATGTTTTCTAATAATACAGTAGCATAGAGCTAGCAAATGATCTCTGCATTATGCAAGAGTAGACCATTCAGTTTGGCTAATTGAAATACACGCCATAATATTAGCAAGTATTTCATGTGAAAGAGAGGAATGGTATATACTGAGGCAGTAGTTTAAGCGTTTATTGCTGAAATCTTCAATATTAGTATAAAACTCCCATTGAAGCAATACGCTGTTACTTTTTATGCTTTGCTTACACATCTTTATGTGTAAGTGTGGACAAACCATGATGTTTGTCTCTGCACTTGACAGTGCACTCGGTATATTCAGCTGTACTATAGTTTTTAGTAAATACCTTCCCCCCCCTTTTTTGTAGTCCAGTACTGAGGACAATTTGAGATGAGATCAAATTTTATAGGTAGGTAGTTCTAGGAGTATTTTGCTTTGCTTTTGGATATTCTAGACTAAAGACCTCAGGTGGAGGAAGTAGTTGAGATTGGTATCTTAATGTCTGACAGGAAGTATGAAAAGTGGTGAGTGCTCGAGTATGTGCAGAAAACTGAGTAGAATGTAAGTTAGAAGAGATGAAATATTTTACTGAGGCCATATGAGAACTTTTTTTTATATAATTTATACATTTCTGAGTATTACGTTATATGAAGGCAATTGCCATTTCTGATGGCGTGTTTAATATTGAATCTTTTATCAGTTAATATGAAGTTAATAAATCATAGAATGCTTTGGGATGGAAGGGACCTTTAAAGGCCATCTAGTCCATCCCCCCTGCAATGAGCAGGGACATCTTCAACTACATCAGGTTGCTCAGAGCCCCGTCCAACCTGACCTTGAATGTTTCCAAGGATAGGACATCTACCACCTCTCTGGGCAACCCCTTCCAGTGTCTCACTACCCTCATCATGAAAAATTTTTTCCTTGTGTTTAGTCTAAATCTACCCTCCTTTAGTTTAAAACCACTACCCCTTGTCCTGTTGCAGCAGGCCTTGCTAAAAAGACTATCCCATCTTTCTTGTAGGCCCCCTTTAAGTACTGAAAGGCCGCAATAAGGTGTCCCTGGAGCCTTCTCTTCTCCAGGCTGAACAACCCCAGCTCTCTCAGCCTTTCCTCATAGCAGAGCTGTTCCATCCCTCTGATCATTTTTGTGGCCTCCTCTGGACCCGCTCCAACAGGTCCATGTCCTTCCTGTGCTGAGGACCCCAGAGCTGGACGCAGGGCTCCAGGTGGAGTAAATGAAGTTAATAAATGAATCTTTTTGAAGAGCTTAGAAAAGACCTTGTATTCAGGAGTGTTTTCTATGTCTTTGATGCTATCATAAAAAATATTAACAGTATGTTAAGATTGTGAGTCAAACTGGATGTGCTAGTAGCATTTTGTGTGTGGAATCTTTATGTTGTGTTAAAATGACATTGGCAGCATGGATGGTAATCTCATCTGTCAATGTGAAACCGTTTAGGGAAAGTAAGACTCTAAGCTAAATCTACTTCTATATTACTTATGTTAAATGTTGAGGTATTAACATTGAAAGAAGCCGACAGACTGAAAGGAGAAGTTTTCAGCGCTTCAGAATATTACAGCATTATACAGTTTTCATTTATTATATTTTTGAAGTTAATGAGGAACCTGGTAAGAGATTGTCGTGGTTTAACCCCAGCTAGCAACTAAGCACCACGCAGCCACTCGCTCACTCCCCCCACGGTGGGATGGGGGAGAGAATCGGAAGGGTAAAAGGGAGAAAACTCGTGGGTTGAGATAAGAACAGTTTAATAATTGAAGTAAAATAAAATAGAACAGTTAAATAGGTAAAGCAAAAGCTGCACATGCAAACAAGGCAAAACAAGGAATTAATTCACTACTTCCCGTTGGCAGGCAGGTATTTGGCCATCCCCAGGAAAGCAGGGCTCCATCACGCCTAACGGTTACGTGGGGAGACAAACGCCATCACGCCAGATGTCCCCCCCTTCCTTCTTCTTCCCCCAGCTTATATACTGAGCATGACGTCACATGGTATGGAATAGCCCTTTGGCCAGTCTGGGTCAGCGCCCCTGGCTGTGCCCCCTCCCAGCCCCCGTGCACCGGGCAGAGCATGGGAAGCTGAAAAGTCCTTGACCAATGCAAGCGCTACTTAGCGACTATTCAGCGGTACCTAGCATCGCCATTGTTCTCGTCCCAAACCCAAAACACAGCCCCATACCGGCTACCAAGAAGAAAATTAACTCTATCCCAGCTGAAACCAGGACAGAGATCCAACTTATTTAAGTAAGAGCTTCCCGACTCCCTTTTTGGCTTTACACAGCAGAGTTTACTTTCTTGAAATGATATGTTGGGATATGATGGTGTCTGACAAAATGTTAGTTCTGCTGATGTGATGGGGATTTTTCTATTTCTTAAGCATCTCCTCTGTCCTTTACAAAGTCCTTAGCTGATGACAGAGAGCAGTGACTAGACTGATGATTTTGACCTCAGGTAATTTCATGAACTGTGCTCTTTGATAGAATGGCGGTATCGAGAAGGTCCTCAAGTAGCATAGAGAAGCATTTGCATTGGCTGAGCTGGGAGTATTTTAAGAAATGGTCAGGTCTATGTTCTGACATGAAATTCACTTCATGACTGTTTTCTTTCCCTGCAAAGTAAAACTGATAATCTTGCATCACTGCTGAAGGTGACTTGAACTGAAATGTTTCAGTTTGTTTGACTTGGAACTGAGTAGGGGCATGCCCATGGTGTTACACTTGTGGACCTGTTTTTGTCCACTCTTGAAGTTTCTGTTCATTAAATACATTATGAGCAACAAATGTTCATATTGAGTTCTCATTATTTTCCAGCTCTTCGGCACCAGAAGATTCTAGGCCTCTTTCTGGTTGCCCTGACTGGGAAGGTAGAATTGAAGAAGGGAAAACGATGAGGACATCAAATAAAAAAAAGACGAAGTAGGTATTGAATACTAATTAACTACTGTTGCGTTGGTTTTAGCAATAGCCGTCTGATGATCTCCAGCTACTTTACATGCGTTAATGAAGATCTGAAACACAGCGAGGCTGTTTCATATCGAGCCTGAAGGAAGCCTTAAGGAGAGTGTAGCACTGAGAAGTCTTATCTCAAAAGCTACTTGTGTGATCATTTCAGATTCTCTTCTTTTCCAGCTTAAATTGCATATTCATTACAGCTTTCCATAAGAGAAAATACTGGAATAGTGAAAGGAAAAACGAAAACCAGCCATTGAGGCTTGGAGAGAGAAATGGCTATCAGATCATTCAAGCTAGCCTCCTTTATTATTACCTGTCTTTGTCTGATTGAGTTTAAGCTTTTTCATATTTATGTTAGGAGGTTGTTACACATATGCGATAATCGTGTATCATTTGATTTCCTTGTTGTAGGACTAGCTATAAGCTTCTAGTAAGGCAGCTCTAGCACCAGTACCCTCAGGTATGGGTTTATTTGTTACAAACCTGAGCAATTGCATGAACTCGCAAAACCTGCTCTTTTTGTTGTAATGATTCATTTGGTTAGCACAACTTTCACTTCTGTAAAGTGGTGAAGTAAGAGTTGTGCTTACTGTCTATCAGAGTAAGAATACATGCAGTTCTAGAGTATGTGTTTATATAACTTGTTGTAAAGCTATTAAGGTTCTTTTCAACTTAATTCTAATTTTTAAGTTCTGTTTCAAGTGATTCTGCTAATCCAGCTGAAAGGGAAACAGATGAAGTGGTTCTGAGGAGAAGACAAAAACAGATCAATTTTGGAAAGAATACCCTTGCTTATGACAGATATATTAAAGAAGTTCCAAAGTAAGTTGCACTATGTTGCACATTTCCAAACAAACTCCTATTTGTTCCTAACATGTGTAGATCAGCACACAGCTTTAGTTCTGTTAAAATTATATGAACAGTAAGTGAAGAAAACTTTAATCAATTGATTTTTGTTAAAGAGACACCAGGTGTTTTCTGCATATGAGCAGATTTAGTTAGGGAAAATTTAAAGCTTAAATGTTCCCTTTGTGTATTGCTGTTGCTAGTAGCAAACATACTTTAAATAAATTCTGTATTAATCAGCTCCGTGTGGCACTTCTGGTGACTGTCTCTAGGCCAGTGTGAAGTTACTTGATACCAGGAAATGACAGCTTTGAATGAGGACTGAATAAAGCCTTGCATTTAAGTATTGGTAAGGGAAACCAGTCTTCAATGATTCATCAGTAACTAACAAATAAAAACCTGGAATTCTTGCTTTCTCTGTCATTCCACTTTGGGCTTCAGAGTCTGTGAATTGTGGCACTTAAATCAAGATTTCTTAGCCAGCCCCCTCTGCTTACTGCAGCGTTATTGAGATTTAGAAGCTAGTCTGTACTAATGTGTGGATGTGCATCTGTGTTCTTGTTTTTTTGTTTTGAGGGTTATTTTTTAGAGGTGTTTTTTTCAATATGGTTTTCTACTTATAGTTGCTAGCTTTCTGTGGATTCTACCTGTAAGAGTGTTGTGAAAATTGCCAGCCAAGTGCAGTGGACACTGCAGGTTTGTTGTTGAGCAAAACTTTAAAGATTAGACTAGATGACTAAAAATAAACAACAGGTATCGTAAATGATCGGAGATATCCCACAATATCATGCTTACATCTTCGGTAACACTTTTTTCTTCGGAGTCTTGGATTGCTTTGTGAATTGTCATTTTTTTTGTCACTTTGTCATCAGTGGTAGGACTGCAGTCAGTCTTACGGTGATGCCTGGCACTTGCATAGCTGTGCTGTGATCAGTTAAATTGTAGGTGGAGAATAGGAAGGGGTGAGAACAATGTTCAGAAAAAACATGGGATAAACTTAAAAAAAAAAAGTGTTCTGGGTGGCATTTTAACAGGGTAGTTTGTAATACTGTTCCTTAGCAGGGATCTGTTTATTTTACAAAAAGTGTTATGGCTAAGTACATTGATCTGTGGAGCAAGTAGGGGAAACCACTGGAGACCAAGGTACTTTGTGTGATTTAAAACATTATTGTAATATGCTTTTTTCCACCCTCAGTCTTAAAGCTGACTCCAGTATGGTAGGACTAGAAACAGGATTATTTTGTACTGAAGATACAGTTTGAGTGAGCTCTCCAGTAATCTGTGGTGGGCAGGATCTGGGTTTGGGATACCATCTGGGAAATAGCACTTCCAGCCATTGGGTCATCCCAGACAGCATTGTTATAGCGTCTGCCCAGTGTAGATTCAGTGGAAAGGCATATATATAATTTACATTTTACCCAGAAAGTGTGGGTACTTTGTTTTCTGTACTCCCGAAAGACAAACGCTGTTTAGAATTATAGCAATCCCCATTGTAATAATGCATGGACAGTGGTGGAATAAAAGCTCACTGAAGATACTTGTGGGTTGACCCCTGCCAGCAGCCAAGTACCCACACAGCTACTTGCTCCCTCCCTCTCCCCAGTGGGATGGGGAAAGAATAGGAAGAGCAGAAGTGGGAAAACTGATGGATTGAGATAAGGGCAGTTTAATAGGTGAAGGAAAGAAGGGGGGGGGGGGAAGCGAGTGATGCAAATGCAATCACTCACTAAGTCCCACAAGCAGAGTGGTGCCCTGACAGTCTCTGAGCAGTGGCCACTTTGGAAGACACCTCCCCTTCCTCTGCCCCAGTTTTTATTGCTGAGCGTGACATTATGTGATGTGGAATATCTCTTCGGGTAATTCGAGTCAGCTGTCCCAGTGTTCTCCCCTCTCAACTTCGTGTTCACCCTCAACTTAGTGGCTGCAGGAGGGGGCAGGGCAGAGTGGGAAAAAGAGAAGGCCTTGAAGCTGTGCAAGTACTGTTCAGCAACAGCCAAAAATTAGTGTTATCAGCACTGTTTTAGTGATAAAATCCAAAACACAGCACTGCAGGGACTGCTACGAAGGAAGTTAACTCCATCCCAGCCAGATTCAGTACAATACTAAATACAAAGAAACTGCACCTGACTCAGGAAAACTGAGACAGAAGTAACTGGAGGCTAGGATACTGTTGAAGGGGTATGAGTTATGCTGCTTCTGTTCCATATTTGTCCATGGGCAGCAGGGATCTGCTTTTGGCAGCTGTCAGAGTGCTGGACTGGATGAACCTCTGGTCTGACTCAGCGTGTTATTGTTAGTTATTGCTTGTGTGCTCTGTTTTTGATAATGTTTTAGAATATACCCATTGCAGTTAAGTGTTTAAAAATATTAATTTTTTTATTTATTAGGCTGCTGATGCTTGCATGATCTGATGGACTGAGGATTTTTTTTTTTTAAGAATGAAAATCATGTCCTGAAATATAAATGTTACTGTGTATTTACAGGAATCAGCGAATACCAGGAGTTCATCCTAGAACTCCCAACAAATTTAAGAAGTACAGCCGTAGATCCTGGGACCAGCAGATCAGGCTATGGAAGATAGCACTGCATGCCTGGGATCCTCCCACTGAAGAAACCTGGGATCTGCAGCCAGTGTGTGTATGGGTGAATTAAGTCAGCACCTGTCTCTTGTTTCACAGGGCTCTGTATTTCCCATAGAGCATTCCTAACTGGGAGCAAGAGATCAGGTTGAGAAATGGGAGTCTCCGTGGATGCCTTGTTTTCCTTTTGAATTCTGTTAGTCTTCAAGATATTCCCATTATTTAGTCTAAATTCATCTCCAGTAAGGCACTTTGGGGAGGAAGGCTTTTGGTCTGTCTACAGTAGTACATTCCCTTCCCCTGTGTGTTTACATTGGTCAGCACAAGGTAAAATTATTTTTCTAGAAAGGGATGGACATAAGCAGAAATTCAGTGATTACTGTTCCTTGACCTTGATAACCTTTCCACCTTTCCTTTTTCTGATGTCAGTGGAACCACCTTTCTCCTGCAATAACAATATGTTAAGAGGATTTGAGAAGTGTAAGAAGATTAGAGACAGATTTCTGTGCTTTCTGCAGGAGAGTGGCAACTGTGTTCGAGGTGGAAATTTTTTTTTATATCTTTTCAGAACTTTGAATTTCTGTAACAAGGCTAGCTCCGCTAACTGACACCACCTAATACTTTACAAGGTTGGGACTAGTAAATCAGGAGAAAAAGAGTGGAAATCTATTAGCTCTGCAACTGAATTGTGTAAATAGTTTTAGCTGTGTTCTAATTAACCCACGGTGGAAGTTGCAGTTGTTAGCACCATTTGAATGTCATATGAGATGAACTGTTAATTATTACTGCAGCTTTACTGTCTTCTGCTTGGAGTGGTAAACTAGATGGGTAGTATTTTAAATCCTTTTTTTTTTTTTCTTTGCTGTTTTTAGTAGTACAGAACCCTCAGGCAGCTCCCAGGAATGGTTCTGCAAAGACCAGGATGTTTCTGGCTCCTTTGTATTAGATGAAAAGCAGAAGAGAAACGAGTGTGAAGATGAATGCAGTCAGACTGACTACACACCAGAGAGGTACGAGATAAAATTTCTGTGGTTAAGTTATTGAAATATTTCAACACACGTTGATGCTGTCAGTTTTTTTAGGAAATGTTTAATGAGGGAAGGCAGTTAATGCTCAGATTCGGAGTTTGGCACTTTTGCTGTTGAATGTAATCCATCACTGGTACAGACTATTGAATGTGGAAAAGTTACCAGCATTACAGAATTGCATGATTAACAGCAGAAAAAGGCAGTGTTTTTTCAGCTTCCTTGTTTATGCAGTGGAGTACTGAGGTTTCTTTAACCACTGTTGGCAAGCACTGAAAGCAGGATACCTTTTTCAGAAGCAAGAGTGACCATCCTTTATTAAGTGTTACTCCTGTCTGCAGAACAGCAGGGAGGCTAACAGTGAAGCACCTCATGCATGATATCTTGATCTGGGGGCATGCCTGTGGAGCTGAAAATGGTTCTGCTTCCAAGTATCTTGTGTGATTGTGACTGGGTTCACTTTCCAAAAATACAATGGAGTGGTTACCAAAATTTGAGCCATTTTCTCTGCGTTCCTCTGTTGTGACTGAAGAATCATACCTCAAAAAAAGTCTTCCTGTGTAACATGTGCCATTACTTTGCAGAACTCTGATAAGCATTTAAACAGAGATGAAAAATGTTATGTGTGTAAAATCTGTGTCTTATTTTTGTAGTTCCTGTTCTCCCGATTCTTCTCCAGTATGGAAACGCAGAAAAAGAAACAATTCTGACTCCTCTGTGGTTTCAAAGAGCAAAAACCATTATGTGCATATGTACCACACACTGGAAAGGTATGAAATGATTCTTCATATGGAGATGCATTGATAATTATGAACCAACTTTTGGAATATGACTGGTATTTATCCCTCCATTTGTTAATAGCTTTAATTTTATCTAAATGTGTGTGCAATTTAATGAGGAAAGGAAATCATGCCAGAATCGTTGTGTTGTATGATAGCAAATATTTACAGCGGTCCACCGCAAAGGTGAAGAAGCTTCAGTGTTAGAAGACACAACAGGTTATTTTTTTGTGTGTAGATTTAGGCAACACTAATGTGGTGTTCTTGATTTCTCATGGAACCTGGTTCCTGCTTCAGAGGTTGTAATTCTGAAAGTGTTAATGTGTCTGTCGTAGTTATTTCCATACCGCTTACATGCACTGCGTTCTGCTTTTTGGCATACAGAGTGTGTACAAGTTGATGCATGTTATGGTAAAGGAATGGAGCCCAGTGTGCAGTCATAAGTCTGTCAGCAAATACTGAAACTCACTGCCTGTTTTATTATTGCCATGTTACGTTTGCTACAGGTGTTACAGAGAATATGTGTTCATGAAGGGATGTGAAAAAGCTTTGTGTATTTTGGTTAAGCTTTTCCCTGCCGTGTGAAAGATGGTATGGAAGAAAATGCTTGTTGGAACAACAAGGAATTGGTCACCCAGCCTGGGACTGGGACAGAGGGAAGTTGATGTTCAAAATGGATAACAGCAGGGCAGAGTTTTTCAGGCCAACACCTTCTTCATTCTAAGTTGTTCAGGAATTAAACTACTCCTCTAGTGATTGGTTTTAATCATATTTCCTTTTTTTCCCCTTCCTAGCTGCTGCATAAGAAGTCTTCCTATAAATGAGAAATGATAGGCTATGTAGAGGAGAGCGTGGTTTAACTCTGTACAAAGTTTTGTCAGAACCACAAGAAAACTGGAACAATGATTTAAGTTTTTGGGGGTTTAGTAGACTTTTCGCACTAACCTTAGTAAAAATGTTTATACAGGTGTGGTTTTTTCTCTCTGCTTAGCCCCCTTATCTTCAGAAGAATTAAGAGGAACTGTGATACAAAGGTCCATGGTTTCAGACCTTTTCACTTTCTTTCTAGTCTTACTGGATCAGGACATCAGGAGGCTTTTTCAAAGTGCTCAGAGTGGGAAACCTTTGGTGAAAATGACGAAGTAATGACAGTACAACATGGTATAGAAATAACAAGGTAAGTACCATAATGATTGTGATGTTCTCTCTGTTTATTGCTTGTGCTGTGAAAGTGTCCTTGGGGTTTATCTTCCTTTTCCTTCACTGTTCAATACAACTTTTTTTTTTTCTTTTTGTTCTTTGAGTTTACTTGGCTTTCCCCAGTCTGGCTCTACATCTATTGCTTTCTGCTGCTTCTGCTATTAAGTAATGCTGGAAGATGCTGAGCCCCTTTCACCCTCTTTGTCTTATGGAAAGCAATGGCATTTTACAGAATTGATCCCCGTGGTTGTTGCTAGCCTCTCACTTGCTAAGCCTAGGAGCTGAAAGCTGCTTCTCTGTCTCCTGAAAGATTAAGTTGGTTTGTAATTGACAACAATTATAGTTATGTGTTTTTATGCAGTGACCCAGTTCCAGCCAGTTGTTCTTCAGGATGGAACAGTCAGAAAAAAACCAACTTCTTTCTGCCTGACAGCAAAACTTGCAGAGATACAGACTGCAGGCTGGAGAGGTATAAAATGCAGCTCGTTTATCAGGGACTTTTTTTTGTGTATTAAGTTAGAAGCATAGTTGCCTTATTGCTGCGTTTCAACCCAAGCTTTTATTATAAACATGGGGTTTTTTTTTTTATTACTATTCTTCTTAAGGATGTGTTGGCCAATATTTATATGTTGCGTGGTAAAATTCTGTCCTTGTGTTCTCATGTTATAGTCTGTATTAGAGTAAATAG
This sequence comes from Theristicus caerulescens, assembly GCA_020745775.1. NCBI lineage: Eukaryota > Metazoa > Chordata > Aves > Pelecaniformes > Threskiornithidae > Theristicus > Theristicus caerulescens. Next base: position 8,749,287 of record CM036563.1, on the reverse strand, counting down.
CAGGTTGTAGCTGTATTTAGTAGAAAAAGGTTACCATAAAAGGTTACCAATAAAGCCACTTAGTCTTTGGGGATTTTTTTATTTTTAGGCTTAAACTTTGTAGCAGTCTATTGGAAGGACATCAGTCAGAATACCCTGAAAGGGGATGGAGAAGTGCAAGTGCTGAAGATAGAATAATGAGGAAAAAAATTTGAATATCAAGGTGAGTTCATGCTGACTACTTATTTTACTTATTCTGTTTCAGTAGCCCATAGGCAGTATTGTTCTACAGAATCCAACTGTTCAGTTCAAGCATATCAGTTTCTCTTTTTATTCCTTTATTATGTTAGTATTTTATCCCATCCTCTTGTATTTAATGCAGCACCTTAATTAAAAGATCTAATACTTTAGACTTAATAAATAGAAATATTTACCTGTTCAGCCAGAAAACGTGTTTTATCACCCAAATGAAAAGTGCCAGGTTTTTAATTATTTCAGTAGCAGCATTTCTGCCTCTTAGTATTTTTGTGATGAAGACACAACTTTGCATTTGCAGCAGTAGCTCTCAATGAAAAGTTTCTCTTGGACTTTAGATTCCTGTGGTGCATTAATAGGATGGGTAGTATCTTGAGTCAAACAGCTCTTATTAGCAGATAGTCTTTTATGTAATTTGTCTTTGATCTACATTTAATGCAGGCTCTGAAATATTATGGACTAGGATATAAATGTCTGTTTAACAGTGATCTTGGAATATTTTACATAATAAAACTCATGAAGAATATGGCACACAATTAGTTTGACAGTACTTAGGATTTGAATTTTAGCAATATGAGGAAAAGGCAGGTAGAGCCTTCAAAAATTCTGCTAATGGTGTTTTTTCTATTGACTTTATTGATTTTTTTTTTTAATTTAAAATCTTTGAGCATGAATAAGACTTAATATGGATTCACTTTTCTAAAGTGCTAATTCAATATTTGAAAATATCCAGTCTCTCTTTGTATATAGAAGTATCGAAGAAGGACGACTTTCTCCTGTGACAGAAAATGATTTGAAGAATAGGGATATAGGCTGAGATCATCCTTGGAAAACTGGTGCAGTCACATAAGGTCTGCACTGAAAGAGGAAGAGATTTACAGTCAGCATATGTGCAATCAACATAAGGTGAAGTGTGCAGGTAAAAGAAGCATGCCTCTGTACATCACAGTTAAGAGAGCCTTTCTCATTATACTGGCTCAGTACTGGGGCCAGTTCTGTTTAGTATCTTTATCAACGATCTGGACAAAGGGACCAAGTGCACCCTCAGTAAGTTTGCAGATGACACCAAGTTGGGCAGGAGTGTCGATCTGCTGGAGGGTAGGAAGGTTCTGCAGAGGGATCTGGACAGGCTGGGTCAATGGGCCCAGGCCACTGTGTGAGGTTCAACAAGGCTCAGTGCCGGGTCCTGCACTTGGGTCACAACAACCCCATGCAACGCTACAGGCTTGGGGAGGAGTGGCTGGAGAGCTGCCTGGCGGGAAAGGACCTGGGGGTGTTGGTTGACAGCTGGCTGAACATGAGCCAGCAGTGTGCCCAGGTGGCCAAGAGGGCCAATGGCATCCTGGCTTGTATCAGGAATAGTGTGGCCAGCAGGACCAGGGAAGTGATTGTCCCCCTGTACTGGGCACTGGTGAGGCCGCACCTTGAGTACTGTGTTCAGTTTTGGGTCCCTCACTACAAGAAGGACATTGAGGTGCTGGAGCGTGGCCAGAGAAGGGCAACGAAGCTGGTGAAGGGTCTGGAGCACAAGTGTTAAGAGGAGTGGCTGAGGGAGCTGGTGTTGTTTAGCCTGGAGAAAAGGAGGCTGAGGGGAGACCTTATTGCTCTCTACAACTGCCTGAAAGGAGGTTGTGGCGAGGTGGGGGTCGGTCTCTTCTCCCAGGTAAGAAGTGATAGGACAAGAGGACATGGTCTCAGGTTGCACCAGGAGAGGTTTAGATTGGATATTGGGAAAAATTTCTTCCCCAGAAGGGTTGTCAAGCATTGGAACAGGCTGCCCAGGGAAGTGTTGAGTCTCCATCCCTGGAGGTATTTAAGAGATGTGTAGATGTGGTGCTTAGGGACATGGTTTAGTGGTGGACTTGGCAGTGCGGTTGGACTTGTATTTATATATATTGTATTTATATCTTTTTTATATATATCATATTTATAAAATGCTGTTATCTACCTTTTTGTTTAGGTTTCTCCAGATCTTTAAGGATAGATTGTTTTCTGCAAGCTCTGCCTCAAGTGTAAAACTTCAGATTTCATTAAGTCTGTGCTACAATGATGATGGATGCTCCTTAAATCTTTTGTGAGAATGTTTCTGCTTTGCCTACGTTGACAGATGCCATGTACATCACATTGTAAAGGCTACTTCTGTTAATGGATCCTGCTGTTGCCATTTGGAGATCATGCTACTTAGAGTCCGTTAATGTTATGCTGGTGAATTGGTCCAATATCGAGTCAGACTGAAGAATGCTACCCCTTAAACGAAGGAGTTAAACTTTGTTTCCTCTACTGGACCAGAATTGTGCATCCAATCTGAAGAACTGCTTCAAAATAATGTAGATAATTCCAACCTTTCTCCACTTGTTAAAGACAAACTGTTCTTAGCTTGTGAATAGGGTGATCATCCATTTGGCTTATTTACCGTTCTCTGAGATAAGATGTATTAAGTTAGCATTTGCCTAAGCCTAGTGAGAGAAGAGAAAGGAAAGGCAGATGGTTTATCAAAATCAGCTTCCTCTTTTTAAGGGGATGAGTGACTCTTTGAACAGCAACACAGCCTAAATACCTGGATTTTACTTTTACTATGTATGTTGCAGCCTGACCCAAAGAGCCAATCTACTGCTGAGAGTATAAGAGGATGAGTTCAGTGCCTGCTGTTCCTACAGGAATTGGAGGTGAGCAGCAGTATTCGCAGGTTTGGAGCTGCTCTTGGGCATGGGGTGTCCAGGCTAAGGGTTGTCACGGTGTTGAGATAAGCTCTCCTTTGGTTTACTCTCTAGCACTGTGCTCAGAAGGTCAAAGTGAGGGCTGAGGCTACAGTGGAGTTTAGACCGGGTTCATGTGCCAGTTACAAGATACTTTTTTTTTTTATTACAGTCCTTGTGGCATTTTATGTAGCACGTACTGGGATACAAATGTCTGTTAGAGCTGGGAATTGTCTCTTTGCAGTAGTTCAGTTTGGCTCTTCGCAAAGCCACTGCGGAGCCGTGGCAGTGCTAGGGATGACACACAGCAGCCTTGCTGCGGGGCTGGCAGTGTACCCAAGGACCAAAAGTCCGTTGTGCTACTGAAGCAGAAGCAAGCTGCTTCCCCAGAAACTACTCCCAGTCCTTTCAAAACGTTATTTCCAGGCATGGGGTTGGGTAGTGTCCTGGCACAAGGGTGGCTCAGTCACACACCACAGTGTGTGGAGTGTGTGCATACAAGGAATGCATCTGTGCAGGGCTTTTTTAAGGAGTAATATTTAGAACCTTGTTGTTCCAGTGTGCATGCTTCCATGTGACTTATGATGACTGTAAATAAGGGAATGTGTTACATTTTTGGCATCTTGTCTTTATGCAGAAGAATTAAAGACTTTAACTTTAAAAATCTCCATTAGTCTGCTCTTGCTGTTATGTTGTCAGAGTTTCATTATAAAAGGAATATGTGGGTTCAGTAGTCCTTTTTTTGCTTGTTCTAAGGTGCTTTGTTTATTTTGGGGTTTTTTTTTTAGCCCTTGCTAAAAGGAGGAAGGAAGACTCTCCAAAAAGTAAATCAAACTCTTGTAGGGAGTTTACAGTACAACTTGGGCTGTGTCCAACTCCTCATGTTATATTTTGACATCTTGTCATGAACTTGCATGTAGTGCATTGTAACCTAGTGGAAGGGAGCAGCTGAAGCCCCAGCACCCATTCTGCCATGAGAAAGGTGTCCTCCTGGAGAGGATGGAGCTGTTAGGTGAGAGTAATAGGCTGTCATGAAATACTTAAGCTCAGCTGTCAGAGCTCTTAAGCTTTTACCTATGATGGACAGGGCCTGCAGTGGATTTATGGACACAAATCCATAGGACTGGTAATTCAGTAGTCCTTAAAAGATCTTGTATTTCTCAGTTGCAAGTACTTAGACTGGAAATAGAATAACCAATCTGCCTGTGGCTGTTAAATTTTGAGCAGTTTTTTCCCCTAATCCAGGTTCTGTATGCTTGGACGAGCTGTGCTGGCACAGGGAAAGGAATGATACTGAGCAGATGAGGTTTGAGGTCTGCTAAAGTTATTTCATGCAGTGCTGCCACTGGATGTAGAACCATTGTAACGTCTTCTAATTAGTAACAGTACCCTCATCAGTCTAAACAGAGCAGTTAAAACTGGAATGCAATCCGTCCATTCACTTGTTTATCTAGCCAAGGCTATTGGACGTACGAGTTGACAACTGAGGTAAGCAAAGCTGAAGTCTGGCACTCCACCCCCAGTTCGTATTTGGTAGCCTTCCATTAATTTTACCTATTAAGTCCAGTTTGCATAAATCTGTGCTCAGTTCGTAATTAAGCCAAAATAAACTCTGAACTTCACCAGCCAGGTTTAAATTTCTTCCAAGAAGTGACATTTATCTTCTGTTGGCATACTTCCACTGGGAGAATCTCCTTACAGCTGATACATTATCTGTGCTTGTAAAACCAGTCCTTCACTAGCAGTTCTGAAATGCCATTGGTTATGTGTACTTTGTTTTGGTTTTGAAACTGCTCCTTTGAGGTCACAGTGATGAGAATATCTCCTCCTCCCCTTAAAATTCCCACTGTGGTGTGAAAGTGTTTTTCTGAGGGATTTTCTTTACTGACAAGGACAGAAAGATGCAAGGCAGCTATAATCCCTAAGCTGTGTTACAGCAGATAGTTCTGATTGATAAACTGAATTTAATTTGTACGGAGTGCTATGCTGAAAGTACTGCGTGGCTTCCAGGCTGGAGCTGCCTCTCTCTGGCTTGCCTGGATGTGTTCAGGTAAACACGCCGTTCAAGTCCTCTTATCTCAGAGCAAGGCTGGAGGAGATGGAGTTTTGTTTGTACGTGTTTTGAACCCATGCTGAACTTCAAGCATGTCCTTGGTTCAGGAACACAGTTCTGTTTTCCATAGCAGTGTGTGGGAAAGGAGAGGTGCTAGCATAGCAAACTTTCCTGCAGGAGCATGGGCGTTTATGCAGATGCCACACAGAAGGTGTGTGAATTTGTACGATTACGGTAAGGCCAGGCAAAGGGAAAGGAACTGCCAAGGTATCCCTTACATTGTACTATTTTCAGATCTTAGCGTTTCACTGAGCACAGAGCCAGCTTGACTGTTATTGCCCAAAGGCAGGCATTTTGGAGACATCCTACAACAGAGGTCTCTGCGGAGAAAAGTACAGGACCTGTGTACAACCTTTGCGGAAAAAGCCAGGAGTTGATGGAAAGTGAACACAGTTCTCCCTTACCTCTTCTCAGAGTACTACTGATTTCAGCCAGGAGCACTAGGTATGTAGACATTCCACCCAAAGAGCATTATTAAACAGCTAAAACACCATTTCCAAATACATACTTAGGAGGAGTCTTTGAGATACGTGCATATAATGAGAATGCAGATGCAATTTGTAGGTGAAACATTGTAATTCAGTGCATTCTCAAATGGGAAAGAAGTGTAAAAACATTGAAAAGTTGAGCAAAATAATGCAAAAAAAAAAAAATCAATAGCAAGCCAGCTGCTGAGATTTCAAACTGTTTAATTTCTAAGTGTCATTGCAAATTATTGTCTGAAGACTCTTGGTCTGGCCTGGTGCAGTTCCCAGGCAGGCTGGCAGGGAGCAGTCGTCTTTCCACTTGTGAAGCTGTTAGTTTTGCTGGGAAGTTAGTGTGAGTGTCTGTGTGTATTCATCCATCCATTGTCTGGCACAGCTTTGCCAAAAAAAAAAATCAAGTCGTTGAATGGTGTTTGTGCCTTTTTGGAAAAAACAGTGTGCATTTCTTCCACTTTAACAAGACAATGTGCAGTAAGCTTTGTGAATTTACCATGAAGAGGATCTTCAACACATCTGAGGAATCCTGATCTTCACTGAGCAGGTGCTTCCTCTTGGCCTTCAAGACCGCATATAAAATGCTGCAGTAATCTCTGGTAGAAGAAAATTCAGCAGTTTTTACTCTGCTGATCTGGGTTCCTTATCTGACTTCTACCTTCTTACCCTTGCTCTTATGCCAGGAGTTAAAAGGAGCTGTAGATACTGTGCTGTATGGTTTTGCACAGCCTTGAAGAAAGCCCCTTTTTATATCTGCAAACTGAAAAAGGGGTAAGAAGGGCTGCCTGGTTATTTACCAGACTTCAGCTGGGATGTTCCTGTCGGCCATTCTGTTCAACTCTCCAAAAAAAGATCAATCAGGAAACAGGAAGAAACAAATGTGTTCCTGGAACTACTCAAGATTTGAGTCTAGAGACCTGGAGTTAATGGGAGCGTGTGGTGAAGAGCCGCAGAGACTAAGATACGGATTGCATATGGCAGGTGCTGTTCCTCTGATGTCTTAATTACTTTAAATAATACGGATCCAAAGCAAAATACTTGTTTCAGCTGCAATTATGCTGTTTGGACAATTCCTTCTTCCTAGCAGATGAAGGTGTGTACTGCCAACCCCTGTGCCTGGTGACTGTGTCCTTTCTGCTCAACTTGTGGACAACAAGAGCTCCAATTCTATGTAAATGATGACTGGAAACACAAGTCAGAGTAGCAGGCATCTTTCACTTTCATTTCTGTAAATAATTACGTGAGAAAGTTGTAGTTTGTGAAACCATGCTTCATTTCTACAGTAGAGATGCAAATTCTCCCTCTCAACATACACTTCAACCTTGCTATGCATGAAGTATCTTCATAAAAAAAACCAACAAACCAAAACACCACCTGTCAATATGTACTCAGAAAGCCTCTCCAAAAATCGTTACCGGGCTTTGGTAGTTGCTTTTGTATTAAGCTGCTCAAAATAAAAAAAAAAAAAAAAAAAAAAGAAACAAAAAACCTCACCAACTTCTGTTTGCTACTTCTGCCATCCATCAAACACATTCCATTGCTGATCTTGCAAGGGTTGCTCAAATACAGCCTGTCAATATTAGGTTCACTTCACCCAGGTTCACTGGAAGGCATGTTTATGCTCTTTAATCTGTCCAATACCTACTCCAAGGCTGCTTTGCACCTGCTCAGCTGGCAGTGAAATCGTCCCTTACTGCTGTTTGAGTCTCTGGTCTTTGGATGAGCCAAAGAACTGCAGTGGTTGTTGCAACCTTACTAAATAAATATGCAGGTTAAAGGAAAAAAATTTCATTGCAGCTTTTGAAATAGTCTCATATCCCTAAATATCATTAGAAGTATTTTGGACTAAGGCCACATCTGCACTTGAAACCTTTGCTGGTGAAACCTGCAGAATTTTTGTATTGTTTTCAGAGCTCCGTAACTTGTTTATACTGACTCCATGCAGTTACCTTGTAGGAGCTAGATTAGGTATGAACGTATAACTGCGTTTCTGTCAAGTAACCAGAGCCAAGGCTTGCTGGCTTTCTGCTGCCTGTGACAGAAAGATGAGGCTGATCCAGTAAAAATGTAGACTGATGTGCAAACCATGTATGATCCACAAGAAAGCTCGCTAAAACTAAGCTTAAAATCCTATTTTTGGTATTCTGATACCATGATTATAATTCTGCTCTGTTTTTTTTAACTTTTATTATCATAGCTATTGTACAGTGGTAATTTTTTTTTTTTTTAAGAAGAGGCAATGAAGATATTGATAGTGAAAAGATGTTAATTGTATGCTGCAGGCAGTAACCAAATGCCAGTAACGAAGAGGCCAGCTGGGCCAGCACAACAGACCATTCAGTTCCTGATACACAGGTGAGACGTGGCTAGAAGAAACTGCTTTCTTAGAATTGATGCAAAATTGTGCCAGCTTCTATGGCAGGCGAGAGCTACTGTGGCCATAGGTGACAAAAGCTCTTACAAAGCCTGTCATTCTTGGGAACTTCCCTTTTGACAGCAGAAAATTTATGACCAGAAAGTATAATTACCTAAGCGTGCTGGGAAGAAATGGATTCAGTGAAATAGGCTGGGGCTCTTGTTAGAGGAAAAAAGGATGAATATCCTGACTGGGCTTTCTCCTCTCGCATGTTGCTCCTGTGAACTGAAGCAGAAAGAGGCACTTTTTTGTAATTTTTAAGGTTTCAGTTGAGGCATCATGACAGTTTTGTAGTGTACTGAAAACAGACTGCCTCCTGTAAAGCTGAATCAGAATATGCAAAGACTGCATCTGAAGAAGCAGAAATGTAACACATAATTAAACTCTTTCAGGGGTAACTGCATACCTTGGAAACAATTCAAACAAAACAAAAATTTACTTTGAGAACAGTGTTATTTCCTTTGCTTTATATCTTACTAATGTCAATAAATTGTATTAAATTAAGAATATTATATCTCTTTGTCTTAACCTTAATCTGACAATGGTTGATATGTTTGCTGGTCTGAGAAGCAAGAAAAAATGCTTCTTGAAAAAAGGAAGAAAACTGAATTTGTTCTACAATGGGAGAAACATCCCATTCTCATTGCTACCAGATCACATTTTGAATACCAAACCTGCAGAAATCTGAAGGTTATATTACATTCCAAAAATAATCTAATGTCTTTTAAAATATGAATTCTTGCTTGCTTGTTGGAGATAAAATCACTTTACCTAGAAGTAACTTTACCGTTGTTTTTGTAACTTTACCCCCTGTGCCTTTGTTACCGTGACAGCTACCTCCAGCGTCCAAGAAGCAGCAGCAAGGCCAGAAGAAAACGCTGCCCGGTTTGTGTGCATCTCTCTCTGTGGTGTCCCACCAGCCTTCACTCCACGAGGGCTGCACAGGTATTTTTGTTTAAAGCCGTGCTTGTGTCCTGCTGCAGTTCTCCAGGTTGTTCCTAAATTACTGTTGTACCATGTCAGTGTGTACCAGATCTCGCAGATTAGTAGGATCTCGCTGTGGAAATGCCATCCGTTTGCAATTAAAAACACCTGAAAACTCCACTTACTGAAGCACAGTAACCTCATGGCAGTACCCAACCTTGTTCAATAGCGACAGGAAATATTATTTAATGCCATGTCATTTCATAAAACACAAATTGAGGTGGTGACGGTCTGCCGTAGGGCTTGGACTGGCCCTTGACAGACCAAGTGCTCCTCACGGCGTGGAGAGCCGTGCTGATGACTGCAATCCTTCATCGTTAAATGACGGGAATCTGTATTTTTCCTTTTGTTTTGGCTGTATTTTGGTTGTTTAACACGGGCAGCGCCTCGCTCCCACGCCGCCGGCCCCGCCCCACAGCCAGCGCGCGCCAAAACCGCGCGCCGCCGCGCTCGATTCTCCCGCCAACACGCCCCGGGGCGGGGCTGGGCGGGGCCGGCGGGAGCGGGCTAAACCATTGCACCCTCCCGGGGGGGTGGTCGGTGTCCTCGGGGGGCCGCGGCGGGGAGCGTGTTTGCTTCGCGCCCGCCAGCGGGCTGGGCTCGGCGGGGCGGGCGGGGAGAGGACGCGGGCCCGTGGCCGCGCTGTCCCCCTTCTCCCCGCGCCCCTGTCCCCATGGAGGGGCCGGCGCAGGCGCCCCGCGGGGAGGCGGGGTGGGCGGTGTCAGCCGGCGCCGGCGGGAGATGCGAAGGGGCTGAGCGGGAAGGAAGGCCGCTCTCCCTCACGGCCCGCCGCAGCCTCCCGCTCCGCTCCCCTCGCCGCCCCGCTCTCCCGAGGCCACCCCGCGCCATGTCCTTCCGCCAGAGGAGCCCGCACGGCGGCACGAAGAGCAGGTAGCCCTCCCCTTCTGCTCTCCGGTGGCGGAGCGGCGAGCAGCGGCGAGCCGCCATCGCCCCCCGCCATCGCCCCCCGTCCCTCAGGCGGCCCGCGCGCACCTGGCGCGTGGCCTCCCCGCCCGCCGTTGCGCGGCCGCCGCCCGGGATCCGCCATGTTCGCCCGCCGGGCAACCGGTCGCCCTTCGCCGAGGTGCGGGTCCCCCAGCGAAAGGGAAGCGGGGCTGAAGCCCCCGCGGGGGGCAGGGGTGTGGGTGCCCGGGTCTCCCGTTGTCTGCAGGGGCGGGTTGTGGGGCCGGTAACAGCGGAGTTCCCTTACGGGGGAGAGCCTCCCTCTGAAGGACTCTTAAAACCTACTTGTGTCGCTCAGCTTGACTTGTTCAAGTAAAATTAATATATACGTAATATAACGATGTCTGCATGGGATGATGTTTCAGAGAGGTTAATAAAATTGTTGTCTTGTCTGCCGCCAGCCCACAGCCTCCGCCTCGCTGGTCGCAAGGAAGGAAACGTGGCGCAGATGGAAAGCGGAGAAAGCAGAATGAACCCGATGCGTCCGTTTCTGATGAAAACAAGTACAGGTCTTCTGACAACAGGCTGGACAGGTAGGCAGTGCTTGCAATAGAAACAACTCTCTGCTTTTTTGTTCATCAGGAGCTGTTGAATTGACCGTTGTACTCGGTTTTTCAAGCCCTGCCTGTTTATAGATCACTCATCGACCATAAATACCTGGTCTTAAAGGAGGGAAGAGAATCAAGTGTGGTGTTCTTATCTTGGAGTCACTTCTTAAGAATAATCGTTTTTCATTCTTACGGCTTGAATTACCTACTTCGTAATTGTCCTGCTTCATGCTTGCTTACTGCCATTTATCATGAAGCAATAACTGCACAAGCTAATTATGTTTGTGGATACAGGCTGTACATACTGTTGTGGTAAAATTAAAAGTCATCTGTCTTCATATATCTGAAGGCAGCACGGACCGCCTTGAAAAGTTGTGTCTAAGTATGTCAGCGCATGTGTGGTGGGGTCCTCTTCTGAGGTCACTCACTCCGTTCATACTGCTGCTCGCTGCCTTCCTTACCATTTCCCAGCACAGGTAAACTTCAGTTTAGTGAAAGTATCTTATTTTATGTCACTGTCTATATCTGAGCTATTCATGCCACGATCCCTTTAGTCCCTGTTATCAGTGGATGGGAGTTGTGGCCTGCAGCCCAGCTGATTGAATCTAGATTTCTAATCTAGATGGCTTGTGCCCTGTAATTACCCTTTTTTTTTTTTTTTTTTTCCCTGATAATAAGCAGGGAAGACATTGGTCAGTGGCTCAAATTACAATATCCAGAGTAAATAGAATGAATTTCAGGAAGGGTGTCTGAATAGGAGTACAAAGATGAAACTTACTGGTTGCTTCATCAGTTTCAACCTAAATAAGCAAAGCTTTTCCAGGATTGAACTGAACAGGCCTACTTTCTGGTTTAGTTTGGATTCAGCTCTGATTGAAGTTGTTCTTTTCCTATGCTAAAACTACTTTTTGTTTATGCTAATTCAACATTGTCAAAATAAAATCTTAAAATGGAAAGAGGGTCAGGATGGAGGCTGGGTCATGCAACAGATTCAGTCTGGGGGGGCTACAGTCTTGTTTTTCTGCACCTCTGGCAGAGTTTGAGCACCATTTGCAGTCCTATCACAGCACCAGAGCTTCTCACCACGTGTGAAATGGCACGTGGGGATGTGTCTGAAGACAGACGGTTAAGCTTAGTATGTCTGGCACCAGTGCTGCCACAGAGCAAATTAATCCAGAGAAAAAGCTGTAGACCCTCCCAAGTTCTTCCTCGTTCTCTGTATACGCAGCACAGATACAGAATCAAACAAGTATAAAAAGGTATGACACATTGTTGAGGAAAAAGCTCAGATGGTGGGACTAACCAGGTACTTCTGGGATTGCGCTGTTCTCTACCATGGGAGAGCAGTAATTGAATGTGGCCTGCATTTTCTGCAGTTAGAAATCATTATAAGCAAATGCTAAAAATCCTTGGAGGTTGGGCAGATATTTGCAGAGGGACCTGTACTGTTTGCTATGGATTTTTATTTTTTCTGAGTTGATAACTGGGTTTTATCTAAAAATAACTTTTAGTTTGAATTTAACAAAAACTTCAAAGTAGTGCAAGCCGATTTCTGAGCTGGGAGCAGGGAGAGAGTTGGAACTGGTTTTAGCGCAGATGGATCTAATTCCCTGACTTCAAGGGACTTCTTTGTGCAGAATCCTGATAAGTCTCCAGAGCGTTTCCAGATCTACTGAAAAAGCTCTGGTCTGTAGGGTACGGTTTTGAGTTTGTACTTCAGGAAAATCGGTCATCAGGAGGACAGAAACTGGAAAACATACTCAATAATTTGAATGTAGACAACTGTTGTTGGCTGGGAAGGGATATAAGCTTATTCCTCTGCAATAGTCTGAATCTGTTTGTGATGCTAATGGGCTACAATAAAGTTGTTAAATACCAGTTTGCAGTTATAGCAAATCTCAGTTTACTAGCTAAAAATTGACTGCTTTTTTTTTTTGTGCCTTTGCTGTCTCTACTAGGTATATTTTCACATGGAGAAACTCCTGGTGCTATCGTGTAATTTTAATTAATTACCTGTACAATTGAATTCTGTGTTCTAACTTTTGCTTCTTATATAGCTAATGAGTCTGCAATCATGAAAGAATAAATATTTGTTAACTAATTTAGTGGAGTGAAAATAAGTGAGTAAATGAGTAAAGTTGGTATTTCACATACTGTTTTCTGAAGGACCAGCTTAAAGTTATTGCAAGTGTAGCCTAGGCTACAAGCTACAGTGGTATGTTTCTATAGATACCTACATAAAGTTTTTAGGGGGGGTGGGGAAAACCCAAACTCAAAGCACACAAGGTGGAACTCTCAACGTGATGCTTAATTTTACAATGATGACATTTTAATAGAACAATACAAGATTTTCGCAGCTATCATGAGTACTATAAATTAATATATGAGATGCTGGGAGTGGGAAATGCAATAAAATACAATTTTAATGTAGAGACTTTTTTTTTTCTTTCTAGTTTTACAACACCAGAAGGCCCTGGACCCCTTTCCCGGTGTTCAGATTGGGGAACTGCAGTGGAAGAAGATGAAATGAGGACTAGTGTTAACAAAGAAATTGCAAGGTACCCATGGGTGTTTAAGATGAAGCAGGGAAAGGAAGGGAAATGGCAGTTGTCTTGCAGAATCTGTATTGACTTTTATTTTTAACTTCACCATTGTAGTAAAATCAGACCAACTTTAGCTTCTTGTCTGCTGCTTTTAGGTCAGCTTTGGCGTAAGTCCTGCAGGAATGGCATAGCATACTCTCTAGAGAGTTGATGTGTATCACTAAATATCTCCCTTTTGGAAGAAACCTTTCCTGAATGTCTTGGATTGAATTACTTTGAATATCCTTTCACTAATTCCTGTTTTTGCCTATCATTGCTATAAAAATATTTTTAGGGAAAAGACTTAGGAAAAGAAAGTCCTCAGATTTTTTTTTTAGGGGAGAACTGAAACATTCATTCCCTAGTGGAAGGCTGTTAACAGTGTCTGGGTTGACTTCTTCAAGATTGCTGCTTTGCTGAGAAGTAAAATCAACTGTGAGCTGTGACAGTGCAGCCTTACGTGTTCTCTTTGTGTATATATATTCTTAATACTGATTTGAACTCTTACAGATACAGAAGAAAACTCCTGATAAATGAATTTTCAAGAGAAAGGAAGTCCTCCTCTGGAAGGTAGGTTAAATTTCTAGTTTAGCTGAGGTAAATCCTGTCAATAGGTCTGAATTTTCACATGTACCATGTTGCTTCTGAAAATGCTCAGTTCGAAATAGTTCCTCTTAAGTCCGCTCTAACGTCGTGGTTCAGTAACATCCCAACCATTCATTTGAAAAGTTTTTAGTGTGTTTCTTTATAATTATCTACACGTGGGTTTGTTTTTGAGTATTGCTTATTATCTAGTAGTCCCAAATGTACAATGTTTTTTCTTTAGTTCTGATTCAAAGGAGTCCACTGTGACCGTAGAACTTGAGACAGATGAAGTGGTTTTGATGAGAAGACAAAAACAGATAAACTATGGGAAAAACACAATTGCATATGATAGATACATTAAAGAAGTTCCTAGGTAAGCTGCTTTTTTTTCTGGAAAACTAAATGATTGTAAGTCATAGCTGTTTTTTATAAGCATATTAACGTACTAAAGTTGGTATCTGAGACATATTCAAATAGAAAGCATTTACAAATTAAACTTTCTAAGACTTTTTTTACCAGATAAGTGACACTAACAATCTAATGAGACATGGATTTTTTTTTTTGCTAGTCAGTACATGAGGAATATCCCTTCAAGCTTTGTCATGCTGGAGAAACAGAAGTGAAACTTCTTTTGGTTGTGCTTGTCAACTAGAAGAAATGAAACTGCTTTTTGCAGTCAATTTTCTCATTAGTAAACTAAAAGGCAAAATGGACTACTCTTAAGTTTGGAATATGTTACATTCAGAAATTTCATGCTGAAGTTTTCAGACCTATGATTGATAATCTTTTTTTTTTTTCATTTGACTTGAAGACAGAAAAACTAAAAAGTTCATATGAAGCTGACAACTTTTCACTTGTCTGTGGAAAAAAAAATGAATGCTGGAATTGCACAGTAGTATTTTCTCATAAATAATATAATCACCTAGAATTTGCTGCGTTGTAATGAGTCTGTGTAGCAGGCAATCAGTCTTAACATTTAAAACTGTACGTTATGTCTGTGTGAAAAACACTAATGAATTTTTCATGTCTAATATCTGAATAGATGCCATCGTATACCAGGAGTTCATCCCAGAACTCCAAATAAATTCAAGAAGTACAGCCGTAGGTCATGGGACCAGCAAATTAAACTATGGAAAGTTGCATTGCATTCCTGGGATCCACCTACCGAAGAAGGATGTGATCTGCAAGAAATGTATGTATACAGTATTTGAGATACCTTTATCAAAATTAATGAAATTTCATGTTAAAAAAAAAAAAAAGCCCAGTATAGCCCTTTCTGAGACAAGTCAGTGACTGCTGAATGTTTGCATTAGTTACTTGTCCACACGTAGTGCTATTCAGTTCCTTCTTGGTCAAAATATCTAATAGCTTTCTGGACCTAGTTGGTGGGACTAGAGTTACCCAGTGTCCTTGCAAGCACATACATATACATCCCTCACTTCCTTAATGTATGTCCGCTGGGTGAAATCAGAGCTCATTTGGCAGTGCTCTATAAAAGAAAATGCCATCAAGGCAAGCTGATTCTTTCAGAGCAGTCTGCAGATTAATCTGTGGTAGAAGCAGTGCTGCAGAGTTCTCGCTAATTAACAGATCTCATGAATATTGAGCTTGGACCAAGACAATGTATGAGAACCTGCCTCATAGCCTTCTCACTTGCTAGTTCAAGAACAGTGGTATAAATTCTTGTTTCTTGAGCAGAGAGGAGGAAAGAAGTACTTGTAAAATCATCTCAAGGTACCATTAAATTAAAAGCATGGTCACAAGTGTTCACAGTCCAAGCTACTGTGGTATTCTGCTCTAGAAGGTGTAGAATAATGCAACTAGTTATTTTCCTCTATAGAAAGCAATAAAGCTGATCAGGGAACATCCAAAATAAAACTGTGGGTCTACAGTATGAAGGGGACACAGATGTAACTAATTCCTCGGGAAACAGTTTTGTGGTAATAAACTACTGTTCTTTCCTAACAGTGATGCTGATTTTAAAGCCAATATGGAGCAATGGGATCTAAAAGCAAAGGCTTGCTTTTAGCTTGCTTTTACTTGTAATTGACATGAGGGGAGTTGGTATTTCGGCCTGAAGCCTATACGGTGGTGTTGAAATACTAGTCTATCTTCAGATGCTGGGGTCTAGTTCTGTGTACAGTGGATATTCAATCTTATGTTGCAAAACAAATGGATGAAAATCTTGTCTGGAAAAAAATTCCCTGCTCTTCCATAACATTTGTTATCATTTGTATTGAGGCATTGTTTGAGTGTTGGGTATTTTTCTCTGAATAAGTTGCAGTGTTCAATCTCAAGACTTTAATTTAGTCCTTGGCCATTTTGGCTGTATTGAGCTGACCTGCTATTCTGTCCAGTCCCTGCAGTTTGCTACCACTGTCTCTATAATCTTTGTAGGTCTCTTTGTTTGGCCATCGTTTTCAGAACTGCATGTACAAAGTGCAACTTACTTCTAAAAAACTGAATTTTTTTTAAGCTGCATGCTTTTTAATTATTTTACAGTAGTCCTGTTGACCTTGGTGAGATGGAGACAGAATCTGTCGGAAGCAATTCTACTGAATCTCAAACGAGCTGTCAAGATAATGATGTAAGCATATCTGTCATTTGCATAAGTATTTGTTAACAATTGGTCCATTACTTGGAATCCGATCCAGGGTAGCCTGAATACATGAGAAATTCCATAATCTGCTGTGTTTAGGGACTGTTTATAAAGCTGAGCGATCTTTACATTCAGACATGTTCCCAGCTATAGCCAATGTCTGCCTGTAGTCTGAGTTGAGAGTTAGAACTCAAGTGACCATCTCAAATGAGGGATCTCACTTTTCATAGCCTGCAAAAGAAAATTTATCTGTTCAAAGCATGTCAGTTACAAACTGTGATGTACAGTGGAAATCCTACTTTAGACTGCAATATCTAATGTTAAAGTAGGCTGTAATTTTCTTGGCACATTCAGACTTTTTGAAGTGGGCTCTTTTTATATCCAGAAAGCATTTAGTACAGCTGAGCAGTAACCTTCAGTGAAGATCTAGTAATGTTTTTCTCACTGGATTTGTTTCTCTGGTGAATATTGAATCTGTATAGTGTTTTAATGTATGCGTATATAGATCCTTAAAATATTTGCAGGCAATCTTAGCATGTGGTTGAACGGGCAGAAGCCTTCAGCCTTCATTTAAATCTCTTCAATCTTTAGGCTAGCCTTGGGTTTTTGTATGGCCTGTAAAGTGTTTGTAAGCCTCTGTTACAGGGTAGTCTAAACAAATTACAGAAGTTAAATGAATTATTGCATAACAAAACCTGTATTTAACTGCTAATTATTAACTGACTTTGTATTCCAGGATACCTGTTCTGGCACTCCCACCAAAGTTAGACATGTTGACTATCAAGCAGAAGGTGAATTTGACTTGGAAGTGTGTTTGAGTGAACCACTTAAAGATTTCGATACTGTGAGTTAAATAGTCTCGTGCAAACTGTTTTAGCCGAAGTTTCTTTTACATTTGAGAGATGAGGTTGTTTGTTAAGAGTAAGAAAGCTTAAGCAAAGTTGAAGACTGTTCTCGAAGTTGTGGTTGGTCTACATATTCTCTGGACCAAATGTATGTAAAAATACAGTTAAGTTGTGTGACTTCTTTTTAACTTTTAATTTATGTATATCAGATTTTTTTATAAAACGTTTCAATAGAAAAAAATACCCAAAGGCAATGCTATCCTTCAGTAATTATAAATAGTTCAGCAAGATCTTATTGATTTCTCTTTTTGTTCCTCATTATGTCCATAATTTCAGTTGTCCACCTGCAGATCAAGAGCAAAGTAGGGAGTTATTTTTGAGCATCTCTGTTACCTTGCTTTTCCATCTGACTTTACTACAAGGATCTGACTTGAAGTAATACAGGTGGCAGCCGAACCACACTGCTGATTAGTACTAGTAAACTCATCTACTGCAGTTACTTACCGTAAGATTAAACCGCTTTACCTTTTTTTTTTTTAAAAAAAAGCAGATTCTTTTTTATTAGCAAAAATGTTTCTGATCAGAAATTAAATACTCTCAAAAAATTGGAGGTCAGTATGGTAAAGCCCAGGCAATAATGCGATAAGAAGAAGTAGCCTGAATTTGAAATTTGTAAATAGTCATGAGTCATTTGTTAATACAGTCGAGAAAACAATGTGTAGGTAAAGTGCTTGATTCTTTTTAATTTGCTGATTTTAAATGTAAAACTGTTGTAAATGATAACACTGTACAGATTTTTGCTGAAAGCAGTTCATATTTCCATTACCTTTGTATGGGATGTTGCTGGAAAATAAATGGAATTGCATTTATTTATGGCTCTTCAATTTCATTTCCTACTAGTGATGTTCTGTGGATAACAAAGTGCAGGAAAATACTGAAAGCCGTGTATCGGAGACTGGTATTGATAGTAGGCTAGGATATGTGTGTGTTAGCACCACCCTCTGACTTTGAGGGAGACCTAACAAGTATTTGTGTGCAGGTCCCTGGGGTGAATTTAAGACTTAGTTATAATGGGTCAGCCTGTTGTTGACCTTTTGCAGACTCCTTGGAAGCAGTTTAGTTCGGCAGATGTCCATTAGCTGGCTACCAAGTTCTGTTCTCTAGAAAAGCTGCTAGAAGAGCTAGGTGGACACTTCAGTCGTGTTTACTATACAGGACCTTTTGTTAAAGTCTCCTCACCTGGTTTTATCTCTAAAATGGAATTTCTGGGTGTTGGTGTTACAGCACTGTCAGGCTCAGTGCAGACACATCAGCTTTTCAACTCAAGTGAGTATCCTAGCTGTAAGCAGCATTACTAGCTATCTAATTTGTGGGCACTCTTAAAATCTGGTAGCTTGATCTGATGGAGAAGCTTCCAAGAGGAAGCAGTGGCACATGGATAAGGATGGAGCCATGCTCTGGTGTTAAGGAGACAGCCTTCCTAGCATGTGTTTTTTCCAGAGAAGGCAGCAAAGTGATAGTTAGTCTTGCTTACTACCTGGAGTAAGCCCTCTCTGCCCTCCCCAGGTTGCTTTTCTCATGGCACATTTTCTGGCCACACCGTCCCTTTTGTTGTGTAACACCTAACTGTAGCTTGAGCCGCAATTTGCTTTCAAACTTTTTTCCTCTATCTCCTTTGATAAAAGTGGTCTTAAGGTCAAGCCAAACTCTTTCATGTCTAACTAGAATCATCTGAGGCCTTTACTTAAGGCTTCTACATAATGGCGAAAAGGGGTTTACACTGGACTTCCCAGGTGGCACAGTAACTGTTCTGAGCATCTCGGTTTTTAACTTTGATGATAGGCCTGACAGAAAATTGCATATGAAGCTACCTGGGAACACTGTTTCAAGTCATGGCTACTATTTTAATGGTTAATGCATCTAATTTGAGTCAGCCACTTCATGCAGTTCTGTCTCGGTGCCACTTGACCATTAGAAAATGATGGTACTAAACTATTTTCATAAGTGGATTTTTGAGAATACGTGTGTTACTTCTGAATGTTTTAAAGGTTAGTAATGAGTAACGTGAAGCCAAGAACAAAACCATTCATGTCTTAAATAAGGTACAAATAGTTCACGCAGCTGAACATCAGTCTAGAATAAAGTATTAATGTTAAATGATGTGTTTCTACCCAGTGTGAAATGAGTAAGGCAAGATTTCTGTAGAAAAATACGTATTGCATACCTGGAAACTAGTATTTTTTGTCAACTTGATTCTGTCTCCATAACCTTGAAGTGTAGGTTAGCAGCTGACGCTTAGATGTGTCACAGTTTGCATGTTGTCAGGAGACACCAGGTGCTCGGGCTGCTTACACACTTGCTGTAGCGAGTAGTAATACTCAAGCTGTCTGGTTTGGTGGCGTTACACTGGAACGGCTACGCAGTGAATGAGGCGAGCAGTGAATTCACTTCTATTCCTGCTACTCTTAACCTCAGGGTATAGCTAAATAAAGCGGCAGAACTTCTCAAGGGTGCACCCAGGCTGTTGAGGATATCTCAAATGAACTTAAATCTCGAGGTACTAACAGATAGATGTAATCTGCTCTCCGAAGTAACATGAGCCATAAAATACCACCCTAAGTAATCCTGGAGTGAATCAGTAACTGTAATCCTTTATGTGGAGAACCAGAATGAGGCAGTATTGGAGTCCCTGTGCTGGAGGAGAAACAATTAGATGAGATTTTTAACGGGGTGGGGCAGGGGGTGGTGGTGTTAATCTGTACCTGAGTATCAGAACAGCCAGTAAATGATGTTTTTTAAAAGCCTTTTCTACACCACTGTAGCTAGCCAAACAGGTTGGATCAGTGGAATATTCAGAAGATTGTTTAGAGGCTTCCAAAGGGTAAGGTTACTTACACCTGGTTTCTTAATAAGAATACTGAACCCAATAAATACCCATAGCTAAGGAGATGCATATGTTTCAGAGCTTATTGTACAATCATTTGTTACTCTACTAGTCTGGAAAGTCCATGTCTCTGAAAATGAATTTTTATTAAGTTTTTTCCATAACTTCACAAAAAATACTCATTCCAGAAAGCATCTAGGTATGGTATCTGAGACTGTTAATATGGTTCTTAGTGGGAAGAAAATACATGAACAAATAGGATTAAAAAAAACCCCCAAAAAAACACCACCACCCCTGCCAAAAAAAAAAAAACCCAACAACAAAACCCTACGATCTTTTTGAGTAATTTGGGTTCTCTGTGACAGTCCTTATGATTTTGTGACTTGCGTTCTTTGGAATCTGTATTGGAGGAGGAAATGTAGGAGTCTTTCTCTGACTAACAGACCCAGGTATGGGGGAATGTGAGGAAAACATTGTGAACAACCATAATACCTATGCAGCGTAGAAAGATCCTAGGCAAACAACCGAGACTAGTGCTTTTCTGTTATAATGGAACGTACAACAAATACTTCTACCTTGGCAAATGTCTTGAGATGCTTTTAAATTTCTGCAGAGTAATTTCTCACTGGTTAGTCCATAAACTTACGTATAATTTGAGTCAAAGCTAACTAACCTGCTACCACTCGGCCAAGATTTTCAGCACAGGCCTTGGGCTATGATCATCTTGCTCTCCGCACTGCGTGCAACCGGCCCTCTGAGCGTCGCGCTCGCATGCACGACTGTCTGCCCCGCTGAGGTTGGTGTTGCTTTTCACTGTGCTGCGCTCAGTTCCATCTATGATCCGTCCTTTCACCTTTTGGTTTTGCTGCGTCACTTCTGCTTCAGAGTGTCAGCTCCCATGTTACTGTTCCTTTTTCTGTGCTAATTTACCCCTTGTTTTCTTTTCCTCTAACGTGCTTTGGCTAACTTACAGGTAACTTAATTCTGCTGGCTTCATAAAAAGCAAACTTTAGGTGCTGTTCAGCTCTTCAAGCCTGTGCTGTTCAGCATGCCTGCTCACCCGGGAACTAGGTATGTGTTGGCAAAACATTTCTGCCTAGAAATGTAGCTGGTCCACGGTCAGTAGCTGTTTGTGAAACAGGCTCAGATTTTTGAATTTATCCTGAAACAGCTGGGCATCCGTAGTAGCATCTTTAATCATACAAATTATTCCCCTTTGCTTCAACTACTTAGAGAACTTAGTTTTTATGGATTGCATTCAAAGAGAGTGCTCACGTCTGAGTTTGGATGTTTTTTCAAAGGTGCTCAGTTGGAAAAAAAAATTTTTTGCACTCGAACAAAGCCCTCTAGTGGTTAAATGTGGGATAACCTCATCCATGGAGGTTAGTGTCTGGTAATAGACTGATCTTACGGAAAATAGCATCCGTATGTTCAGTTGTGCATAGTTGCAAACAGTGGAGTGTGCTTCAGATGGAGAATTGGCAAGTACCGCTGTCAAACTTTAGACTTATTAGGTTAAATTCCTTTAAAAATAAAAATGAACAGGTTGTTACGTAGGCAGCAGAACCTGTCAACCCTGCTTTTTATAGATCTCTGCCTTCTGTTTTATGTTTCTGTTACTCCCTTCGCACCAAGCCTTGTCCTCTTTCAGCATCCTTCATGCCATGCCTGACTAACTGACAGGAGTCTTAGCTGCGGCTAATTTAAAGCTCCATCTGTTTTGACTGGAGGGTTGGTGTACGTGTGCTGACGGGACGGCAAGCAGAACGTTCCAGAGCTAAGCTGTCCCAGCTTTTCCTTCGCTTGGGCATTAATTGGGTCTTCCTTCATTACTTAGCTGTTGTCACATAAAGCTTAAAGGAACATATGTACCCTTTTGTTAAAAACCTGGAAAGCTAGTTCAAAAATTAGAGGGCGCAGGACAGATGTTTTGAAAAAAAACTCAACAGTACAACGATTTAAGCTTCTTTAAAGAAGCCAAGCTAAACCATTTTTGTTCCATGAATCCATTTTTAAGTCAAAAATACTCTTCAAACAACATTTTGTTTATGCCTGTATTTGCTAAAGTTATTTTTCAGAATTATCTGCTTCGTCATGTTGCTAACGCAGATAAAACCCCTGGTACAGAGGCAAGGCATACGTGCAGCAACTACGCGTGCTTGAGTGTGGATCTACGCGGAGGTCTGCTGGGGGATCGAGCGTTTCTTTATCAAAACCAGACTGGTAAAAGAGCCCTTTTGAAAGAATTTTGAACTTACTGGAAGTTCTCACTCTTCTGTGTGTTCTTCTCCTATATGGTTTCTCAAAATGTGAGAAGATTGGTTAATAACTGTTTAAGAATAACTTCTTGAGTGCTTCCTGACAAATAGGGATAATTTTGGCAAAATAGTCTATAAATAATTAAAAGATCGAAGTTAATTTGGGAAGTGTCAAAAATCCATTTTAGTTTCAAAGAAAACAGTGTAGTTAGGACGTAGTGTATACACTAAATTGGTTAGGAGAGAAAGCGGTATTGCCGAGCAGCATTTATTCTATACATGTAGTATTTAATTTTGCGGCATCTGGGTAGTACCTAAACACAAAACACGCAAGGAATCAAGATCTAGCATCTGCCACTTCTGGCCCCCGCTGTATTTTTGGATTACCAGTGCTATTCCTTCTTTGAGCTTGCCGCTTACCTCCCTTGGATTGTGTTTAAGCACAAGAGCAAACTAATTTATCCAAAAAGTGCCAATTCGTGCGCTTAAGAAATAACTTAGTTTTAAGAGGAAAGTTGGAACTTACTTTGTGGGTTAAACTGGGGTTCAGCTGTCTGTGCTGGGAGCTTTCCATCTATTCAAGTGCCTGTTGAGAAAGTTCCTGGGAGGTACTGGAATGGCTCTAATTATTAGCAAAAACAACGTTCCCTTTCGTGTTTCTTTGGAAAGGGGCTATGCCATTTCTTCTGAAAAATGCTTTGTTTTCAGAAATATGAGCGCAATATAGAGGTGAAGATTTGCGCCCGCTCTTTCCATCAGCTTTCATGTGCTAGAATCAAAGTCACTTTGCAGTACTGCAGAGGGCAGTAAAAGTGCATGTTTAATTACATGCACACAAAAGAGATCTCAGAGTTGCTTTACATTTGTTGTAAATGCCAGGCATCTAATTATACTTACTGATTCTGACCTCAGGAGCAACCCATAGTTCCAATAAAATCCCTTCAAGTCTGTCATCTTTCACCGTTCTTTCCATTTCCAGTTTCACTTGATCTTAAGCCCATTATTACAGGGAGTGGAAGATAATAGTAACTTAACAGCAGACAGAGAAAAAATGGACTTTGGGAGGGGGGAAGTCCTCCTGACAGATAGTACTAGCCTGCTTGCATTTAAAATCCTTAGTGCTATACAGTGGAAGTATCTGAAAATCTTATTTAAGTTGCTTGATGAAGACACTTTTTTCTTCTTTTGCAAAGAATAGAGAAAACTAATTCTTTTTCTGAGAGTTTGAGATTTCTCAGGGAAAATAAATTTCAGGATTCTATCCACAGTTAATTATTGTCAGAATATTCCTGAACATTGAATCCATACTCTTTGACATTTGTTAGAATGTGTTTCTTTCTCACACCTACTAAATCATCACTGCGCTAAGAGCATTGCCATGTGAATTAAAATTATACGTTGTAGTTGGATGTGAAATCAAAGCGGGGAGTTAGCAGCGACTGAAAAGAATACATTGGTAAGGTTATCACAGAGGCCGCGCAGAGGAAAGAACGCTAAGAAAAGTAATGGGAAGAGAGTCAGTCCGACCTAGAGACTGCTCATAGCCTGAGCAGCTGGCCATCGCGTGCGAGGACATGGCAAAGCTAGAATTAATAGGTGTGTAAGGAATAAAATGACGTTCTGGTGGTCCCCTGTCCTGGAGCACTTATCTGGAATGAAAACAAGAAAAAATGTAAAGCCAGCCAGGCTTATCTGGGAGCAGCCTCATGCCTCAATGTGCTGCTAGAATGTCTGGGACAATGTACTCCAAAGATAAGACTAGTACGAAAATACACAGTACTGACTAACAATGCTCTGAAGGTGCTAAATGCGTTTGATACTAAGTCTAGCAAAGTGTCAATTCACCAAAATAATCAATTACGGTTCTTCTCTGACATTTGACCATAAAACTCCTTCCCCTCATTCTCGGTGGACAAACCTGAACTGGCAGGAACAATCTTTATGCTAGGCCAAGTATGGCACGAAGCGTAAAGCGCAGGGGTGAGGCTTTACCTCGCTCTTAATCTATTTTTAATGGCATTCTGACCACCCTCTAGAGTACGTCTAAAGAAGCATTCTGACTTGGACAGCTCCTCCTCCCGATAGTAAATATAGATATCAATTATTGGGCTGAAAATATTTTATATATATAATATTTTAAAAATCTACTTGTATGTTGGCGTAAATGCTTCCAGTATTAGTGGATGCCGTTATTTCTCTGAATAATAATCGCGCCATAGATGAAGCGAGACCTAATGCCGTTTTATTATTGGGAAGGAAATAAAGGATGGCTGGGTGGAATGGCAGGTTTTGCAAATCATAATCTGGGCTGGTTGAAGTAGTTCTTCAGAAAGTGTCTAGAAGCGGGCAGGGACGGGCTTCTCATGGTGTGAAAAATTGCTATATCAAACTTTGTTTTTCACGAGAAAAGCGGAGGTGTCACTGGGGAACTGGGACGCAGATCCTTGCTACGCCTGCTGCGGAGAAGGCAG
Source organism: Theristicus caerulescens (assembly GCA_020745775.1). Taxonomy (NCBI): domain Eukaryota; kingdom Metazoa; phylum Chordata; class Aves; order Pelecaniformes; family Threskiornithidae; genus Theristicus; species Theristicus caerulescens. The sequence goes on along the minus strand of CM036563.1, from coordinate 8,724,630 downwards.
CTAAACCAGGGGCTCGCGTCCCTGCGGGCTCTTCGCTGCTCTTCAGTGAGGGAGCAGGCTCTCTGTGTGGTCAGAAAATACTCCCGAAGAACCTGCCTGTCAAAACGTCACGAAGTCTATGTTTTTACATCAGAAAATAAATTCATTTTGGATGATGCTAAGATATTCCCTCCAAAAAGCTCCTAAGCAAATCTAACGTGAATTTTCAAGCTATAATTCTTGGAGGTGAAGGGGATTTGGGCAGCATGGAGTAAGATACACTTTGTCTTCCAGTACCAATCTGTTTCACTAGAACCAGGAGTAGAATTTAGGCCCGTGGCTGGAATTCAGTAGGAAGATTTTTTTTTTTTTTTTTTTACATTAGTGCAGTATTTTAAAAAGCGATGAAAACTCCACGTGTGTGTCTCCACTCCACACAGAGACCTGAAAATGTGACTTCTTTCATCGGAGAATGCAGGTTTTTTGCTTTCATAGCATCTCTTGGTTTGGTTTTGATGCTTTCGTCAAGAAAACCAAACTTTGTAAAGATGTGTTTTACGAATTAAAATGGGTATTGATGGAGGAAAAACACATTCTTGAGGTCGAATAAGCATGTTTATTAACAACAAAGTAGACCCCCTGTGTGAACTTTGTTGTCAATCAACTAATAATATATTAAGGCTGAGAAGAGCATTTTGCTTTCAGAGCCTTATTGCCGCGAGCTCTCCGTTTCACACGGATGCAGATGAAAAAGGGATGATCCCTTTAAGAGCTCGATAGGTTAAGTCGGGAAATTCATATCTCGCACACCAGGCAAAAAATATGCTAGCAACTGCTGGGAAAATGACAACTGCGGTGTCTGATCGCTTGTCAAATCAATGAGGCTTTTCTCTCCTTTCGGTGAGAATTTATTTGCAGGGGTTGGTGAGCTGAGAAAATAAGATTCCTGACCTAATGGTCACCCCCATTGGTATCTCATTGTGGAAAATACTCTCTGCTGCAGTCCATTCAAGTGATTGGCAATGACAGCTTGGATGGATATTGTCAGTTGACAGGGCTTTGCGCTCTTTCTGTGTTAAAAACGATGCGAAAGATCCCTTCCCCAGCGAGCAGCGCCACAAGTGGAGTTTATGAATGAATGGATGAATGCGTGCTTCTCTCCTGTCATCCGCAACAAAAAAATATTCCGATCCTGTCCCTGAAATGATATGCTAAGTAAATTCACACACATGCATTTAACACTCAAATGGGGCCTGAAGGCAAGCTGGGCAAGTCCTTCCAAACACCGTGGCTGTCGGGTTTTTGTAGTCATTAGGAATTTCATGGAAAATGTAAAACTGCCCATTTGATATGGAAAATCTCCATGAAAAATGTGAAATTCCAGTGTTTCCAGCAAGGTTTTGCTGACAGCTCATGCATGGAGAATAGCCTGAAAGACATGCATGCAATTAAGGGATCCATATAGCCGCGCCGGGGAGAACAACGCGGGCGGTGGGGGATGTGGCCTTTGCTGGGGCCAGCTGGTGTCTGCTCCTGGGCTCTCCGAGGGCACCAGACCATTGAGAGAAGTGGGGCGAAAGGGGAAAAAAGAAAACACAGAAGCTTCAGAGAAAATGAACCAAGTCTATCAGAGAAAATCCTGAAGCTCCTAGGTAACACTTTTCCCTCCCCGCGCCTCCCCCTTTCTAGATGCTCTCAGACGCGGTTTGGAGTGCGACAGAAGTTTCTTCTTTTCGCAAAGCCGACAGGGATGATGCAAATGCCAAGCGTGCAGGGGTCGCGGGGCGCTGAGCCGGGCGTTGGGCTGCGAAGATGAGAAGGAACGGTTTGGGAGGGAGGGCGCTTAAATTTTACTCTGGGATGGTGTCAGGCACGTCGCACCGCCGCTTGTCAGAGGCACTAGCGCTTGAGGAGGTGCTTTTGCGCTGTCTCGGCGTTTCTTTGCTACGTTTCTGAACGGCTTAGCCCTATCAGGAAAGGCTCAACTATTGTATTTCTTCTAGAAGGGTGATTTCTGCACATCAGCTTGAAAAACCTTGTATGTTATTGAATATGGGGGGTAAAACTGCAAAGAGAACCGCAAAAGCTCCCCTGCCTCCCCCTTCCCATTGCAATAAACAGCACAACGCTGCAGGTAGCTGATGCCTTGCCTCGCCTGTGGCCGTTTAGCGAGAAACCGCAGCCCGCTGACACCAGCCCGGCCTTGTAGCACTTGTGCATTTGTCTCCTTAGCCGCTGATTTAACCCACATCAGAGGGAAAGGGTTGAACAGTTTGCGAGCTGGGGGTTGCAGGTTGGCAGAAGCGACCGTCGAAGCGCAGAGGACTGCCGTGCAGCGTGCTTTGTTCCGAAAACACCCCCTCAGCGCCGTCGTTCCTATCTGACAGGGCGGGTATTTCTGTCCTGGGTGATAGAGCAGGTAGGGAGATGCCTACTCTGCGCAAAAGCATGGCGGAGGCACGTTGAAGCTGGCGGCGATGTGGGCTCTTGGCCGAGCTGTTCAGCACAGCACCGTGCACAGGACCGCTCGGATGCGGAGCAGCACGGCTGCGTTATCCAGCTGTACTGCCACAACTCCTGAGGCCGCTGGATCACCCTTCGCTGGGGCGTCTCTGCTCCGGGCTCCTCGCGCCGTGGAGAGCGGGATTAAGCGGTGCGGTCATCAGGCGTGATGTAAAGGAGCGTACAGGCACGTAAAGGAATTAGGAATGTACCAGAAGCAGGTTGCCCCATTCCCAGGCATGATGCCCTGACTTAATTTTTCTCATTTGGGGGCTATTGTGCAGTTTTCTCCGAAAGCAGAGAGGGCTCATTCCTGTTTGTTCGCGCTGGTTAGGAGATACCTCTTGAGTGCAATGCTTGGGAGAGAAGGTGGGAAAGAGATGGGGTCACAAGAAAGGGGGAAAATGAAGCATCAGCTGGTGTGTATGAATGCAGAACAGAGCTCTGCTCTGCAGACCGGAGAGACGACTTGAGGAGAGGCTGGCCGTGGAAACGTGATTTCTATGCTGCTTCTGAAGCACATTTAATAAAGGACAGTAAAACCGTGCGGCCTCTGAAATCTCACAGCAAAATACTCTCAGATAGTTGCCCTCTCACAGCTGCACCATCAAAGGAATTACATTTAAATGTTTTGTTTGGGCTCTTCCCCCTCCCCCCTCCCTTCCCAAATCCCTGAGCGCTCACTCCCACGCACGCAGAATATATAAACCACGCAGCAAGAGTATACGGGGCCTGGCGCGTGAGCTTTGCCATTGCAAAGAAAGAAGGTAAGAAGCTTTCACTGTACTCCCAGCCACTTTCACTGCAATCTGAACAAAACCATTTACTCATTGACTTAACCAACTTTTTCCAGAGAGGCTGGGGCATCCTGTGAGGCAGCGGTGCTTTGTTTGTAGAGCTCTGTTTGCTTTACCAGGCTGCCTGCAGCACAGGGAAAATGGAAGCGAAGGGGACCCCGTGTTAGACCCCGCTGGCTAAGGCCGCAGCACGGCACATATCCTCGTTCTGGTTTTTGTGGAGTCATTTACTTCCACCTCTTCTGGTTTTTAGCTCCGTTGCTGTTTGTGTTCTTTTGAAGAGGGTATCTTGGGTGGCCTGAGAATGACAGTCGGCGATGGGGGAATGCAGAGCGCAGAAGGGGAGAGCGCTGTGCAGCATTAGGACAGAAATTACAAGACCTACCAGGTATTTCTAGTAAAAGAGAATTGCGCGCAATACGTGACAGCTATTTAAGGCGAAGATGCTGCTTGCTGGAGAGGTCCTTGGGGAAGAAAGCAAATCCAGACCTACAGCCCCTTCTCCTTTGCACAGCGGTATCTCAATTAACGCGCTCGCCCTGTGCTGCTGCTAGTTTGCAAGTGATATGATGGGGCATGTCTGCTAGGTTAGGATATTGCCTAGCAGGGTGTAGCGTGCCTTTATTAATGTCAAATTCCTCACATTTTGGAAGGTGATCATGTTTTTGATCGCCATGGATATGTAGGACTGTGGTTAACTGTAGAATTGGCTCAAATTGTAGGTGTTGCCAAGGATTTGAGTGCATTCACATATAAAACCCTCGGAGTAAGATGGTGGCTTATATATGAGTCAGCTGGGCCACAACCAGGGTTTGGCTGTGGATTAGTGCATCTCATCAGCTGAGTGTTTTATATTGATAAACAACTCAGAGCTATTTTGTATTTCTTCTCATTTTGCCTGCAGAAGACAAACCAGCTTCAAAAGGTAAAATTCACTGTGCTGAAAGAAAACAACAGCTCCATAGTTCTGTAATATTAATATTGCTTAAATACCTGATTTCTTCTCTTCTGTGGGGAAGAGGCAGAACTGTACCAACCAGGGCCAAATAATGAGAGCAGGCGTGCTTCCCCTCATCATTTACACGTACGTGGCTGGAGTAGCTCCACACAAGACTCGTCTGGAGTAAAGGTTCTCTCGCTCTGTAGACAAAAATAATTGTTCTCAGAATAAGACACTTATATTCTGGGACAGAACCTAGATTCTTCCATAAAAAAGACGTTTTTGCCGTTGCTGCAATAGCAACAGCCACAAATAGATCTGTCCAGAACCAGTTGCACCAGCCAAGCCTTCTTCCCTTGATTAGCGGGCAGAATGTGGGTGAAATGATAAGGAGCGCATGGCCCGTTGAAAATAAAAATGATGCATTATTCTATAATACATAGAATATATAGAGAGAATATAGTATATAATATAATATATAAAATACATAATATGTAGAATATATAGACTATATATTCTATATTCTACATAGGCTTCAGTTTCTGCATATGTGCCCTTCGTGCTGTTGTCCTTTCAGGGGAAAAATACTCTCATTCTCTGAAAATGCTGGTGGTCACTCAACCATGGTGAATGTACTTGAATCTTAAGATTTATGATCACAATCCTGTTATCTGCAGCGTCAGGATGATTATCCCAGCAGTCCCACAGGATCAACCTAAAAATTGTTGGACAAGAAAATTATTTGTCAGGAATTACAGCAAGATGATGATTTGTTCTGAATCTGAAACAGGCACGGCTATTTGCAGCTGCTCTGGCTGTTCCCCCCATCTTTCCCATGCTGCCCAAACAAGATGAGATACGGGTTCTTGTTTCTTCTGTCAGCATGTGTAGGCTGACTGGAAGAAACTGTTTATATTCTCACTTATTTTCTTTATTTTACAGCTGTGAGTATGCAATAACTGCACCATATGTTAAATACAATCGAAATGTATTTTATCGTCTGTGCCCAAGGATTTGATCTCTTGTATTGGGGTGGGTGTATTTAATGGAGCAGACATAAAATACCAAGAGGTCTCTTGTGTGTAGAAATCTGAAGAAAAGTGTCTCTTCACCGTCAAAAGCTTACCACTGCCCGAGTTCTAATCTCTTTAACCAAATAAAAGACAAGCCCAGTGACAACTATACCACCCGTTTCAGTATTATTTCTTAAAGCCTCTGTCAACTTTCTGCAACACTTTCTGAGCAAATAGCAACCGGCCTTCAGACCAATGGAGTATGAAAAATCATGACGTTTCCCTGGCAATAGGAGGATCACTTTAATACTTTTTAAAATAATGTCATTAAGATTCCTTCTGTAAGCACCCTCTCCCCTCAACTATGCCTAGACCTCATCCTAGAAAATAACTTCAGCCAACAAATTCAGCCAGGTAGCTAGTTCAATGGACTTTGGGGGATGAAAGATACTCATACATAAATGCTTTATGGATAACTTGTCTGATATAAGATCTGCGGCAGTAAATGGAAACCTCCCACTGACTTCAAATGGCTCCCAGGTTAGGTGTTTGGGAAGGCCACAAACACCGCCTGTGACAGAGGAGTAATCAAGTTGTATTATATCAGGTTTTCTGCCTCTATCTGCTTTCTTATGCTAGGCTACAGCAGTGTGTTAATTGTGCTGGGCTTCTTTTCTTGTGGGCTTGCTGAATATGGTTTCTGAGCATAGGGCCTTCACCAGGCACCCAGCTGGCCCACCTGGGTGGTCAGATTTGAATTCTTGCACCTGCAGTTGCAATTTGATCATCTTTAGCATCTTCCACGAACAGCTAGGGGCAAGATTAGGGTGTCTCAGCATCTCCCAGCAATTATCAAAGGACTTTTGGAAAGCTCTGTGAGAGCTCTGGGAACTTGCTCCTTCGTCCTTTGCAGTTGTATTGTATTGTCAAAGACATGCAGCAGAGCAGACTCATTTTCTGTTCATGTTGCACAGCCACTTAGGACTGTGTTGTGCTGAAGGTCACAGCCACTTTGAAACTGTTTACGTAAGTCACAACCCAACAGAGTTTTAAAAATCTGTTGGTTGCTCTTGCAGTCTTACAGTCTTTACTGATTCTTCTAATCTGGCTATAATTTATAACCACATCTGTTTTGTGGAGCAGGGTGGAAGAGGTGAGTCAAATTCAACAGCTGAAACAAGGTCTAGGAAATGCCTAACATCATTTAAGACTGGAAGAGACCTCAAGACAATGCCCTTGCCCAGGGTAGGATCAGCTTCACCCATCACATTGCCAGACTTCTTCCTAACCCCAGATGCATCACTGAGGTTCTGAAACCTCTCCAGGGAATCACTTCCAGTGCTTCAGTATCTTTACTATGAAAAACATTCTTCCTAAAGATGCTCTTCTTTCTTGTGGTACTTTAAACCGGTTACTTCTTCAGTCCACCATGGGCATCGAACATTGGAAAACACTGTAAGCACCTTACTGTGTGGGAGTTGCACTGAGACCACCAACCCATCCATCAGATGCACCAGACAGACGACTTTGCACGCTAAGCCTGCAACCTATTTATTAACCTACTTCTGGTGCTTTGCCCCTTGGAATCTCTGTGCAGTAAATATTATATAAAGAAATGTTTTTCTTCTTTTCCTGCCAGAGTCATGGTTTAGGTTCTCACAAGTGCAGCAGTTCAAGAGTATTAAGGTTGGCAATGCTGCTAGGATTTAATGTCCATTTGCGATGCACCAGCCCCTCCCTGGTGCATCTCATCTCTTTTATGGGACAACTTCCCTCATCCTGACCAAATGAGAAATGGTGCTGTTCTCCAGCTTGTGTGAGGAATTTTTCAAGCCTGGAAGATCTCATGCAGTTTTGCGTGAAGACTGGTGCCGCTTTGTTAATGGCAAGTGATTTTGGGGCTGTCATGCTAAGATTCTGGCCCTTGTAAAGTGGAAAATACTCAAAAGATGGATGGAAATGGAGTTATGTATGAGCAGTTTAACAATTCACTGCTGCTGAAAGGGAGGACCTTGTTTTCTCCTACTCTTTCCCCTCTCCTTTTATCTCCAGCCAACCACATGGTGCTGCTACTTATTTTGTACCATCTCTTGCAGTTGTCAGACCCCTTTGTAAGCCAAATAACTGGTAGATCAGCCAGCTGATTTAACTCAGTGACGGTCACAAAAAGAGCCACAGCTGTTGGAAAAATGGAGAAGGACCAGGAGGCTGAGAGAGTGCACTGGAGATGCACTGAAGATCTTCAGGTCGGGTGGAGCTGTGCCCGAAGGCAGAAGTTCTGTTATGGCAAAAGCAAATTTAACAGCTTGTCATGGTGAGGGAAAATCTTGCTCTTCTTCCTTCTGCTTCCAGCTGTGCTTTCCCTTCCTCTCCCTTGGGCCAGCTCTGGCACACGTTGAATCAACTCGTTCAGCAGGCAGAAAACCACACGGAGAATAAAAAAAGTTTGCATCTCGAAGGGATCTGAATCAATGCAGCAAAGGGTCAACGTGAGGGGAGGGTGGGGAGAAAGGGGGATGTTGTACCCTAGCCTGTGCAAGCTGAAGGTGCTGCAGTACGGACAACCTGCAAGAGTCAATCCCTAGGATGAATGCATGAGTGAAATCGAGGGAGTATCCATCATCACCTTCCTCTGAACAAAGACGTAAGGAGCTCGTCAAGAACATGAAGATAGCGCGTAGCCAGTATCCTGTCTCTGTTGAATGCTAGAACAGAAGGTAAGGAGAGAGGCACATTCTGAGATTTCTCTGGTATGCTTTCCTGGCTTCCAGCTATCTGTGGCTTAGAGGCTTCCTGAGTTAGAGATCATGCTTTTGTGTTTCACAGCCCTTGGCATACTTTCATCCTGCAGATTTATTTAACTGTGTCTTTGAATCCATGAAAACTTTGGCATGATAATTTGAGATCCTTGGATAAAAAGAACCATAGTAATACAAAAACAGATCTAGCAGAAAACACCAGGATTTCTCCAGTATGCTGAAAATCTTGTGTAAACAACAGTTTCAAGTGTTTTGCCTAAAATATATATGTATCTCGAAATGAAACCAAAAAAGGTAAAAATATTCAAATACTGGTAAAATCTGTATAGCTTTTGCAAAACTATTCCTTCTTTTATCTCTTCTTCCCCTTAATGAGAATCTTGTTATATTTACACCGCCCCTACCTACATGTGCTAAGGGGTCTTACCCATATCAACAGTGACTCTGTTTCTTTTCCCGCCTTGAATGCTCACAACAATGGAAATTTAGGAGTGGTGGCTGCTGCTGGAGGCCCACGCACCGTGGCGTGGTGCTGCTCAGAGCGTGTCTCACTGACGTGGCTTTGAAGTGCCGGAACAACCCCGCAGCCACCTACACCCAGACTCCCAGCGCCTACCACCGCGGAGGAAAGCCAACTGATATTATCAACATCAGCAAACATTTCAGCAACTTCCCTAGCCCCGATGGGGCCCCCAGAGCCAAGACATCTCAGTGTGGCTTGCTCAGCAGGTAGGTGGCTGCTGAGGAGCTTTCACTGTAGGCTTCCATTTCCCACTTGCACCTTCCTGATGGAAAATCTTCTGTGTTACTCTGTGGATTGCACTGCGGTGATTGGCACCATTTTGCAGACACTTGTCTCTCTTAATTTTCTTTTTGCCTTCTCTCTTCAGGAAGAGTAAACACCTGGGTAACAGCCAGGTGAATTTGCTAGCTGTGTGACAGCCCTGGTCTTTGGAACATGGGGGAAGCTGGCTTCAGATAAGCAATTTCTGCCTTATTTTCCTTGAATAAAACAGAATAATTTAGGTCAGCAGGGACTTAAGAAAACCATCAGGTCAAACCTCCTCCCCAGTCAAAAGACGGATAGCTTCAACATTAGATCAGGTTGCTCAGGGCCTTGCCCAGTTTAGTTTTGAGTATCTCCAAGGATGGAGATACCACCATCTCTCTGGCCTCATGTTTAACCACTCTCATCGTCAAGTATTTTTTTCTTAATATCTATTGGAATTTCATTGATACAGCTTGCATCTATTGCCTCTCATCCTCTCACCATGCACCTGTGAGAGCAGTCTGGCTTCATGTTCTCCATAATCCTCATTAGATATTGACAACAGGTGATTTAGTCCTTTCCAACCACTGAAAAGAGGTCAGAGCTGTATAGCAGAAATGCTCTGGTCCCACCCCTCCCCTCTTTCCTTTTTGGGATTGTTTTCATTGAATGGTGACTTTCCTTGGGACTTTGGGGTGGTATTCCTTGCACTTTTTTCCTTTTTTTTGGCTCCTGCTGACATCACAGTTTTTATGGTGAGCTATACTCCACCTGGCTTCTTATTTAGCCCCTATTACCGTGGTATGGAAACACTGTTATGACTTTATTACCACCTGCAGGGACACTGGCCATGAAGTAAAGACCTGAAACAGAGCCCCTGGGTTGGGTAAGAGGTATGAGACCTCCTCAATGCACTCCAGCGCAAGGGAGATGCTTACGGCAGCTGGGTGTATGTTGAAGGCTCCCGGCTGTTTTTTCGGTGGTTCCAGATCTCTGTAGAATGGCTGAGCTGGAGGCCAGGATCAAGGGCATGGATAGATCATCTCTGGTGAACTTTGCTGGGGTGGCAGGAGAAGCTTCTGCTCCCCGCTTGCCTGCTTGCTGTGTGGAAGGTCATGGCACGTCCAGCAAAGTTTGTGTGCCGACTTTCCCACCAACCTCCTGCAAAGCCTGCTGCCTCAGTTCCCACCCTGTCCTTGGCAGCGTCTGTGAAGGCACTGGGATGGGACCTGAGCTGCCCAGGACGCGTTTTCCCCCCTGCCTGCTCTCCGGCAGCTCTGCTGCCTGCCAGGAGCGGCTGGAGCGGGCAGCGGGGAGCAGCAATGCTTTTTAGATCTGCTGGAGCTTGCCTGCTGCAGTGGGTTTATCCAAATGCCTCAAAGAATCCTCTCTAAAGCATTAAGATGGAGACAGATTGCTTCTCTTCTGCAAGAAAGGAAAGCAAAGTCTTGCACCAGGGGCAGCGGGTTGGAGTGGAAGGCATTCGTTTCAAGTCGTGACTTGGTCCCTGCAGGCGAATGAGCAGCAGAGCTCTGCCGAGTGAGAACTCCCTGGCATGATTTGCATTGCTCTTTTCCATACGTTCAGTAAAACCAGAGCAAACCTGTCCATGGGCGCTCCTTACTTTGGTTTAGTTTCTCACCAGATTAAAGCAAACCGATAGGAGCCTGGTTTTAATATGGTGCAGAAGCATCCATCCCTCCGCTTGCTCTGGGGTTTGTATTAGTTTAATGAATTAACATCTAGTTGAATGGGTGCAACCCTTTCATGTAGATGAGGCCTGAGGCTACTAGATAAAAAAGAGATGAGGTGAGAGGACCTCTAAATTCTACACAGCCCAACAGAAACCTGTATGAATGAATTGAGATCTATTTTTGTCTTTATTCTCCTGCCTTTTAAAAGAAACCATAAAATGGCTAGAACAACTCTTAGCAGAAAGACGGGGCCAGGGAGTGGGTGGAGAAGAACGCCAGGAGGTTACGGGCGCAACTTTTGGAGCTCGTACCTGGGAGTGCCTCATCCCAAAGCCGGGGGAGCTGCCAGCAAGCTACACATGTGCAGCACATGAATGGGTGAAAAGAGGAAATACAGGGGAAGGCTGCAGGGCTAAATCCCAATCCCATTTAAAGTTGGTGGCAAAGCTCCACCAACTAAGGTTGGCCCTCGGCCCTGAATTCATTTGTTCCAAGGGTTTGCTTGTGCAATTGTTAATCTGTGCTGAGGAGCAATAATTGCTACAGGAAGGGAAAAGCAAAGAGGAGGCAGCGGCGGCGGCAGCACAAGAGCCGTGGAATCTGTCCTGACCCTGCCTGGACTCGGCATTTCACTGCATGGTTTCATTCTGTGCATCGCTGGAGGGGAGCATCCTCCTTGTGCCAATGCCACATCAAAGTGCAGTGCGTGGTGCAAGATTTCAGCATCCCAGGGTAGCGGAGAGTAGCAGCCTGAGCTGCCTGTGAAATGAACTGGGATATGGGACTGGAGCCAGACAAAGGCTCACATTCCTTTTGAAGATGTTTGGGGAAACATAAAATCTAACCAGTCATACAGAGTGATTCAGGAAACTCTTACTGTACAGGGGAAACGCTCGTGATGGTCATACATGGGTTTTACAGACCGGTGCTTCCCCAAGAAGGTGGTTACCGTCAGCCCCAAGTACAGAGGGGGAATCTGAAGCACAGAAGAGAAACAACTTGCCTGATGTCACACAGGAGGTTAGAGGCATGGCAGGGAGTGCTCCCCTTGCTGCACTTCTGCCTTGTACTTTATCTATAAAACAAAAATTACCTTCTGCTATAGGCAGTAAATATCTAATACAGATGCTTCTTTTTAATACCACAGTATAAAAAAAGAATTTTAACTTGCACAACAGAACAAGGGGTTTTTTTCTCTGCCAGGTGTGAACAACATGGTTCTGGGTTGGCTAAAGCAGTTTTTTTTCCTTGCTGTTCATGTTGCAATGGGGCATTTATAATTACTCTTCCTAATACATCTGTTTTCAGGAATCCAATCATCTGGGAAGCATTTCAGATAACATTTAAAGCTAGTTGAAGAAACTGAAGTTGAAGCATCAGTTGTCCATAGCGCTGTTAAATAATATCAGGATATAAGGGGGTTTTTTTAGAGCTCTTTTGAGCTCTAGCCAGTACTGCAGTTGGAACTCTTCTTAAAAAAAGGGAATCAAGCAAGGCTGGTTATGAACACTCTGGGGAGGTTAATACTGTCTCGTTTTGCTGCTCTCAGTGGCTTATATCCTTAAGTTAAAGGAGATATAAATCTCACGTTTGTAAATGAACAAACATCTCCTGTGGTTGTGTTACGCTGATCCTCCTTGGTTTCTCGCCTGTTGTTCTGAAGCACCTAATGGTTGCAGCTATTAGGGACGATCCACAAGACAAATTCAGCACGGCTCTTCAGTCTGCAAGTCATCACCCATGCCAAGGCATGGCGATGTCCACATCAACTGAACCAACTATCGGGTGGGTCTGCAGGCAGGAGATCCTATCTCACACACTTACCTTCTCTGGCCTTATGAGCTGCTCTCCTCTCAGGCAAGTCCTGTATTAATTATTCCTATCAACAAATAATGCATCATTCATTATTAAGACAGGGCTTGAAAGACAAGTGTTTTGCTCTTCAGTGAATATTTTCCCAATTTTATTGGCAGATGCCAGCAATTTTTTGTCAGCGGAGTCAAAATACTCAAAGGCTCTCAGTGTCTCCATTGTTTGACATAAGACTATCCTTCCTTTCCTCTTACATCTCCTGAGCTCTTAGTCAGTCATCCAAGAGAATGTTGAATCTGTCAGTCTTCTGGCTGACCTATCCAAACTACTTTTTTTCAGTTTTCCTTCTGCCTTGTGTAACATGAATTATAACTGAAATAATAGGACACAACTAAGGCATTTGCAGAAATGATACCGAAGACCAGTGGCTGCAGAAATTCCCCTCTCTCCGTTCAGTCCAGAGATCCCCGTGACTTGACTTTAACTGGAAGTTGCCTTTCTGCTGCACCTCCTTCCTGTGATCCACAATGTCCTGTAAAGGTGTTTATTTCAGAGCTTCCTCAATCATATATTGGTCCCTATAGGTGGGTGATATGAAGCCTGAATGAGGTAATTAAAATTAAGGCACAGACTGGTGGCAGTGCTGGCTACCCCTGACAGTAGCTTACCAAGGTACATGCTAAAACCCTTGGAGTCTCTAAGTGAAAATAAAGTGTCTTTCTCTTGGGCTTCTGTGACAACAGTGGCATGAAACCCCGTGTCCCATGTTATTCAGAAATGAAACTCTGTGATTTTGGTAGCCCCAGGTCTCTGAAAGGCAGTGGAAGTCTTAAATGCAAGGTCCTCTTTCTGCCATCCTAGCATTTCATCCCCTTCGGTATAAATTATGCCACTAATTTCCACCCCACATTTCTTCCCTTTCCCATAGTAACATTTATATTACATAAATCGCAAGGGAAAATTAGCGGAAGCTGAAAATTTAGTGTTAGTCATTACTTCTCTGGTTTGGGGCACTGAATTCAACAGTCCACTACGGAAGAAGTGTAAGTGAGCCCCCAAGGCAGGCAGTCGAGTTTCTCCAACAGAAAGAGAAGCCCTGCAAAGTTTCTCGGTACCTCGAGTTTGCTTCTCAGCAGGCTTTGGGCATAGCACCAGTGCCCCGCCAATGTTCGATGGGGAGCACAACCTCTCTGGCGCTGGTTCTGTGCGCTCTCCCCAGTGCAAGTCACAGTGATGCCTCGTCCATCACTGCTGACTACATTTTCAAGGCTGTTTCCCAAAGTTTCTAACTACATGACTTGCTCTTTGCCCCAGGTGAAGGATGTGGGTGTCATAGGAGCCCAGCTGTCATTATCACCGGTCAGCTGTAGTCTGGTAGTCAGTGATGTTTCTCCTGGATGAAATGATGGGATTGTCCTGTGTCACCTCTAACTCTACCAGCTGCTGGGTTTCCCTGCTGAGGATACCTTCTCCATCTCTAGCTGTGGTGGGCCTGTGGCATAACCTCCGTGGCTGGGAGGTAGCACAGGACAACAGCAGCTGTTTTCCGCTTTCAAACCTCCGTCCCATATGTGGAAGAGCTGGTGAGCTCCCATCTTTTATGAATGCCTGAGACAGCGTAACTTCTAACCTTGGAGATCTGGTGCATTTTCTTCTGCGTATCTTCCCTTCCTCCCTCCAGCCAGCCAGACTTAACATCTGGAGTTGAGTTGGGAAGATTACCAAAGTGCAAAGGCTTAAGATTGCTCTAAACCAGAGAAGTAGGCAGGCTATCCCTTACTGGTGCTTCCCCTTTTGTCTGAAAAATATCCCATCTAGTGTTTGCTGCAAATAGTAGGTAGCTACATTTGGTCTCTAATGTGATTCCTCATCCAGCCTTTATTTCCGAACTGGAATGAAAATATCAGCATTGCTTTAATTTGCACCGATAACCTTAGAAAGAAGCAAAAAGACTGGGCAGAACTTCTGCAGTTGTTTGTTCAAAGTGTGTTTTCAGACTGCTGGTTCTTCAGAGTAAACACCCAGAACAAGTTTTTTCTCATGTTCTCTCTCCCTCTCATTTCAAGCACTGAAAACATAATTAATATATAAATAATAAATTTTAAAATATAATTAAACACTAACTCCTTATTAAACTTAAAATCTTCTGGTTTTCTCAGAAGAGATCTGCCCAGTAAAGCAAATGTACCTACATAGCATGTATAGCACAGACTGGCAATTACACATGATGCTGAAGCGTATGTGAGTTTAAACATGTTTAAGTTTTTAACGTAAGATGAATTACTTAAAATCTTTACAGTCTGTTCTTTCCTATTTTGCTTCTTGCAGTGGTTATACACAGAATGAACATCTGCTAGGTCAAGAGATTAAGAGGAACATTGAATGAGGGTTCAGTGCGGCACCTATGAGTCTCTAGGTTAAGTAAGTCCAGCTCAGGTAATTGAAGTCTTAGTGGGCACTTCAAAATATCAAATACCCTCACCTCTTATTATTTGGAGCAGAGATCAAACACGTCACCTCACAGAGCTGGGACCTGTCATTTTTGCCTGCTTCCAATAAAACTTAGTGATTTCAGTCTGGTTGGTGAGGAGGCAAAGTGCACTGGACAAAAAGTCCAGCTCCTTAGTGCCAGCTCGACCCTTAGGGCTGGCTGCCTTGGGAAAGGGCATGAGAAAATGGAAACTGAGTTAGATTCCTACCGCCATAACAGCGTACGACTGCATGGGATATCTGCTCTACTCTAATGTGAGGTAACTGTCCCATAACACTTCAGACTCCCAGGCTTGGTGTTTCCTAGCTTCCATCAATGAGGATGCTGCAGTTGGTTTATTTGGTTTATTTGGCAGCATTATTAAGGATTTAGAAGAGTGGAGCAAAGATCTGTTTATGATATTTCTGGGTAAAATGAAAGGATGGGCCAGCAGGGATATTTGTGAGGGTAGAAAAATGAGAGTGAATGGGCTTCCAGCAGCCATGGAGAGTGGGACAAGGAGGAAGGTGGCAGTCATTTGGAAAACTGCAAGCTGGAGAAACTGTGGTGCTGGCTGCAGCTGCTGGGTGTCCTTGCAGAGACTGCCAGCCTTTTAAAAAATGGGAAAATGGTGGCGGTTCCCCTTTTGCCAAACATTTCATCTTCTCTGGAAAGAGAATTGTGATTTATCAATCTCCAGGAGAAGACCAAGGAGCCCACCCTGTCACTGCTGTCCAGCCTGGTGACTCCAGCAGAGGACAGCCGTGCCATCATATCTCAGCAGCACACACTGCCTTCCAAATATCCCTTCCCTCTGGCACTGTCAGACCTGCTACAGCAAAACTCCTGCTCAACATCCTCCCTGCTCCCCTCTCATCCCAGTTCCTGCAGGTCAGCTCCTCAGGACAACAACAGGGTTTTTTCCTGCATGAATCTAGCAATATTAAGGTTGGAGCCGGAGGTGGCTGCAGAGAAACGTGAATCTAATGAACACTTCTATGCAATACTGAAATGCTCTTTCCTCATTGCCTGACTGCCTTTCACCCCCACCTCCTCCTGCTTTTGTGTAATAGGAACTGTTCTACATCAAAGGCACTGACCAAAACCAAGCACTTTTCTTAGATACCTTGCTTTAAATCTTGTTATCCCAACCTGACTTGGGTTCTTCCTGCTCTTAGAGTATGTAACGTAGTAAGGTTGACCCACTCAGTTACTGAGGTATTCCTTCTATTATATACAACAGAACAATCCCACAGCAATTTCAACAGTTCCGCAGCAATTTCAACAATTCCTAGTTATAAGCAAAAAAACCCCAACCCTATAGCTCAGGATGCCAAGGTGTGCTTAGCTTCCATGTGTTCTCCAACGTGTTGTTTCCCTCTTTGTGCACCTCTTTCAAACCTTAGCTAATTCATCAAAGACTGCCTCTGTGCAGTCAAATATTTCAGTGGACAGTGCTGCCTTCAAACGATAGCTCATTTTCAAGGTCCTCTGCAATAGTTGGAAAATGCAAATCAAAATGTGAGGGCCTATAGCTCCTGTGGTATCTTGCCCTGCATTGAAGTCAGAGTGTTTTTGCAGCTTCTGTTCCTTTGCACACTTAGTAACTTTCCTTACTTTGTTACAGCCGAGGGGCAAAATCAATGCAATGCCCACCTACACACAAAGGAAGCTGGTGTGATTAGAGATAGATAAAGGTTATGATCCATCTCTAGATGGATCCATCTCCGGATGGATGAAGATCCTCCCTCACATAGTAAGTATGCAATGCATTTGTATACTAATGACTCTCTGTCATTTAGTAACACCATTATAAATAATTTTTCTGTACTTTTCCATTCATCCTAGACTATTTTTCTGGCATCCGTCATTCCCTGTTGTCTTCTAACCTCCCTGTTCTCACTGCCTAAACAAACAAAAGAGACCAAGTCTTCCATGGTGCTTCTCAGTGTTTCAGAGTCAGGGTTAAACTCTGTATAACAGTATAAGTCTTTGCCACCTGCTAAGTCCTAGGAGGTGGAAATGTTCCTTTCCTTGGTGACATCTATGTTGCTAAATAAAACAGGAGGAGGTGGTGTTTTCTGGCCCAAAGAAAAGTGGCACAGCCTGGCTACATATAGTATGTCTCTGGTGCTGTGGTCTTCTCTGGGCGCACGTGGTGGCCTTGTAGGCCTAAGACATCATACTTTGAGGTTCAAAGTGTCCAAAGCAATGCAATGATTGTGTGGTATCCCATCAAGACAGTGTTTTTATAATATGAAACTGAGGGTGTGTATGCTTGGTGAGCCCCGGCGTGCAGCATGAGGAAGGGCCACACACCCTTCAGGATGCAAAGCCTGTTGAGATGATGCTGGAGGACCATGGAGGGAGCCAGAGCTGGCTCTGGATTGTCCATACTGCCTTTTAGGAATGCCTGCTATCCCTCAAGCCATGCCAGGCATTCCCTGGGAAGGTACTTCTGGGCACAGGCCACAGCTATACAAGGAAAGGCATTGCCAGTTTAGCAGGGTGCAGAGTTACTAGTCCAGAGCTTGAGTTCGATTCAGCTCTGGAATTAAACAGACTCAATATATCTTCAGTATATATCTCTTTACATCAGTCAGGCAGACTTTGTGTCCCTCCACGTGTTTATGCGGGCTGATGCACCAGTTCTTTTCTGTGTTGTGGCTTTGCGTTGTTTTCCTCGCATGTAATAGTTTTGTTAGTGGCACAGAATGACCCAGAACACGTAGTGAAACGGCTCGTCTCAGGTATTAGGGCATTTCTGTGGTCAGTGTGTGTTGAAAGAGAGGTTTGATGGGGGATTTTTTCAGGGTTGCTAAATATCTCCAGCTGCTCAAAAAATCGCTGGAGTTGTGGGGAACGGTAGTTCTGAGGACTGGGTCTAAGAAATTATTGTTAAGCATTCTGCTGTGCAAGGGAAGAAAAAGGGAGGGGATGGGAAAAGTGAGATAAGGTTTGTCATTTAAACCTAAACAGAATAGCCTCACCTTGTATCTTTACATCTGCATCAATTATAATGCCTTGTTCACTTGCAAATTTCACTTTAAGATAAAGAATCATGCCTGGTTTGTTTGCCATTCCTACAGCCAAAGACAAGCTTCACTTACTCCCCTTTTATTTTCAATGACTAAGACTGAAAGAGCTAAATTACATTTCCTCCCCCCTATGGAAACCTGATGAACCAGTGTGAACCTGCAGCTGAGAACCCCCGGGAACACCAAGGATTTGGCCACACAGATCGGACAGTTGGATGCTTAATTGCGTTCTGGGCACAAAGCCTGCTTGAATGTGCGTCTTTTATGAAGTGCGTGGGAGGCCAGCACAAAAATTAGACCCTACTCAGGTGCCAGAAGGAGGAGAGCGGTGCAAAGGCTTTGCAGTGCCCGTCTCCACTGCGCTGCGTTGAGCTGCCCATGCCAGAAGCCCTCTGAAAAATGTACCCTGAGCATCAACCTGGAACTCATAAGCAAGGCGCAAGGATGTGCTGGGGGTGCTGGTAGAGACCTGAATGAATAGTTATTTATGGAGCTGACAAATCAGGTTGGTGCCAGGAGCAAAAGCAGAACCAGAGCTAAGGGAAAGAGAACATGAGAGGATGTGAGGGCAGCAGCAGAGGTTGGGCAGAGCAGCAGGAATAGCTGGGGTGTGCTGGGGGCACGTATGCTCTGCAAGGGAGATACTTCAATAAAGGGTTCAGACAGAGATGGGGGTGAAAACAGGATTTCAGTCAAGACAGGGAAGTGGTGAAGAACAAGGACAAACTGGTGTAATGGGATGAGTCCGGGAAGTGAGAATTTTGTAAGATAAAAGGGTCATGATTTTTCAGTTTGTTAAAAGATTAAATTAGCAGGGTGGCATTCACTCCAGATCTATGTTTGAACTTTCCCAGGCTTTGCAAAGTAGATGATTTGGAGCCTTTTTCTGGATGGGGGCCTCTACTATGCTGTGCATCTTTGCATTAATTGCTATGGATGATGAAATCATCCTCATAGAGGGAGTAAGATCTGGGCCTCCCTTGGAAGTAAAGTAGCCACTTATGTGTTCCCCCCTCCTATCATCTTGGCCATTTAGTGAAGACGCGTTGTAGTGCTGGCACACAAACGCTTGCGGCTTGCATCAGTCATGAAAAAGCGTAGTGCGTTATAAACCCGACATTTTAATATTTTGAGTATCAAGACCTTTCCAATCACCTCCGCATTATGTTTTGTAGTTGCAACCCAACTGAAGCACAATAAGCCGGTATAGTTAGCGTCCAATATATCTTACGGCGTTCACTTAGGATTTGTAACTCAGGTCTGTCCTTGGACTCTAAATCAGAACATGAGTGAAATGCATTGAATGATCCCATTAATATAAATAGCACTAAAGTTAAAAGCAGGGCTCCGTGAAAGGACTTTTGATACACTGGCTACTGTCGCCCTCGAGTCAGCAGGTGGCATTATAGAACAATCAGAAATCACCAAACCTTCGCTGCTTCCCGCTCGCAGCCCCAGACCTGAGCCTACAGGGGAATGAGCATGAAACCCGCCTGTTCAAAACACATGGAAACGCACAATGAGCAGTTGCCAATTAGGGCCGGGGCTATTGTCTGCTAAAGGTCAAGTGTTGGCCTTGCTGAAATCTTTCAACACCGGCTGCAGCGAGATCAGAATTTAATATATCTCATACAGCTGAAAACTTGCTTGGCCCTACGCAGGGCAGAGCCAGGCTTTCCTCTCTTCTTCCCCCGTATTCCCCAGGCCGGCAATACGTGCTGGGAAACCTCGGGGAGGGAGGAACCTGGCTTTTTAATCTGCTACCAGCTCCCTCCCTGTAGGTATTGTGGAAGAATTGAGTTGTTGGCAGGGCAGTAGAAAAGGAGGTGGTTTGGCAATGTGGGCAAGGGGAGGGTGTTTGGGACTGGGTTTGTTTTACCGTCTCCCAAGAGATTTTCTTTATAACTCCGGTGGTACATGTTTTTACAGCTTACTACTTTTAGTATCTGTCACTTGAAAAGAATAGATGGTCTAGATACAGGGGAAAAAAACATGTGCAAGCAGCAACACGTAACCAACAAAAAGAAAACTTTCCCATGAAATACCCTAGTGATACAGACGTTGCAGGGTGCTTAACGAATTGCAGGTTAGGGAAAGACTCGAGACCTTCTGGCTAGCTTCTGGATCCAGAGGCTGCAGATGAGAGCCTCCAAGCTTCCTTGGGTCTGATGCCAGATGATCCATCAGTCTAATGACCAGGCCAAGACACTGCACCTTCCAGCAGCTGCATCTGGCAAGGATCTCTTCCCAGACTCCGAACTAGAAATTAGAAGTCCATGTTTATATATAGCCTCCATGCTGTAATCGCTGCTGCACAGCAGAGTATTGCCCAGTGGGGCTCCCGGTGATGGAAGGGTTTTGACTTGCACAAAGGCAGAGGTGAATCCCCTCCCTCAGTTCCCAGCCTACGATGAGCTACTGATGTTGCTCCTTTTGCCCCTCCGTTTGGGGCCGGTGGTTATGAAATCAGATGGTGACTGCTTCCCAGGCCACAGTGATTAGTGACTGCAGTGTCCCTAGGGGCTACAGTGTCCCCTTGGGAGTGCAAGTTCAACTTTTAAACCCCTGCGCAAGGGCTGACCTTCGTTTCCACCAGTGGCACTATTAGGATGAGCTCAGGGTGGTCCTGGAGAGGACCTCAACCTCCCTTTAATTGCTGGGGACAACAGCCAGAGGCTGGCACTGGGCATTGCCCACATCCTTGTGCAGTCACCAATGCGCTGTGTGACTTTGTAAGGATGTTTTCCCATGGGCATTGGCTTGGAGCCGGGCCACAGCCCAAGTTACTGGTTAAACCCACATTTTTAACGTGCTAATCCCCGAGTTTGAACTACCTGTACTCTGCGTGTGTGTGTGGTCTTGAAAACTTACCAGTCTACTTGCAAAAAAAAAAAAATTATTTATAATATTTGCCCATTTGTTGCCATGGTGATGAAGGAGTGTTGGACAAAAGAAAGATATTCCGGTTGCCCCGGGCCTGTGAACAAGCAGAATCAGAGAGTTGGTGAGAATGTGCTGTTAATTGTAACCAGAAACTCAGTAGTCAGCCACCGTCACTGCAAAGTGTTCTTCAAACCCCCTTTCATGTCCTGCCATAGCAAAATGATGTCCTCTAAAAGCTGGGTGACAAAGAACACCGAGAGCTGGACTTCCATTGTACCAGGCTAGACTTGGCCCATAAATTAAGCAAACTGAAAATCTAGCCTTGCTCCCTCAAGGTATTCGTTTTCCTGACTTTATCGATAACCTGGCATGAGCAGATCTTGAACCAAATGTTATCTCGGCGCTGCCAGGACTTGCAGGGAAGCTGGAGGGGGAAGGCGGAGCTGCTGACTCCCAGAGATAACAGGTGGAATGCAACAGTCACCGCTTTTGTCTGCCATAACTTTTAGTTAAAGCTCTCAAATGCTGCTGGACCCTGTGCTGTCCCAGCCTGCAGACCTTGCTAGATAGAGCACCTTCTTGCCAGCCTGGACAAACGCATGCAAAAGAAATCTGAGGCATTTCACAACTTCCAGGTTCTGACAGTGTTGAAAAAAATGCATAAAACCCCTATAAACCCCCTTCCCCCATGCATTTGTGGTGATAAGAAGGCACATTGCTGCTTCCTGGGTACGGAATATGGGCTCAGAAATTAATTGTAATTGTTGATTCTCATTCTGTACATGCACAACGTTTGGCATGAAAAGCGTCTGCATCTTCTGTAAATCCCTCTTCAATTATGTGGAAGTGATGGGTTTAATTTAAGCCATGGCTGCTCCTAGCTAGCTTAAAAATAAAAGAACATAAAAATAGAACCACCCAAATCAGTCATAGTACCTTGGCCCTGTTTATGTTGCACACACTTTTTTAAATTTGCTGCTATACAGATGGAAATCTGAAGCCCACTGTCAGAGCTACCTAGTCTGTAAGGTTTCAAGAGGCTGTTGGATCCACGTGTACCTGGCTCTTCTGAAAAATTATTTTTCCTGTCTCAACATATATTTTTCTATTTGCAAGAACCCAGAAGATGATGCAACCTTCAGATCAAGTCCATAATCATGAAAAAGGTAGTATGCTTGGTTCATGGCCATAAGGATGCCTAGGCACAGTATTTTTAGAGGCAGTATTCTATAGCTCTTGCTACGTGAAATGGATTTTTCAAGAAGTGAAAGGGCGGTGGGTTAAAAATGTGCCCAAATTAAATGCGGTCTTGTTGATGTAGTTTTAAATACAAAGCTGGTCATAATAAAGATCACAGGATCTGGCTTATAGTTGTCAGAGATGGAAAAATACTTATCAGATAAAGCTCTGCAAGGGCAGAATATAGTCCCTCCTAAGAGAGGATGGGCTCTCATCTTTCATTGTTCTTTCTTCCATTAACTTGATCTTTGATCTCAGTTCCTGTTAGAAATAACTGTAAACAGTGATGATGTTCTAGGCCATTAACCAGATGTACAACACAGCAAGATCCCTGCCACTAACAGACCCTCTGAAAAAAGACACATACAAGAGTAATGCTTAAGAATAATACTAATATTTTTCAGGAAAGAAGACACAGCATTTTCATTTCCTGCAGGATCTGTCTGTCACGTTTGAAGCAAATGAGGCTGCTGGAAATGTGGTTCACAACAGCCCTTTCAGAACCATCAGGCCCAAGCACCCACAGCCAAGCTAACGTTTTATTTTAACAAGTGCTCAGCTCACCTGTATTAATAATTTGGTACCCATTCTGCTAGCAAGTTCTTGACAGAAGAGATACTTGAATAACAGATATTCCAGAAATGGACCTTATTACAGGGTGGCATCATGACTTCAGTTTAGCTTCGATCTATACAGTTTGAACCCTTAAAGCTTCCAGCCCCATAGAGGTGGTGTGCTGGGTAGCTCCCAGCCACTGCTGGTGCTGTGGAAAGGCTGCATTCATCCCAGGAAAGCCCAGGCTGAGCCCAGGATGGTGGTGTTCAGATAAAACTGCAAAGTGTATCTTTTAATTCATAAAGTCTTCCGCTGGTCTAACTGAGAAATAAACCCATACAGCTAGTATTCTTCGCTGAGGAAGGAACATCAGAAAAAAGCCAACAGTTTTACTTTAAGCTTTTATAGTTTAGTAATTTTGTACAGCATGATAGGCAACGTCTAAAGGTAAGATGTGTGGAAAAATCAGGTTAGAGACTTAAATTGTATTATGTAGCCATTATTTGTAGGCTTTTGCTGAAGCGTTATTTAGTCTCATTCACAGTCCTGAGTATTTAAAAGTTGAATGTAAAGCCTATCACTGGAAAAACGATGCAGAGAAGGAGATCTGCTTCAAATGTACTCCTAAGTACTGCTAGAGAGCTTTTATGAATAACAGACCGTAGCACTTCCTATTGTTTTATTTTTGTCCTGTTTTAGAGACTGAAGAGTGATGTCATAACAGGGGGAAACTTGTCATGGACACACATTAAAGCCTGAACACAAGGAGAAGACAGATTTGGATGCATAGATGGGTAATTCAATAAGGGGAGAAAATCCTGAATTAAAGACATTTTTAGAGTTACTTATATGCAAGTCTCAGAAATTCTACCTCTGTTCAGAGAGGCACATGCTGAACTGCAATCAAATTACGATGTCCAGCTCTGCAATTTCAATCATTCATCCCATTTATAGGGGTCTTTTTTGTCTTGAATTAGGCAAAATGTGAGCCCAACAGGAAATTAAGCAACCAAGCAAAATCAGGAAATTCACTCAAGTGGCTTAGCCAGTGGAATGCCACCGCTATCTTCAAACTAAAACTCCAAAGAGAAGAGGTTGAACTGCAGTCAGATTTATTTTCAAAGTGGCTAATGTGCTTTTAATTTGTACAAGGATGGTAATCAGGAGAAAAACAGGCAGAGTCTTACATTGCTGTTGTGAAGTTTGCTTTTCATTTTTTTCACATAAGGCCTTCGCATACAGACATACATATATATATTATGAGTTTAAAAATGCACCACTTGTAAAAAAATTATAACAGCTATCTTGATGACAAAGTTAGAGATGCTCGTTATAAATGAAGTACCCACTAGCTTTAGAACATTAAAAATGAACTGAAACAGGAAACATACGCCCAAAGATTGCACTTCTTCCTCAAAAAACACATTTGATGGTAGCTCTCGGGGCAGGGGGGAGGGAAATTCTTTTAGCTGTTTACAGTGGCCTCTCTGCATTTGGGATCTGCAGATCTGCATGCGGAATATTTTAACTGATTTTTGGGGGGGGCAAGCCGCAATTTTTAGTTCACAGAAAACACCCTCACACACAAATCTTCAAAGCAACTTCTTGCTTTCAGATTACCATTGTTATTTATCAACCCAAAGTACTCAGGAACCCTAGTGATGGTCCAGGTCCCTGTTATGCTAGGCACTGCACCAACACAGAATAAGCACACAATCCTTGCCTGAAGAATTGCCAAGGGAAGGATGAGGCAAGAGGAGAGAAGCAGGCAGCCACCAGAGTTAAGGGAAAAAAGTACGTGTGTGGTCATCAGCCTGGTTAGCAGCATCTTCAGCACACCACTTGCAGGCTTGGTCAAGCTTCTGTAGATCTCAGAGCAAAGTCAGAGCTTGCGAGGGGATATGAGAAGAGATAACGATATAACCTTGCAGATACCCAGAGGGAGTTTCTCTGGGGCCTGAAGACTGGCTCAGGAGAAAGCCAAGAGGTATCCATCGGTTGTTTAATAAGAAGACAGAGGTTCCATGGCTGATCTTTATTATGGATTCTGGTGGCCCTCACTGTGTTAGATACACTGCAGTTTGAAATCACATACATATTTTTAATTGTGATTGTAAATATGCATTGCTGCTTACTTAGCAATGCACTGTGCTTGCCCTTGATTTAAACTAAACCATGAGATGCTTCATTACCTTCGAGAAGAAACCATGGAGCCTCTGTGGGTGCTAGGTTTGGGGCTGGAGGGTCTCACTGGTTCTTTCTGAACCCAGTACCTGTATCATAGTCTTCCTGCTCAGTTCTTTATTTCTGGGAGTGAGGCTTTGTGCACAGCCTTCAAAATACTTGAAACAATCCCAGTTCAGTATTAAAATAACGGCTACAATCAAATCTCCTGTCTTTAGCCAATAGTTTCAGAGATGAGGGACGCATTATTGCTCCCCCACTTTCCTTTTCCCAACACACAGACACCAGTGTGTGTCCTCTGTGCCTGTCCATACATATCTGTATATGCTGTAATACATTTAAAACCAGTTGGGCAACTTCAACTGAATTTGGTAAAGGTTTGGAGGCCTTTTGGAGGTTGCACACAATTTATGGAAGTAGCCAACTGAATAGAAGACACCCTACAAGTGTTCCCACTGAAGACAAAGCCACTTAATCAGCTCCTGCAGTCTTAGACAACAGAGAACACAGAAAAAAAAACGCCAAACCTGTGAGGCTTTCACCTACCCCAAGTGCAGAAAAAGATTCAGTCAGGACTTGCACCTTAGTCAATCAGCCTTGAAACACATCCAAAAGACACCAGGTTTCATTGAAACAGATTTCTTAAATTAATTATCTCAAATATTATCCCCTCCCTTCTTCAGAGGCATCCTAGATGTCTCCTAGCTCGAACAGAATAGTTTAAGCGAGTGCTTTGAAGCGATGAGGAAACCCCTCTTTCTACAGGACTGATGGCTGTCTCTTGCTCCCTTGCACAGGGCTGATTGGAGGTCAGGCAGACACCTCCCTCCCAGTCAGGGGAGCAGGGACATGAAGGTTCATTTGTCTTTTTTTATCCCCTTCCTCTACAGCCAACGGCCTGGTTGACCTCCTGAATCATTCAGGCCATCATAAAAGCCTCAGGCAACGGTGATCACTCTTGTTTTCTGCTTGTGAAACACAGGTTAGTCTTCCGAGAACTAAAATGCTTTAGTTTAATTGAAACCATTGGGTTTAACATATGAGTATCTTTGCTAAATGTAAAGGCCTGAGGTGAGCAGAGGTCACACCGGGTGATCTTAAGGTGCAGTTCATAGTGTCTGGGGGGTTCGAGAGGCAGGAGCTGCCTTTGCTTTAGTGAAAGGTAGATAGGGGTGGAATAGGCTATGAAGGGCTTTGAATGGAACAACAGGGAGAGCGTGCTTGATTGATAGAGCGAAAATAAAGCCAGTGGAGAGTTAGAAGGAGAAGGCTAATGTGGCTAAAGGTACATGGCTAGGCAACCACTGCAGCAGCAGTTTGAACGGATATGAATGAGATAAGATTGTGTTAGTTGAGGAGAAAAGTGAGAGAAAATTAAAAGTTCTATTTGAGTCACAATGGGCTCGATCTGTCAGTTATGTATCTGGGACGGGATTTCTGAGAGACAGGCTGCAATTTTAGTTTGAGCAGAGGAGGCAGGTCTGGGAGCATCAGTAGAAACATGGCATTTGAATTGCCTTCTGTAGGGGAAATCATCTAGAAATATAAGACATAAAAGAAAACTCTTCAATACATGAATATACCTGATGATTAGTATGCACAAATCTATGTGAAGAATTCATGTTTAAAATCTTGGGTATATATCACTCTGCTCAGCTGAAATGCAAATGAAAATTCATCCTTAAATCCCTGGTTTGATTTGATGATTAAAATAGGTCCTTTAGTATATAAGGAGGATCTAACCATAGTCCATTTAGGAATGTGTTGAAGTGAAATACAGATATTATTGGTTTGCAACTGCTTTGTTTTCCAGTAAAGTTTCATGTTGGAAAGATCTTTGCTTCACAGAAACTGGTAAAAGATATTAAGGCCTGACACAATGCCATCGCCCACTGCACATCTTCCACCACTTCTCAGCAGATTTTGAGGTAGAATAAAAGAAAATAGTATCTATGCAGGTATAAACAATTCTTACGCTAAGAAAGTACTTATGCAGTGTGTTTCCACAGGGAAATTAATTTGTTTCCTGCTCCCTCAGATTTCTGGATAAGTAACAACAGGAAAGTACAGAATAGTGCTAACTACTGTCTCCTTAAAACAAAACAAAAAAAACCAAAATGAAATGAAACAAAAACCAACCAAAAAAACCCAACTCATAAAAAATAAGAAGCAGATGAAATAGCTCATACAAAAATTCTGTATTAAGGATGGTGAAACGTGATACGTTGTGCAGAACATGCTTTAAGTATTAATCAAATTTATTTGTTAGTGAACCATCTTCCCTGTGCTTTGTATTGGGAATCACTAGAGGAGTTTGCAAGAGTTCTGTAAGCCCTGTCCTGGCAGAAAAAATGGGAACTCGAGAACTGAAGCAACCCTCCTGGCTGTACCAGGATGCAGGTAACTGATGCGCCTTTGCTGTCCCTGGCTTTCTTCAAGGAGAGAAGTTGGGGAAAAGTTCTGGGCTGAGAAAAGGCTCGCTCAGGAGGTGAAGAAGCCATTTGGTAAAGCAGGCAAGTGTAGGGAAGGTCTAGGAAGGAAGCGCTGTTTATTGCAAAAAGAACAAGGCACTTGGAAATGTACGTAGGAAGGACTAGAAACTTGAGTAGGCAGAAGATGCTTTGGCTGAACTCTTAGCAATTTAGAGTTCTCATGAGCGGGATTGTTCCTAGGGGGCTGCAGTGAAAAGCAGAACAATGCTGTATTGGCTCAGCCCTTGGAGCTTGGTTTGCCCTTTTTGAAATCCTGTGGCTAATTCATACCCTGAAAAACGAAGTACATCCTGGCCAGATGGCTCAATTTAAGAAGAAGCAGGCAACTGTGTAGCTGGAATAGCAGGTAATGGAGGTGAAAGGCTGGGTGTAGGAAAAGTCAGCTGTGTACAGGGGGCACGGGATGGAGTCACCCTTCCATGAAATCCAATAAAACCTGATCTGGTCATGATTAACTCAACATTTTCAAAATCCTTTTAAGAGTTCACAAAGAACATAATGTCTAGCCAACTTGTAGTGGTATACGAGAGACCCCTGACTCTAATATCCCAGGATGTCAGCCCTCTACTTGTTTCAGATTTTGATGCTGAACACTGCTTTGCTTCTCAATTCCAGCTTATTTATTTAGCATTCTTATTGCTTTATCTCATCTATAACAAGCCCTTGAACGTAAGTAAGGAAAAGTACATTAGACAGAAAACTCATCTGTTCGAGCAGTCTGAGTAAGGTTTACATTAAAACCACCAACTGATACATATAATTAGTGGCAGAACTTCCTCTTATGCCCAGAACCTGTATGCTCAGCTGTGAAACTGCTAAACAGAGAGAATGGAGAAGTGTGAAAAGCATCTTTGATGAGGCTCAGCCATGCTCAACCATCCCCTCAAAACACACAGGATACCACAGGACCTCTCAGTACCTAAGCAGTGTCTCCTGTACCTGCTCTATGTCAGACTCCAAAGTCAGTCCAGTTTCTTTCTCCACCCCCTTGCGTGGGGCTCCCTGGGCCGGGAGATGGAATCCACATTGCCCCCTTGCTCCTGAGGGCGATTGCGAAGTGACCCTGAGGGAAACAGGATCAGTCAAGGATTTTATTGGATCTGGAATCTTTCTGACAGGCCTTCATAAATTTGTCTTTTAAAACAGAGGCCCCTTTTCCATTATATGTATTTTATGGGGAAACAGATGAATGAGTAACAGCGATTGCTACAAGAAGAGAAATACCATTATTTGGGGTAAATTTACCTGAGACTTGCTATCCCAACTTACTTACTTCTCTTGCTTCCATAACTCATTGTAAGAGGACCACCGCGTGTAGTAAATACACCAACTTTTGGCTTACTAATGTTGTGCTAAGTAAAAAGTGATCAGTGTACACAGCAAAATACCTTTCAACCAATTTGAAAGTGTTGGAACTGCTTGTCTGAACCTTATGAGCAGCTGTGCACGTTACAGAGTGTCTGAACTATTTTTGCACTTCATTTCTTTAACTACATCAAATAGCTGCTGGGCTCTATCTACAAACAGTATGAAAATAATAACAAAAAAAGAACCGAGTTGCATAGTCTCCTCTGTTTCCCTTCTCAATCTTAGGTGATCATTTGCCTAAATTGGCAACAGCTTAGTAGTAACACACACGTAGCATTAAGGGCTCTCTCTTGTTTTTGTGTGAGAGGCAAAGCCAGCATGTCACTCACACCGATGTACCATGGAGAGGAGGGGAAAACATTCCCTTTCTTGAATAACTGGGTCTAGGAGCTAGGTGTTGAGACAGGGTGTAAGGGGAACTGCTATTCCTTTATGGAAAATAGGTGTCAAGATGGACCAAACTGAGCATATCATCCGTATACGTAGTGAAGACTTCTATATGTAGACGTCTTCTATAAGACTTCTCCAGTAGTTTAGGTGCATATAATAATCCCCAGAAGGGCATCTTAGAGCAATCATGCCATGCATCAGTGCCCCTAGGTGAAAACTTTCTCCTGAGGTTCCTTCTGATTGCACCTATTTCAGCCTGTGCTTTATTGTAAAGGCAGCTTTGTGTCTCTCTAGTTTTTTTTTTTCCTCTCTTTTTTTTTTTTTAAATTTAGAAACCTGTCTACATTCGTGTCTCACTGTTTTGCTGGAAACAGATGGCCCTTCCTGGAGACACACAGTTGAGTGAACAGACACCGACCACTTTAACATGTGGTAGCATGTTTGTAATTAGATATTTAAAGTGCTAGACAATTACTATCGAACCTTGTCATGAGGGAAATTTAGGTCTGTGTTTACCAAGATCTGAATTATAAACTGGATCCCTGCCAGACCTTTACTCTTGGGTATAAAATAAAAGACGACTATATGGTTGAACACTGAACGACATTGATTAAAGCTACCACCTGCCCTGTCTCAGATATGGTCGCTCACTCCTATCTCCCACCCCAGTCACTCAGTTTTAGTTGAGTGTTGTATGTGATTTGCCCATGTGATAAATTTTGGGAGGCAACCAGCTGATCATAGGAGGTACCACCTCTGTAACATCACTGGTTTAGGGCTCAGCTTCCCACCTGCTTTTGGACTGCAGAAAGTTGAAGGCAGCTTCACCCCAACAGAAGAGAGTATCAGCCATTGTCACAATGGAAAAAAAGCCGATAAAGCTGAAAAATGGAAAGTGATAAAAGAAATCAGGGGAGAAATCACAGGGGAGCATTGCAGAAGAGAAAGAAGATTTAAGAGTCATCTAATCCATAAGATAATTTAATGACTGCAAAGTTTTTACCCTATTTGGAAATATCCCTGTGGAAGTTGAGAGCAGAAGCACTGACTGCTGGGGGAGTGCGGCTGTAGCTCCTTTCACATGCCTCCCCCATCGCTGCAGCCATGGCTGGAAGCAAACAGTTGCAATCGAGAGGCGGTTCAGTTTCAGAAACACAAAGTTCCCTCTGGTTTTACCTTACTTGCAGCAGAAATAGTGCAGGAGGCTGGAGGAAAGTATTGTGGCTTTTGAGAGAAACATTAATGCTTCAAAACTATGAAAACGGTTGAACTTGTAGGTGAGCGAAAACCAGTTTTACATCAAAATTTCACGCCTGAGCTGCTAAACTCCAGTGGAATACTTAGATAGAATGGTTGTGAAAGATAAAATTACATTATGACTTCATTTTCTTTAAAAAACTAAATTGTTAATTCTAAGTTTGGATAAGGATTTAGCAATGAAATGCTTCAGGGATAACTTGTTTTCAGTGGGGAATTCTGTGTACAGCACTGATTACGGGATGGAGCCAAATCCCTGCCAAAGATATGGGTAGGATCATGAAAGCAGATGAACTGAAATTTCCCATGGACTAGAATTCACAATAAGGCCAGGAGCAAAATGAGCACAACCAGAAAGTATTTCAAGAGCCAGGACTGAAGTATGGGAGAAAGCTGTGTACTTTGTGTACCTTTAATCACTTGCAAGATCTTTCTAAAGAGAGGTGGGTGTTGATCTGACAGAGGACTAGTACGCTAATTTAAATATTCCTTGTATAATTTGGGAAAAGTATCTTGGAAAACTATTTGAAAAGATTTCAGCCTAAGGTTTATCAAAACAAAATAAACACACTAAATTTTCAAGAAACTGAGTACTGTAGGGGTTGTATAGAGTGTAAAAGATGAGAAGACACTGATGAAGAACACGCAGCTAAACCTGGTAATGCTGTTTGAAGTAAAACTGGTTTTAAGACAAAGTTTAAGTCTCAAGGTTAAAATCTGAAAGCCTGGAAAATAAGCAAGCTGAAGTAAGGATGTCTCAGGAACTCAGTTTTGATTCGGACTTTGCATTGCGATGTTAACTCAGGTATCTGTTGCAGCATTGTCTTGCAATTCAGCAAAATTTTACAGGATAATAAGGTAAAGTCAGCTAAAAAACTTCTGGGTCAAAGGAAAGGTGAGGGAGTGAAATACAACTCCATGTGCAAACACTGAAGAACAGGTTGCAGAAGGTCGAAATAACAGATGCCTGTTAAAGGGATGAGAAGAGCTTGCTAATAGTCACCATTAATAAAAATACCCGTACCTCAGTAATGTTAGGCCTGTAGGCAACAGTAAATCAGGGTTTGGTTTCTCATGATGTTATGGATTATGCATCCACATAAAGCAGTCTCTGCCCTGACAAGTGTACAATGTAATTGCTGTCCAAACACATCCCACTTCCTCACTATGGTTGACTCATAACTGCTTTTGAAAAACTCCCATAGGAACATTTCGTGCGGAGTAAGAAGCAGGTTTTTTTTTTGGCCTCCATTTTGAGAAACAAGAGAAGATGGCACCAGTTCGGGTCGGTGCGGGACCCCTGTGGGAGATGAAGCTGAGTATTTCCAGCAGGTTGGTCTGGAAACTGCCAGCTGAGGGAAGCACGGAGCAGGCAAGCAGAGGGCAGTGTAACCACACCGTTACGCAGCGCAGCGTCTGCGGAGGAAGCTGGGAAGAACCAGCTACGGGGAAGGTAACTTAAGCGGCAGGACCCGGTTAGGGCAAACCACGGCGATAGCTTCTGCGGGGAGCCTAGGGTGCCCTTCCCGCTCCCTCTGGGACTGCCACAGGCCCGGGTGCCCGCACCTCAGCCGTTCTGCGGAGAGGCGCTGCCAGGCTGGGTGCACCAGCTGGGCCGAGCCGGGCCTTGGCGGAGGTCGCCCGCAGCCTGACAAGACCCAAACGCAGCACGGCGGCCTTGACTGGCGAGGGGAGGACGCCCACCCCGCCGGGCCGCAGCCCCGCTGCCCTGATGAGAGGCGCCGCCGCCTCTTCCCGCCCTGCTGAGGTGACCCCCCGTGCGCACGCGCAGCCCGGCCGGCTGTGCGCCACGCGCGCACCCGCGTCCTTCTTGCGGCTCCATCCGGGCACGCGATGACGTAATCGCCCCTCCAGGCGAGAAGCGCGGCTCCCTCCCCCCCGCCGCCCAGCGCCCCTCCGCACGCTCCCCCGCCAGCCAATGAGCGGCGGGCGCCGCGCCGCCGCAATGCCTTCTGGGGGCTGTAGTCCGGCTCCCCCTCCCCTCCCCAGCCGGCACCACAGCTGTGCGTCCCCGCCGGGAACGGGCCCGCCCCCCGCCCCTTGTGGGCCGGGCCAGCGCACCCCACCGCCCTATGGCAGAGCGGGTCAAAGTTCGACGGGCGGGCGGCCCAACCAATGGGAGCAGGTGGGTGCCGGGAGGGGGCGGAGCCGGCTGTGTTTTGTTCAATTGCCGTGGAGGAGCCTGGTCCATAGGCGCAGGGGAGGCGGCCCGGGCGGGCGCAGGTACCGGTGGCCGGCGCGGTGGTGAGGGGGGGAGGCCGCGGGGGCAGCGCCCGCCGGCGGAGGACGAGCGCAGCCGGCGGGTAGCAGCCCTTGGGGCGGCTCGGAGGCAGCTCCAGGAGGCGGGGAGGCGGCCGGGCCCCGGACCCCGACCCCTTCACAGAGGCCGGGCGGCTGCGGGGACCGGACAGCTCTCGGCGGGCGGGCGAGCGCTGCCCCGGAGGGGGACCCTGCGGGGTGGGGGTGTCACCCCGGGACTGCCCTTCCCTGCAGCCGCAGCCTCCTGCTGCCCCGGAGCTGCGGGCTGCTCATTTCTTTAATTATCGAGATAGATAAATAGGTGTAGATATCATCATTATTATTGGTGTTCAGGCTGGGGGCCGCGCTCCTGCATCGCAGCTGCAGGTAAAGGTTGGCTCCCCTTCGCCCTGCCATTAGCTGAAGACTTCGTCTGGGAGCCAAACGGCGGCTGCCCGCAGCCCTGGCAGACAAAAAAAAAAACCACCCAAAACAACCAAAACGCCCAAACCCAACTTATTAGCATTAATAATTGCAGCTCGGGGTGGGAATTGGGCCGGCTGCGTGGCGGGGCTGCTCCGGGCGAGGGCTCCGGCCTGGCCGGGCCGGGAGGGGAGGCCCCCGGGCTCCCCCCTTTGTGCCGCTGCCCGGCGGGACACGGCTCTGCGGGCTCGTACCCCGGGGTTTTTTGAGGCGATTCTCCCCTTTTTTGCTGAGGGACAGAGCTACGTCAGAGTAGGTGCGTGTTTTTCCACAAAAGCTGCTTTCCACAACGATTCCGGGGTGAAAACGGCGATTATTGTCTTCCTCCCCCTCCCTCAGCAATAAGAAAGTTGATTTCTAATTTATGGCTCCGAAGTGTAACGACCGGTCGAGTTAAAAAGCCCGAGATCGACGAGTGAATAGGCTCTTTGTGTTATTCCGGCTTTTCTAAGGGCAGTAACATGGCTTTGTTCTGATTATTTGGCTTATTAAATGCCTTCTTGCATGCACTACGTAGAAGTGTGTTGTTGAAATTTTGGATGGTGGTTACAGAGGTCGCTTTGGGTCTCCTGAGGCAGCGGCTGGCCGTTGGAGATGATCCTCTGGTTTAGCGTTGCGTCAGTTATCTGAACTCTTCTGGTAGAGATCTGAAAGTTAAGGCGTTTTCTCTGAAGGTAAATGATAATATCCATCATAACCGTTCGGAAGACAGCCGTTACAGAAATAGCGCTCTGTAGTAGCACGGTAACTTTCAGGTTGCAGGATTGAGAGCGCCTCGGTGAGTCAGACCAGATAAGATGCTGGCTTTTAATGTGCATGCTGAGTTCTAGGCCTCGGGATGAGTTGAGCCAGCTGGTCAAATCTATTTTCTGGTTCACTGTGCTTACATTAAAATTAGCTCCTGAGAACAGTTATTACAGCCTTTACTGTTACATTGCCTCCCATTCATATGCCTGACTGCTAGAAAATATTTTCGTCAAAGCCATTTTTGGCAAGAACCAGTAAGTTTGTGTATCTTGTGGCAAGCTGAAATGTTTCTGGATGTGTTTTAATTGTGAATAGTCTGTTTGCTTCGAGTCGGGCTTATGAAATCTGGAGTACAATTTTGCTGAATAGCAAAAACTTTCCTAATGAAGCATGTGACTTGATCTGGTTTTATCGGAGATGCAGTGTACGTGATCAAGCCCAAAGAGCTTGTATCTTTACAATCATTGTGCTTCTGAAAATGCCTGGAAGAACTGTACTCAGAGGCAGGAGATCAGTATGTGTAAGGAGCTAAAACGTATATTCCAAGTAGTTCTACATAAGCTGGTGGAACTCCAACTAAAAAATGGGTTTACTACACATTTATTTAGAATTTCTGGGAAATGCTATTCATAAAAATAGCTGTTATTTTTAATCATCCTTTTTTTTTTGTTGATAACAAGATTCTGCTCTTCATCATATGGAAGTATGTGCTGCCTATTAGACATAAACTTAAAATTCTGATCTGCAAGATCATCCCCCTAATGATGTCCTTTCAGGACGTTCCACACTGTGGTAATCTGGCTGTCCTCTAGCGGCCTTTACCTGCCAGTGTGTAACCCATAGTTATTGTCTCTTTAACTTGAGAATTAAAGTTGATGAAATAATTGTAAAGGGGTATTTTAAATTTGGTGTAGTTAAACTTCCCCACTTCCTCTTGAAAAGCTGCTTTTCTGCAGGGCACTATGATTCAGAAGAATGAGGAGGCTGAAAGAAGAAATATCATTTGTATTTGCAACCATTGTGTTAAGCTTTGGAAGTTTAGTGTATGGCATAAAATTATATTTATGAAAATATGTTGGGCAGATAAACTGAAAGCTTAACGTTACTGAGATGGCAGCAATTTATTGCAGGGATTGCTTTATTTTAAAAAGGCATGGAGGATTTATGCTTTCCTTTAGGAATTCCTTGAGAGTCTGGTAGCCATTACTGTAGCTCCCTTTTTTAGTTCCTTCTCCTTTTCCCTTCCCTGTTCTTTCTCCCCCTTCCTCCGTTGCCTCCCCCCAATCTACATTCCTTTGTGTTAGCAGTGATGATGGCAGTTCTAGTCACCTCCTGTGGTTTGATAGATTATTCCCTTTAGAAACATGGTGTACTTAAAACTTTCCAAACATGACTCTTTCCTTGCTCCTACACTTTTTTTGATGCTGGTTTTGAGTGCTGTTCTAAGAGTTTGTCCTTTCTGCTTCTGCTTTGAGTTTCTGTAAATAGTAATAAGAGGTCTTGTTAAACCTTTAGTGGAAAATATTAGTATTTTTATTGTGATTTACATTTCTTTTTGTGTATTTGGAAGGTCATGATGTAAACAGAAATTTTTCCTTTTGGCAACAGTAAATTTCCCTCTCCCCTGCAAGCTCACAAGTTTTATGCTTCTTTTAGCTTGCTTTAAACTTTTGTTTTTATTTCTACAAAATAAACTTGTTGGACTATTTTTAGATTACTACATGCTTGAGATTTGATATTCATGTAAGAATGATCTTGCAGGTTCATAGGACCTTGTCTTTAGTCTTACACAATCTACATACAAACTTAAATTTTGAAATATATTATGGTAGAACACATAAGAGATTCCTGTCCACTATGGAAGTAGCTGTAACTTTTATTCTAGATACTGTAAGTAACATAAGCTTACTGGAGGGGTGAAACTACACACAAACCTGTGAAGGGCTTTATGAGCACTCCTGAAGGAAGGGCTAATGAGCAGAAGGTAGCCCTCTTCATTAATTCTAAGGAAGAAATTCATGGCTAGGAAAACAGCTACTTGAACTCAGTGTACTATAGTGGCTCTTATTTTTCTTAGTGGATAAGTTGTTTTAATCTATTGACTGTGTATACCTGAGAGGTAGCCATTTATGTTGACAACTTGTTTTTTGGTATGTCGTGAAGTTTGTGTGGTTAACAAGATCTTAGCCGACAGTGAAGTATTGCAATGCAGTGATGAAAGAGAGTCTGTATAAAAAAAAAAAAAATCTGTGCTTTGTTGGTTTCTCTTAACTGTAAACACTCTGCTAGGGGGATTAAGACAGTCATATTTTCAAGAACTGATTTTCTTTCTCCCTCAAAAGGAGGCCTCTGGGGAAAAAAAGGCATATTTTTAACTCCTTTCTAGGCTGTTTTACAAATTTCTCTGTGATGGCCCAACTGGATATTGCAGCACTGTTGAGTATAGGAAAAACCTGAAATCAAGGTAACTGTCAAGTCTTTAATATTGCTATTTCTACATTTTGTGCTGTTTTGGCTTTTCTGTTCAGTCAGTTTGGGAAATCATGTCATCAACAAGCTGGCAAGAAACTCCTCAGCTAACTTCTAAAGTTTTGTAGTGAGCAGAAATAACTTCTGAAGGCCATGTTTCTGCTAATTTTTAGGTTGAGGGGAGGAAGTAGGCAGGGTTGTTACTAAATACATTATCTGGGTTATGGCTCTCAGTTTACTGACAGCAGCATTTATTTAAGCAAGCAGTTGAATATCATGCTTTAGAAGATAGGAAATGTTTCAATTAGGAAACTTACTGAGTTATAAAAACAAAACTAATGTAATTGGCTTTCCACTGTTTGAATTTGATTGTATTTTAGTAAAACACAGGCCATCACTTATGTTTTGCTTGTTGGGTGTTAGCAGCAAGATCAAGGGTTCTGATTACCTGATGTTAGCATCGTTGTTCTGAATTTGGTATGACAGCATTGGTTTAAGTTCCTGTGAAAATTAAACTCTAGTATAGTTAAGTACAGGGAAGAATAACTGTCAATGAGATATCAAATTGCAGGCCTAGAGCTTTGGACATAATCACAGTGCCAGTGATGGCAATTGCTCTTCAATGTGTGTAGGTCTGTCTGTACAGATAGAGCTAAGAGTGTGAAATCAAACAATATTTTGCCTAGAGTTGTCATTAGAAGTGTCGTTTGCAAAACTGACTCAAGACCTACATGTCACTGTGGGAAAGGCATTTGAGGTGGAAGAAAGCTGTTTCTGCATTTGCTGAACTTTAAAATTGGAACCCAGCTGGTACAGGAAATAGTTGAAGAAATAACTGCAGCACCACTGTCTGTACCTTTACTTTTGTGCTTTAGACTGAGCTCTGTGATGCTCGAAGACAGGATCAGAATTCCTCTTCTTCTGAAGAATACTTGTTTTTCCTTAACACCCCACCCCCCCCATCCAGCCAGCCTTGGCAGCTGGCTTGTTGTTTATTTGTTAATGCACTTAAGTTTTCTGGGTTTATGAAAGATCATATTTATAATTTGGCAATTTCTACACTGCAGTTAAGGTGGGTTAACTTTTAAAACTGAACAAAAACCTTTACTGTCCTACTAAGACCTCATACAACAAGGCTGTGGCTTCACTTCTACTGTCGCCTCCCCTTGAGCCATGAATGGAAATAATAGGAACTTCTGTTGGTGTTATATTAACTTTAGGTCTCTAATTTGCATCTCAAATAACATTGTGAACAGCATTAATGCCTTTGAGGGGTTTGGGAGGTTTTCTAATTTGTAGGGTAAATGGGTTTTTTAACCTAATTGGGCAGTTCAAATTATTATTGCAGCATGTTTAATTTTTGCTCTGTGCAGTTCGTGTTGATGTCAGTGGCACTAAATCATTCCTTCAGTGCTGTGCACATATATTATGTTTCACCTTCTTAATTGTGGCTTTAGATTTTGTAGTAGTAAAATATTCCTCTGTTTCATACAGTTCCTACTGGATACTGTGTGATGTTTGCGTTCTTTATTCTACCCTCCAAAGCTTGCTTATAGGGAAAATTACTGTTTTAAAGGTACCGCTTCCTTTAAGTCCCCCTGCTTTCCCAATGAAAAATGCACTTGTCTGTCTTCCTTCAAGGCTTCTGTTGATTTGACCTCTTTTGGGTTTAGAGGGGTGAAAATTTATCATATTTAAGTAAGGATGCAAGTGACAAAGCTGTATGTCATTAGGATCTGACAAACCCTGTTGCTTTATCAACTTCCACAGTCCAAAGTAGTGTGCAGAATACAAAAAAGATTGAAGTTTGGAGCCTCAGGTGTGATGTAGATTACGAATCAACACAGAGTTGTGGAAATGTGCTTGAGGCTGGATGGGTCTGGATCTGCTGGGTTCTGTCTCTTGCAGCTCAGCATTTCTTAGTCAACATGTAGATGGCCACTGAGGTGCAGGTGGTTTTTGTATCATGGTATGAACCAGCTTTCTTTTCATAACATAGGAGACATCTGTTCTATGGACCCTTTGAGGGCGTCATTTTATTTAAGTAATGGTCTCTATTTAGATACCTAGGATGTATTTGTATGTCTGCATAGTTTTTTGATGAACTGACAGTTAGAATTACAATCCTAGTTTTTTAAAAAAAAGCTTTTTGCTCAATTATCCCAGTCTAATAATAGTGGCAAATAATTATTCATTATGTCCTATTTGGGATGGACTGTAGGGTGTGTAAGCATGCCTCAAGACTACTGCTGTGCTCCAGAGTGTAATTTGATGCGGTGTTTAGTAAGTGAGGGGGAGAGGGGAGTAATGAAAACAGCATTCAATAACTACTTACTTGAATTGGCTAAAATATGCTCTATATTTATTCTAGTAGGAAAGGGGAAAGGAGTGGGTACCTAGGACCTCCATCTTTTCATTTTTTGGAAGTGCTGAAATGGAACAACAAAGTTGAAACTTGATGAATTGGAGAAGTGTGAGTGACTTGGAGGCTAAACTGCAATGCTATTGCCTGCTGTAAGGGGCTACCAAAGGTTACAATACAATAGCAGAGCTGCTGGTTGAAGAAGATACTGCTGGCACTGGAACACGTGTGAAGCTTAGCCTGCTCACTTCTTGGTACGTGTGGAGTCCACTTGAGCTTGGCTCCGTGTGTGCTTGCTTACCTCATCTTCTTCTGTTAGTGCTCCATCCTGACCAGACCTATCAGGTTCAATTTTTTGGATAAGAAATTGCTGAATTCCTGGAGGGTAAAGTTGGACTGTTGCTGCTATCTTATTTTCATGTTTCACAAATCAGAAGGGTGGCATTTAAACAAAGCACACAAGTACCTGGATAAATACTTGTAGTACTGAAACTATTACAGAGGATGAAAAAGGATAGTATGTTGTCTCTAACTGTTGTATGCTACGTAGGTGTCCTACTTGTGCTTGAGCTCTTAGAGTTAATTCTTCCCCAGTTTAGTGACTTCAGAATTTGCAGTTTAAATGGGAACATGTAACTTATCTCAGGCACAGACTGCCTCTGACTGGCTGTAACTAACGCTGTCCGCTTAAACTCCTCATCTGTAAAATCCTAGGTGTATTAATTTTATTTTGGAGTATTTGGTTTGCGTGCAGCATTTTCCATCCTTGGGAAGCCCTAACCAAGCCTAAGGCTATAGGTACAGTAAAAGGTAGGTGCGTGTGTTTGTGTGGCACTGCATTGTGACACCACATCAATGGAAGCTGGTCTAGGTTGTTAGAAGGCAAAGCACGCAGGTCCTTCTGAAGTAACTGTCTTCTGGTTTCTGTTGGTCAGAGGAGAAAAGTGCAACAGGATACTGCAATGTTGCTGAAATTTGCATACTGCCATGGAAGATGATTGGAGTGGATTTATTTCTGCATGAAGAAAGTATAAGGCAGGTGTGACTTTTCTTTTGTTGTATAGTAAAATAACCTGAACATGCAAATCTTGAAGCTTTAATTTGAAAAAAAGTAACTTCTAGCTCATTCAAACTAAACATACACTGTAGGAGGATAAGCAAAGACATTACAGTGGCTTGAAATGGAGCTAGTAATTTAAAGAAAAGTAGGGCTGAAAAGGTGTAGGCTGGTTGTGAGTCCCCTGCCCCATACCAGTATTGCATGTCTAATGTGATTGACGAAAGAAGCTTGAGCAGCTCTACTTTCTCCTCAGTCCAGCTTTTTACTGTCCTGAGCATTAAAACTTGTTCTGAATATGGAACTAGACATCTTCTTATTGCAGGTCAAGCTTACTGCCTAATTCCCTGGGCATGAGGGACGGCTATTCTTTCCCCTGTAGTAAGTAATCTTTTAAAAATATTTGAATTGTTCTTTGTCATGTTCCTGTTTCCTTGTGTCTTGCCCTCCACCCTGCAGCCTTGTGATACTTTTGGCCTAAATAAAACCAGTGTATTCAGTTCTTCCCAAGAGGTCATGTTTTTTCAGCTATAATCAGTCTTGTTCTCTCAAGTAAGATCGCATTGCTCTTTGAGTGTGGTGCTTAAAGCCCAACTTTGTGCTTTGGCTGAGGCTTTCCTGCAGTGAGTGGAGTAAAAAGACTGTTTCATGTGCCCTGGAGCCAATATTCCTGTTTATGCGTCCCCATACATTTGACTTTCTTACAACAGCTTAACATTTGTTTCAAGGTCAGCTTGTTGATCCAGCCCAGCTCACAGCTTTCTTCTGAAGAACATGCCTTCCTGTTTGCTCAGTTAAGCCTGCCCGAGCATACCTTTCAGAACTGAATTTTTATCCTGTTTCTTTCAGAACAGTTTTGCAATTTGTCAGAGTTAAGCAGAATTTTAATGCTGTCTTGCAGTTCTTCCTGCCTTTCTCTTACTTGTAACAAGTCTACTCTGCCAGCAACAGATGATGGGAAACAAAGAAATTGGTGAACTGAGCTGGGTTCCTGTTTGGTGTGTCCTCCCATGCACCACTAATAACTGCTCTCTGGGTATGGTTATCCACTAAGCATTACATTTACTATGCAGCCTTTGGTTGCTTGCCAGCAGCAGAAGTCTTTAAACCTAGGTGTATGACCTTAATAGGTTCTCTCTTGTCCCTAAGCCCTATTACTCTGATGTCAAAGTGAACCTGCTGGGTGCTACTCACCTCCTTGTTGCCTTTCAGTGCTCACAAAAGGTTCCCCCCGCTCCTCCCCTGGGATTCTACTGGAATGCAGGGAATTGGAGACCAGTCACATGAATTTTGACCTTTTTCTGAAGGCAGACATGGAATGAAGGCAGGCCTAGCTTCAGAAACTGATGTCCAAAACTTTTTTTTAAAAAAAATAGCCTGTTCTTGTCTGTACTCAAATATATTGCATAACAGCCTAAATCTGGTACCTTGCAAATAATTCTAGGTGTTGTAGAGTGACTCTGAAGTCGTCTGTAGTTAGGGTTGTTTTAAGCTTTTCATTCTTGAGACGAAATTTCTCTTGCATCACAAGCTAGGCATTGAAGAATAAGCCCCACTGCTTGGAGCTAACTTTTCTTTAGGGTACTTTTCTTGGATTTGTATTTGGAAGTATTTGTTGGCATCTCTATGGGTGCAACTCTCTCTCTCTGAAATGTTGGTTCTCATGGTATCTCCCCTGCCAAACATGATTCACATAATGAATCTTGTGCTTTGTAGAAATGGGTTTCTCTGAGCCCTGTCTCTGGGATTATTTGACACAGTTCTGTAAATACTCTTCATTGTTGCTTCTCCAGCATCTCTCCCTCTAAACTTTCAAACTACTTTGCATCTCCACCTTCCAGTAATTTCCTTAGTCCTGATCTAATCATTGCCCTGTTTATGGTCCCTGCATATGTAGCAGTTCATTCTCATCACCCAGATATACTTGAGTATGGTTAACGTTTTGATGCAGTTGGCTACAAGCTGGAATAATTTGTCTTCTAACCATTCTTTCTGCTGTGTGCTCTGAGGAGACAGACATCTATCCTTTCAAATCATGCTTAAATTGAGCAGAAGTTTAGAAAGTCTGATAATCCTCCTCTAAAGATGTTGAATGTTTGTTAGCTGAGATTACTTCAGTGATCACTTTAGCCCACAATATGTTGCCAAAAAAGTAAGGCAGCATCTCCTGGTGTTGCAAAGTTAAAGGCAATGTGGATGGTGAAATGTATTGAGTGTACCTTAGGTTGTTAATACTTGTTTGTATTTTGATGAGCAACTATACTTCATCTTGTGTATTTTTAATGTTATGAAAAAGTAAAAGGGCTTTTTAACTTACATTTGTGTAATGCCGTATCTTAAAATAAGATCACTACATTTCTTCAAACTGTTAAGATATAAGTAGCTGTGTGCTGTTATCCCAAAACTTCAATTTTTGCTGTGGAATAGTAGGACTGAGAAGTATCCCCTGTGTTATCCTTGAAGAGGTGGTGGCTGGCATGGATTGGGGGTGTGGGGATTAATGCCGTGCTTGTTGCGTGCAGAGTTTGTGTGCTCACTTGTACAGCAAGGCATATCCCAGTTCCTGCCCTCCGGTTAGGTGTTCGGGGTGGGATTTACGTGCTTAGCTTCTAACACCTTCAGCTGAATTAACTGTTCCAAGCTCCTTAATAGTCAACAGAAACAGGGATTTTGTTGTTAGGATGCTTTTTTCAGGCTTGTTTAGTTAGATGCATCCTACTGTCAATGATGCTGCTAAGCAAGCTTGGCTCTGAAAAAGCAACTGAGGGTGGCACAGGGGACCTGTGTTCAGACAGGCTCTTTCAAGGTGGGATAATACTTGGTTGTGGGAGGTTTTTCTGTATTAAGTGTGATGCTCAAATTTGAGCAATATAATCAGCTGCAGAATACCATGTATCCTTGAGACTAGACTTTATAGTCCTGTTAAATACACAGTCTTAAACTTTGGAACTGCTTGGGGGGGACCTTCCCTTCCCCTCCTTTTCTCAGTTGAGCACAAGATCTGAGAGGATGAAATAAAACCAAAGCTGTTTCTAAATCCTGAATTAGTTATTGAACTAACAGTTAAACTGAGCCAAACTGAAATGAAGTAATGCTTTTTTGCACCTGCAGAAAAGGCTGCAGCTGTCAAAACCTTGTTTATCACTTCAGTACTTCTTGGGTCCAGGTGCTCAGCCAGTGACTTCCCCTAACACAGTGGTTTGATGTTTCAGATCTTCAGCAGAAAAGATGTTACTGCTTTATGCTGATTATAGTATGCTTAACCTCTGCATGAGTGAAGATGCCAGAAACCCAGATGTAATTTGAGGCTTATTTTAAAGTGTGTTTAGATAAAACATGTTTTTTATCAGTATTGAAAGATCATTTGAAAGATTAAGGGTTTTCAGGTGAAGAGCTGAAAGGACATGCTTGCATCTCTCTTACTGTTGACTTTATCAGATAAATCTTTACTGTTTTGTCCTTCGACGGTTACCAGAAGCTGATCTTGCCAGAATGCAGTCCTCTAAAGGTAATTGCCCAAGTGGGAGGACACAGATTTCCCTTCCAAACCACTCATGGTCCTGTCTTCTCTTGCGCTGTTGTTGTATGCAGACATTATGTATTTGACTTGCTAGTCAGGTGACTTACCTGCTGCCATGTAAAGCTGCTAAATTTCTGTCCAGTCAGTGAAGATTAAAACTAAAGGCTCTTCCCCTTCCTCAACTTTCACTTTTTACCTGGCATTTTTGTGCTCAAATAAAATTGAGTTCTTTTCTTCTATACCAACCGAAGTGTGATCTATAATACTTGTGTACTGATTGGTACCTTGTGCCCCTTTGCTTCCCAGATGGGAGCATGGTTTTGCATTAAGGCTTCACAGCCTGCGCTGTGTGAATAAACTTCATGATTTGGAGTCCTAGTGACTTCTATGAATCCACTTTGGCAAATGAATCTTTCCACAGAACTTGCTTGTAGAATTGACTCATTCATTAAATTTCTGATAGTGTTGAGGTAATGCACAATGAAAATACTGAGCTTTTTTCATCAAGCAGAAGGTTGTCTTTCAGTATTTAAAACCAAAACAAACCCCAACAAACAAAAATCACACTGATGTAGTTATAATGGAGTTCATTCTAAACTATTTTTTTCTGACTTAACATAGTTGTCTTCTCTTACATGGTGTAATGTTGTTTGTCTCATAGGGTTTCTTTTAGTTCATGTGACTGTTACAAATGCTTTTCCTAAATACCTACTGCAGTTGTGTACCCCTTGGTTTGTGTCTTGACCTCTAG
This sequence comes from Theristicus caerulescens, assembly GCA_020745775.1. Lineage (NCBI taxonomy): Eukaryota > Metazoa > Chordata > Aves > Pelecaniformes > Threskiornithidae > Theristicus > Theristicus caerulescens. Next base: position 8,680,841 of record CM036563.1, on the reverse strand, counting down.
TACAGCGTTTCCTGAATCCAGCTGTTCAGTGGGCTGTTGAAGGCTGAATGCATAGACAAAGAAAGCATTACCTTGCTTTTGGAATGGTCTAGTGAACTAGTAAGAGCTGCATAGCTCAACTGAACTAATTTTTATTGAAGTACCTTAAGTCTGGCAAGAGGGATGTCCCTGGTGACACTTGAGGTGATATCTGAATCGAATGCTGAAAGCACACACAATATTGACATGTGTACTGCTTTTATCTTCATATTTCATTCCATTATTTTAATGGACTTTAATTTGTGGTCCACTCATACTTGGAGCATTTGTGGACTGTTATTGAGGGTTCATGTGTAGTAGTGCAGATCTTTTCAGAGACTTCATCATTCGAAAACTCATAGGATGTGCAAAACAGAAGTTGGAAACCAACAAATAATGAAGTTGATATGAACCGTAGTTTAGCAAAGTAAGGAGCAACAACAAATTCTTCAAACTAGCTAAACTAACTAAATTTTGGTATTTGTAGTGTAATACCTGAGACCTCTTTATGTTCAAGAAAATTCTTGCTACTTGAAAGCTGTGTGGTGTTTAGGCTGTTTTCTGAATTCTAATGGATCATGAAACTAGATGGGTGTTGTAAAACTTGAGGTCTTTCAGTGTTCCACCTCTTGAGGTGGTGTCTCCTGCCAGATGAATTCAGGTTTCTTGAGTAGCAAATTACAGATGGTCAGCCACGATTGAGAATGAGTTTGGGCCATGAGAGGGAACTTGGTTGTCTGTTATGCACCGTATCTCATATCTGTTCAATGCATTTCCGTGCTCTGTCAAGATAGGTGATATAGCAGAAAGCTTTAACTACTGTATGTGAGCCTGCATAGAACTCTTGCATAGCTATTCCTGTAATTTGCTTTCTTCTTAGATGTTTGGGTTTTATATGAAAAATATGTAAATAGTGTATTTATAATAAATGGCTAAAATAAGGATATGCACATACAGGTGTCCATTTATACAGTTACACAGTGATCTTCTGGAGAGTTATAATTTTGTGACAAAGACTGAACCTTTTCTTACCCCACTCAACTGGGCATAGTAGTTTGTCACGAGAGGGAATTACTACTCTTAGTATGAAAAATTAGGATGGTAAGGCTCAGGGAGAAGTGTATTTCATGTTGCTGTAAGCACTGAAATGTATGGATATTTACAGAACACTGCTAAGCACTTGAGTTCTAAATTTAGCAGTATCTGCAGTTCACCAGCTGTACTATTTACTGAAAAATATTTGGACTACTATAGGCTCCTTGTTTTTAATTTCCGTAGCTGTATGCAAGCTAATGTTAGGGAGACTTCCCTGTGTGCGGATTATATAGCTCATTAGATCCCTGAAATGCCATGAAGTAGCATCTTAACCCAAGTGTTTTTCACCTGGCCCGAGGCCTCCAGCAAGAACATTTCACACTCGGGATCATAAAAACAAACGTACTAGTTGGGCTTTTTATTTTAAACAAGCCAACCAGATGTCTAAAACTCTTCAGAATGAACCTGAAGGCAAATAGGAGGAGGGTTATTAGCTGTCTGTGTTTTGGGAGCAGGATGTATGGGAGAGATTTGTATAATCCCTCAGCTCTGAGCCCATAGGTTTCAGTAATATAACAGTACTTCAGTACTGATATTATTTCAGTCTATCACAGGGGAGCAGCATGTGTGTGGAGTAATCATCATCGTCACTGCCATACAAGTTAAGGGTCAGTTCTACATGTTTTTCAGGCCTGAGTATTTTTAAAGCGTGTATACGTGCCTGTTTGACTCTTCTCATTTTTAAGGGCAAACACGAAGAAAAAGTAGGTGATGCTACTGCTTATTTTTTTCCCCTGGCTTTTCTTCTCTAACTGATGGAGTGCAGCAAATATCTCAGTAGTAGGGCTAGTTAATCTTCATCTGTGTGGTTTTTTTTTTCACAAGTCTTAGAATAAAATAAAATCTTGTGGGTCTTGTATGATCTGGATCACTTGCTTTAGTGGGAGTGTGGTAGGCTTAGGTTGGTGGTATGTATATTTCTTCAAACACTAACATTCTCTGTATAAACTATTATTTATAATGAATCTGAATTTTGTATCTTACTGGAGGCTTTTTATACTAAATTAATACTTCCATTGGTTTTAAATAGAATATTTAGAAAAACAGTATGTGAAGGTGGAAATAATTCGTGTAGGACCTGAGCTCGAAGCTCTCAGTAATATCATAGAATGAAAGTTACAGTAATACTCTTAAGTGGTGATTGCCTACTCGGTTTTGTTCTGAACTACTTAAACAGGCAATAATTCTTAGTTTGAGCTAGTGTATTATTGAAATAATGACTGTTAGCACATTTAGTTCATAATTATGACAAAAGCAAAGGGCTTGGAGTTCATGTCTTAAAGGCTCAGTAGAGCAGGCTTCCAGTGCCTCAGCACTGTACAACGAAGTCTTGTGCTTTCTGCGGTAATGCTGAGAAGAGGGAGGAAAAGAGTCCGAATCGCACATTGCAGGGAGATGACTGGTCACGGGCCAATGCTGATGGCTAATACAAATGGAACTCCAAACACAGTAGATGTAAACATCCTTCAGCAAAATTAATGAAATCCTTGCCTGTCTTTTAAATAGTGGTAGATTATTTTAGGAAAGAGAATGTAAGTAACAAAAGCATCTTGGAAAAGCACCTTGGTACAGGATCAGGCACAAGGCACAGCTCATCTGTTGTCCTGTCTGACAAAGATACTTTAAAAGATGCAGGATGACTTATCTGTGATGTGAATGTTAAGTCTTCCTCAAGTCTGAAAGACAGGTTTAAACCTGGGAGACTGATGAGACTTCTTACTGATACGAGCTGGCAATAATAAATGCCTTAACCTCTGGCTGGGTTGAGTTCTTAGCTCTAGTTTTCTGTGGTGATACATTCTCTGCTTTAATTAGGTATGACCTGGAAAAAGTCTCTTGAGCTTACTTCTCCACTGCTTCTGTTGCTTTGAGAAATATATTTTATAAACTGTGACAAAGGCTTAACATCCCCCATCTCCACCCTTCCTTCACCTTTCTGGAAGGAGACTTTCCTCTTGGCTTAAAAACAAACCCAAACCACTTGATAGTAACTTGAGAAATAAAGGGTATTATTTATTACAGACAACAGATCATCGTGTTACAGAGTAAGATCTTCCATTTCTAATTCAAATTTTATTAAACAATTTTAGGTCTTTATTTTGTATGTGTTTCTTAGGCAAGCTGGATGAATTCTGCATCTGAAGAATGAGAAACCTGTACACCAAAGTATTACCTTTAACATCTTTCCAGCACATCATCTGGTTGCGAATTTTGCAAACTGGAAACCACCATCTTAAGCCAGGATATTCTTTGGTTTACTTCTGGTGCTTCTGCTTGCAGGTTTTCTCCATTGCACACAGGAGGCTTTGAACAAGGTCTGTTTTTTCAATTGGAAAACTCAGAGTACTCCTTGTTCCTTTTGAGTTGAAGGGATTTGCCAAAATGTGTTGCATTTTAAGTAAAACAGAGTCCAAAGGCTGTAGGTGTTGGTTGAGGCTTTGCTTCCTTCTTATAGAAGCTCTCACGTCTGAAGTGTGGGAGATGGAGTAGAAATAACTGTGTAGGATGCAGCCTTATTTTAGTAACGGTTTATATTTTGTCATAGCTGTCTCAGCTGACCAGTTGCTGTTAGAATGATGATGCTTTAGGGTCAAAACAGTGAAATTCTGGGCTTCATAGTGATTTTCTGCATTTGAGGCAAGTGGACCTAATGTTTATTCTCATCTGTCTCTGGAGGCAATAATGACCCAAATCCTCATTTTTCAACCTTAGAATGGTGAAATACAGGCCTGTGTCACACATGAAGAACATTCCTTGCTTAAGCAGACAGTTTTGAGCTCTTGATATTGCTTGTGCTTCCTGAGCCTGTGGAATATCTGAGAAACTGGACTCCAGTGGCCATCAGTTAATATACAGGATGCCTTCTAGCATATTTTTCTTGTCCCTTTTTGCAGTTTTGCGCTGGAGTTGTGGCAACCGTAATCCAGGCTTGAACGCCTCATAATATTGAGGCTTTCTTCTAATAAAAACTGGCTTATGAAAGCACTGTATGGAGAATGCTAAGAGATTCTGTAGCTCAAGAAATATCTCTTTAGTCTTTAAAAGAAACTCTGAATTGCAAATGTTGGAACTAACTTCTTTGGCTTCCTTTTGAGTTCTAGCATGTGCAGAGAGTGGTGAGCCTCACCTTATTCTGTGTCACATCTGAACTCTTCAGGGAAAGGAACTACTGTTTAAACAGGATTTGCTAGATGGTTGTCAACCAATTTCTACAGAGTACAAACTAAGGCTGTAAACTCTTTGTCCCTTTTGGTCAGAACTTGTTCTAATACACTATTTTTACACTTTTTGTAGAGAACCTCGGAAAACAAAGGGGTGCTACTTAATTGTGCATTAAGAAAGGATCCCTAAAGTATACCATACTAGGGTAATAGAGGGGGACACCTCAGTTTCATCTCTAAAACATTGATGAATAATTCTATAGCTGCAGGAAACTTTCTAATTAAAGCTCTGATTTTTTTTTTTACTTGATGTGGAATTTTGGAAGGTTGCAGAATAACCACTCTGCAGATTAGTGCTAAAAAGGATAGAGTCCAAATAATTCTCTTTAAATGCCTTCTATCGAGAACCCTTCTGGGCTAGAAGTTTATTAATAGACTTATGTTACAAGGAATGCTTAGCCTGCCTGTGAACTTCTTAGTGCGATGGTAAATAATGTGTAGTTTTAGGAGTAGAATGTTCTTTCCATTTGGAAGCTGGAGTTTTGCATTGCAAGAAACTAGACATTATGTAGCTTTTTTCAGATGGCATAAAGTATTAGTTAAACATTTTCTAAAAAGCTGGTCTTCCAACTGAATCTTGCTTCAAGCATAACTAGGACAGGACAGACAATGCTCTGTTAAAAGTTGATCAGTTTTGCGTGACGTTTCAATTTTGAAATGCTTCTTGGACGCTGCAGAAAGTGCCAGGAGGTAAAAAAATCACAACATCTTTCATCTAGAGTCTAGTAGCAAAATCATCTAGATCTGGAGGTAGTATGGCTGGGGTGATTAACTGCTTTGACTTGCTGAAGCAGAGATAATATTTTAAAGGACCTACTTATCCGAATTGGAATTTTGACTCTGGCTAATCCTTTTCTGCTGGGAGCTGGCTAAGTACGTCTTTATGGGATTGTTGGTAATAAGGGTTCCATGTAGCTCTCTGAGCAAAGAGTAGGAAATAATATGAAGGAACAGAAAAGAGGGAACGACCTTCTGTGTTCTCGCTGGATAATTTTTAGTTGCATAGGCAGAAAAAAATGGAATTGCAATCATCAAGAAACACCTACATTTGTGTTATGGGGAAATCATCTAAAATCTTGTGATCTTTTCTTTATCCAAGGTGGAACTTCCAGAGACAGAGGAGAAATTGTTAGAAGTGTTTCAAACAAATGTAAATTTTCCCAGTGAGATGAGCTGTTGCTGGAACATTTTGTCCTGCAGGATGCAGAGGAGGAGGAGTGGGTTGGAAATGAGTCTGGCTGCCTTACTTTCTTAGAGCCAAGAAGAGATTTTTGAATTGGCTTTATGTTCTTCATCAAGACTCTTCATCTCTTTGAACATAGGTTGTCAAATTGGATGAGCCTCTGACATCCTTTAATAGACTGGGGGGTTGGGTAATCCATATTTTTAGTAGTCTTCCCAAAAAAGACCCCAGTGACGTCACTGAGAAGATACAGAATTCGTGACACGAGCGCTTCTTTTCTTCTATCTCCACCCTTAATTTTGGCAGAGATTTTACAAGTCATTACTACTTGTGGCTAACTTTTAAAGAAATAAAACCTCTCTTTAGTAGTACTATAGAGATAGAATAATAAATCTTTACTTTTCTCAGACTTCAGAATGTGTCATAGAACAGAACTTTAAATCAGAGATAACGGTGATACTGATTCTATCACAGCTCATTCTCCAACTGTGAGGAATGTTAGCTTTGGCTTGTGCTTGGAGTTTGCTTTTTACATTCCATTTATTTTATTCCTTTTCATTAGTCTACCTTTCAGCAATAAAAACAGCTTTTCTTCCACCCCCAAGTCTCACCTCTACCCTGCAGCTTAAGGAGATCCTAGTAAGGTTAAGTCTCTCCCAGGACAGAGACTGACTAACATCTTTTGTTACGCTTGTTTATCTTGGATGGCTCAGCTTTCTCACTCTCCTACCTAATCAGGCTCCATAAAGGATGTTGTGCTAAGGGAAGGATGGCCATAATATTGTAGGACTTCATCCAACTTGGAGCCCCAAGGGCTATTATTATTACCTCAAGGCTTGGAGGATCTTGGTGTTTGAACCTGCATGCCTGGCTCAGCTGCTACCTGTAGAAACTTGGTGACAGCAGAGGTGTGTATCTCTGGGGTATGCTTACAGGTTGTATAGAAAGTGGGGCATGTACTCGCAATAGTAGGCGGAACTTGATTGTGCTAAGGTCTACGCTGTGAGGCAGCTGAAGAAATGCATATTCAGCAGGATCCATGTTGCCCTAGCACGGATGGTCAAATGGTTCCTATTACTGAAAATCTAATTAGTTTGAAGTGCCAAGCAGTTTGAGAGGGATTCAGCCTGATAAGCATAAAGGGCATGATAAGGAGAGACTGAAAAAGAAAGCTGCCTTTAACCAGCATGGTGGAAAAAGTACATAAACAGCTTACCATCTCTGTGAATACATTAAAGACCTACCACAGCAGAGGATCTTGAAACAAACACAAAACCCCCCAAAAATGTGAAAATACCATGAGGAGTTTTCTGTAGTGTAAGGAACTTACTTCTAGGAGGTATTGAGGGCTAAAAGCTTGTAAGGCTTGAAAATATATATTGGTGAAGCTTTAAAATGACAACAGCATAGCAAAGCTAGAGTGACTCTTAAGAATCTTCTGCCTCCTAACAGCCAATATTAATTAGCAAAGATGAGGGAAGCAATTGCTGATAGAGTATAAATAGCTCAACCAGAGTGAACCAGGACTTTGGTCACTTTGAGTTAAGGTGCTGAGGCTGCAGGGCTGACTTCAGATCACTTTGAGCTGCTAAGTTTGACTAGTCAAAGGAGTGGGAATTGGAAAACAGGAGGAAAACATGTTCAAACCTTGCTTTGGAAGGGGAGATCTAAATCCTAATTATAGGAGAATCTGCCTGGCTCAGTGTGGGAGATCCTCATGTCAACGGCCTTTCTTGTGTGGCTTTTTTCTTCTTTTTTTTTTCCTGACACTGTAGTTGGACAGGCACCTCAATAAGCAGCGTTGGTATCCTGCAATGTGCCTGTCCAACAAGCCTGTGTCCAGTTCATGGCAAACTAGACCAGAGAACTGATCCAGCTGGAAAACAACCTTTACCAGAAACAAAAGGAAGTGTTTTGGTTTTATCCAACTGTAAAAATTCCTTGATCTAGTTCTCTGTGTAGTTGCAAAAACACTTGTGCTGGCATACAGCTGTGGGCAACAAATAGCCAGAGAAGAAAATGTGTTGGCAGTTGTGATGGCAGCTAAGGTATATCAAACTGCAACCTAGAATGGCTTTCATTGGTAGAAGTGTGGTGATGGTGACATTTTTTTCCACTTAAATATTTATGTTGTCATTAGCAAGAAGGACTGCCCAGTAGGAACAGATTTGTAGTGTAAAACAGTACTGATGTCCACAGCGTATACCTAGCCTGGTGGCTTGCTTTGGACCAGCCTTAGGCTAGTGAAGCGTGCTGCGCACCCAGTGGTGGCTGCAGCGCACCTTCTGCCTTTGGTACAGAGTGGGTTACTTCTGGGAGAGACTGGTCCATGACGCGAGATAAAGCACATTAAAGGAGGATGAGGAGGGAATTACTTCGAAAGCATGCTTCTGATCCAAACTAGAAGTCATACTTCTAGGGATTATGCTTGGTATTGAGAAATGGAATTTGCTGGCGGAAGGGAGCAGTAGAAGCTGGGAGTTGATATGTGAAGGCTTGTCTGGCTAACATCACTTTTTCACCCCTGTCCCATGTAGCCCTTAAATACATACTTAATCTTTCTCAATGGAGTGTGTCTCACTTAAAAAAAATATTGTTGGTAAGTGTGAATTGCTAAAATAAGAAACTTTTTAAATTTCCATTTTGCTTGTGTTTCAGAATTATTGGGTTGCACACTGTCAGAAAGGGCCTGAATGGTTGCAACTCTTAAGTATCGCTTTCGGTATCTGGTAGGATTTAAGAATGTGGATAATTGTACAACTCAGCTTGATTCTGAAAGTGCCATGCTTCTGTGATTTCATTTGCCTCTCCTTTATCCCTTCATGCAACTGAATGTATTGGTCCATTAACTAAAGGCTAATATCCTTCTGTCTATTTTCTCCTTATTCTACCTTGTATTATGCTGACTTAAAATCTCAGTGAAACACTTGAAGATTAGAACTAAGTAAAATATAACTACATTGTAGTTAACCTGTTATAGATCAAAACCTTTTTCCTCCCCTGTCTTTGGTAGTTTTATTGAATTTACTTTTTTCTTGAGGGAAAAACCCACACAAATTCTTATATGGCCCTTCCAAACAGAAAATTAAACACCTGCTGAACTTTCCAGCTGGTTCTTAATAGTAGCCTTTTAGTTGTGGAAATCTTAATCCTTAAAATGAATCTGCAAGTCTTTGTGCCAGTTACTAAGCTGCTCAGCTTCAGTATATTTTCAGTCTGTATATGGACAATTTCTGACCCCCAGTCACCCTTTCTTTTGACTCCTATTCTGGATTTCTAGATCTAGTTTAAACTTCACCAGGTTTAAAAGGGACATTACAATGTTTGATCATGCTACTCTACTGCTCTGTTCACACACTTGCCCTTAAACTTGCATAGCATTTCATGAACCATGCTTTGCTTTGGCAGATGCTTACATTGAAAAGGGTATATGCAACTTTTACCAGTGAGTGTATGAACTTGAGTGGTTTTTGTATTCGACTTGGTGTAATTTCAGAACAAGATGTGGTAAATATTTCAAGTTGTTGGGTGCTTTCCTGAAAGACAGCATACATTCAGTAAAAACAGACCAGTGGAGTCTCCAGATACCTGGGTAGCATTATTTATGGTTGAGGAGCACTTGTAAGCATCATATATCTACTTTTATTTGCTATAAGATGAGGATGAGGTCAAAAGATGGGCAGAAATTATGATTATGGGACAGCCCTCAGGCTAAGGGAGGCTGTTACGTAGCAGACCTCTGTGAAGGTGAAATAGTGTAGGGTTAGCATACAAAAATCATATTTGAGGATGTACTCAAAGGCAACAGATTTAAAAGATAATCTAACATTATCATTAATAGTATTAATATCTTAGTTTTAAATGGTTTAAATAGTTTAACTTGAGTCATGGACTCAAGTGGCTTTTTTCCTTGCTACTACTGATTATTTAAACAGCTGATAAGTAGCAGTGTGGAAAAGAGGCACTACTTTATGGAAACATTCATTTAAAATTACTATTTTCTGCTATTCTGTTTTTACTGTAGACTTTAAAACCTAACAAATAGAGGTAAACTTCTGGTCCTAGCAGCATCAGTGTTTCTTTCCCTAGGCACATGTTTAAATTTGGAAATACCTGTGTGTAGATTTCTTCCCTTTTTTTTATTCCATAAGCAGTCACTGAATACGCTCAACCAACTTAAATCATAAAAATCATAACCAAGAATGGTTAATGCATGTCACTAATGGATCATCATTGAGGAAGGATGTTTTTGTTAACACAGTAAGGCAAAGTTATGGGAAAGGCAGTTCGTTGAAGGCCGTGTGAAGAAATTACAATTAGTACTAATGTAGACTTGGTTTTGAAAACTGGAAGTGAATTTGAGAACTGCGGTGAGCCTGAAAGACTTGATGATAGAAGAAGGGAAATGAAGAAGCTGAAGTCCTGTGGGTTTGTTCTGGTTCTTGAGAACTAGAAGAATGAGGTGGAGTTGAGGAAAGTACAGAGGTCCATTTGCTGTGGTAAAAATAACAGCTAATAAAGACTTTTGGAAGACAGTGAGGAGTAATATTGCAGCAGTTAAGGGCTACTGATGCTGAGGGAAGAGGGGGGGGGAGAAATTATGTAGAGGATGTTAAGGATAGAAAGAGGCAGCTGGTGAACCTAGTGCTTTTGATTTAGATGACTGCTCACAGCCTAAAGACATCTAAGCTTCTGTCAGTGATGCTTTTATGTGTATGGTAATCTGTCCTGCTTACAAATTTAAGATCTGGTGTTTGCTGACAGGTAACAATTACATAACCTTTAAAAAAGGAAAAACACAGGGAACATATTAAAAGTAGCTGCATGTTTGGAAAGTGGATATAGTGTTTGAGCTACCCACTGTTTCACTCTGCTTTTGAGAAGGGTTTAGCAATGAAACAACATGGTAGAATGTCTTAAAATGGCAAATAGTGTTAAACACACAGGACAGTATGGTAAGTATCGGCACGTTTCATACGCTGTTCTAGTACACCTGGCTAAGACTTCAGTAGTAGTTTAAATGAGGGAGAGCTTAAGTCTTTCCTTCTGCCTTGGATAAAAATCCTAGGTGGCATCAATTTAGTAGTGGGAAACAGCCAAATAATACCCTGATCTTTACTATGTATGAGTCTCATCTCCCTTCTGAAGTTATAATCAATTAAATCTTAGTAGGAGTATTCTTTCATTAATAGAGACATATAATCACTGTAAGCATTGGTCACGGAGCGGTACACTTGCATGAATGAATGGTCCAAACATAAGTCCTGTTATTACAACACTAATTATGATGTACACAATAATTTTCCTGACTTTTTCCTTTTTCTGCCCCAATTTTACAGAAAATCAGACATGATACACTGACAGCATTTGGAAATAAACTTTGGCAATAAGATGGAAGCATAAATCTCAAGACTTTAAACCAAAACAGAAATGGCTCATGAGTATTGAAACAAGAGACTGAAGAGCCTCCAACACTTCCGTGTGAGCAGTGGAAAAGGAACAACTACCATGGTAACACTAATAACAGAAAAGCTGCAGAACCAGAGCTTGGATGATCTGACGTGTAAAACGTACAATATTAACCTGGTAAGGATCTACCAAAATAACATGCAATAAATGTGAAATGCAAAGTAGATTAAAAGTAACTCAAAACTACATAACAAATTCAAGAACGTAGATGAGCTAGAATTCAGCTGTTTGTTAGGGCTGGTTTGCAAGATAGATGAGAGTTGTAAGGGCGGAAAAAGCAAAACTTCAGTGTATTGTCTGTCTTGAAGTGATGCTTTCTTATTTTAATGATCTTTTTTAACCTTACAGCTTCATTTTAAATAATTAGCAAAAAGCCTGTTCTCTCCACAAAATTGTGTTCTAATAACTGAAAAGAATTATCAAAAATTCTCAGGATTCCTTTCTCTAACAAAAAATGCAAGTACTGGTATGTGGTGAAGTTTTCTTCACTTCATATAGCCAAGTGCTTGATATCTGCCAACAGTATTTATTACAATAATCAGTGACCACTGTGTAGGTAGCTATCGGCACTGGGCAGAAGGAGAACAAGTCATCAAGTAAATACAGTTGAACTGAAAGTCAGGTTACTGACTACCAGACTGTCGTTGATGCTAGTAGACCCTTGGCTTATCAGTGTGTCAGATGCCTGGTGCTCTGAAAACTTTTGTAGTATTTACTGAGTTATTTTCTGCTGGTTTAATCTGTGGGTTCATAGTGTGGTTCAAGCATGCTATTCAGACACTAAGGAATCTATTCTCTTCACATCTCACTTGTGAAATGAGATATTACCTACTCCAGAGTGAGTAATGCAAAACAGTCTCCTATCAATTTTGGGTGCCCAGCTGAGAACCCTGAGACCATATTGTTCATGTAATGGACCAGCCTTGTTTCACTGACGTTAATTGCAATGGCACCCTTCTGTAGGTCAAACTTGAGGGTACCAATGGGACACCCCAAAAAATTAATTTGACTAAATGTCAGAGTATTGTTCAACTCTAGTTCTGTTATCTTTTTAAATAATAATGCAAGCATTGAACCTGAAAGCATGTTCAGTTACTTAACAGTAAGATTCTGCCTCTGTTGGAACTTGTACTTAGGTAGCTGAACTGCTTCCTTTTTTCACAAGCCCAAACAAGGTGAAGCATATCCTGAATGCAGTAGAGTTTGTGCACAAGCACGTGCCATTCTCATGTGTGAAGTGCTTGACCTTTTGTCCAGTAAGGATGTTTAATAGTAGACGTTAATCAAATGGTTTTATTGTTAAAACTGTAATAGGTCCATTTAGGGTTCTTCTAATAACTTACTTGTTTTTACTATCTTCACCTTAAATATGTGCTATTCTTGAAAGGCAGATAGAAGGTCTTCGAATGATGTTAACTCTCAGAATAGAAGTGCTTACTCAACTTGCATTTATTTTGGCAAGCTTGAAGCACTTGGCATATGCAGTTTGTAGCAGAATATGTGGTATCCTTGAACGGGCACTCATCATTTGTAACTAAACTACAGGCCTAGGTGTAAGCCAGTGATGACCTGTAACCAGTAGCAATGCTTGCCTCTAAACTTGTAGTGGCATCTTGTAATTCCTAGTTTTTGATGCACTAAAGTTTGCATAAATTTGGAAACTGAGCTGTCCTTTTACTGATAGTCACTGTAGGTTTTGGACCAGAGACTTGAAAGAGCAGAGAAGGATGTATTACTGCTTTTGCACTGTGGACTCTATACAAGAGTGTGTTGGCATGCTGTAATGTGTTGTAGGTTGGTTTTTATTCCCGTCCTTATCTGTACTTAAAATAAAGCATGAAAAAGAATGAGTGGAGTGGAAAATGGCAGATGATGTCTCATCAGTGGTTTTGTCCTCACCCTTCCGCTCCTCTCCTCCTTTAATCTATCAGATAATAATTGGTTTTGTAAATGCTTTAGTTCTTGCAGAAGATGGGTTCTGAGGCCAGGAACAAGTTCTGCTTGTACACAGCGGCAGCTTGAAAACCATGTGGAAATCACAAAGTGAGGTGTGGAAATGGAGAAGCAAGTGTGAATAAAAGTGTGCAACTAGGTTGTCCCTACTAAAAAGGATTCATGGGAGCAAATGATGACTTCTTGACTAAAATGTGAACCTAAGATAATAAAAACTACACTTCTTCCACTAGTAAAGACAACTGCTAGATTTTAAAAAGGGAAAAAGACTGCTAGTGGGGGTCTTGAGTCAGCTCTAGCACACTTAAACTTTCTGGCAAGAAAAATTCAGGTTAATGCTGTAGTTTCTTCTAATAGCAATAGCAATTTAGAGCAATTCTGAAATGATCTTGCCTGTACCTTTCATTGCTTGTGCTAGCACAAAGTTCTGTGGCACCATGTGGTGAATGATCTTGAGCTGACCGAGGATTAAGACTAACCTTTCTTGCCTGGGTTAATGTTAACCCTTATCAGTTTCATGATACCTTTTACAGTGTATCTGCACAAATGCTCATCCTGGCACAAGTAGATAAAATAGCTGGGGAAAAGCTATTCTGCAATACAGCTCATAAATAAGGGTTATAAAAGAAAGAAAGAATAGCTCTTTCAAAGCTATTTACCTTCCAGGTAGCCAAGCTGGGCATAAAGACAACCTGTATAGGACATAGTACACTTTTTTATTTGTGTAGGCTGTATGATCACCAAGTACCTTTCTTTACCCTTTACCTGAGTATGTTGTAAAATACTGGCTGTAGCTTCTTTTACTGCTCTGATAAATGACATGCTAATCTTCCAAGCTAGTGTAATTTCATTTGGCCGGTGCATGCTCAGTTATATTGTACAGTCTTGTGCTGCACCTGCCTTCAGGAAAAAAAAAAGACTTGGTTTCCTGCTGTAGAAGCAGGAAGGTTGTCCCAAGCTTTTATCTCAAGTGGGCACTGTAGTTCACAAGGTAGAATAGTATTCCTGGTTGGTTGACTCTACCTCACAGCAGTGAGATGTTCTGTGAGCTCACTATGGCTTTCATGAGTTGACAACATCATTAAACCAAATAGTTGGTCTCTATTTCCTTGAACATAGTTCTCTTGAATCTTAACTTGCGAGTTTTGAGGGTTTTTCTGTATGTTCTGCCTAAGCTTGCACTTTTTTGGTATTCGTGTTAGAAGCTAGTATTGGTGTGTGAGATGCAAGACTTCAAGGAGTGGTATTAAAGAAATGTGAGCATCTCCAGACAAGTGTTTGTGGAAGGAAGAAGCTGTACTATAAACCCCTTCTGTGCATGTAGGTTTTGATTATTTTTAGTTTTTATGAAGCTGACTTGTGTTGAAAGACTTAGAACTGGGCTGACTTCCTTGGATGGAAAACCACTAGCTGAAAGACTTGAGGGCTGAGTCTAAGATGTGACTTGACTTAATTATTTCTTCACATTCTGAGAAAAGGTCAAATGCTTCTCCTCACTACTTTCTATCTAGTCATATTTGGAGGGTATTTGGTAGAGAGATGGAGGTCTGGCATGGCCTGTTCAAACAATGAAAGTCGCATCTGTGTGGTGGTGGTTAAATTAGTACTTGAATAATAAACACTGGCTTTCCTGTCATTTGGGAAGAATGCTGATAAATTGGAGGAATTCAAATATACTTGGAAACTGAAAAAAGTGCCTTTAAATTAAAGAAAATTTTGAAATTATGAAGATCAAGAAGTCATTCTGAAAATCATGAGGAGGATAGCACAGGCTGTGAAGTTCTTAATGTAGTAGATTGGAGCGTATGTAGAAGAATAGCCAGAATTAGTTTTGTTACAGTTGGGTTTTCACTAGCAAAGAACACTTTTTAGATTAGTCATGTAAATTATAATTCATTGTCAGTCTCACTTGAGTCCCTCTTCCATTTACTCAGTTCAAGACTAGATGTCTTTTTAAGTGAATATTTTAACGAAAGAACAGCTGCTAAGACTCAGTAAACCAATTTAAACTTGCAGTGCTGTCCTAAATGTCATACCACGCAATTCCTTTCCTTTTGAACATAGTCTCTCCAAATGCACAAAAGAGGTTCTACTTTTGAACAAGCATTTCAAAATAGACCCACTTTCTTGCATGAAGCAAACAATTGCAACCTTAGGTGAAACTTGTAGTTTCATTGTTTTGTATGTCTGTATCTTAAAATGTGCCCCCCCCCCCCCCAAGTTCTCAATAGGCATCAAATCTTGGTGGCTTTTTTAACGTCCATTCAAAAAGCGGTAGTTGGAAGATGGACATTCATGACCTCTTGATTTTCCTCTTCAGGAAAATGACCTTGTTGAATACTTTGGCCTTATTCTAAGGAAGATTTCCTTCACACAGAGGATAGCAGACTTCCCTGTCAAGGTTCTTAGCAATTACAGTCTCTTCATTCAGGAAGCTTCAGGTAGATGGTAGCACAAAGGGAATGAATGGGGGAGGGTAGAGCGTAGCCAACCCAGGAGAGCTGATAAACTGGTTCAGTGCCCTCTTACAGTAGTATCTAGTGGGACTTCTGCCATGTGCTGTATAGATAAAAAGATCCTCCCTCCTATAAACAATTTACAGCCCGATAGTCTACTCAATTTTGGACTTGCAAACATCATTAAAATACACTACCAGATAGTGTTTCCAAGTATTTTTGTTTTAGTTATAGGAAGCCAAGTATATATCATAAAGGAGACTATTTACTTACTTTCCCTTTAGTCACCCCTTATTTCAGTGCCTTGAGCTTTTACTGGAAATGGTGCAGCTTACTGTCCCTTTTCTGCATATGATGTCATGTGTGACATCTTAGTGAGGGTTTTTGGTCTCAATCTCCAAATAATTAGCACTTTTTTGTAACTTAACAGGATTCTGTATAAATGATCACTTAAGAGAACAAGTGGTAGTTGTAATGTGGCTGCTTTTTCATAGAACTGAGTACTGACTTCGCTAGAAGCTGATCAGAAATAGCTATAAGGACAGGGTTACTGTCTGCATTACAAACATTGCAGTCATTCTCTGTAATACAGGTAGTCTGTGTGTATGGGATCCCACTTTTTCCATGCCCCCCTTGAAGAATGCTTTCAGTGCTTTGCAGCTGTCAAAGATGTATTAATTTAGTCTCTACCTGATGGACAAGGCTGCTTAAGGTGGTTAAAGTGCAGGTAACTAAACTCAGGCATTTGTGAAGAGGACCTTGTTAAAGATGCATTTAGCTGAAAAATATTTGTTAAAACTAGATATCAATCTAATAATTGCCACATGGGATTGTCCTTGAGGTTCTGTTCCTTCTAAGCATCCAAGATCTTAGCCTGTGTGAATAGTCTTTTAAACATCCCTAATTATTATGTTATGATTAAGGCATTCTTATTGTCCTTTTACATGTGGTTCAAGATACATTAGCTTTAAGACTTGAACATGGAATTCTGTTCCAAAAACATATTTTCCTTAGCTTTTATCTGATAGTTGATGAGGTTGGTATTGCCTTTCCTTTGGGGAAAACTGGAGAGGGAGGAATTTGCTGGAAAACTTCATATTTAAGTCTCTTTAATTTGTGTTTCTCCTTCAGGGACAGCTGCAATGTAACTATTATCTTAATGTGCTCTTGTGTTCTATATGGTACCTTAGTAGCTGTTTAGAGTAAATGATTGATACTATTTTTTTAAATATGTCTGCTACATAACTGGCAACTGAAAAGCAAACTAGTAAAAGTGACTGCTGCTCCTGCTGTCAAGTTGCAGACTTCAGATGGTTTGAATAGGGCTCATTAACTGCAAATCTGATGGAAATTCAAACTTGGAGTTCTGCTGTTTACTTAACTTCCTTTTAAAGAAGGTTACTTTATAAATGTATACAGGTGCAAATGTAAAGGAAAAATCAAATTGCTTCTCATATGCAGATGCTGATTAAAAAATAAGATTAAAAATCTGATTGCTGTCCTGTCCTATAGTCACATAGGAATTAGGGCTTCTCCCTGCAGACAGGTGGTGGGATCAATAGCCTGACTGAAGTGCATCTACACCAATGCATGCAATATGGGCAACAAACAGGAGGAGATGGAAGCTGTTGTGCAGCAGAGAAACTATGACATAGTTGCCATCACAGAAACATGGTGGGGTGACTCGCACAACTGGAGCGCTGCAATGCGTGGCTATAAAATCTTCAGAAGGGATAGGCAAGGAAGGAGAGGTGGTGGGGTAGCCCTGTATGTTAGGGAGGGTTTTGACTGTCTGGAGCTTAATGATGGTGACGATAGGGTTAAGTGTGTATGGGTAAGAATCAGGGGGAAGGCCAACAAGGCAGATACCATGGTGGGAGTCTGTTATAGAGCACCCAACCAGGATGAAGAGGCAGATGAAATATTCTGTAAGCAGCTGGGAGAAGTCTCATGATCACTAGCCCTTGTCCTTGTGGAGGACCTCAACTTACCAGATGTCTGCTGGAAATGCAACACAGCAGAGGAAGCAGTGTCGGAGGTTCCTGGAGTGTGTGGAAGACACTTCCTGACACAGCTGGTGTGACCTTTGGAAGAAGGGGCAGGCAACTCAGGAGGACTACAAAGATGTCATGAGGTCATGCAGGGAGAAAATTAGAAGGGCCAAAGCCCAACTACAACTCAATCCAGCTACTGCCATTATAGAAACATTTTTTTATTGTCTCTTAATACATTAGCAACAAAAGGAGGGCTAAGGAGAACCCACATCCTTTATTAGATGCAGGGGGAAACATAGTGACAAAGGCTGAGGTACTTAATGCCATCTTTGCCTCAGTCTTTAATAGTCAGAGCAGTTGTTCTCGGGGTACCCAGCCCCCTGAGCTGGAAGACGGGGATGGGGAGCAGAATGAAGCCTCCATAATCCAAGGGGAAATGGATAGTGACCTGCTACACCACATAGACACACACAGGTCTATGGGGCCGGATGGGATCCACCCAGGGGTACTGAGGGAGCTGGCAGAGGTGCTCACCAAGCCACTTTCCATCATCTATCAGCAGTCCTTGCTAACCGGGGAGGTCCCAGTTGACTGGAGGGTAACAAATGTGATGCCCATCTACAAGAAGGGGTGGAAGGAGGATCTGGGGAACTACAGGCCTGTCAGTCTGACCTCGGTGCCAGGGAAGGTCATGGAGCAGATCATCTTGAGTGCCATTATGCGGCATGTACGGGACAACCAGGGAATCAGTCCCAGTCAGCACGGGTTTATGAAAGGCAGGTCCTGCTGACTAACCTGATCTCCTCCTATGATAAGGTGACCTGCTTAGTGGATGAGGGAAAGGCTGTGGATGTTGTCTATCTGGACTTTAGTAAAGCCTTTGACACAGTTTCCCGCAGCATTCTCCTGGAGAAACTGGCTGCTCATGGCTTAGACAGGTGCATGCTTTGCTGGGTAAAAAAAACTGTCTGCATGGCTGGGCCCAAAGAGTTGTGGTGAATGGAGTTAAATCCAGTTGGTGGCCAGTCACAAGTGGTGTTCCCCAAGGCTCAGTACTGGGGCCAGTTCTGTTCAATATCTTTATCAGTGATCTGGATGGGGGGACCAAGTATGCCCTCAGTAAGTTTGCAGATGACACCAAGCTGGGCAGGAGTGTTGAGCTGCTGGAGGGCAGGGAGGCTCTGCAGAGGGATCTGGACAGGCTGGGTTGATGGGCCCAGGCCACTGTGTGAGGTTCAACAAGGCTGAGTGCTGGGTCCTGCACTTGGGTCACAACAACCCCATGCAATGCTCCAGGCTTGGGGAGGAGTGGCTGGAGAGCTGCCTGGCTGAAAAGGACCTGGGGGTGATGGTTGACAGCCGCCTAAACATGAGCCAGCAGTGTGCCCAGGTGGCCAAGAGGGCCAATGGCACCCTGGCTTGTATCAGAAATTGTGTGGCCAGCAGGACTAGGGAAGGGATCATCTCCTTGTACTGGTGAAGCTGCACCTCAAATACTGTGTTCAGTTTTGGACCCCTCACTCCAAGGACATCAAGGTGCTCTCCAGTGTCCAGAGAAGGGCAGTGAAGCTGGTGAAGGGTCTGGAGCACAAGTCTTATGAGGAGCGGCTGAGGAAGCTGGGGTTGGTTAGCCAATGGAGGCTGAGGGGAGACCTTATCGCTCTCTACAACTGCCTGAAAGGAGGTTGTAGTGAGGTGAGGGTTGGTCTCTCCTCCCAGGTAACAGGTGATAGGACAAGAGGAAATGGCCTCAAGCTGCCCCAGAGGAGGTTTAGATTGGATATTAGGAAAAACTTCTTCCCTGAAAGTGTTGTCAGGCACTGGCACAGGCTGCCCAGGGAAGTGGTTGAGTCTCCATTGCTGGAAGTATTTGAGACATGTAGATGTGGTGCTTGAGGGCATGGTTTAGTGGTGGTCTTGGCAGTGCTGGGTTAATGGTTGGACCTGATGATCTTAAGGGTCTTTTCCAACCTAAATGATTCTATGATCTATGATCCTTTAATCTGTCCCATTATTTCCTGTCTCTAAAACAATAATGGCAAGGGAACACTACCATAGCTTAGCATTTGTATCTTGTACGTGGGGCTCAAGGACATAAAGTTATCACTAGCACTCTGTGTGTTGCTATACAGCAAGAAAGGAAAGCTTTGTAGCCCCAGGATGTTTGTTTAAAAATTGGATTTGTATCTGGGAAGGAAGTGTATGTACAATGCTATCTTCTTCGGCTATACACAAAGAACAATGTTCACATAAAGTGTGTTGCTCTCTTTTTAAAGCAGTCTTCCTCTCCATCCTGAGGTGGTGATGGGGGAATAAATAATGGCCCTTGGGCTCTGATGGAGCCTTAAGCCATTTATAACTCCTTTATAGGAGGCTGGGTAGCAAGCTCCATTCTTTGTCTGAGAAATCTAGACCCTTTAAGAATGCTTTTGTAGTAATATTTTTCTAGGTAAAATGAGTTAAGAAAATGGAAAACATTCTGCATAAAAACTTGTCTTACAGTGCAGATGCTACTGACAAAGCTTAATTAAAATTCTCAAACCCTTTACATAAAACTTTGTTTTAAGCATGGCTTTTACATTGTTTGAGTCGTGAACCATCACCAATAAACTGTGATTTCAAAAGCTGTCAGTCTGCAAAAGATGGGTTTTGGATAGGAAAGATTTTTTTTTAATGGCTTTTGTACTTCAAGAAATAAGAAAACAACTTGCTACATTGATTCTTAAGAAAATGTAAAATACTAGTAAAGCCTGACTTGAGCAATGTTCATTCTGGGCACCCTTAAGAATTTGTATATTTAATTTAGATAAAGCTATTCTTGTCTCTTAGTTTAAGGTGAAGTGTTTTACTTTTTACCCTTAAGACTGAAAATGGAAACCCAATTGTCAGCCTGTAATTTCCTCTCCACTGAAATGAGAATTGGATCAAAGCTTTTTCATTAAGTGTGAATTATCACTCTTAATTTTGCGGTTTATTCACATGGGCTAATGTTGCAACTCTTGAAACAGTTTGATACTTAGCAATATATCAGAAAACATTGCAAATAGTTAGATGCCCGAGGTTTTATTTAGAAAGATCAGCTGTTCAGGAATTTCTTCACGATACCCAGTAAAACCCCATCCTTTTAAAGACGTTGCTAAATGCACATATAGGGAAACTGAAAACTGCATGCCGTTTCCTTGAGGTGTATGGTCTTTCACACAGTTAAAACTTTTTTTTCTGATTGATTTCAGTACTCATCTGAGAAGCTGAACAAAAGTGGCAGCTTGTTCCCTTTCGAAATCAACGGTAAGTTCTTCAGAAACCTTAGCTGTGTTTTACTGAGGTAATTGGTATAGCAAGCAGCCTTTCTTTTGTAAATAAGGTGAGGGGGATGGAGCATGCTGTTGTGGAGCCTGCTGGTTTAAGCTGGTCTTTGAACAATACTGGGAATAGCTGGTTGTTAGTTTTGTACTTGTGATCTGCTTTGCATAGTAAAAGCCCTTGTAACACATTTTTTTTTTGTTCAATATCTGCTATGGTGTACAGAAGCACGGCAATGCTGTTTTTCATGCTAAACATATCTTCAGGTTCCTCAGCTAGCAGAAAGCTCTCACATCTTTATGCACCTTCTTACATGTTTTGCCACACAGAATATCCAGCATGACGCAAACCAGAAGTTGAAGTCCAGTGCCTTCATACAAGTGTTATTTGCTTTTCCCCCCCTCGGTCCTATTAGAATAAGAGTAAGTTGTATCTAGCAAAAATAAAACCGCCCCTTACTGATATGTAAAACCTGTACTGCTTTATTAAGGGATGGACTTGAAATTTTGGATGTTGTTCCTGTCTTTAAGCATGGAGGATTTTCATTTGCTCAGTGGGATTCTCCATAAAATGTGAATCTTGGTTTGTGTGAGGTTTCAAAGGGAAATGGTATTTTGTCTTAAATACCATTACCATGTAAACAATTAAAACACATGTGCAACTCTTGACTTTTTTTTTTTTACAATAAACTTTAAATGAACCTCTCAGCCTGGGAGAAAGCTTCCTAAGGATTTTTTAAAAATCAGGCCAGTCCAAGCTAGCAAATTGTCCTACAGTAGATGCTAGGAGTTTCAAACATTATCTGGATCCCATTGTGTTGGCTATTTTACTTGCATTGAATTATGGATGGTCTCTGCCTTGAAGAGCTTACATGCTTAAGGCAAAGCACAGTATGTGGTTGTACCCATCTGAAAGAATGGAGGAGGAAGGACAGAGGAATTCTAATAAAACATGTTGTTTGAATAGGCCAGCTGTCTGCACAGTTAAATGATTTTGAGACAATAGGGTGTTCTTTAAATAAGATCCAAATAAACAGGATAATCCATGACATACTTTGGGCATGGAACATGTACAGCTATTAGGGTTTGCAACTTTTAAAGCTACTCAGCAAATCTTTTACCTGTTGATTACTCTAAAACTTAGTTTAGACAGCCAACTATAAGAATATACAAGTATTTCATGTTTAGGCTATATCTGGGTTCTTAAAATAGGCGTAGGGGAAAAACTTGGTATTTTAAATAGTCTTTCTTTAAAGCAGGGATAAGTGAAACTTACTCGGCTAATTGGTTTAAATTAGCAAATTTTCTAACCAAGCACGAAGCACTGTTAACTGGCCAACAGTTTTGCTGCTTTTCAATTTGCAAATCCAAAGTCTGCTGTAGTTCTTCTTACACTTCATTGTATAATGTGGAGGAACAGCTGTAAAATGTGCAGAATGTTCTGAAAGAAACGCTTTACAAAAGAGTGAGAGGCTTCGCTGGCAGACTGCTTTTAACCCAGCATTGCCACTTCAGATGAGAAGCTGTGCGCTATGGGTTATGTCTGTATTCACAGTAAAACTTGCAGGAGGTTCTTAAGGGATACTCACTTTATTTTATGCATTGAATTAAGATTTTTTTCCCCCTACACTTTGAATATGAGCAAAAAAAAAAAAAGAAACAATCTGCAGTCTGATTTAAGTTTATGCTGTTTCTAATTTAAAGTAAAGCTTTTCACACTAGAGAATGTGAATGCCTATCTCGGAAACTTTTCTGTAGTAAGGTATTCTTAGTAGAAAAGCATAACAGCCAAATGAAGGACAGCAGTCTATGAAGAGATTATTCTGGTCTTTTATTTAAAAAAATAAAAGAATTCCCTGGTGGGTTCTCAGATTACTTGTTAATCCATTTTGGTTGTACCTTAGGTGGTTCACTGTTACAGGTTTTAATTGTGGTATATGCTATGCACTAGGAAGCAGGTAAGGAAGCTGTCCCTCTTGCTCGCTAAGAAACACAGTGCTGTAATCTTTCAATGTACAGGAAGAAGCATTAACAAGGTACATATATCCTGGAATGCCTGGATTGGCTCCTGAAATACTTTGGTCTTCATGTTTCTGGAATTTTCTGTGTTTTTTTAAAAAATGAATATGTAACTATAGTGTGAAATTTTGATTAAAAGCTAGGTATTTGTGGCTCATCCTTCTAACCTTGGGTTTTATTCATGGTTTTACATTAAACTAGGTTTAAAACAAATAGTCTTTCCTTTGCATCTTTCACCTGTATCTTTCTTTTGTTTTCAGAAGAGAGTCCTTGGAAAGCTTTAAATGGGGGTTGCCCAATCCAGACTGACACAACAAGGAATTCAGCTTACCCTTTCCCAGTGTGCCCATTCAGCACCGGCACTGCCAGTAATGGTAGTCTGCAGTGGCAGCAGGAATCTTCCAGTACATCTATGGTGTCAGGATGGATAAGTGAATTAAACCTTAATGAAAACTCGGGTCAACCCTTGGCACCACCAACGAAACGCCATTGTAGGTCCCTCTCTGAGCCAGATGAGCTGGCTCGCTGTCGGTCACCATGGAAGCCTGGCAATTCAAAGGTTTGGACTCCTGTGTCAAAGAGACGGTGTAATAGCGGCGGTAGCGCTACCTTGCAACGCTGCAACAGCCATGGAAGTGCGACCTTACAGAGAAGCACAAGTATCAGTCTGCCACAAAACATACTGTCACTAAATAACGTCTTCACTGTCACCAGCTTCAACACATCACCAGTACCCAGACCTTCCTCTGCCAGCAGCGGGTTTGTGGACAGTAGCGAGGGCAGCACAAGCTCGAGTACCCGCTGGAATTCTGGAGGCCCTTGTGACTTTAACCCAAGGCGCCGCCTCTCCCTCTCCCAGGAGCACATCACCGAGACGGGAAATCTCTTGCCTTCAGCCAACAGCACTCCCACCTCCACACCCGAGCTCAGCCGGCGTCAGGGCTTGTTGAGATGCCGCTCTCAGCCTTGTGTTCTGAATGAAAAGAAAAGCCGACTAAAGCGCAGACGGGAGGAGGATGTACGATGGAACAGACCATCGTTAGACTTTTTTAAAATGACACGGGTGAGATTTTACTTTCCTCAGTGAGTGTGTGAAGGGAACTCGTGCAGAAAGGCTATTTCTAGATAGGCTGAACAAATTTATAGTTGTTAGATTTGCTTGTGTTCTTGTACTGATACATACCACCTTCAGCAGTATAGCAAGCTTCTTACACTTGCCAGTGCTATACCCTATAGCAACTTACTTTTTGTTCCCCAAGCCCAGTTCTTGAAGTCCAGTCTACTTATATAAAGAGCTATAAAAGATGCTTGAAGCAGAGGCCAAAGAAAAATGGCTTGTTTTTTAAAATGCAAGGAAGCCATGGGGAAGGGGGGTAGACAGGGTAGCAAGAAAGTTATGCTGCTGTGTTCCCAGAGAACAGCGTGCAATGATTTCTAAGTCATCTTGGTGCAAATCTGTTTGGTTAAGCCTCCACCTTACAGTTTGAGTAATTTCATAAAGCTAAATAAGAGCAAGCAAACCCCTATATAAATGAATTAACTAAGAAACTGCTAATAAGCAGTCAGAAGTAGAAAGTGTTCTAATATGGCAACTGCAGATGTTCCAGCTCAGTGGAGGGAGAGGTGTTTTTACTCTAGTTATTCAGAATTCTACTTCCCTCCTCGTGTGAGAGTAAAGGTGCTGATTTAAAAACTAGTAAACTTCAGTCGATGCCTATACTTTGCACGTAATACAAATGCATGTACACAGCTTGTTTTTTTCAAAGCTGCTGTGTCCACAGAGGCAACTGCTACAGTTTAAAACTGAAGATGCTCATTTAGTTTCTGTAGATGTAAAATTGAGTCTTCTGGTCAGAGAACACTCTATGCTTGTAAGAATATAACCCTACTGCCTTCAGTAGATACCAGAGTCAGGAGGTTTGTGTGAGTAAATCTGTTAGGAGTAGCGGGGAGGAGGCAGTTTGCAGAAATAGCAATAAAAATGTAAGGAAAGGAAATAGTTTTGCACCAGTGTCCCTGCATTTGATGCACTGTGCAAAAGAAAAGCTGAATAGAATGGGATGCTGGCTAAAACGTTCAGTTTGTGGTACCTTGGTATTAGTAGGCTTTACATAGAAATGCGTGGGAAAAATACTAGTAAGGTATTGGAAGTGAACTGTCTACTGAGGGATATTCACTGAGTTAACTAGTTTATGTCCACTTTGCTTAACTAAAAGTCTGTATGATGGCATCTGTCTTTCTCACACCTTTGTGAGACAACTTACTTATAGCTTAAAGGATTTTCTTTAAAAATATGGCTTCTTGGAAGCTGTGGGGTGGGTAACTGATTGGCAAGCCATACAGAATGATCTGTTTGCTTACTGACAAGGTTGGTAACCAGTTCTGTTCTAGATATGACTAGACACTGTTCTGAGTTTTGGTTAAGATGCAAGTTTACTAGTTAGCTAATCAGATCTTACCTGTTTCTTTGTGTTAATCACTGCTGAGATTAGTTTGCTAATCTACTCCAGAAATATTAGTGGATTTGCCTTTCAACTGCTTGTGTGGTCTAATGCAGGTTTCTTTATTTAAACTGAATGTAAAATTTAAAACCTGCTCCTTTTTTGGCCAGACTTGCTGTTTGCATTCTTCAAGCTCTAGAGGTGAGATGCAGTATTTCAGACTGGCAGAATAGTTTCAGTTGCTCAGATGTTATACCTTCTAAATAATCTGTATAATAGTGTGTATGGAGAAAACCTGATATAGCCCATGTCTATAGAAAGGTTTTTGGCTATTTAGATTTGCTGCTGAATTGAAGAGTGCATGAGACTAATCTTCAGCGAGTCTTGATACTTTTTCCTGTAAGAGCTATTTTGAAATGATGTTTTTGTGATAAGCTGAGTAGTTTATGCAACAAAGTTCATTCTACAGTGTCAAGGCCTGATGGGTTTTTACCAGCTGTTTCAGTAGAATCTTCCTATAAAGATACTACTGTGTATTTAATCAAAGGCACAAAGTATAGTTTGGAAATACATCAGTTTCCAAACATGCTAAACTTTAATGAAAACATCTGTTTTAAAAACTAGGCAAGTACTGAAAACATTTGAAGTAGAAATTGAATTAAGTTTTCAAATGTTGGGGTTTTTTAGAATGAATGCTTTCTTACCCATTACATTGTTAGAAGTCTTATATTTCTTCATAGCCTACCTTCTCCCCATGCCCCAAATCCTGGCAGATGTATATGCTTTGAAACTTATATTGTGGTCTTAAACATTTCTCTCTAAGCTTAAATAAAATTACTGCTGTGCAAAATATTATAAGCTAATACTACAGAAGACTTGTTTTCAAGTGTCATACAAGGAGATGTGGATGTGTCCTATATCTACATATAGCTCAGTGAGGATCAGGACTACGATAAGGGGAAGTTCAGCAAGACCTCTCTTTCATGTGTCTTGATGGCTCCTTATTCTTTCCAAAAATACTTTTTCTGTGATTTCAAATTCACTTCTAAGTCAGTTTATGGAAGACCTATGTTGAAAACAAGTGCTTTTAAGGATTTTTGTTCTAAGCTTTACTTCAAATATTTTGATGTCTTCCTAAAAAGCTAAACTTATCAAATAGTTGCTCAAAACCAGGTCAGTAATTGGATAATTAGTATTGCTTGTGGAGAACTTAAGTCATAGTTGACCCATGTTATGGTAGATCTGAAGGTGCTGGGAAGGGAGAGTTCTTACTTTATATTGCGGTGGTATATTGGAGCCACAGCTGCATGAAGAGGGGAGTTGCTCAGGGTTTCTCAGCTAGGAATTCTCTCCAATCAATATTTATCAGAACTAAATGATTTATTTACTTTAACCTGAAGCAAGTGCTGTTGTATCTGAATGAAGATCTTGAATAGCTGTGGCTGGGTGAAGCTTTAGAGGGAGAAGGGGATGAAAGGTGGTTTTGGTTTAGGTTTTTTTTTTGCATTAGTGAACTGGTTTTTGCTAGCTGAGTTCTGGAAAATGTACTTGGTGGTTGCTGCTTTGGTCCCTACTAATCTGCTAAATATAAGTGCTAGAAAATCAAAAGTCTGATCCTGAAAACAAAGTTCCCATTGTCATTGCTATTTAAGCTTAGAGTTCATAGGTGAGTAAATTCAGATTATTAATCTATCCTTAAGCTATCCTTAGTTTCTGTACTTGTTCATGGCTTGCTCCTTCTGCTGTTGCCTCTTTTAACATTCTAATTTGTGCCTTTATTTAAAAGAAGGAAAGAAATCGGGCAGCTCTTAACACCATAAACTGTTTCTTTCTGTACACTTTGATTTTATTTTCTTCTTCCACAGACCTTCACACTTTACTTCATTGTACTCCCCCTCTGTTTTAGATTATATGCCCTCTTGGAAAAGAATATGCCATATCTTCAATTCTCATGGAAAACACTACATTAATATTCAGTAAACGTGTAATTTGCATATGTAGAAATAGATTGAAATGATCAGGCAGACTGCTGTACACTACTGTGGAGCTCTCACATAGTGTTAAATTCTGGAAGGATCTTTTTCTGGACTTGAAGCTGAAAATACAAACTTGTGAAACTTCAGACCTTCTAGAACATGAAGACAGCTGTAAAAACAAGTAGAAGAGACTGTAGGAAAAGATAACAAAATATGATAGCTGTTTTCAGCCCCTACGGACTCAAAATTACTCTCTCTGTTCAGTTACGTATGCAAGAATAGCTGTATGACTTGTAGAACAGCAGAACACAGTATCTGTGCCTACTTAGGATTTGTTCATAATCGCCCAAATAAGAAGCTGGCTCCAGTGAGGAGTGTCGGTCTTCCTTCACTGCTGCGGGAATCTCATCACCCTGGTATTTCAAGATGACTGTGCATGGCATAGAGCCTCTTTGGACTTGGGCTCTTCTGCAGCTAATCAGCTCTATCGCAGAGGCTGCCACAGAGTAAGTAAAGGTGGCAGTTAGACAGGTAACTGCAGTAGGAGGTTAGAAAGGTTTCCTTACTGAAAAGGTCTTCCACCCCAGAGAACTGCTGAGCTTTTTCAAATGTTCTGCTTCATGAATTACATTAGTGGATCCTGAGGTGTGACAAGTAAACAGCAGCCAAGAGGTTGCACATGTTTTACAGTGTGTAAGCAAGTTTTATCGTGACAGAGATTTAAGATTTAATTCTGTTTCAGATCAAACAACACACTGTAGTTTGAAGTCTTTCTGGTGTTTAACATTCTTGTGCTACTCTTCCCCCAATGCTGTGGCATGGAGTTGCCAAAAAATAAAAATCTCTTGGTATCATGCTTAAAAAAAAAAAAACCCCACCCAAACTTCACTTCAGAGAACATATTAGAGGTCTTTGGTCTGTTTAAATAGTTAATACAAAATAGCTGGCTTTATCCAAGTAAGGAGTAGTTTCAACTGTTCAGTGCCATGGCATCTCGTGCATTAACCTTAGACTAGATAAGACAACACAATTAAAAGTTTTAAAGGTCTCTAAACAGTGAAGGAACTTGGGGTCTGAAGTTGTGATTTCCTACCACAGGGTGCTCCTACCTTTTTAGAAATGCTTTAAAGTTGTCTGGATTTTTATGCTAGTGGATTTGTTTGGTACTGGGAGGGATCCGAAGTGCCACACCAGGTCAGGCCAAACCCTGCGTAGCCTGGCACCCTGCCTGGCAGAGAACAGCCGCTTCCAGGTGGGAACAATGAGTGTGCAACGGGATACTTCCTCCAGCGGGATGGCCTGGCTTCTGCTGGTGAGCGTCAGTGCTTCAAACCATGATAACTACCAATAGATCTATTTTCTGTTGATAATCTGTTTTTCACCCTTTATCTTGGACCTCCACAATACTACACAACAGTTTAATTTTTGTAAGCTCTGTTCATCGTCACCTTCTCCGAACACCTGAATGCTTGATTTATTTTTCTTTCTTGAAGTTTAAGGTCTTGAATAAGCAAAACACTTGGATGACTTTGATTCTTAAAGTAAATTGAGCTTAAATTGTCTCTGCTTTATGATTATTGACTTTATGCTTCATGTCACAGTGACATCATGGCTTTGTGGATCTACATAGCAAGGAGGACTTCTCACAGAAGATAGCATCTGAGTCAAAAGGCTTGATAACTCTGGCCAAAACAGCAAGACTAGTATCACTTAGGTGTGAGGATAAGCAGAGGGACTAGTTGATAGTGATTTCCACAGCAGTTTAAAAATGCATGCAAAGCAGGCATCAACAAGTTTCCCTGAAGGATGGGATGAGGAGGCAGGATTTTATAAAGGGCAGAACACACGAGTGCTGCAACTGAATGTAGATCAGATGACCGCTGCTTTTCCTGCAGACACTTTTAGTAACTCATGATCTCTTTTGTGGAATCTCTGCATCCGCTTACTTGAATTTTACTTTGTGTTGGCCAATGTGAATAGACGCAAGGGTGAGATGTGATAGTAATTATTTTATTGAAGAATCTAAACCAGGGTAACAAACTTGTGGTTGCTATCTGAGAACTACTAGACATTCTTTCTGTTTTGTTTCTCTTTGAGGTCACTGTAATGGTCAGTATGTGGACAAGTAGATGACTTAGCCATACTGTGGCCTCACTAAGTTTAAGCAAGATAAGCTCCGAAGTATTCTCTTTGGTTATTTGAATTCTTGCTATCTAGAACACTTCCAGGTATGCCCTGTTAGGCATAGTTACAGTAGATTTGTTCACTTTGATTATGCTGCAACAAAGTGGTTTACTGTTCCCATGCTGTACAATGTCACTGCTATAAGTAGAACTCAAGCACGGACATAGAAAAGACAGTGTCATACATGAGCAGTGTGGTGAAGTAGCTGCTCACTTGCATTAGGCTTTCTCCCAGGCTGCTCTTTTAGCGTGTGCAAGATAAAAAAGTGGTATCAAGAGTCCCTTACAATGCTAGCAGGGCGACCTGCGAGTCAAGCCTGGACTGGCTAAAGTAGGTTAAGTACTGGCTCATGAAGTTCATTCAGCTTGTGTTCTCTAAATAGTAAGCATGTTGCTTTAAATAGTTTGAGATGCTTATGTAAAGCTTGTCTCTTATAGCCTCCTGTCAAAATGGGAATAAAAGGGTTATTTGGGGTAGGTGTATTTTCTGCTTGTGGATACAGTTAAGTCAGCAAAGGCTGTTCTCTGCCTAGCACGCTACACTTGCGTAGTGTGACTTGGGGAGGATATTTAATACAACTTCAAGTCTTAATCACTTAAGCTCTTGTGGTACTCTTGCAAGAAGATGTAGTACAGTGTCTCTTGGTCAGAATATAGGTCTGATTTTTTTTTTATACCTGTGGATGACACTTTGCAGTTCAGCGATATGTTGATGTGCACTGCTGCTTCTCATAAAATAGATGGTAGATGTCCTTGCACTGTATGGGGGTATCTTCTGCTTCAGGGCACCTTTGACGCCCTTGGCTTTTGGAATACAGTTTGTGGAAAATACAATACAGATGAGCTATGTGTAGGGAAGGGTTGAACCGCGTGTTGATTGGGATCAGTAAAATGGTGGCAAATGTAAATATGCAACATAGTTAATTTACTAGTAGTTTCCCTTTGTTTAACATTAAGAACCAAAAAGAACAGCTGTGAATGAAGCAATTGAGCCAGGGACAGAATTTTGGTTCTTGTTTGAAAATTTAATACCTATTCCTAGGGGAGCTTTTTAACTTCATATGTGGAAAATAGAGCTAATCCTGGCCTTTGCTTTGAAAAACAGTTCTGGGGCCTTTTTTTTTCCTTCCCGTGGTAGTAATTTCTGTAAGTGGTTATAAACCAAGAAAGCAAAAGATAAGATGATTTGTATTTCAAAAAGCATGAAGTAATTCAAGCTCAGTGGTCAATGGTCTTGTTCAGAGGAAGGGAGCTGAGTATCAAAGTTGTCCAGCTAAGTAAATCAGTGGTTTAAATCCACTTTGTATAATTCTAGGTATTAATTTATAGCTGAAAAGAAATAGTCAGCAATGGACCTCAAGGGAAATATTTCTACTGGTTGCCTATACAATGTACCCCTACATGCAAGAGGCCAAAGACTTCAGCATTTCCAAAGTCTAAGTGTTTTTTCTTTAAGGGCAACCTTATGACTTGGAGGACAAATGTCTGAATGGAAATGGATACAGTAAGATACTTGCAGGTTTTCTAAACTTCAGAAGAGTGAAAATAAACTTCTGCTATACCTGCAGGAGTTTGCATAATGGAATGTGAGTCAACTTTGATCTGCTAGAGTTTGGTCAAGCTATTATATTTATTCATTGCAAATGAGTTTAGAAGCTAGAGAATTGCTAGGATCAGGAAGAACTTCTCTTTGGAGAGGGACAGGGATGTGGAAGACTTGAACAGTTTCCTCAGATGCCTGCTCTCCTGTGGCATTTATGAAAGGGAGAGACTTTTTGAGCAGACTTCAGTGATGGCCAGTGGCAGTCCCAGCACCACTGTCAGGGGTGAAACAGCACTGATATTCTTGAACTCTTTGCACCTGTCTCTGGATAACAGATGTCTGGTAAACTTCCAAGTGTTTTGACTTGGATTATATGTTAAATTGGCTTCTTCAGAGTTGAGCAATATGCATCTACTATGTAGTCATTATGCCTCCCATATCCTCAAATTAAATGAAAAATAATGTACAGTAGTTTGAGTTGAAATTTGTGTGGGTGACTATTTACATTTGGCTTACTATCAATCTGTAAAAACCAATTGTGGAAATTATGGGTGAGGAAAGATGTTTTAAATCATCCTGTCTAATTCTCTGTTGATGCATGATTACTTCCCACAATATATATTTTTCTAGTATTTGGTCCACCGTAGCCTTTTAAATGCCTCTAGGGATGTGGTTTCCTTAGCAGATAAAGACCCTTTTGTGGGAAGGAAAGGCAGTTTGCTTAAGCTATAAAACTCATTCAAACTTACTTAAGATAGTGGCATGTATTTTTGGATCGCTTTCCTACTGTCATGACAACAGATAATATTTTATGGAAATAAAACTTTAAATTAAGCTTCCTGGTCCTCTGGTTAATGAAAACATATGAGCTCTCTTGGTCTCTATTTGAAAGCAACTTCTGCAGGAGTGGGAGGAGGGATAGCAGATTTTAAATATGGTATCTAGAGACTAGAAGTCTGGGTCCAGTTATTCCTTTCTGTTTTGTGAAAATTTTAGGAATGATTGTGCTTTTTGATTGGAATTTTTTTTATGAGAGAAGAATTACACATGAGCCGTAGTGTTTGCTCTAAGAAATAATGGTCAAGGACTTACAGCTTCTTGCAGAGCTTTATGAGGACTTGAGTAGGACCAGCAATAAGTATTCAGCTAGATCTCCATTTCCACTCAAACATTTAGATTATTCCTTTCACTAATGGTTATGTCTCTTAATAATTTAAAGCTCTTCAAAGTACTCCAGTAAAATAGGTTAATCAAAATGAATATCTTGTAGAAGGTGATGAACTTTTTCAGTCATCTTAAGTTTTATTTACTCCTCTTTGTGAAGTGTTACACAGATGCTGCTTCCTACGTTGAAGTTCTTATGTAAAAAAAAAAATCAACTGCTGTTTTCAAAACTTCAGCAAAAAAATATATTGCTTAACCTGTATTGCATCAGAACAAAAAGCCCATATTCCTGTGATCTGCAGTGAAGATGTGTGTAACTAATAAGTGGATTTAAACTCCAAACACATAAAAAACCCAACACATCTTTATTCTATGCTGCTATAAATCAATAGTGGGGAGGTGTTCAGCTCAAATGGCGTTTGCCTTCTCAAACAGGTTACTGCTCATTCCACTTGGGGAAACTTGACGCAGAAAAGCCAATGCTGATTTCTGACTTGAGGAAAGCAAGCCATTCCCTGTACAGGCTCAGTGCTTCCACTTGGGGTGCGATATGTTGGGTCTGTTGAACTAGGAATTTGTTCCCGTATCTGAATTCATGTAGCTTAAATATACCTGTACTCGGTAGCATTCTTATAAACTTAATCATGTGTACCATCTAGTGCTTGTCTCTTGCTGTGTCCATTGTTTGAGCAGGAACTTGCTTAAATAGCAATAGTATTTTCAGGGAGGTATTAAACTATTTGTATAGAGTATGCATTTGTGGCATAAGTAGTTCACTTAAGTTTAAAGACAGCTTTTTAACCTTGTTAGAAATGACAATCTGTCAATCTGACAATCAGTTATGAGTTTGGATTTTGTCGTTTCAGGCACAGTTGTATGGCTCTTTCATCCTTCTAAACCTGAATAGATGAACTGCACATCTGTTGTGTGAAAGTAATGTAGGAAGTCTCTAAATTTTTCTATTTCAGGAGTGACTTTGTTAACATAACATCAGTTAAAAGGCTTATCTATAATTACATAGTTCTTACTGTGGTGTTTGAAAACTAATGTTTGTTTGCTATAAGCAAGGTTACCCCATCCCTATCCAGATGGCTTTTAATATGAACTGCTTGAAAATCTTGATTTATTTTTTAAATCTGGGTATTATGCTTAATAACTAAAAGTAACATAACACTAAGCTTTAACTACTTCTAATAAGTTTAGGCACTGTACCAGGCAAAATCAGAATTACTCTTGTACGAAGAGCTGTCTTTCACCAAAATGTGTGTAGCAGCATTGCCTAAAGACAACCTTTGTGCCATAACTAACTTCAAAAGGCAGGTTGGGGAGCAAATGTTGGGAGCTTTTACTGTTGATGGGAAGGTGCAGAGACTTAAGTGTGGGTTTTAGTTCTTTAGTGTGCTGTGATGAATTCTTGTGGAAGTGAGAGAAGAGTCCAGGTTCCTAAAATGAAGTAAGAAATTAGATTATACCATTTTTCCAGAGGGGAGGTAAACACTGTGTAAATGTCTCAAACTTGGCTGTAAGAAAGGCAGGTCAGGTTATAATGTAACTCGACAATGAATCTTATAAGGCTTAGGATACCAGATGATGCTATGGTGTGCAGCTACTGAGCTGACTTGTCTGAGCTTTTGAAGTAAAACTTGTGGATTTTATCCAAGTGCATATAAGTAACATGTAACTCTGCTCAAAATGAGGAAAAAATGCTGTGGGTTTAATTGTCAGAGACACTGTCCTGTGGAATTAACTTTCCTTTTGAATGGTCTATTTGAACCTTTGTGCTTTTGCAATATGCATAGTTGATTGTGGATGCTGCAAGGGTTTCCTGGCAGAACAGTGCTAAATTAAGGGTGCGATTATTACAAAAGCAAGATGTAGGGGACTTTGTTTAGCAGCAGACTGGGTTGATGAGTTTGGATCCTCTTTGCTTGATGATACATGTTGAGTCCAACAAATTGAACTGGGAAGGATGCTTGTTTTTCAACGTTTTCAGCATTTCTATTTTTCGTAAAAAAAAAAAATAATCTATTTTCTTGCAAAGTAAAAACATCTCTGATAGCAATTAATGTTTGTTATGTCAATTTCTTGAACTTTACAGTTCAGGTAGTTGTACAGTTCAATACAGCTGAAAAAAGTGCATGCTTAAATACAAAATGAGATGTTGAAACTGTACTTCTTGTCAACTTCCTCCAAATTCTTTTTGAATTGAGAATGAGACTCCCCCCTGCCCCATTCAACAAAGTGCCTATTGGGAACTTGAATTCATTTTTTTCCTGAAAAGTTATATAGAGAAAAACTGTTAAACTGTGATAAACTGTGTTTTTTCCTTGTTCTGAATTACAGGTCCTCCTTCATCATTCGCTTTAGTTTTTCTTCTGTTTCTCTCTCTTGTTATGTAGGTGAAGATGTGCTGACTTCATTCTTTTCACATCCACTCTTGTGTAATTTTAAGTTTGGGTTCTCCAAATGCTTGAATTCTTACGTTGGTATTTTAATGATGTTCTAAAGCAAATGCCAGTGTGCAAGGCACTGGTGATAATGTATTATCTTCTCTAAAGCTGTGCTTTCCTGTGACCATCCTGTAGCATGTTAGTGTTGAGCAGTCATTTAATCTGCTTTGAAATTATGGGGGGTTTGGTTATAGAAATCACTCCAGTACTTGTTTTTCCCCTTCCTCACTCCCCTTGCCACCCCTGTGGTTTGAGTTTTGTATGAGGAGGACTCAGAGGAAGGGAAGCTGAATTCCTTTTCCTTGTTTTCCTCTTTCGAATAACAATGGTGATTACAATGTCTGTATGAAACAGGCATTATATTTTGGTAATAGTGTTTTGTCTCAAAGCAAGTGAGTCATCTTCTGACTGCCAAGCTTCAGAGTATGACAGTCCTTAAGAACTTTCCATATGAGGAAGCAATAACAGATTTGTGGGATGGCTAATGAGTAATAGATAATTAGTGTCCTGCTCCTGCTAAGATTTAGTGTCTGACAGGTATTTTGCCTTTTTGTGGGATAGTGTAGAGAAACATTTTCTACCCAGTTTATAATTTGATTTAATATATGAAGCCTTAAATGCCAAATTTTTATATCATGGTACAAAAGCAATGTGAATTGCTCTCACAGGGTTACCTGTTGGGGGCTTTTTGTTCACTTAGTTCTTGTGGGTTTATTCTAGTGCAGCAGAGATTAAAGTTTAATCTATTAAAAAATAACGATTGTTATAGTTTGGGAGACAAGTGATACATTTTGCCTGCATTGGTGTGCATGTAACACTAGCTTCATACTTGATTTGGATGAGCAGGATAAGCATCCTTGATACATTAAAGATTATTCTAAACTTGAAGTAGAGTTAGGGTCACCTAATTCTTTTTTGAGATAATTAACTTCTTTTAAACTAAGCTAAAGCTACATGTATTACAAATAATTACTTGGGCAAGTTAGAAGTTTCCAGTTGGCAGTACTGGGCTTCTTTTGAGTAGCCTGGGGTGCTTAATCACCAGAGCTCACATTTTCTGGGAGAGTCTTGCCTATAGCACTTAATGGCTCTACTGAACATGAGTGGTCTTCTGAATTGATGCTATTTCAGTGCATCTGCTGTTGTTCATGTATAGCTCTGCGGCTGGTATAAAACTAGTAAAATTCCTTGATACTCTTCTGTTACAGATGAAGATGTTTTGACACCAAAGCTGTTAATTTTGGTATATTTTTCCAAGGAACAGCCGTTTTGAAAAGGAAGGCCTTTCAAAATAGGTGTCTAGGTCTCTTAGAGCAGGACAACTCTTCCTAAGAGAGCTCTAGAGCACATCTGAGGCTTGTTATGTAGTCTCAGGCTTCTGGGAGCAAGTGTTGATATCAATGACAGATCCTTCAGGCAGGATGAGCAGATGCTGTCCCAATACCTTCAGCCTCTACCAGGCTTGAATTTGAACTTGCCCTTAATTTTTCTAATTCTGTTTTAATAAACAGGCCCAGTTAACTGAGACTTGTTTTACTGTGGCCTCAGTACAAATACCTGAGGATGAATCTACAGTTCGCCAAGTTGTTCGAGATAATGCAAGTCTTAGATTTGATGCTTTTGCCTCTTCCTGCCATGAACAAGATGAATTATCTGATAATAGCTTAAAAAAGGAGGGGGGGTGGGGAGAATTGCTGTCCATCTAGGGCTCCATTTCAGATGCATTGGAGCTTGGATAATCCAGATCTTGTGTAATTCCCTCCTTCATTATGCAAAAAAGCTCCTTTACCTATAGTTCTAATTGCTAATTAATGAAGAATTAATTTGTTAGAAATAGCTTTTTAGGTTGAGCAATATTAGAGGGGAACACTTTTTACATTCTTGTACCTTAAATGATCTTGCCGTCAAGAACAGATTTAAGTTTTCCATACTGAAACATAACTGATAACTACGTTCCAAATGAGAGTTGTACAGGTCCTAAAGTTTAAGAAGTGGCCTTGTGGCTTTTTCTAACCACAGCAGAGCATTTTCTTGACCTAGTTATTTTTCAAAGACAGATTACTGTTTTTCTTACCTTGAACATTGTTGCCTGAAGGGGTTGGTCTGATGGTTTGACACATGGTTTGGAAAGCCTCTAGTCTTTGCCTCTGTTACCGTTGAATCTGGATGCTATTCTGCCCAGCTGTGTTCTAAAAAAAAAGTGTAGGTACTTGAACTTGAAAAGCTCCTGCAGTAACAGGCCTTGAGAAAGCAAACTTTTCTGTAGGCATGTAAGGCTTTTTCTTCTAGGATGAATCTTGCATGGTACAAACCCAAAGTATGGAACTGTTCTACTGGGAATCAGCATTTTTGTCAAATGGCAGTTAAGCATCCTTGCAAAATACATGTCTGTGTGTATTAGAAACTGGCAAGCCAGTGTGATGTTTCCTGACTAATTCCACATGGTCTAAAAACACTTTTCCTCCGAAGTGTTGCCAGCTTCATCCCCCATTACTGGATCTGTGTGTGTGTGCCTGCATGTGCTTATGTTTTATAAGGAAGTTATGGACTGTTTGCTGCTGTAAGTCCTCTTTCCTTTGGGGGGAGGACAACAGAAGTGAATGTTGGAAGCAGGAGTAACTCTTCTTGTATTGCTGTGTGAGACCAGGGCATGTGCTCAATTAAGTAGTTTACACAGCTTGCCACTCTTCAGGTTCTGCTTCTTGTCTGTTACTGTTCTGCAAGTCCCTTTTGGCTTTGCTCTGAGTTATCTTTGCTGCTCTGCCTTGCTTTGCTGCTTTCTGTTTAGGGATTTTTCAAGTTCTTTGGTCTGGTGTCAAAATCCTGTTTAGATTCCCTTGTAGAGAATTAATTGTCCAGAAAACCAGCTGTGCCTCCTGGTGTTGAGCATCGCTAAATCCTGCTCCATTTTCATCATGGCAGTAAGAAATATCCCATACCTTCTACCAGAAAGATCCAGTAGAATTGAGTTATCTTTGATCCTCTTGTGTGGTGGCGTGACCAACAGATGGTAGTATCTGCAGTTCCTATATAAATACACTGAGCTGCTCTTCGGCTACTGTAGAAGCTGCCTTATGCCAATTACTGAAGTGTCCCCTGACTAGTTAGGCTCAGGATCTAGTGGCCCTGACATTTGCTGGGCAGCTCAAGTGTAGCCATAACATGTTTGAGGGCCAGGCCTGAGAGTATCAAGCATCTGTGAAGCCATGTGAACTCTCTCAACATTCCCACCCACAATTCCCTCCCAGACACTACTGTTGTAACAAAAGGGTCATCCTTCCAGTATCCAAACTGGCTCAAATGTGATCATCTTTATTGAAATGTGATCATCATTTATTGAAACAGCACTCATTATGGCTTGTACTTGTGTTTTTTATAAACCCATTTCCACAATGACTGTGGCTTTAAATCTTTAACATTACCATATTAAATTGTAATCCACTTAGCATGGTTCTGGCTTTCTCTGTCTTAGTGCATATTCTGAAAAATATGAAGATCTCTGGGGAGCCGTGATACCAGTCTCATAAGTAAGATGTATGGCACAGTCAGCAACCAGATGATGGTGGCAAAAGGGTAAAAGAACTTGCCAAAAGTTCTGTTCCAAACAAAATCTGGGGATATCTTTTTTCTTTACCACTGTTAGCAGTTTGACAATCTGGAAGTTAGTGCCTTAAAGCTATGGGTTAAAAAAAGCATACTTTTGTACTTAGGAGGGGTTGCTGGCATTTGAGGGGGCAAGGAAGGAATCTGCCCTCTGCAACCTTTTCAGTTTATGCTCTAGGTCTATGAATAGCTCTCAATGCCTGTCTCTTCCAATTATTATTTCCCCAAGCAGCACTATTTGTAAAACTGATGTTCTGGAGATGGCCTTTGGTTTAATATGTCTTTTTAAGCATAAATAGTGTTTCTTCTTCAGGTACAAGTCTACTGATACATGCTGGATCTTCTACCTTGGGAGTTCCACACACACCTGTGAAATAACTTTGGTTCAGATGCTTGTTCTCCAGAGTAGTGAAAAAAGCAGTTGCCACTCACACAAAGCAAAAATCAATGAACTGCCATGTTCACTCCACCTAATAGTGGCAATTTGAGGTGTTTCACTGTCCATGTCACAGAGCACCACAGTAACTTGTGGGAGTAGCAGGAACTGTGACCTAAATAGGAAAGAGATTCAAACTAGTGCTACAATATATTGTCTGCAGAGCATAACAAGTGACAGGTTTGGAACACTTTGAATTTCTTTTGAATTAAAAAAAAAAAGGACCTTTTTTGCTTTGATATCTTATGGGAAATATTGCAAACAGTACTGCTTGGCTGCTTTAGCTGCTGTCATACTTGGTATTTTTTTTACTCTGTTGTGGTAAAGTCCTTCCCTTCTTATGAAGCAGACTTCATATCGTGCCCTCCATGGGGGGATCATCTGATCTGTATCCATTCAGAGTGGGACTCAAGTCCAGTTTTGTGATGATAATATAGTTTGTAATGCATATTAGTAGTTTTGCCTTTAAGTTACAGCAGAAGTAATTCAATCCTTGAAGTTCATGCTTGGAAACTATAAAACTGAGGATTACAGAGAAGGAAATGAAGAGGAATGGCAGGATGCTGAAATGCATTTTTTTTAGTGAACAGTTGTATTAACCTCTAATCTGTAAGAACAAACCTCAATGGAACTGTTAGCAAACTCTGAATGCTGTTGTTAACTCTCTGCATTAAAGCTCCTTCCCCTTCTATGCATCAATTCCAGATCAGTCATATTTAAATTTTCATGTGATTCATACCTGCTTTGTTTTTTTCTCCATCTGAAAAGGCTTTGTGTTCATAGAATAAGGCATAGGATGATACTCCTTTCCCTAACAAGGAAGGTAAAGGGCTTGAGTATCACTAATTCATTTAAGTGTTGTGTTTTAAAAAAAATTAGATTGTAGTGTCTGGTGTTTTTACTTCTCCAATTTAAATTTTAGGTGTTGGAAGCCTGAAAACCAGTAAGCAAGATATTCTGGACTGTTTCTCAGAGTTGAGAATGCATGAATGACTGTTAGTGATGCCTTTTCTCCACTTGTATTTTCTGCTTTTAATGTGCATTTTGTTTCCTTTAGGAAGCTCGTCGGTCAACTAAATGAACTAGTTCCTAGTTATTTCATTTAAGTTACTAGTTTTCTCCTAGTTACTCCTCTACTGTACAGTTGAAGAGAACTTGGGACAGGTTCCTTTTATAAATGTTTCCATTCATATTTTTTCTCAAAAGAAATTTGCCTAGGGGTGCTAGTCTGTCACAAAGGCTGTTTAAATGTTGGTTCCTTGTTATTTTACTGTATTTAAGGTACAACGCTCAGGATACTTTATTTTGTACTAGGCTGCTTTCACCCTTCACTGACCAACTTGTGTTCAAAATATTTTTTTTTGTGATCTATTTAAACATATTGTGAGATTTGATAAGCTTGTTCTCATGTAACACTCCCCACCCCACTAGTTTCTCTTCCGCAACCCTCTTGGTTAGGCTTAAATACTATAGAAGCATCAAAAATCTCCAAAAAGTAATAGCTGACAGATGTATAGCCAAACTTAAATCTGTTGTTGGAAGAGATTGCACAGGTTTCTAGGCTTCAATTTACTGCAAAAGGCAAGTGAATAAAGCAGAAGTTGATGTGGGTTTTGAGTTTTTTTTCTTTGATTAGCATGTGAACAGCAGCTAACATGGGGTTTAACTGAAATTGGATTTTATTGTTCATTCCCAACATGGTTGGTTTCTATTAGAAAATTGTCAAGAAGAATAAGCTTGTAAGAGCAATCTTGTGAATTTATTCATGGCTGACTGTATCACTTGTCCTTATGTGAGTGTGTTCTCTAGAGCTGGTTCTTTAGCTCTTCCTTTCCAATCGATCCCTCTACTTTATGCGCACTTAGAGAACAGTTATTGGTGATTGTCTTTTTTCCCATGCTAAGAAAACCAGGCTCTTCTGAAGTCGCCATTCTGTGAACCTTCCCTACCTTAGACTCTTTCCTTGAAATGCTACAATTTTTTGTCTGCTTTGGCTTTGTTCCGTCTCCTTTTACGGCTGTATTGTGTTAGTGACTGCAGTCACTTGTTTTTCTTGTCCTCCTCTGACCCTTCCAACTGATGAATTCCTCATGATGCAGTTTGATATTGTGACCTTGTTCTTTTCTATAAATGTGCCCATGATATCATTTCAATCCAGTTCTTGAATATTCCAGCCTTCCTTATGTGGCTGATGCCACTCAACTAGTGAACTGTGTTAGTATAATGTACTCTTTTGGGCATTTTTTTTCCCTTTAACCAGTCTTCAGATGCATTGTCTATAGATGGCCACCTCCATCCCTGTGCAATTGTTTTGCATGTTGATTAGATCTCACTTCTGTATGAGGTTCTTAGTATTGCTGCCCTATGTTTGGCAAAACTAACGTATGAGGCTTTAGCTGGTCGTTGAGGTAGATTGCATAAGAGGGTTGAGAGCAGGTTTGTGTGCCATGCTTGAGATAAACATGCCAGTGCTGTTTAGCTCTTCTAGTTTTATGTACTTTAGTTCTTACAAAACTATCTGATCATGACGACCACTGGATGGATGTTGAAGAATATTTAAGAAACAATTCTTCTCCTCTGGACTTGTTTTCCTACATACTTTTGTAGAGTAAGCAATTGAGGTTTGATGCTTAGTTTATTTTTTGTAGACAGCTCAAGTTTGTTTCTATTAGGGTTTTTAATACAGACTATATCTTAACGTTTTATGCCAAGCGCTATGTCATAGAATGGTTTTGAAGAACTAACCCTTTTCCTTTTGGGATAAGGCGTAACTTTCAAGACTAGTTGTGTCATGCCGTTGTTATGGGCCCCCGTGGACTGAAGTCTGGTCATTTAGCTGCCTTGCTTATGGAAAAGTGTTCTAATCTGCTTTGATTATGTCAACAAGGGTAAGGAGAATATGCTGAGTTGCAATTAATTGCTGTGCTGAGTGGGGTGTGTGATCTCTTCAGCTCGAAGGGGCTGAAGATGTGTGAGGGCTGAGGTTTTTCTCTGGAACCATATTCTGGTTTAGGTCTGTTTCTTTGTACAGCAGAAATGGGCATGTGCAAGAAAACTGAACTAGTACTAGTAATGCAGATACAGTTCAGAGGCATTTTAAAACTTTTCAAGTCTCCACCCAAGAAACTTCCTGTGAGATCAATGCACACAGAAAGAAGATAAGTAGGTCCTAGATTTTAGGTGGATTAGTGCAGAAAACTCATTTTTGTGGGGTTTTTGATGTTCAGAAAGACTTTTTGAATTCAGTGTGGTATATAAACATGTTAGGGAAAGTAAGTTGCTTCAGTCTTGTGTCTGTAAGACTACTGTAATATAAATGGCTGCTGTGGATTTCTGGTGAAAGAATGAAATTGGCTTACAATAAATGGAGCTGCAGTCCTGATACGAAATGAGTTTTTGTTGCTAAAATTACAAGAGTGAAGACTTGTGTGTATGTGCGGAGGGGAATTCCCATTTTAAAACGAGAGTGGTTGAAGTTTGCAAAAAGCAAGGGGAATCTTTTAAGTATTTTGGAAGAATTATGGGGGAGTAGACAGTATCAAGAAGGCCTTTAAACTTTGGGGGCTCTTGTTGTGGTGGGAGGGAGAGAGCAGCAGGAAGGACACCCAGGGCTAGTGGGCAGTCCATTGGCTAGGATTTTGAGTGTTTCTGGAATCCATGTGGGGATTTCCCAGTAATCAAGTGGTCAGATGAATGAGGCAAGCAAAGACCAAAAAAATGAGTTATTTTAACATGCTTTTCCTTAGGTCCTGGAGTCTTTGGTTTTCTTAGCTCTTGAATAATACTCTAATCTGATTCCTTTTATGTATGTGTAGCAGAAGGAGCTGGTTTCAAATTTGCTGTTCAGAGATCAAGATTAAAGGTATCAGTTTGAGGTGAAAAATACTGCTTGTGTTTGGGTAACACAGGATGAAGTTAGGACTCATATGTGGTGTTTTGGTATCAGGAGGTGTTGCAGCTTTTTTCTAGGTGACTAGCTGTTGTCATGGTTATAGTTTCTCTGCACTGTTCCCAGTATTGGAGATCACACCATAGATTTAGAGGTTGCTTTGCCACGTGAACACATCTGCTATGTTCTGTACCTGACTATCAGGAAAACACTTTGATCAGGCATCACCTGTCTAGTTTAAATATGCAATTAAATAGTTCAAGTAAATATTTGCATTAACTAGCAAATCAGGTGGTACCTTGGAGATTAGGTCTGTTGTAATAATGAAGTGATGGAGAACAAAATGCAGCTTCTGAACAGGAGTTCTTAACTCTGAAGTGCAGAAATATAATTTCTGGTACAAATCATCAACAGGATAAGTAGTAGATATGTCTTTCTGTATGAAGCTTAATTTTGCTAGGTCAAAAGATGTATCTTGCTGACAGTGTATTTTTCATAAACCTGTAATGACTAAACTCGTACTTTGACTTTTAACAGTAAAACTGCAAAGATGTGAAAAGCTTGTCTTGGCCCAAGCTTTTTGGAGTCTCAACTGCAGCACCCTGTATGAAACATAAGCCTAGGTAGCTTTTCACTAGGTTTTTTTTTTAAGTTGCAGTACTGGTATATGACACACTTCATATACCTAACAGCCTTTTTTAAGAATCTTGAACTTGCAGTAATTAAAAAAAAAAAATTAACTTAGCTCATTCAGTGCCCTTTGAAATGATTGTTCCATCAATCTGGACCTTTGCTTAATAGTACTTCCAGTTTTTTAACTGCCTTCACATAGCTTTAAGAAAACAGCAAAGACATCCTCAGTTCTTAAGATGGAACTGTTTCTGCTTGCTCTGCTGGCATACTAAGCAGCCAAACTTGGGGTTCTGTATACTGATAACTTCAGCATGGTAAACTTCAAGCAAATGTCTAAGTACTAAAGTGCTCAAATTATGTATAGAAACTGATAAACCGATCTAAACTAAAAATAATTTCAATGAATAGTTTCTAAATGTAACTGAAAAATTTTAGAGCTGA
Organism: Theristicus caerulescens; assembly: GCA_020745775.1. Lineage (NCBI taxonomy): Eukaryota > Metazoa > Chordata > Aves > Pelecaniformes > Threskiornithidae > Theristicus > Theristicus caerulescens. The sequence continues at coordinate 8,637,372 of CM036563.1, read as the reverse complement.
TCTTTTGCTGGTTCATTTTATTTTTTGATCCAAAATCCTTTCTTCTGGACATTATAAAGACGGATGATGGGGGAAGCAAAAATGCAGAATACTTCAGAAACTGGGAAAGGAGGAAGGAGCAACTTACTTCACTTTTTGCAACTTCTTGGACAAATTTGTCTTCCTCTGACCTGGGACCATTGCTTCTAGCTGCCTGAAAGCCAGCAAACTCATCTGAACTGAACTTGTGCTTAATTGCATTGTGCTTAATTATTGCAAGGTATACAGGACAATTTGACAAAAGATATCTGTAGATGGTAAAACGTCTTTCTTTTGTAGTAGGTAAACACCCTCTGGTTTTAATTTGAAAACAGCACTAACATTCTTTCACACAAATGATTTTGCAGTATCACCAAAGGAAACTTGGTCTTTAAAAATATTTTTTTCCCCTAATCATACCATCAGTTTGACAACCCATTATTTTAAGTGGACAAGTTGTAGCAAGACCCTACATATATATGAATGAGTTGAGGCTTGTCTATGTACCACAGTTACCAAGTGAGGAAGGGCGTGAGTTTTGAAGGACAATGAGTATCATACAGTAGCTGAATGCAGGCACTCTTAGTGCCTTTTTCCAGTTCAACCATTTTGGTCAGTTTTTCCTCTGTAGGTGCAAACCCTTAGTAGTGTCCATTTGCCTCTAAAAATGGAGAAGGAGCATGTCTTAGTATCTCAGGGCAGTGCAAAAAAATCAGTAGATTTGCTCACATCAGTAGAGTGTTTGAAAGTGAAGTATCTCTAGCACAAAGGTGGGTCTGTTTTCATGATGCAATGGGATAAAATGTTGAGTTATATTTTGGAGGCCTGTTGAAAATTAACTTCTTTCAGTATTTGCAGTACCCCAGTGCTCTAGGTATCATTACATAGTTTGCCTTCATCAGAAGTATCCAAGTGTTGAAAGTTTACATGCAGAATTTTGTGTGTAACGGCTTTTTTGTGTAACTGCCTATATCAGTAAAAAGGATTAGCTTTTATTTTATTTCATTTCCAAAAGGACATGAGGCTTCTTGCACAGGATTCAGTGCAGTAGGAAAAGACATGCCATACATGTCAGTGTAAGGGGAAGGAGGAATTGTGGATCTCGTATTTTGGTAGATGCTCAGGTCTGCATCAGCGCTGGGGCCTGGCTCGGCACGTCCCCTCTTCTGGATGCCCTAGCACTTCACTGAAGTTGCTGGTATCTGCTGTGGGTCTCTTCTCCTTCCACCTTGCCCTTACCCAGGAAGGATGCATGTAGCAGGAGGCTCCAGCACCACACTCATTAGTACTTGTTTCTAGCTTCCGACCTGCTAAAGAAACTACCTTGCCTCAGCCTAGCATGGATAGTAAAACTAGAAGGCATGTACCCTGTGTGGTCCCTTTTCTCATGCAGGAGGTAGACTAGTTTGTCACAACTCAAAAACTCCATATGTGATTGCTTGGGCCACCAAATACATGTTACATGAACGCAGAATTTGATAAAGAGTCTTTAAGACCAAGGGTCAAGGAAGTTAAGCCCTGCAAAAGGGTTTTGCAGATTCCAGGTATTCTTCAGGCTAGGCTGTTGATACAGTATGAAGCTGGTTTTTTTTTCTTTGTCGAGTTATATTTTAACTATATCTCAGCTTTCAGTTCTGTTTTAAGTTGATCAGTATGCACTTTGGCTGTCTTCTAGACTAATGCACGTTAACAGTAAGAAACAGGAGAACTTTGCGATATTTGCAATATTCGAACACAAATACTGTTGTGTAAATTGTTTAGCAGGAATAAAATTTTTCTGAACCTCAGCTAATGCTGGGCAACTCCACTTCAGCTAGTATGTTAAAACTTGTCCTTTTAAAAAGATGCATGTTATAAGGGTGTTTATATTGAAATAGTAGGTTAAAAATAATTAAGTGATATGAAGCAGTGTTATGATGTACAAGTAGTATGAAAGATCTTAAATGAGATCTTATGTGTATGACAGGTGCCTTGTGGCTTAACTGTCGTGTCCTATTTTGTAGAGTTTCAAGGTTACTCGTAACTGCTATAGCGTGTGCTTAGAGTGGCAGAAATCAGATGTGCTTGAAGCATAGTCAACATAGAGCCTCACTGGAAATTATTCATTAGTGCACAACAATAAAATTGATCCAGAGGTTGAGACTCCTGATGTGCTCTAAATCTTGAAAATGTGAACTTAGCGTGTGTGTTTTTCCCTTCCCTTCTTTCAGCTTTTAGAGTTTACTTTTGCATGATAGCTTGCCTAAGCAGGTTTTTTTTGAGAATGTTATTCACTGTACTTTTTTGAAGAATACTTACGTGAATCAAAATATGGACTTCAAGATTTCAAAGTGATTGTATACTGCTGTTAAGTGCTCGATGCGTAGTGTTCATTGTGTTAAGCATTTAAAAATATTATTTGGATAGGGGCAGCCCTTGTAACTTGCATGCATGTTACTATAGAACCAGAAATCATTTCAAGTTGAATTTTCAAGGCTTGTTAAAATTGCATGTCCCAGAGCAAACACCTTGCTTTTTTAATCTTGTAAAGCTCATGTAGCTGGCACAGGAGGGTGTGTTTTCAGGACATTGAAGAGTGCAGTTGGGTTGGTAAATGGCTCTTAAGTTTGTTAAATTTAAGTACTTTGTACTTGTGTACTAAGTCAGGTGAGTAGGAATGGATTAATGGGATTTAATATGATACAGAAATACTTAACTTTGCAGTGGAGTGTGTTTAACTTCTAGACTCAAGAATATATTCACTCTATGTTGAAAAATACTATCCTATTCTAAAATAACTGAATTCCTTCTGCTGTCCCTCTCCTAGGGAGAGGACACACCTCCTGGAGAGTTCAAATAACCGTGTGAAGAAGTAAGAATTTTGTCTTCTCTGTTACTGAGCCCAAGCTACTTTAACTGCAGAAAGCATAGACCCTAGGTAGTTAAGTAGTGATTAATGTCCTTAAGTGTCTTGAGTATACTGGAATGAACTTAATTGATCCCCATCTTTTGAGGAGCTATTAAATCCTTCATTGAAATCCAAACCATTTGGTTACTACCTTACCCCTGAAAAAAACCCTGTTCTAAATTCAGGTCAGCTCCCCTCTTCACTGTGGTGGCTGAGCTCTGCAGGAGGTGTCCTCCCCCTGGCAGAGTGGACAGATGAAAGAATTCAGTTGGTTTAAGATAAATGAACTCCTCAAGCCAACAGGGTACCTGGATGTCAAGTGTAGTGGTTTTGTTGCATGTTGTAGTGATGCAGTCTGATTCAAAAACAATTTGGTTAAACTTCAGGGTACATTTAGATCTAGTAAGAATGTCATACTATCGACTGTTTAAGGGAGGGTAGGAGGAATCCTTATGTAAATGCATACTTGTAATTCCCAAAGTATGCATCCACTTCTTAACAACTAAAGACTTTGAATCCCACCTTTAGCTTGAGTAAAGTATAACACAAACTTGTGCAGATGACCTCCAAACATTTGTAGTGCACATAAGCCAGCATGTTTTTCTGAAAATACAGCAATTGTAGAAAAAGTGAACTATTTGAAATGGTCAAGGAAGCTTGCATACATGTCATGTTCCTAGGAGAAACATTTTATCAAGGGTGATACTGCTCCAAATTAGGAGTTAACACTGAACAAGTTAACGTAAGTGACCTTGTAGGCTAGTATTGGTGTGTTTATTCTAACTAGCTTCAGGACAGTGATTTGTTTGTGCCTGTTTAATGATCACATATATATTTGTGTATATATATTTAATATAGAGAGAAATATATTATAAAAGTAAATACAAAAAGGCTTTTCTGTACCTTTCCCCTGTGCTCTGCTTTTGGAGGCCTTGACCTGGAAGCATGTTGCTGAATGGTAATCATGAGCACTGAAGTAACGCTGTTCAAAATGCTAAGTAGCAGTAACAAGCTTATTGAGGTTAAAAATACTTCTATTGTATGACCCTTTTTTTTAAAGTCACATTCTTAGTTTTAACTACCTTGATGCTTTTGGAGCATTGTTTTTAAAATCAAGGGTTGCAGATAAACTCAGAATTCGCTTACAGATTATTAGCTACCTAACTAGGATAAATGGCAAATCTCCTAATGGTTTCTGATTTTTGCCAATATATGATTTGATATCGCTAGAACCAGATGTGGATCACTTTAACATAGGCTTACTATGTAATAATAATGGCTGAGAAAGGGTTTCAGTGTTGGAGTTGTGGATCACAACTGCTTAGCCCCCTTCCAGGCACTGGTGTGGAGGGGAGAGATCTCTGTATGGATTAGGAAATGAATGGAGTTTGTACAGACCCTTCTGACTTGCCAGGGTTCCCTTCACTGGCATCCAGCCATCTCTCAAATGGGTATGGACTTGAGAGTTAATCACAAAGTCCTTTCTTTGTGATCACTGATTTTTAAGGACAGATAACTGTCGTCCTTCCATTGCCATCTGGTGTGTAAGGGAAGGGTGGATGGGCAGATCCTAACAAGCCTTATCCTGGCTCTTTTTGCCATCTTCTCCAATTGCTTTTTGAGACTCTAATTCATGTGTCTCTTAGTCCTGTCTTAATGCATAGTCATGCTAAATATGCGTATATGCTACCTAATAAGGTGTAAACTTTGTAAAAGGAGTAAGGTAGGTTACACCTTCCAAATCTGTGTAAAAGTGCGTGGTTGAATGTAAGACTGATACTGAGTGCAAACAAGTGAGCATCCTTGCCCATATGTAAGTTAAATGCTTTGGTACAATGCTTGCAACAAGCTGCATTTTGAAGACTTCCAGATCCTCCAATTACATTCCTCATTCATCACCAGTATTAATTTGTTCTCATGTTGTAATGTATTTGCAGGTTATGCAACAGCCTTAGGGAGCTGAACTACAAGTTGCAAGCTTAGATTTTGGTCTTAAACATAGTTGGCAATAGCTCTTCAATTTACTGCAACGGTTACTGTATATCTTGGCTTTTGTCCGTCTGCTTTATATGGCCACTGAAAGTACTGCAGACTTTGATCCTCTCCTTTGAACGTTTTTTTTATTGAACTCCTCTCAGTTGAGGCAGACTGTCCTTTGAAATGTGTCCCGGCAAAGTAGCACAGATTTGGAGCTTTTCCCCTTGAGAGGGGCAGACCACTCGGCCCATCAGTTGGTGGCAGCCACTGAGCCTTGTCTGGCAGATGGGGCGCAGCGGTCGCTGCTCGGGCGTATGGAGATGCTTCTCACCAGGAGCAGACTTCAGCATCCTGGCTCTGATCCTGGGAATGGCCTGACTCTGTATCACATAGCCAAGTAGCCCGTCCATCTACCTGGCAGTTTGTTGTACTCGCTGTTAGAGGTGCTGTGCTGTGTTTTCTCCACTGAAAAAAGTGGTAGAGTGGAAGGAAGCATCCCAAGGGCTGCTAGTCCTTCACACTCTAAAATTAATGTCACATAATACCAGTGCCAAATGAATGTTATATTACTCAATAATATTGATTGCTTAAAAGTTTCAAAGTCCCTGGGACTCTTTGTTGGAACCCATTACAATGGCTGTATGTTTGTCTGTTGTGCATTTGTAGAATCTAATTTTGACCTATGTGCTACATGCTGGGATTTATTCTTGGTTTTTACTGCATGTCTTCTACTTCCCAGGAGTGCTTGACTTGTGCTGCAAGCCCTAGTAAACCAGCTTGCAACCCTTACTGCTGCTGCCCTTTCAAAAGAGTAAGAACTCCATGAGCTCATTTTAGATGAGTTTTCTGCCTTGCTCTAAAGAAAAATTTCTTAATCTGACACAATTCACAGTAAAGCTTTCAAATATTTGTGCTACTATTTTGGGTAAAAAGGAAACTTGTGACTTGGGACGATAAGATGAATATATTGCTGCTATCAAGTGCGTTTCTGACAACTTAATCAGTATGCAAGTACCCAAAGCCTTGCTTCCCTTGGAATTCAAGGAACTGGCAACCCCTTTGCTCTGTCCTTCTTATCATGCTGCAGAGGCCACCAGTGTTTTGTCCCATACTAAAAGCAGAATATAAATGTAAGCTTGAAGAGGTAATTTGAGGTTTGGGGGAGCTTTTGACCAGGTGGCAGCTGCAGCTTGAAACACCTCATCTCACAGAGGCAAGGTGCCTGCAGCAGCTGCTTGTGATTTGTGTCTTTCCTTCTAACAGCAGCCTGGCCTGGCAGAATGGACTTGTGACAAAATATGGGGGTCTAATGAGGGCGAAACTTGGCAACTGTTGCCCAGAAAAGCACTGCCAGGAGTTTGAACACTTTTCAGATGGCTTAATGCAGTTATTGATCAGTTGTTTCTTTGCAGATAGTAACTTTCTTTGTGTGAAACACATCACCCCTTGCATTAAAAAAATCTCTTCAGTTTTGTAGCTGAAGACAATATATGTTGTTGCATCAGCCCAAGACTGTCCTGTCAGCAATTTTGATTTCCAAAACATTAGCAGGATTGCTGCACGATAAATATTCAGTGTCATCTTTACTTGTGCTTTGCTTTAGGCTCTGTGGATTCTTTTAAATGGATAAGGAAGAGGGAACTGGATAAAAGTATGTTCTTGCCTAAGCAAGGGAACAAACTAGAAAAACAGATGGTGCTAAAAATAGTTTATTACCAAGGTCTAAATATAGCTCTGATTTTTTTTCCTTATAAATAATGCAGCTATAAATCCTGCTAGATATCAATAAGTATTGCATTAACTCCAAACTGAGTGTTACAGAACCTTTTGGCAGCTTTCCAAGCTTGGTGTTGCCCTTCATTCGTAGGATCAACATTTAATTCCTTAACGGGGGAAACCTGAAGAATTCATCCTCTTTGAATGGAAACATAGATGCAGAGAGCTTGAATGAGTAGCTACAGGCGAAGGCATCCCATTGCAATGGAAGGGGAGCCGTGCTTGATGAGTTCCTGCTAGGTCGCAGCCAGGATGAATCTCCTCTTTTCTTTGCTGCAACGCATGAACAATCAAAGGCTCCTTTTTTATCTATTGTTGCCATGGAGGGCGTCCATTTAAAGTTCAAATTCCAGCAGGCTTGGGAAGAAGGAAAGGAGATAGGAGTAGGCTGGGCTGGGAGATGATAGGCAAGCATCAAAAGTGAGCTGAAGACAAGCCAGCACTTTGTCCTGTGACAGGACCGACCAGGCTGGGGGTACTTGGTTTTGAATGGATGCCTGGAAGTTTTTTTGGAGTAGTGAATGAAATGCTACTGAGGTGGCAGGCGCAGAGAGCATCTGGCGTTTTGCTTTCTTTGCATCAGCAGAGTGGGTCACAATGTGAAATTAGGCCCAAAATGCCATTAATGAAGTGAGCCCTTGTGCTGGAGGTTCCCTGCGCTCTGACAGCGAGGGAGTATAAGCCTTGAGGATAGTGAAGGAAAGGAAATCTCATTAAGGATAGAGGTTTCCCCCCCCTCCTTTGTAAATGGCATTCTGTAACAAATGGCTTGCAAATAGCTGGAGCTTCTCAGAGCTGTTCAGCACTGCGTTGCTTTGTCAGACCTGAAACTAGCTTTGTATGTTTATGGTACTTTTCTGTAAGCAGCGTGCTAATAAGGCAGCTCAATACCTGCTGCAGATTTGCTTTTCCTTTCTGGCAAGTTCCTGTATGTACAAGTAAGTATTCATTGTTGAAAGAGCTAATGAGTACCAGACCAGCTGCATTTGACATTATGAGAAAAGGGGCCATCTATTAACTCACAAGCCAGGTTTCAGCCAGCTGTGGATATTTTCTTTTTTAATTATTACTTAGCCTGTCATAAAATTGGATTATGCTAAAATTATTGGTGATGTTGTTTGGAATACAATACAATATTGAGTTAAGAGCTATGGTTCAGTGTTATATATAGGGTACTTACAGTTAATGTGCCTAAGCTGCACCAGAGGGTTTAAAGAGAGGTGAGAGCACTTTTCTCAGGTTTTACCATCTGGGTTTTGGCAGGTGGCAGGGGATTAGGTTTTTTCCTTGCTTTAAATTGCAAGAGATGGTGGCTAGCAGAAGAGTTGAGTAGTGTTTAATTACTGATATGGGAACTTTTTTCCACATTTCTTGGCAAAAAATGAAATGCCAATTTAATTTTTTAAAACTTATTAGAAAATGAGTTATACCACTTTGAGTTTAACTTAGGGTAGTTTTGGGAGAGGAGGTTCTTCTAATATTCAATATTCTTGTAATACATGCTAATCAAATCAATAGATTAGTGCATCTTTATAGTACCAGATTGGAAGAACTGTTTTCATTCTGAAACTAGGGCTTGGTCTTCCATACTCTGAATATCATCTGTTGTGAAACTTCCCTTGCTTTTTGACAGCCACGTTCTGACTTGATGCGTCATCTTCTGCAAGAGACCTAAACCAAATTGATTCATCTGAGGTTTTTCTCTACAGAGGTTTATTAAAATCACTTTGGGAAGTCTTAAGTTTAACTGTCACTTTGTTAGTCTTGCATTGCAGAGATCAGTTCCTGCTGCATGTATATACTGCTACATAGGTGTGATAAAAGCAAAACAGATGTCTCAAGCATGTGAAAATGAACTGATTTAAATTTATCTACATCAATTAGAGATGTCAATTTGTTCTTCCATTAGGATGGGAAATACTGACTTGTTTACATGCTCTTTTCCAAGTATATACAAACTGAAGAGATGTTTGTGTGGGGTTTTTTTAAGTTGCTATTAGAAGCAACTTTTAATGGAGCACAGTTATAAGCAGATGTTTTCTGTGTAAGTCATCTGGGAGGTGATTGTGTGGTGTTAAGGTTAGCTGCAGATAATCAAATAGCTGATCTGTTCATATACTTGAAAATACTCAGTTCTTTATATGGTGACAATGACATGTGCTTCCACAATAAAACTTAAGTATTACCAGAAATTGAATTTTAAATAAATGAGACTTCTGATGAGTTTCCTGATTTCAGTTTTCATTATAGTAGTAACCATGTGACTAAAACTTAAAAGGCTTTTATGGTATGCTAGGAAGCTTGCAAGTTGTGGTAGTATAAACCAATTTGACTCTTTAAAACAAAGTGTGTGTAATACTTGAATGTATAGCTTTTTCATGCAGACTCTGATATTGCAGAAGAGGAAAACTGAAGTTGGCCATACAGTGAGAAGTGGAGCTCAGTTTTAGTGTTACCACAATGCTTTAGGATTTTGAATGTTGACTCTGTCTTAGAAGTTGCTTATACTCTTGTTTCTCTTCTGACTTGGTATGATGTATTTTAAAACATGTATTGTTGTTTTTCAGTGCAGCTGAAGGATAAAGGACAACATATGTGGTTTCCTGACTTAACTTTTTTAAAAAAACATATTGAGCATCAACTGGTGAAGTGTTGTCAGCTTTGGGATTTGAACCAATAAACAAACTTGTCCAAATCGTATCTACAAAACAGAAGTTTTAGGAGAAGTTGACTCAGTATTAAAAAAATCTGTAGCAGGCTTGCCACTTGATGTCAAGAGCACTTCCTGAGCCACCCAGTTTCGGAAATGTTCAGAATGGTCCAAAATCAGGTACTAAACTAAAAAAATGTAGTACATGTATCAGAGATTGAAGGTGAACAGTGTTAATTCTGTTCTTTCTAAACAAATGTGTCGGGTTCAACTTCACTTGTCTCTGGAAATAATTAGTGGCGAGAGTCCACCTACAGTTTGAATTAATGCTTCTACAAGAATTTATTGTTAAATTGTGAGTTATTGCATCAAGTTGAGCAAAAGATTCCTAACAGCGCTTGTGCTTTGTCTGCATGTGTATATACCCATGCGTGCTTGCACTCATATAACAAGATCTTAAGGCTTTGTTTTGGACAATTATTTCTGTAGTGGAAAATTGGTCTGAAGAAGGGGGAACTGTTCCCAAGCTGAGGTTGTGTTTCCCTTTCTCTCCCATCCCCCTTCCCTGGCAGAAGTAAACTTTATGGCCCAATTATAGAATCCCTTAAAATGCTAGTTATGATGGAGTGCCAGCATAACCCAATAATATAGGTGAGGCTGACATCTGTCAGTAACTAATGAGGGTAGCCTTAAAATCAGGATTTGGAGTTTACTTCTCTAATTTCTTATAAATTTGACCCATTGTATCAACTTAATATTTGACCTGAGGATAAAAAAAAATGAACATGCTAGAATTTTAAGAGAACTTGGTACATGGATGTACTCTGCAAAAATCAGTGCATATGTGATTCAGTTGTGAAAGTAATTGTTTGCAGCTCACATTGCAAAGTCATGAAGGAATAAGGCCTTGGCTAAACTGCTCAGGAATAGAAGTTCTCTATAAAAATAGATGACACATAAATGGCAGGAAATGAAGCCAGTATGGTCATGTTTTGAAGCCACAAGGGTCAAATCCTGTCCTGTATTACACTGGTGCATAATCAGTCAACTTAAACCCTGTTACTTGAGAATAGTTTGGCATGGTAAAGTGGACTTCAAAATGTGACTAATTATTAGGAGTTTTGTGGAAGCGCAGCTACAGCTTTTTCCTCTTCTTGTTTGAATGCATTTAGTTAGAACTCTAGAAACACCTACTAAAACTCTTGGGTTTGGAGGTGACTTCTGTTTGTTTCAGAGCTGATTGTAGTAGGCAAGTCTGTTAATTCCTCTGTCAGAGGAATAATATATTAGGCGGCTTTGGCTACCCAGGATGGTCTCTTTGGTCTTGGATCCTGAATGCTGAATACTGAGAGATAATACTGCAAGCAATCATATTCTTGTTAAACAGTTTTCTTGTACTGTTCAGGAATATCAACATTTTAAGCAACTGTGAAGTAGTTAGTATATGGTTATGTGAAGGGATGCATGTGTAGCTCATGTTAATGTGAGCGTGCTTCCTTATTTCCCAATTTGAAATGCAGAAAATTAGATGCATCTTTCTAAAATCTGCATGAATTAGACATTATTTAAACTAATGCTCTATAAAATCTTTTTTTTCATATTATTAATGAAGCTGGTAATATGCACTTTAAGTTGTTTGTTGTTTCCAGAGCCTGTGTTTCTTTTCTGAAAGGAAAGGTACAACTTCTTGAATCGGAAAAGATGGAACAACCTTGGCAAAACATGAATCGCTTCTGCTGGGAGAGAACATGTGCTTACATTGTTTCCCTCTCTGCCCTTCTACTACAAAACCAGATGTGTTCATCATCCCCGTATGAACACAAATGGTGCAGCTGTTTGTTCCTCACCCCATCACTCATTAATGCACTTGGCTGATGTGAATTTGCCAGACTGAAGCCTCTCAAGCTTGTGCAGCTCGAGCACAGTAGAGGCCCAATTCCACACTGTCCAGCTCTTCAGTTTATCCATAAGGTGGATAAATCTACTGTCCATATTAGAGATGTGCTTAGGGTCAAGCAGGGAGTAGGAAAATAACTAGATGAAGGTCTGCAAAGACAGTTGTTTCCCTTAAGGCAGAGCAATTGCTTTGGTCCTGCAGGAGACCACAGCCTGCAGCTGCTGCCTAAGCAAGAACAGAGCTAGAACCCATCTTCCAGGCCACTCTCCTGCTGTCAGTGCCCTTTTGAGTCTTTTCTCTGTGGTGGTTCTTCCCCTTTGAGGAAACCTCTTTTCTAATGCATCAGTGCATTTCAGATGAACACTGCTGCTGTATCTAGTAGTTGTCTTGTTTGGCTTAGTCTTCTTTCTCCCTGGCCAAAGTCTTGTACTGTATTATTCAGCTGAACAAAGCAAATATCATTATGTTCCAGTTTGTTTGACACTATGTTGATTGTCAGCCAGTTCAGAACAGTTAAATCTACTGTGTGAGCCTCTTTCAGTTAATGGAATAATTCATAGCATCTGTAGGTATTTATGCTTGCTGGACTAGTACTAAGAATAGTTGAAACTTTTTTACTTAATTACATGCAGGTGAAATAGGTAGGCCTGATGTTTGTAGAATGTAATTCCACAGTCTCATAATAAAAGGTTGCATGATTTATACTTACTGAAACAAGAAAGGTAAAAGGTTGCAGTGTGCAGATCCACGGAATTAAAAAATATAAGATGGCAACATCTTATTTAAAATTCCATGCTGTAAACTTAAAAATGCAGTTTAATGTTGGCCTGGGTTTTATGTAAGGGGAAAATTGCCATATATGTTCACCCCCTTCATGTTAGTATTGGTGTTGAATTGTATTCTTGACTGTATTGCATTCAGTACTGCATTAACTCACTTAGGTTCCAATTTGTCTTTAAAAACAAACAAACAAATGTTAACCCCTGTGATGAATGGTCCTGGACTTGTGGAAACTGCTAAACCCCAGCACCTGAGTTTCCTGTAAGTGTGTGTTAGCTCTGCACTGAACTGCCCCTATCTGACAAAAATTTAATTTAGAAAGGCATGAATAAAAAACAGTAATAGTGTTTTGTCTGCTTAAATTCAGTTTAGAGAAACACCTTTAGATAACAGCTCTGAGGGGGCCTGTGGGTCTTCTCAGTGGTTTAGATGATCTTTGCAAACCACTATGAGGAAAAGATGTGGACAGGATATTTAGTTTGAATGTGATATTTAATTTCATATGTGGAGTGTCTATCATGAATAATTTTTATGTCTGACTTTGGGGCAAGGGGGAAGCAGGTATTCAGGTTGAACTTAATCCATGGTGGTTGTAATCCCTGCTGTACCTGGGATCTGCCATGCCTGTGACTTCACGCGTGGCTATTTGGAATTTGGTGTGATAGCAATGATTTTAATTGGGTCTTAGAAAGTTCCCTAGCTAAATGAGCAGGCTGCTGTACAGATCTGAAGACTGCAGTGCCTGAGTCTGTTCCCCAAATCTCCCCACCGGTGCAGGTGACCAATGTGTGTGGACCTCAGTGGTGCTCAGGCAGAGAACTGGACCCCCAGCCCCCCTCAGTCTTTGTGCATTTTGTTTTTCTCATTTGTAGACTTGAACTATTCCAATGGTTTCTATTAGTTATCTCACATGATGAACAGCCTTGTATTCTTACATATCTGAGTATTAATTAGACAAATTCAGCATTTCACTTAAATATTTCTATTTCATTAAGCCATAATATTTTTTCAACTCGTAGCACTAAATAAAAAGCCAAATTAAATCACAAGTTCTTACAGCTCATAAACAAAACTTATAAAGATACTGTGGCACAATTTAGAATATAAGCATAGAAATCTAGGCCAATAAATAGATCAACTTTCATGGTAGACTACACCAGAAGACTGCATGTTTAAATCTAGAACAGTCTGGCTAGTGGAAGATGAAAGCCTGTTACTTCATGATGCTGTTTAGCATCTGATGTGAAATGAGTTGATGTCAGTTTACTTCTCTTCCTGGGCACCTACATCTAAAAAATTAAAATAACCTTTGAAGATACAGCAGAGACAAAGTAGTGAACAACTTTCATTTCAAGTCATAGCCATACTGCTGCATGTCAGCTTGTATTGATTTTTAACTAGGTCTTTGGCTTTGCAAATAGGTTTTACCTTATTTGACTACAAGAACTGCAGCAGTAATTTTATCTCCAATGTAGGGAATGGTTATTATAGTTAAGTGTCTAATTATGTGGCAAAATGGTAGAGGTTGTTTGCTCTTTCTCATTCGTATCCAGTATTCCATATTTTTTCTGCTTCCAAGTTATAGATGATGAAATAAGCATTGCATTTTTTTAATGTAAAAATACATGGCAAATTTCAGGAAAATGAGGGATAACTGCAGAGCTATAAAAAGCGAACAGCATGTTTGGTTCCCAAAGTGAATTTGGTCAGAGATTAGATTTTGCCTATGAAGGTGTCAGGAATTTTCTAAGGATTTGATTCTCTTTCCACAAAATACAGAAATAGAAATGTTTTTGTTTACTTGGTTTGTAGCTCAATGCAAGAAAAATTACTACTTTTGGTTTATTTCAAATGCATAGTTTAAAAATCTGCAGTGGTTTTTGACCTGAAGTATTTTTTAGACACTTGAATTCAAAAACTTAATGTATTTCTATACCTTTGATTTCTCATTGGAGCAGGGAGAAATTCTTTCCCAGTTAACTTTGTTTTTTAACTTTGTTTTTTAACTTTTTTAACTTTGAGTGTATTAGCAAGCCTCAAGCATATAACATTATGAGGAACACTATATTGTTTTCCTCCTGTCAGCACTACTTTGTACCAATGAAGCAGTATTTCTTCTCAACTGCAAGCTTCTTAAAGCTAAGGTTATCTCAGTATATGCTCAGTGCTATTCAAGACAGAGGAGTCAGAGTCAAAAGCCAAGAGCTTTACTCCACAGAAAGGTTAGTAGTTTTTTACATAAACACTGCATTTTCCTTACTATTTTTCACTTTATGCATAGTAGAAGATGCAGGGATTAGGACTGTGATGGGATACTTTTTAATGTATACAATTAGCTGAGCTTTCTAATGATTTGCAATAAACACTCTACATGTCTCCAACTTGAATTGTCACAGGTAATGATATTAATGCAAGTAATGAGAAGCATGAGGTGAAAATTCAGTTTACAGAGAGGGATGCTGTTCACATCTATTTGTGGTAGGACATGATGTCAGGTGATGGTATGTTCAGAAGGCAGTTTTCAATGTGATTCAATGAGCTGCTTAGGACCAGTCTTTTGTGACTGTTCTTAGAATTTGAAGTCCTTCCTTAAGTCTCCCTCAGCTTCATTAAATGAAGTCTCTTCAATGTAATGAGTTTGTACCAAGGTTGGACTTCATTATTGTTGAGGCAAAACCTTAACCTCTTTGGGGATAAGTTAGTGTCTTGAGATACGAACGCATCGTGCTGTATGTGGTGCTTCTGATCTAAAACTTAACTGTGATATGAGTAACCAACAGTAAAGGCATTTGGTTTTGAGCCAGTCTGACTAATCTATAGGAAACATAAGTCCAGGAAGTGAAATAAGGACCTGTGAAGCCCTCAAAGTGAAATGCAGCCCATCTAACTTACTCCTTCCCCATCTCCATCGACTGGCTAGGTACAGGGAAGCAACAGAAAAAGCCATGTGTTGGTCCATGCTTGGGCTGCCTCTTCAGTGTTTTATGCTTGGATTGATTGCTGATATTCCAGGATCTCCTCGTCATGAGGACAGCTGCATCACCCACATCTTTCATATCCCTGGTAGAGACCTTAACAGTCAAGAAGCCCTATGTGCCGGTATCATTTAAAGCAGCATCTCTTGTATTGTGCAGTCACAGGCAGAAGTCTCAAGATGGGACAGAAAGCAAGCCAGATAACTTGTCTAATTAGTTTGATGAATTCCCTCTCTTCCTAAGCCTGTGGCTCCAGGGAGCAGCCCATCCTGTTGTGATGACTAGTGTGAGAAGCAGTAGGATGGGCTTCAGGGCTTTTGGTGGTTTCAGGCTTCCTCTGCTCCTTGCTTCGTGCCAGCTGCTGCAGCTGCACCTCTTCAGAGCAGCTGTATCTTCCACCCCCATTCAAAACTGAGCGGGAAAATGGGTAGACTTGGTGTATGATGGGGGCATGGGGAAGAAGCATGAGAACTGCTGCTCCCATTATATACTAGGTTTTCATGCACATAAATGACTTATTTTTTTCCCTTGACTACTGTAGCAAATGCTCTAGTTTTGTTAGTAAAACAAAAACAACCTTTTTATTGCTTTTTATATTTGGAAAGTGATGTATTATGGGTTTCTGAACTGGAGGTTTAATAAAGAGTACAGACATTAGCTTCCTTTCAAGCTACTCTGGGCCTTTCTTGTTTGCTTTGTATGGCAAGGGTCTAGAGAGATTTCTTTTATTTCCTTCCCTGCCATTGTTTTCAGTACAAAGTTTTTTTTCTTAATATTCAGACATTTTATCGCCTTGCTTCTTTTAAAACTCTGAGTTTCTTTTTTTTTCTTTTTTCCATCACACAAAAGAATACTTTTAGCTGATTGAGTTCTATCCATTGCCAACTGTGGACTCTTTTGTCTTGCTCGTCCAGCATCCTTTATAAAATGAGGACCATTGAGCAAGTACTCGCAGGCTCCCCACTGAGCACAATTGTGCTTGAAAGGTGTGGTACAGTACCAGTGTAACATGTAAAGCTGCAGTTTAGAGGGCTTGAATGCATTGCAATTTCTACCTTTTGCTTTGTGAAAGAAGTGGGATTGTGCTGTGAGATAATAAATCCACCTATTTTTAGTTCCGTGCGGTTGTGACAAGTGGGTGAACAAAGAACCAGTTGAATGCACTTGCTGTTGTGTTGAAACCGGCTAAAAGTTCCCATTCAAGTGGTTTCAGCACAGTACAGCTAACAGGCAATTTTCCATTTATGTACACAAACCTTCTAGAAAGACAGCTGTGTGGTTGGATTAATTTCTAGCAGTAAATTGAATAAAAGATATTTTGAAGGAGAACTCGGGAATTCCTTTCTAAAACATTGAAAGCAGAACTTTCAAAGCTTTCCTTTATTTGATCCCTTTCCTTCCCAGTACCTACTGTAAGATTTAAAGAACTGAAAATATTGTCCCCTATATGGAGATACACAACAGGAAATGTGTTCTTTTTCAAAGCAATGAGATAGAATTAGGATTAAAATATCCTTTAGCACTTTCTAATTCAAAAATATACTGTTTTGCTTTTAAGTAAATATGAGAGAAATTCACACCTCTTAGTCATAAAAAGGAGCTCAAATGTTTGTACTTGAATAAGCTGTAAATGAGCTATATAGAAATGTTTTGAAAACAGGAATGTATTTTATACCCAAACTGTTTTCATAGGGGAGTGAAATTCGGAAATAGAAAACTTATCGATCATGCAACATTACCAATTTTGTTGATGCTAGTCACCTGCAAAATTGGATGTGGGTTTTAACCCTGGCTAGCAAAGACTTTGGTGAATTCCTCCTAACAGAACTGTGATCAACAGTCATGTTTTTTCTGAAGGTTGATCTTTGGATGCAAGTCTTGGAGTTGCATAAATCAACTCCTAAACGAGGTCTTGTTTGTGTGTCTCCAAGCAAACTAGATTATCTGTTATAGATCCTTCTGGCCTGAAACCTATGACTTGTTGACTAATCATCCAATCTATATTATAAGATATGAAAGTTGTTTGAGCAAGAGAAGAGCTGTCTGCAATACAGGCATAACAAACCTCTGATCAGTAGTAGAGTGTCGCACTGAAGTGTGTTTACGTGGTTCAGGCTTGGGGAATGCTGCTATAGTGTCTTACCTATGGAGATACCAACGATGGTGAACCACCACCCTATCCCAGTACTGCTGTTCACTCCTCAGCCTACTTGTGCTGTGATTGAACAGCAAAACTCAAGTGGTTTGCTTTTTACCTTTATGCGAGCTTTCCCTCAAACTTTCTATGTAGATTTGATGTAGGGATATCCAAGGAACTGTATGAACTTGCAGAATGGCAGTGGGCTTGTCTGCAAGATGTTCCATATGTAACATCGACCCTAAGGGGTCAGGCAAATCACTTGACCTCGGTGAGGTTTCCTCACTCTTCTCTCCTTCATCCAGTTGTATACAGGCAAGGCTGACTAATTCAGATTTCTTCTGAATTTGTGAAGTTTTGTTGAAAAATCACCCAAAGATAGTGGTAAGCTGCTCGTGTGGCTGCTGATATGCAGTGATGAAGTAGAAAGATTATCCAGTGCTCTGGAAGAGGATGAGGAATGTAGCTTACTGGGAATGTTGCAATGTTCCTATTTCATCTGAATATGTCAACAAATCTAAAATACTTAAGAAATGACAAATTGGGGGAGGAAGCTGAAAATGGGTGTGAAAGTTGGTCTTGTTCCCTGTGGATCTACTTGTAATAAAATAATTGCCATGTGTATGTGAGACTGGAGTCACTTAACCAGTAGGATGTTGAAAGCCATCACAACTTTATTCTCCTGGCTCTTACCACCTCTGAGAGGAGCCCTGACTATTTCGCCCTCCTCTCACTGCATGCATGTATGAGGCAGAATTTAGAAGTTTCTCTCTTAACTAAAATCTAACTTCTGCTCTCTATATAGCCTGGCTTTCCTCAGGTGCTGCTTTTGGATTCTAGTCAAGGATCCCTTGCAGTGACATGAGGAGCTTAGGCATTTTATTCCTTTATCTGAGGGACAGAAGTAGCACATTTACTGAGATTTTCTTTTCTGTTTTTTCTTTGTCTAAATAAGGGCGAGTGCCCCTCTGTTTTTAATATACTGTTCATAAACTGAGTTCTCGAATTCCTGAACTCTTGTTCAAATGGTACCCAAATGCAAGACAAACTGAGCTGACTCTGGACTAAGACGATTCCAGTAAAAGCTTGGTTTTCTCCTGTTTTGAGGTTACCTAAATGTGCCATTTGCCTTGCAGACTCTCACTGTCTCTGAGGTGAGGCCCAAGGGCTCATTGTCTGCACACTTGGGAACTTTGAGAAATTAATTGTTGACTGGGCTGCAGTGCAGCTGTCTGACCTAAATGCTGATGTTACCAAATGCTGTGCTCTGGGTTTCCCAGAAAGCTAATACATCAAACTGGGCTTCTGTTGTTCCTCGTTTACTTGACTAAAGCTAGGTTTTGGAATCTTTCTGCATAAAGAAGGGGACTGGTAGTTTTTCTCGCTAATGGGAATCTACATAGGCAAAATATCTGTGCAAAACTAGATTGTGTAGTAATACTGTTCTTCCTTTTTCTTTTTTTCCACATATGTGGCACTCTGATTTTGACTACATACTCTCAATCCTTTTGAGAATTTAAGGGATTTATTCTGCTCCTCTTGTACAGTCATGGTTAATATATTAATGTATTTTTTTTAATTGCAGACTTTAAAAAATTCTAAAAGTCTTTGCTCCCTTGACTATGAAGATGATGATGATGACACACAAATGAAGACAATTGTGTCATCCCCATGTGACTCAAATGATCTTATGAACATCATCACCCCTGGTTCCAGTCCGATGAAAGAACAGTTGGATGAAGTAAGGCATCATGGGCCATGCCAAGGTAGCTTCAAAACAAGGGATTATAAGAAAGCAGCTGCAGTATGTGAAAGCGATGAGGACACAAGTGATTGTGAGAGCACCGAAGAAGGCATCTTTCCTCTAGACTGTGGGGACTTGGACCTAGAGCAGATTGAAAACAACTGAGACTCAAAGTTGTGTGCTAGAATCAGAGTTGTTCTAAATTAAAATGATAGAGGATTACCTTTGCCATGCATAATCCATGTCCCTGAATTTCTGTATTGCCTATCTTGGGCCTGTGTTAGAAGAAATGTTTCAGGTGGGGGAAAAACGTGAACCATTGTTACCTGTTTAGTCTATTGATCAGTATGTGGATGACAACAAAAAAGTAGGAGGTTAAATGTTATTTTGAACATTAAGGAATAATTTTGATTAAAAATTTCCTAACAGATATTTTGCATTTTTATGGCTTTTACAGTTCTGGAGAAAAAGCATCTCTATTTTGAAATGAATTTTCAGAAGGGCATTCTATAAAACTAAATCTGTCTACAGTGATTCTGGTGCGGGTATATGTTGCTGTTGTTAAAGAGCTTAATGTGAAAAGTGAATTGCATAACGAAATTGGTAATAAACTTTCAGATAGAACTCTTAAATATCTGGTTGACAACTGGTCCAAAATACTTAACTGCCATCTTCGACAGTGTCTGGTTAAGAAAACTTCATAACATGTACAAATGTTCTTTTCATACATTCAGGACTTTTTGATCAAAATATGGTAGTGACCTTAAAGGTTAACATTTTCCATGATTTTACTACTTGAATTGTTTTCTAGCCTGAAGCAATGCTAATTTAGGTGGGATAAAACTGCAAGTAGCTGCCCACCTACTTGGTCATTATGTTTTCTGTGGTTCAAAAGAATGTACAACAAGAGCACTTGAACTTTTAGACAGGGACTTTGTAATGATCAATTCCCCAGGAGGTGATCCCTTCAGCAATACTAGAAGGAAAATAGTCCTTGAATTAAATAAAATGACATTTTGCTTTGCACTTGTGTCTGCTTATGAATTTTACTAGTGGAAAATGTGTAGTCTGCGGCAGATTCTGTAATATGGTACTTAAGTGTAGAATTGGGTGGAGGGGGAGGGCAGATTTCTGGTCATCTGAAAAGTGAAGTCAAGTTAGTCTGGGGAGCTGGGGAATAACTCGTGCTGGATCCCAAAAGTGTCTCAGTGATTACATATGCTGTAATAATCTCAAAAGTAATGCTGTGTTCATTGCAGACTATTGCAACACATGCTTATTTTGTTAGTTCAGCTACAATAAGGATTTTCCTGAACAAGGTGGAAATTAATCTCAAAATGGTTTTAAATTGGATAGAAACGGGGAAGCTTGGATTATGGCGTTTCAGTGCATCATGTTAGTCTGCTTAAATGAGCCAACTCCTACTGTAACTTGTGCCATAAAACCAAAATACAGCAACATGTTTTAAGTCAGCTAATGGAATGTGATTAAAATAAGAAATAAATATCTTGAGGCATATGACAAAGGCTGTGGCAAGGTATGACACAGGCTCCAGCCTTGTGATTAGTGTCAGCCTTTGATCATAAAGAGAATTGGCCTTTAATTACTGAACCAGCTTGCATAACTCAGCATCTAGACAAAATGTCAAAAGTTTGGGTAGCCAGTGAGATGCTCTAAACTTTTTTTTCTTGCCTTTATGCCTCCTACGGCATATACAACCACAAGTGGCAATGATCTGTGATATTGATACCGGTATACATGCGTAGTAAGGTGCAAGAACACTGAAAAGACTTGTTGGGTTCTTGATATGTTAATATATATTGTGTGGGAGAAAGTGAAGCTGCTCACTGTCGACAAAAATCATTCTTTTTCTAGACGAGTAAATAAAGGAGTTGCTGTTGGAGCAAAGACTTCGGTTCCTTCAGCAGCTCCTGCTAACCGTGTGCCCCTCACCCCGCAGATATTTGCTCTGGTGTAGCACAGAGCGTACAGATGGTGGCATACACATGCACAAAGCTATTTGAAATAATCTTATGCAACTGAGGATCACTATTCTTGCTACTTCCTCAAGAAATAGCTACTTCAAGAAGTAGCAAGTGAGGGAAGGCCAGTTCCCCTTGTGGGTAGATGGGAAATGCTCTACAGCACGGTGATCAGTCAATGTGGTAATGGAACAACCCAGCTCCCTCCTGCGCTGCAATTACTAGCTGCAGAACTACACTTCTCGTTGTGTATTCTTCTTAATTGAGCAATAGAGGTAAGTAAAATTGAATCAGCTTTAGTGCAGGATTGTAGCAAAGGCCAATAGTACAACTGGGATCGCTTAAAAGCTAATTTACCTATTTGAAAGCACTCTAGTTAAAAGTGTAATGGCATGCAATGAGAAAGCTAATGTGGCAATCCATTTGGCTCTTCCTCCCCCAAGGAAGACAAGCTCCTGGAAGAAGTCAAAGAAGAAAATACCTCCAAGGACATGAATAAAAGGAGGTAAGATGTGCTTTGTCAAGGAAAAAAAAATAAAATAACAAGAGCTGAAGTTATTAATAAGACAGTGGTAAAGCAAAGGCAAGAGTAGAAGACCAGATAATATTTATTCTAGCTCTGAAATAGGGTCTGGCTGTGATCTCGATGAATTGACTTCTCTAGCCTCGACGGGAAGGTTCTCCAGTTCCCTTCTGTAGGTGCGCTGTTTTCACTCAACACAAAGCCATGTTCCTGCCCACGTGCTCCGGGTGGGAAGGGGTTTCCCAAGCGAAGGTACAGATATGTTTCCTTGTGGTAACACAGGGCTGTGTCTGCTGGTAAGCCAGCTGTTCAAACTCCTTAATAGCCCTTTCATGGACCCAAACAGAAAGGAGTGGTTTTAGATACTGAAGAACAAGTTTCAAAGTAGGAATTAGTAATTATCTAGTTTAGGCTCTTATTAGTGGGTGACAGGAAAATAAGTAGTTGAACAGCTGTGCAGTAACACTGGCAAATGAAGAAATCTGCTGAAAGGAATCTGTGCACTGTGTCTACAGATGCTAATGTAATCCCCCCTGAGAACCAAGAGTTAAAAGGAATTATTGGTTAAAACTTTATTTCGGATGGGGCAGGCTTTGGCTTTGCATCCCCCCACAAGATCTGAAGTCCTACTACAGAAGAAATTCACAGAGGATGAATTTGGCACCTCTGTTGTAACTGATTATAGGAAAAATTCTGTAGTGGCTGTTGGGCAAATGCAGAAGATGGTTTGCAAAAAGGGAAAGCATGGTTTCGGAGACTGAATTGTATTTGGTGGTGGGCTGAGCTAGGCTGCCAGCAGCTCTGGTCAGGGAGTGGTTTCCTTCTTTCTTGCACCCGGTGTCGGAAAGGAAGACCGTATTGCATGGGGTTGTGGGAGTTGCTCTAGGTCACTTATCTTTCATTTTTATTAGCAACCTGGATAACAAAATAGTATGCACGTTAAATTTGCAGTCAACAGGAAGCTGGACAGATATGAAAGATAAGCTAGCATTAGAATTCAAAATAGTCTTGGCAACTTGTAGAAATGGTTGTGAGAGGGAGGAGATGGTGGGGAAAGACAAGATCTTTTTCAGCAAGGCACTAAATTTAGATAGGGTTAACTGCATAAATTGAGAGTCGGGCCAACTAGTTAGCATTATTTCAGATAAGGGATCTGGCAGTTTGTCCTGCTGATGTTAGAAAAGCAAGCTTCAGGCTAAGGTTCACAAATGGTGATATATTTGGTGAGGCTCATGATAAGCCTGTGCTTCAGAGGAGCACCTGTAAGTATGCAACTTGTGATGTTACGCTTAGGACCGGAGAGTCGGGTGGAGAGTGGCGTGACTGGTATCTTGAAAACGTGGGGAAATGCACTGAAAGAACTGAGCTTGAAATCATATGGTAGACTGGGCTTAAATTGCAGCTAGGATGAGTGATAGTTTCTTCTAAGGCCAAATATAAAAAAATAAGGATAGGGAATCACTGAACAGACGTCTGGGGAGATGGTAGTAGCTCTTCCACAAATGGAGATCTGTTCAGAGCAAGCGTCTGTCAGGAGCAATGGCTACATTTCAGCTTGCTTTGGGGCAGGGGAAGAGGCTGGCTGACCTCCCACAGTCCTTTCCCATCCCATTTTCCTTTGGATCTGTGCAACTTGCATCTTCAAGCAAGCCTAAAAGTTACATGGTAAATAACTGCTGGAGGAAGAGGAGTTGAGAGTAACGTGGCAAGGACAGCACTCTGGAACGGAGGTAGGAGCTTCCAGTGCGTGGTTCACCTGTAATCTGTAGATCCTATTCAGAGTTGATATTTGCTAGAATATAGGCCCCTATGTCATAAGCTTGGGCTAAATCATCTTTCTGAAAAACATAAATATCTATTTGTCTGTATCCAAGTGCATTCTGGTGGGGTGGTGCCTAGTGAACTTACATTTACTTTCAAATCACAGATAAACGTGCTGATTGTTCGTGTAAAGCTAGCCTCTGCAGAACCTCTGCAAACACACGGGTTTGCTGGAAAGTCCTTGGTAGTGGTTGGCAGATGCCAGAATAATTTTTCTCAACCTGTTCACTGCATTTATTTTGCGAAGTATACGGTGTTCGTATTTAAAAGTACCGGGGTATAGACCTGTGTGCTTGCACAGTGGGGTTTCACAGCAGGGCTCATCCTCTGGTTAGAAACCATCCAGTGCTGCTCAGCACTGGGATGTTTCCTCCAAGGCCTTGTCCTTAAAAGAAGTGGGCTGGTGGCACGCGTTGCATCTGCTCACCCTGCAAAGACCTGGTCCAGGAGCTGTGGGCAGCCGCTTCCACCACGTCTCCACGTGCCTTTTCCTCAGCACTAGAAAGGGACCAGCATCAAATAGTCGGGATCTGGGACCCTGCTGCTGTGGCTTCTTATCCTCGGATGCCTTGGTGGAGCTTGGTAGTTGTTTAACGCACACAAAATACAGTTTTAGAGGAGCATTGCTACCATATGCTTAGCAGCCCGTTCTGGTGTGTTTTCAAAGTGAGTTTTGACATCAGTTGTTTTGGAGTTTGTGTGTAATTAACGTCATCCAAGTTACTGCTCCCACTGCCGTCTGGTCAGCACAACAGTCACCGGGTGCTTTTCCTGCCTGCAGCTTCTTGGGCCCACCCAGCAGTGCTGCTTTTATGGGATTTTTGCTATTGCAAAGTGACTTAAGAGATCTATGCTACGAGTGATTTGAGCCGGGGAAGTACTGCATGAACTCTATGGAAACAAGTTTAAAACTTCCTTAAAGAAGCATTTCACTTCTTAAACTCTTTAAAACCCAAACCATAAGATTAAATGTTTCATGATGTCTCAGTTTGGACGAGGAGCTGTAGTGTCCTGATTCAGATAAGCTCATCTGATGTGAGTGACGATGTGAATTTAAAGTGAGGCTATTCTGTGGGTACCTAAAACTTGTGTCCCACTTTCCAAAACAGACTTGGCCAAACTCCTCCCCGCAGCAGCGCGGAGTGAGAACGTATTCCCAGAGCACTCAGCTATGGACTGGGTGACGTTCAGCTGTCCCAGCTGCCTTCTCTTTTTTTTCTTTGCTCTTCCCTGCTTCATCTTACAGCTACTCTGCATCAGGTGGGGGTCTGAGACATTGTCTAAATGGGTTTCTGGAAATGTCAGAGCTGTGGCTCATGGCTAGGTAGCTACAGCAAGGGAAAGGTCAGTGCTGCAGCCCTTACTTGTGATGTGTGCAGTAGCAATGGCATTGCTCACCAAAATACAGGGCTGCTCACATCTTGGGGAAACAGTACTCCTCAAAATCTATTCTCGTAATTCTCAGGCAGAAGAAGAGGGAGAGATTGGAAAACAGAGACAGAGGATGGCCCTGTACTCTCTGCAGCTTTTGCTTTTTTGCAGCTAATGAGGCTTCAACCCAGCAGACGACAACCTGATTTTGCTGAGTGAGCCTGCTTCATCCTCCCACTGGCTCTTGCCATGCACTGAATGAGATGTGTTCCCGTGGAGGACGGAGCACATCGTTACATGAATGGAGAATCTTGCATGATGCAGAAAGGTGCATGAAAGCAAATTACGAGTCTGTAGGAAGCCTTGCGTCTGCTATTTGCTAATTCTGAGGGACTTTGCAATTTTCATCTCCCTTTAACACACAGTTTTAAAAACATTACGTGATACAACTCCTCCACTGAAAAAAGATATGAAAACATACAGTTCTCCAGATGTGGTCATCAGCATTGTCATGATCTTAAGATCCACAACAAAGTCGTTCACTATGTGAGCTAACAGCCTACTGCTTTGTTTATTGTCTGATAACATGGATCCACCAGATGGGAAATAAGATGCACGTTTTGCAGATGTCTTCACAGCTTTTTACTTACCAGGAAAGCAATGTCCGTGCCTAGGGAGCGTGGGTTTTACTCTGGATTTTTTTAAGTCTAGCTATTACAAGATGATCTAGTTCTGGTTTTCCCCTCAGGCTTGTGATCATCCCTAATGCCTCCCCATCCCCATCAAGCTGTTCTGTCCCCCATGCTGCTCCATTACATCCATCATCCTCTCTCTGTTTGGAAAATCACGTCCAGAGCTGGTTTGTTGGAAGGGTTCGGGTGGTGCGTGCATTATCCGGGTGGCAGCAGAGAGCTGGGACGGCAGGCGCATGCCCAGCGCATGCGAAATATTTAGAGAGTTGAGCTGCTGAAGTCTCCAATCTCAAAGAAGAGTTTACAAACTGGTCTGTTTTTCCAGCCCGTAAAGCAAGGTGAAAATTGGATGAAACTTTACAGGAATCAGAAGTGCTGATTTGTGACACTAGCTTTGTGACAATCACAGTAAATGTGACAAAGTCCCATAGATGCTAAGGCTTCTTAGCTACATGGTTGAAGGTTTGTTTTGTTTTTTTTAATTCAGCAAAGCACAGGGTTTTTTTTTCCTTATCTTTGTATGACGAGTCCTGAACCAATTTAGCTTTTTTTTTTTTTAACACATGGAAGGAATCATCCCAAAGCAAATACCTGACATGGAAGAACTTCAGCCTGAACACCTTTAAGCCATTGGAAACAAGTCTAAAATCAGGATCTTGTACTGGAAAATGTTGGGTGACCTGATCTCGGAGCTGCTCTCCATCATGTAGGGCAGGGTGAGTGTGTCTGACTTGTCTGTCTAATGTGAATGTTCTGCTTTCAAATGTCGTTGCATTGGAGTCTCTCTAAGGCAAATGAGAAAATGGGGACAGAAACAAAGAGGGAAAAACCACAGAAATCAACAGAAAGAGAGAAAAATGAATAGAAAATAATCATCAATATAGATGATCATTATTTAAAGGCATTTCTATCAGTCTGCCTTAGTCAGGGCTAGTGGGAATGGCTGGGCTAGTCTTTAGGCATCAGACTGTTCGAGTTCTCGCCAAGAAAAGTGTCTTAAAACCATTGCTCTTCAGGAAAAGAATGTGATTTTAGCCCATAAGCAGGAAAGGACTGGGGCTGTAAGTCTTGTTTGTGCATACACAAAGCTATCTAGACCTTGAACTCCTGAAGACGTGTATCTTTCTTCCATAGCCAGAGCTGTTCAGAATGGTAGCAGTGACCCTAGAGGCTCTCAGAAAGGAAAAGAGCGACTCCTAAATGTAATTTTTTTTGGCTAATTTGTCTAATGCTGCGTTTTCACATGCTCCAGTATTCAGGGTGATACCTGTTCCTAAATCCACTTGCAAATGGTAACATCCAGCCTCATTTCCCCACATTCCTTTGAACCTCCCTCGCGCTAAGGGCTCTGCCCTGATGATCTTTTTCCATTTTCTTTTCTCCAGCACTTGAATACTCAAGCAAACCGAGTTGCTGGCGAGGGGCTGAGCTGGGAGCACCTCGAGTGCCACTGCAGCTCCCCAGCACAGGAGATGCCCGGTTAGGGAGAAAAGCTTGAATATGCAAGCAGAGCGAGCCAGACGTGGGGACAAAAGGGTGATATAATCCATTTTGCGAATGGCCAGCTGTTCAGCTGCGGGGCCGCCCCGCTCCCCCACGGATAGTTATGCAAATGGAGGGGGGGCACAGGAAGGCAGCTGGGCCACCAGCCCAAGCGGTAAGCTGGGCTTTGTAACGTGGGCTTGCTCGTTAGCTGGGCTGTTGCATGTACCCGCGATGCTTCGGGATGGGGCTTGCCATTTGCCAGCTGAAACTTTACCTTCAGCCCCACAATGGGGTGTGCACAAAAGCTCCAAGTTATTTAAGGGGGGGGGAGAACTGCTGGATCCCCAAGGTCAGTGCAAATGACCTTTGTAAGGGCGTCTGAGTAACTCTCCCTGCCCACAGCCCTGCTCCTCCTTCCCTCCTGCCCTCATCTCTTTAGTGCAATGAGGAAGGTTTTGTCTGAAACCAAGCACGGAGGTATAAAAAAATCCTGATGTTTCGACAAGCAGCCAGGCTCCGGAGCAGCAGACTGACTAGTACCACGTCGTTGCCCCCCATTTTAAGCCCCCTGATGATGCGCTGGGGTTCGTAGGGCAGTGTACCTGCCTGTCCGTATTGCCCTGGTGTCAGGTTTGTTCTGCAACAGGGTGGAAAGCTCCAGGTTCTCACCTTGTTTGGGAGAGAACTGGGTGGGTTGCGATGCAGCCGATGTTGGCTGGCTTCAGCCCAGCTCCCACAGCGGGTACAGGGGTTTCCAGCATGGGGCAGCTGCGTCCTGCTGCTGGGCTATGAAATGGGGTCTCAGGTTTGGAGATGCTCGTTGGGGAACAAGGGCTGAGTGCCCCCAGCCGGGGAGTGGGGCAGCCCCGGGCATCAGGCACCTCTGTGGGGATGGGATGGGACATCAGCCTGCATGTCTGTCCTGGCTCCGTGGTGCCCATGCTGGGCAGGGCTGTGGCAGAGCTGCGGTCTGGCATCCTACAGCATCGCTGGGATATGGACTGATGGCCCTGGGCTGGGCTGAAACAGGGTCAGGATCCCCCATAGACATTTCATGAAGAGCATCTGCCCCTTCCCTCCTCCCTACCTGTTCCCAGAGCTTTCTCAGCCGCTGTAGGTGGATGTGCTGCACCAGCACCTCTCACCTTGCCATCACACCTGTGTGGCTGCGAAACACATGGCTCCTGTAAAAGCCATTCCTGGAAAGCACACCATGCATCTCCATGGCCATCAAAACCCCAATGCGTGGTGTTATGGGTGGCCTGAGGGTGGGAGGCAGGGATGCTCTGCCCTCGGTGCAGCCAGGGCTACAGTAACATGGATTCCCTGCATCCTTCTTTTGGGCAGAGGTGGGAGCAGGGCTGGAAAAATATGAATTGCAATTCATCTGGCTGAAAGCTGAGCACTGTTTCAGGGGCTGGGACTTCAGGCAGTGTTGAAATCCACGCCTGCAAACTTTGAACTGCAATTAGTCATGTAAATTTTCAGGCTCTTGAATGTTTAACTGCATTGTTCGGAGCGGGGGGGGAGTCAGGAGGGACCGACAGGCTGTGGGGGTTCCTGGGGCGCTGGGGGGGAAGCTGCTCGTCATGGTGAGATGTTTGTGGGGGGTGAAGGTTGTCTTGGACAGGCAGGTTGGTAGATGGGTCTCCAAAGCCAAAGGAAAACAGTGGATCATGGATAAAATGAATGGAAGAGAGCTACCCTTTAAGACATTGAACCAGGTTTGAGTGGTGCAACCCACGGAGGAATTTACTGCCCTTGGCAGCAGTATCGGCTGTGTGTAGCAACACTTAGAAGTGTGCGGCGGACATTATTCTCCCATATTCTTACCATCCTAAAGGCCTGAGTAACTCAATGCATCTTTCAGATCCTCTCAGCCCTCTCCTGTCTAAGCCCTGGAGCTGCTGCCGGGGAGAAACCCTGTAGTCATCTGCAGGGAGGAGTTTTTCCCAGAAAGACCCTTTTTGACTTGTCAAGTGTCTGAAACCTGACTCATTCTCCATTTCTCACTCTCTTACCAGAAAATCAGCGCTTCTATTCATGTTAATTCTTGCAAATAGCTTTTACTGTCTAATTTTAATGCCTTTTGCAAGTAGTCCATCTAAAAATGTAACTGATTCCTATGGAGATAGTCCAGGCTACTGGGAAAATAATGTGCCTTCCTAGGATGTCTTTACTGTCTGGTAGAAGTTGTTGAATGTTTTTAATAAGATGTATTTAAAATCACAATTAGTCCTCTTTTTTTTTTTTTTTCCCTCTCCTTTGTAAGTGAAATGGAAGGTCTGATTAGTGGAGAAACCTAGCATTTATCTAATGAGGTTAAGCCATTAGATGAAGGAAATTCATGACCATAATACGTCCTGGCCTAGACACTCCATGCGGCAGTCTGCCCTTTCCAGGCTCAGAGCAATTCAGCCGCCTGGCCATCATTTTTTTTGCAGCAGGGATAGAAATATCATTTATTTTACTGACAATGGGACTGCCAGGATGACTGTGGGCTGTGCATGGCAAGGGAAGACTTCCTTCAAGAAGCTGTGCTTTCCTGATTACACCTGCTTGGACGCTACAGTACCAATATACACAATTCCACTGCTTTCCTGTACGCTCTGGGGTCTGCGCTCAAGTCCTGTGCTTGATCTAATTGTTGGGAGTATAGCTTAAAACTGATGAGAGACCTGTGGCGGAGCTGGGGACCGACACAGGGATGCTCCGGTCTCCCTCCCGCGTTGCCCCTCTGCTGCGCGGTCCTGGAGAGCTGGTTCTCAGGACTTCTAACATCAGACATGTTCTCTCACCTGGTTTTCCCAGCAGGACCCATGTCCTAAAACACCCTTTGCATCTTGGTTGCAGCTACTTTCTATAACTTTAACACAATGCACCCCAAATGGATTTTCTGCACGGCTTTGTAGCCTGGTTAATTTTTTAACTTTCCCGCTCCAGCTGGAGGCTGACAAGGTCTGTCTCCTTTATTCCCGCTCAGC
The DNA here is from genome assembly GCA_020745775.1 of Theristicus caerulescens. NCBI lineage: Eukaryota > Metazoa > Chordata > Aves > Pelecaniformes > Threskiornithidae > Theristicus > Theristicus caerulescens. The sequence continues at coordinate 8,607,673 of CM036563.1, read as the reverse complement.
CTCAGCCGGGCACGGATTTCGGTTGAAGCTGTTTAACGAACGTCAGCACTGGCCTCATTGTGCTGCATTGTTTTTGTGGGTGTCTGCACCTTTCAAGCGAGCTCCAATTAGAAGGGGAGGGGGGAGAAGAGGGGGAAAGAAAGGAAGTAAATAGAGGCAAAATGATACCGCTTTCAGCAAATCTGCAGCCTGTTTATCAGACAGATGGAGCCACGTAGTGGATGGCTTTGCTGCAGCCTGGCCCCCCGAGCAGGTGGGTATTTTGGAAACGATGAGCAGTTTGCCCCTCTAATTCATGGCCGTGCAGCTTACACCGGACATATGTTGATTACAACTTGACTCGGCTCCTGCTGTTGCAGGAATCGGAACGTGTTCTCCCCTCCCCACCAGCTTTAAAAAGAGATTGCTGGAATAAAAACAAAGAGAAAAAGTTACAGACACTTGTTGCATTGGAGTGGGAAGGATAAATGAGGGTTCAGAACCACCCGGGCACAATTTCACTTAAGTACTAATTGCTGAGTGCCCTTCATTAAGAGACCATCGTGGCTGTCCCAGCGGCATTTTGAACGTGTATGCAGATGGGCAGATGGCCCTTTGCTGTAGTACAGGCAAACACATCTAGTGTTACAGATGGATTATTATGTTGATTCATTGCTAAAAGAAAAACTTATCTCACAATAGGGCGTTCGTTTGAGCACGGTTCCTTCTCAAGCTTATGTTTTTCCTCAGTTTGAAAACAAAGTTTTCAATCAGCAAGGCTAGTGTTTCCCCTTCTGTGCTGCAAAAAGAGAAAGAAAAACAGTTTAAGAGCCTGTCTAAGCATAAAATGGTCCTTTTGGGAACCTAGAAGATGCTTTATAACTTCAGCTGCTGCTGGGCAGGGAGGGCACCTTCGGTAAGTGGCGTTTACTCTTCATCTTTCTAACCCGTGCTGAACTGTGATTCATAGGTTGAGTCCTCCAACATCACTGGGTTAGGAGGAAGGTCTGGGATAGATGCATCGTGTTGTCCTCATGGGAGAGGTTTGAAGCTCAAGGTTAACTTGCCCAGAAGATGATATTTTAGCCTCAAGCACCAGCATGACTGTTGGATTGGTAGATAACCAATGCATGCTCCACTGTTATGGTGGGATGAACATGGTACTTCCATAATGAACACTGAGATGTGTTTGTAAAGACTGCGTGGTACCTTGCCTAGTTATTTTAAAGGATAACTTGTGCAATGAGGGGGGCAGAGGCAATGTAAGGCCTGCTCTGTCCCAGGTCCAAGTGGAACAAGACAAGGAAGCAGGTGGATGGTTGGATTGTGGCAGATCATGGCTCTCCTTGGGCTGGTGCCAAAACCAGCTTCTGGCTACTCCCATGGTGATCTTCCTGGGCTGCACGTTTTGTCACAGTCTTGTCAAAGGTAACTCTTTTCCCCAGGACATCCTCCATGGGACACTGGAGCAGTGCAGGGAGGAGAGTCAAGTAACAGCCTCTGGTGTCACTTGTCACCAGCTACATTGCAGTTGTGACAAGAATAGCATTCTTATTTCACCCTGTTTCAAAAAAAAAAAAAAAGGAGGGAAAAGAAATCTCATTTTCTGCTTGACCCTGATATCTTGATGCTGAACTTTTATCCATTAGAGAAACTCATCTCCTGCTCCTTATCTACCCAGCCTGTGTAATGTGGTGTTGTCATCCCGAGCCGCGCTCTGCCAGAGTTTTGGCCAACAAGCGAAAAGTAAACAGAAGACTTGGAGATATGAAATCTGGAGCTACATCTGCTGAAAACAAGGTTATTCTAAAGCTGGCCAGCCAATGCTTTAATAACGAAACAGCAGCAAAAAGTCCCAACAATAAGAACAGAAATTGCCCCACAGCTGAGATACGTGCCGCTGTGGTTGTGTCACTCTCCAGTAACAGTCTGTCCTGAGATCACACCTTTTCTCTCCTTCTTTACGAGGTGTGGTTTAACACGCTCATTGCCCCAGGGAGGTCTGGGGAGTTAAAAATGGCGCTTCTCCAAGTAAAGGGGGGAGTTGTGTGCCAAACACTGAAAATGAACCTGAAGTGATGGCTTAGGTTTGCCATCTGTTACCTGGGCAGACATGCCTTCCACCCAGGCTTGAAGCAGGATTTCTGGGTTTCAGATGTGTCTGGACAGCCATTAAGCATCCGAGTGTCTGGTTCACCAGTCTGCCCCAGTGATATCTGCTTGAGGTTTGGGTCCTAACAGTCCTCTCCAGTACCTCTGCATGGGGCTTGGTGGTGCTCTGTAGGGATGGGAGCTGCTGGGCACACCAACATATGATGAAAGCCTGCAGATAAGGGAGATCTCCAATAAATAAGCGGAACACTTATCTGTGGTTGCAGAACAGACAACCATGGAAGCCAGCAGAATTTAGGATAGACACACATACAAAATACAGGGGAAAAAATGGTTGCATAACATGAAGTAATGTTACACAATGCAGGGAATGGAATATAGTCCTTAAAACAGAAAATGACCTTTTGGTTTTAGTTTCTGAATGACATTGACTGGAGTTATGCAACAGTTGCTCTATCTGTAAAACAGAGGTGTCGATATTTACCTACGTCCCCAAGATGTGAATCGCCAATTAATATTTGCAAGGCAGTTGGAGGACTTTGGATGAGTGGCTTTGCAGGTACAAAGATATGCGTTACAGCCTCCTCACCGTCAGACGACACAGCAGCAAGTGCCTCCACGTGTCTGCGCACAACCACACGTGCCCACAAACAGCTTTCCTAAAAGAACGGTGTGGTTTCAAATGGGCAAGAAACACAGTTCATTGTTAATTAGTTAACCTTACCCTAAAATGCCTTGTGCCTAGGAGACTTTGTGGTCACGGTAGGTATGCATTTGTCATATTCAAAGAAGGAAATGGTTTCTGTATCGGCCATACGAGGCCAGGCTGGATGACTGCTGTGGATCTTCTTGGCCTCAGTTTCAGTGAACCTGTGCATCCTATCAGACCATAAAAATGTATTTGCTTAAATATGCCAGCTATATCTAACAACGCTAACTTCGGTGGTCCCCACCTCCTCCAGCTGTCTGATGCTACCAGTGTGACATTATTTCCCAGGCTCCGTGGGAGGCTGTAAAGAGGAGAGACTCTGTCGGCACGGGAAGCTGTTTGGGGCAAGGTTTGGTAGAAGGTCTCTGCCTTCAGCAGCTCCCGCTGTGACTTTTATGACCTGATTTTTCAAAGAGCCTCTAAGTTCTGGGGAAAAAACAGGCCATTTATTTGCCGTGTCTAAATGGGATTTGAACTAATCTTGGAAAATCTGGCCCAAATATTTCTTCTATAATTAAACAAAGGAAAAATTCTAGTTCTTAGAGTTATAATTGTCAAGGAAATTCTAGTGTCTTTGTTATCTGAGGCACAGCCCTTGAGACTTCACATGTCTATATTTTGCTGAGAGGCAGTATCTTCCCATATGGCTCAGGAAAACAAGGCAGTCAAAGAAAAGACTGAGGGAATCATAGGATAGCAGCGATAACATCTTCTGCAGAGTTTATAGTGATCTCATTGCTTTGCACTGTGATTTAGTTGGCTATTTTTTGAAAAAGATAGAGTGAATAAATCAGGATTTGAGGGGGGCAAACAAGCAGCCCATCAGTTTGAGGAAAAAGGCAAGAAAACCAGCTCTTGCTAGGAGCTCGTTCAGTGCTTTCTCTGTAGGAAGGAGACCCTCAGCTCTCTGCAAAGGATGGGCTTGAGGTGGCAACAAGCTGGGACGTCTCTGTGAAGGGAGAGAATGTGAGCGTTGGGGCTCCGATGCCTTTGAAACCACCTTTGTGTGAGCAAGAACTGAAGCTTTCCTGAAAAAAAGGTAGGTCGGTGTTTTACAGAGAGCGCCGATGAGAGCAAGTGGTTTGCAGCTAAACTAGGAGATGAGTAGGTGTCTAAATTGCATTGTACGTATCCAGGTCAGGATGGGAAAAGGGGAGATCTTTTCTCCTCTGCTGCCTGTAAGATCCAGAAGCAGCACCTGCAAAGCAGCAGTTGTGTTCATGTTTGGTAGGGTCCCATCCACCCTGGCTGAGGTCTCTTTTTTTCTAGGTGATTCACATCACCTATAGCCTCTGTCCTCCTTTCCTCCTTGCAGAATCCCAGTTTCCAAGCTGTCGGCCCCACTGCATAAAGGAAGACGCTGGTTCAGACCATGCCGAACTTTTATAGTATAGAATAAAAAAAGTAAAGGTGAAATGTGCAGCCCAGGGCTCCCAGTTCTTTCTTGTGTGCTCCTGGGAATGGAATTTTTGCCCATTGGACTTGAGCTGCTCTAAAAAGCACAGAACAAAAGCTGATCTTAAAAGTGATCCGCAAAGGAATAAATGGCAGGCTCACTCTTTGTTATTCATGTATGGTGCTCAAAGAGCACTTGAAATGGTTGGGATTTTCTGCTGAACATTTTCTTTTTTTAATTCTACTTGGGTTTTGGGGGTTTTGGGTATTTGTTTTAGCAGTGGCCCAGGCATATGTCTCTCCTGAGAAACATTATGGCTGGCTGGAAAACCCATACATTAATGACGTCAGGGGACACATGTGAGTGAAACGTGTGTAAATAGGAAAAGCGGGGTGGTTGGGGGGGTGATATTCTCCAAGAGGTAGCCTGGCCTTTGTCTCTTACTTAATTTTATTCCTGCCTGCCCTGTACTCTGTGCCACATGATTTACACTCTGAATCATGCTCAGCAGCCGTATTCACAAGCTGGCATAAATTTATTTTCGTCTGCTGGCCAATTACACCAACTGCCTCAACTGTTGTTTATTTTCTTCTGTTGCATCCTCTTGAGTTACTGTTAACAGTGTCCCTTTTGAGTAGAGATGGGCTTTTTGGCACGAGGGCCTGTCGGCCTGCCAAACTAATGGACCATATCTGTTATCTAACTAGTTGTAAAGGCTCCAGTTTCAGGACAGCTTGCAGTTGCTGTGGCCACCTGTAGCGCATTGGCAGGGATGGAGACCACTGCCCGTGTGCGACGTGTCGCCCCAGCTCAAGAGTGTCCTTTGGCACCGACCTGCCCTTGGGGGGACACTTATGGGCTTTGCCTTGGAGAACAACCGTCCTTCTGTGGCTGAGTCTCACCTCCCCGGGGCTGGGTGGCACAAGTCCAGCTGTGCCAGGGGAGCCTTACTGCCCACGCAGGGGACCAGGAGGTCCCCTGCACACAGCTGCTCTGCTGGCTGCTCCTCCAGCCATGGAGGGACCTGATCACGGGGAGGCTGCAGGAGGGAATAGCCCTGCAAGGCGACAGCCCCTGGACTTCCAGGGCTGGGAAGGAGGTTAAATTAAATGAGGAATTAAACAGTCTGAAAACCGGAATAGGGAAAGGATGTCTTTCATGCAGTGCAACTGTAACTCTGTGCTGTTTTGAGTAGCACCTTCGTGTACCAGTGGTGCCAGTAAGGGTGTGGTCCTACCTTTGAAAGATGCTTTGGGTGCACAGCACTCGGACCCTGTAGGATCTCCTCCGATTCCTGCTCTTGCCTTTGTAGGACATGCTGGGTTTTGGCCAACAAAGGCTATTTGTGCCTTGCATACATGCAAATCTGGGGCCAACTCCACTTAAATCACCCCTGGCTTGCAAAATAGTCCAGCCCTCTGAAAATGGCTCTGTCGCTTTACTGTCTCTCTGGTTGCATTTGCTCTGTTTGCTGAGGGTTGTTTACTGCCTGCCTTGGAGACTCATCTGGGAATTGGAAAGCTGAGCTGTCTCGTTTCTTTTCCGACAGCCAGGGTGTCCCTGTGCCAGCAGACATAGCAGGGTGCTGGAGGACTACAGCCTCCCTGAGCCACAGCTACAGCAAAGGGGCACTGCACTGAGACCATGTGTCAATGCTGGACCTGGGAGAGGGCTTCAGACCACAGCCTGCATTTGCAGGGCTGGCATTTGGGAGGAAAACATTGTCTTGCTGGTCAACAGAGTACCTTTGAACTGTTCTTGCTCGCCCATGCACTCCTGGTTGTACCCGAGGATGGTTTGTGTGCTCACCTTTTACACTAGGGCCCTCAGAAAGGCTTTTCCTGGGCATGGCAATGAGCATGTTTTAGCTGGTCATTTTGAACAGAAGGGTCCTTGGCAGGGTAAGGGTCCCTCAGCTTTGCCTGGGGAAAAGCCTTTGCTTCTCTCCAGGGCGATGGTTGTTACTGAAGCTGTGGGAGCGAGGCAAGGGCTGGTCCTCAGGGACTCGACTCTCCAGGTTCATGCAGCAGCAGCTTTGCTGGTAAGCAGGGAGATGGGGTCTGTGCCATGGCCCATTTTCATTTCCTTTGGGCAAAATCTTTTTTTTCCTTTTTTCTCCCCACCCAAGCTATTTGACCTTTTTTTCCTCATTCTGAGGCCCCTGTCAAGAGCACTGGTGTACAGGTACAAGTTGTCTGTGCATCTTCCTTTGCAGCATCATTGGTGGATCAAATCCTGACCTGCCCCTGTGGAGAAGGAGCAGCTTTGCACTTTCTCCCAGATTTCCTTCCATACCCTGACAGGGAGGAAAAACGTAAGGTTTGGTGGGCCAGGTCCTCTCCTCCAGAGGCTCTTGGCTTTTCCCTCCTAGGTGGGCAGCCCAGATATGTCCTACGAAGGGCAATGATGGCAGCCATGGCTGTTTCCCCACCAGCTCTGCCCAGTGTCTGGCGTTACAGCGACAGGAGACAGTGGAGCTGCCCCAAGAGGTGTTCCTTTCTGGAAGGTGTTGCCTTGGCCCCTTACTCCATGGGGGGACACAGTCCAGCCCAAGGGGGAAGAAGTTACTCAAGCCCTGTGTCTTGCATGGGGCAGTGCTGCTGGCAGGGTGAGAATGTGGATCTTGGTGCCTGGTGGGTTGGTATCCTCTGCGCTAAATGAGGGGGGACCATGTTCCCCAAAGAACTTCATTGTGCCAGGCCTGGAGGGGAGGGTGGGGAGACACCACGGGTGAGTGATTTGGTTAACATGTGGATCTCTTCGCAGACCCGCCAGATCCCTGCACATGCTCCAAAGTCTGCGCTTGTGCTCGTACGCCAATCTATCACAAGCAGATTTGCCTATTTTGAGGGCAGAGTGGCTCTTGTGTTTGCAAACCAAGGTTTGGCTCCTATTAAAAAAAGATCTAAACCCAGAACCCTACACACATGCCTTTACTGTGTGAACAAGGGCTCTGCAAGTGCTGCAGCAAATGCTACCTCCTTGCAAATGCAATTTGGACAGGGGAAAGTTTTCCCATAACTATTTGGCAGCATGCCTGAGGTTTTAGGCTAAAAGCGTTCACACACAAGCACGACAAGCAAACTTGCAGACTTGAGGTGTGAGATCTTTGTTCACTTTGAGTCACTTTCACGAGAAGCCCTGTGTGATCCCATGTCAAAACAGCCTTGTTTCTAGGTGTGCTGTTGACTCCACGACATCCATGATGCCGCCAGACCGGTGGCTTCCCTGCATCCTTTTAAGTGTCACGGTTTCAGTGTGCATTTGCCTTCGCTTTAAGGGCTGTGACAAAAAGCAGTGCTCTGCATGCCTCCTCGGAGAGGTTTTGCTTTCTGCTCTCCAGCGAGTGGCAGGACATGCAGGCAAAGACGGGCCTCTGATTGCCAAGTTTGGAGTCATTTCCTCCTCCCAAGTGCTCGAGGCTGTCTGGAGCAGAGGTTGCACTTGAGGCTCATCTGTAGCCCTCAGCAAACTTTTCATAAACAGGAAAGAGCCCCAGGGAGGACGACAAGAGAGAAATCAGTCCTGCTCTGATCTTTTGTTCTTCCCCTCCCCTTTTGTCTTAAAACTAACAATGCATCGCTTGATTTGTTGCACTGAGGGCTGCCAGATGGAAGTAAAACTCCTTCCTCCGAGAGCGCGCGGCGGTTCCCTCAGCAAGGCCTGCGGCGCGCAGCTCGCTGCACGGCCATGGCCAGACCCTGTCGCAGCTGAGGAAATGCCACCTACCGGACCCGCTCCCTGATTGCAGCCGACATGCTTGCAAAATTACTGTGTGTACAAGAGGAAAGCAGGTACAACCACAGCCACTGCCTGCAAGAGGGCTTCAGGGTAATAGGGATGGTACCACGATGCTCAAGATCTTACCACAGCAAGTTTAGCAGAAATTCTTTAGGGGTGGAGGGTCCTAAAGATGCTAGCAAGGGACAAGGACCTTGGGCTGTGCGGCTGGGGCAGGTTCTCTTTCCCAGGCTTTCCAGCCTGGAGTTGCAGAGGGAACCCTACCAGAGGGTTAGACAGTGTGCAGGGTGTTATCTCAGCCCTATCTCACTTTTTGTTTTGTTTCCTTCCGTAATGTCACTGCTGTGAAGGGAAGGGAAACCTTTTGTTTATCAAATGTTCCCTCCAGCTTTTCACTGCAGCCCCCCCGTGCTTGCTGGCAGCCTCCCCGAGTGCCAGAAGGCGGTTGGGAAATCCTCCCTTGTGCTAACGAGGCTTGTCCTGCTCTGAGGGAGCAATGGGCCGGGGGGTCCATGGCAGAAAACAGCTCTCTCAAAGTAGATACCTTCAAAATCAAAGAAAAGGGCTGATCCTCTTCTGCATGATCTGTTTCTGGCCCTTCAAGGCCACTGAAAATATGGACAGATGAGGAAATGAGTGGTGCGATGCAGTTTGTCCTGGAGACAGGAGGCATGGTCTAAAGATAAGGATACCCAACTGGAGCAGAAGTAGGAGCCAGGTCTCTGCTGAGTGCCCAAATTACCAACTCTCATTTCTCTCCACCTGGCATATTTCTAGCACCATGAGTCCTTTCTGTGTGGCTACCTGTTGGGCCAACTTCAACAGGACACGCCTTGATCCAGCAGTGCCAGTACCCCTATGTTCAACACACCTTCCTACAACACAGGGATTTGCATCTTTTCCAGGTGGAGGAGGAACTCTGGTTTCTCACATCCTGGGCGAGCTCCCGCCAGTGGACGGTACCACACAACTTCTAGCAGCTGTTTTCAGGTACAGTAATGCCTCAGCTGACTTTCTGTAACTCACCTTCATCACTTGGGGCTGCACCCACAGAGGGTCCTGGCTCCTCTTTGGCAGCTAGAGTACCATTGAAACCATCATGGGGGTTTTCTTCCAAGACTCCTTCCTTCCACTACTCCCCAAGACCTCAAAGGGGTGTGTGAGGGTTTCGATCCATGTCTGCAAGGCACTTGGCTGTAGAGAGCCACATGCTGAGGTTATTATACACTGTGTGAGCCTCAGTGGGGGTGAGGTGGTTAATGACTAACTTGTAAAACTGCTCGATGCATGGGTGAACTGAGTAGGTGTTTTCAGAAACAGCTGTGCCAGTTTCCCCAGTCAGGATGGGCTTGGGTGCTGGCCAACTTTCCTGTCACTCTCTCTGTTTGCAAAGCTTTGTGGGGTTGAGTTTTGGTTTCTGAAACCCGCCAGGCACAACTGAAACTCAAAAGTGGAATTGCTTGGTTTTGCAGGACTCTATACCGGTGCTTTGTTATTCTGTAAGATGCTGAATTCATAGTACTACTGCCAAGAAGATCCAGTCTGTGACTTACACATTAATTATACCAAGAAGAGAAGCCCAAATCCATTTGGATGATGCTCATCATACCAAGAGTCTGTGCATAGTGTCTGGAAAGCTGGGCTTGAGTATGGGTGGGAGCTACTAACTTGATTGTTTTGTCATCCTAACTTTTAATGTCTTTCTTACATCATAAATCTTCCAGTGTATTTAGCACTTTGTATGAAAGTCTTTCTAGAAGGGACTGCCCACAAAATACGAACTTGTTCAGCTGTCACAAAAATATCTGGCAGTTCAATTCCTTGCATCTTACAGCAACATGTGGCCGAGACCTGGAGAAAGCTCTTTTTGATCCAAGGGGCAGACTGCTTTTGTCTCACTGGACTCGTTACCTGGGAACAGTAGCAGGCGCATTTTGTGCACCAGCCCCAATTTGGCACATGCAATATCGTGTCTTGTCCACTGCTTTTGGTGCCCAGACCTTGTCCTTCAGGCTGTTGAACCTGTCACGTCCCGATGCTGATATTTCTGGAGAGAGCAGAGATTTCTAGAATGATTTGTTCCCTTACAAAACTGGAAATAGGAGTTTCCACCCACTGATACTATTTATAAGTAGATAGTAACGGCATTCAACTGGAATCCCTGCTGCTCCTGATGTCACTCAAAGACTACGTGGTTGTTACAGTCCCATCATGGAGCCTGCGGGTGTGAAAGACGCAGCTTGTTTTGAACCGTTTCTCGTTTTGTTCTTATCGCACCCGAGCACCTGTGAGTCAGAGGTCCGTCTCTTGCTTTCTTTCCTTCTCTCAGTCTACCTCTGCAGAATAAAATGGGGTGTTTCTGGTAGACCTTGTCACATATATGTAATTTGACCATCTCAAAATGAAATACCTACATGGCCCCAGGCTGCTAATTGCCCCATCCTCAGCACAAGTTATAGGTGGCATCTGGGTGCACTGGTACGAATTGTGAATAGTCATGCTTTTTGTAAGGGCCGGGGGAAATTAAACCTACAGGTGGAGAAGCCTATTTCTAGTGCCATTGCATCTGGTGACCCATCTCTCCATCAGCTCTGTTCAAGCTGAAAAGTTGATGCAGTCACTTGGCATACAGATGTCACTCCAGGTCTATGATCAGCGTTGCCCTCCACGTTACCTTTTGTAATTTTGCTATTGAGAAATATTGACCAGGGATGTCTAAAATTTCCAAAATTTGAGGGTGTGCAATGGACTTTTTATTTTGTTCTCTGCCCTTTTCTGATAGTTCCTATCACTCTCTTTTTCAAAGCTACTGAGCTGGAATTTTCAGACGATTATTCACAATTACTTCAGTCCTTTTCCTATGTATGGCTAGGATCATTTCTCCCACATACATTAATATGTGCTTACTGACACTGACTTTTAACTGTGGTTTCATTGCCTGGTTACTCAGTGTCATGGGATCCTCCCACAATTACTCATATTCAGGCCTAGATCTGAAAGTCCTGGATAACTTTTAGTACTTGATCATTGGTTATTTCATTGCTCATCCCTTTTCCAGATCACTATGATTGCACTAAACAGCTGAAATTCCAGCACAAGTTACAAGGTGTTGGGGGACTTTCTGGAAACTATTCTTCTATTACATGTCAGAATGTGCATATATACAAAAATATACACACATACGTACACACACATGTATGTGTGCATATGTATCATTATTTATACCTACTTTTAACTTCCTATGTTTTAATCTGATATAAGTTTATCCATGACAATATTTTCTTTAGAGCCTTTACCAGCTGTCAATGCTTTTTGAAGACCAAGTGCAGTGAATCAACCAAACTGCTCTGGCCCTTATGTCTGGCAATCCTTCAAAAATATCTAATAGATTTTTGAGGTATCACTTACCTTTACAAAAGCTATGTTGACTTCCATTGATTGATTGATCCGTTGATCTATCTATTTACAGAATCATAGACACACTGGTTGAAAGGGACCTCTGGAGGTCTCTAGTCCAACCTCCCATTCAAAGCAGGGCTGCTGCCAACAGTAAGTCAGGCCAGCTCAGCCTTTGTCTGGCCAGGTCTTGAAAACCTCTAAGGGTGGAGTTTCTACCCCCCTCCAGTTGCAGGTCCCAAAGCTGCCAGTCTGAGCCTCCTGAGCTGCAGCTTGGGAGCCTCTTCTGCTACCCTTTATTATTGTCCCTTGCTCTACCCTCTACCTCTGGCAAGAGGAGTTTGGTTCCATTATTTATTGCTCTTATTCCAGTAGTTTGAATACGGGGACTCTTTATCCTTGAAGATACTCAAAACTGGAGCAGACAGCTCTGAAGGTGACCCTATTTCAAGCAGGGGTTGGAGTAGGGGTCTCCAGAGGTCCCTTCCAACCTAAATTATTCCATGATTTTGCAATTAGGCTGGACTCTAGTAGTAGGTTTCTTCTCAAGGGACATCAGTCCAAGGTGACATATTAGGAGGTGTCATCTACTAAAGCACAATTCTGGCATCCTAGGTATTGTTTGGAAAGTGTCCAGGCAGATACACTTGAGAATCTTTGGCATGTTGGAGTAATGTGAACAAAACAGCACAGGAAGCTTTTTTCAAGCATTTCCTCCATGTGTTCAGTTGGTGTTTCTGGGATGTGCCTGTCTTGAGAAAGAGGCTGTAAATTGATATTCTGCCACTGTCTTATCTTGGGTTGTCAGTCCATTTTTGGATCCAGTTCTTGTTGTAATAAAATGGTGACTGGAAAACAAAGCTTGTGTCAGCCCTTACCAGCAGGGCATTCTCTAAAAGATAAAGAGCTGGAAGGCAGCATGGTAGGAGCAGTGAATCCTATCAGAGCCAGCAGCAAAACACTTAAATGCTGAAATAATTCAGCATCTGCTCAGAGCAAGAACTATCCGTATGAAAGACACTAATCTGTCATAGACTTTAAGGCTGGAAGGGATTATGATGATCTTTCAGTCTGACCTCCTACGTGATTCAGACCATAAGATATCATTTTGCATCAAGCTCATAGCTTCCAAATGAGCTTGAAAAAGGCATCCACTCTTGACTGAAGGACCCCATTTTTGGAGATCATGGTAAGGTTATCCTCACAGCTGGGAAAAATACTGTCTATTTCAGTGTTTTATTTCAGCTTTCACCCACTGGGATTTGTGATGGTGGTGGTTTTTTTTTTTTTTTTTATTTTCTGGATTAAGCATTCTTCTACTGTCAGGGGAAGTTTAGCTTCCAAGAACAATTTTGCCCAACTTTCTTACCTTTCTCAATACCTTCAGTAGGACCCAGAAGAACTATTTCTGGCTGGGTTGTAGACATTGCAGATAACCTTGACCTTAGCTTGTTTCTGCTAACAGTGATCCTCTGTAAAACAGAGATAATACTACTTCCCTCCCTCTCACAGGTGTTGGCTGGAAAAAAAAAGACCATTAACATTTCTCAAATGCTATAGTGGGAGGCAAATATTAAGTCAGTCAGAGATCAGAGGCTGGATATTGCATTCCAAAATATGGTTTAGTGCAGCAATCTTATCTACTGGAAATCAAGTCCTCTCATATTGCTAGAAGATATGGGCTGCATTTTCGTATATGGATATTGGTATTCTGAATCAAAAGACATCATCTGAAAGCATTTGTTTACAGCAATAATTGGATACACATGAAAGAGAGAAGGTATTTGGGGACAGTAGAGATTGTTTCCTTTGTAAGGACCTTGGGATAAGACAATGTAGACCTTGTTAAGAGCATTTCTCATAGGAAAAGACTTATAAAGATGTAAAAACAGAAGCTGGTCTATTTGAGTCTGTTCATCTGTTTGCTCTAGATGGGGCTTTTACTTGTAATGGAGCCAGTGGTCTCAGCTATCAGCCACACCATTTACAGTCAAAGGCTAGACGAAAATAGCTCCCAGGTCCTTCTGATTTTCTATTTTTGTCAATGATCTACTTAAATGCTGACTACATCCCATGTAGGACACTCAGATCAATCTAATTGGCTAAGCATCAGTTAGCTGCACAGTGGCGGAGGAGTGGATCACCTCTCTATATTTAAAATGAATGTATACGTGATGTCCTTGTGGTGGATGGCTACAGGCAGACCTGGCACGGCCAACTGCAGAGTCATGGCTGAGGACTGAGGAAGATACTCCACCCCTGTATGAGGCTGGTGTCTTCCACACTGTTGCTCTATGGTGCTCAAGACGCAGAGTGCTATGTAGGGATGAGTCAAGAAAGTGGATGCTCTCCCCCCATTGTCTCCCATGCTGGGGTCAGTTTGTCTGCTGAGAGGTCACCGGGACTGGATTCAGCTTTCCTGGTGACGGGGAATGACTCAGTGGTGTGGGAGTGTTCTCAGCCACGTGTCAGGGAACAGGTCTCTGCTCATAGCTCAGCTATGACCCTCTCCTGAAGGCCCAAGGAAGTTCTCCCTGTTGTTCACCATTTTCTGTTATTCATAAGTGACATAGGTGCCACAAACACATGTGGTGCTAAGCTGGTATTTGGGCTTGAGCAACAGCCCAGAAATCCATCCATATTTTCATACACAGGGACTGAAAGGATAACATAATTGTCTCTCTCTGCTACCCTGTTAACAAGTTATCATAAGCAGATCTGTCTCCAAGTCTGTATGACACAAATCATTTATTCTTTGTGGAAAAAAACAGATATTGAACAGAAACCTGAGCCTTCTTCCAGATTATTCTGGAGTGAAGGCTTTGGTCATGTGCCTTGTGTAGCTGCTTTAGATCATTTGCAGGTTCACGAAGAGTGGTCCAGCATTAACCTGCTAGGCAAAAATGCAGATATTGGGTCCAGCTATCAGAGCGATTACTCTGCACACTTACCTGTGCCAAAGAGTCTCACCTTCTGATTTTCAAATCCTGGATGCCATGCAGGAGATGATTTTTGAAAATCCCCCTCAGCTTATTGTTTATAAGGCTACCTAGACTCTAAAGAAAACAAATGAAAAAGGAAATTTCCTCTTTTCTCTATCTATTTTTAAATGTAAGCAGCTAAAACAGGTGAGTCCTGGGAGGGAGTCATCAGTGGGGAAAGGATTGGGCCAGAAGTGTGTTTGTGAGATGTTGGGCACATCAGGGGGATTGTCCTCAGTGGCATTGCGTGCTCACAGCCCTGGCTTTGTTTAGCGAGCACGTGCAGTCTGTACGGGGTTACTTAAAAAAAAAAAACAAACCAAACCTCAACATCACAGGACCAGACACAAGAAAGTCCTGGTAGTTTGGTCACAGCTTCCAGGTCAAACCATAACTGACCATGGCAAAACCAACAAATTCTTTAATGTTGTTATGTGTTACTTTAATTAATTAAAGACTGGGAAACCCAAGTCACAGCCCAGGTCTCTCCTGGGGTAGTAATTACAAAAACTGCTTTGGCAGGGTCATATGTAGCCAGAATTTATTGTTGGTGGTTTTTTCTTTTTCTTTTTTTCTTTTTCCTTTTCTTTTTCCTTTTCTAATAATTTTTTCCCCAGTGAGAAAGGTTTTGTAAATTATTATTTCCTTTCAGATATTTTTGAAGAAAAAATAAAAGGGCCTGGCATTTTCCCACCCACCCATCTTGGATTTCATTCAGAAATGCTGTGATCATGACAATATTTTGGCTTTGATAAATGGGAAACTTTTGGATGCCAGGGTGGAATATAGGTGTGTTTTGTCTCTTCCTTCTGCTGAGGATGTGCCTTATGTTTTTTTTGCTAATGGTGTTGTTCCTGTTTTGGGCTTTTCTGGTATCCTATTAGCAACATACCACAGAATGTTTTAACTAACAGTTTTAGTTACTGGCAGTGTGCAAACATACTGTTTCTCAGGCTCCTCAAAGCTCTGCTTCTAATACATGACAAAAGAAATATATTAAATGGGTAATAACCCCCAATCCATGCAGTATGCAAACCAAACCCCAGGTGCTTACTTTACAGCAGTCACTTTGCTGGTGTTACCCTACATGTCATTCCAACAGCATTAGTGCAGTTGAAAAGGAATGGAAATTTCAGTTTTATTTGATTATATGATACGGAGAAAACTCATGTGACATCACTGGTTTGAATTTAATAGCATGGGCTTGGTCGATGGGGTGTTTCATTGCTCTTTACTGACCTGTCATGCAGCTGAGGACACAGGAACTCTGAGCAAGTGTTTCCTCCATCTCTCCTCTCTCAGAGAAAGGAAAAGCATTTGCCAAGATGATTTGCTCTAAGAAAAAAATTGTGTTTGTGAAGTTAGCCTCTCTTTGGGAACAACTTTGGTTCAAATACAACCCTTATTTTTAGTGGAGAAGGTAGGTTGCCCCATGTTACATGAGAGCTGGACAACATGCAGATCCGTATGCTTCCTGGGGACTCGGGGTGCACCGCAACAGCAACTTTATGGCATTTTACCATCTTTTCCCATGCAGTGGTGGCTGGGTGCCCCTGGCACCCCGTCTGCCCCTGAGGTCATGGGATATTCTGGAGGGACGGGTGGTCACCAGGTGAACAGCCTGCAAATAAATAAATAAATAAATTCCTGGAGGGTCTATCAGGCTCAGGTCGCCTTGTGTGACAGGGAAGAGCAAGGCATGCAGAATGGACGGGAACAGATTTTGTTTAAATTTAGCAGCAGTGTTGTGGTTGGAAAAGGCTGATGAGAATTTGGCACCTAACTCCTCACCTCGTCCTGCTCCCCCCAGTAGGGCTGTCAGCCTCCAAACAGAGCATTGCTGGTGCGTAGCCTGGGCAAGCACCCTTTAAATAACCTGTTCCCTTCTGTGGAGTGTTTTGCTGAGCCATTCTGGTTTCTTAGCATCCACAACAGCCTTTATGTGCCAGTGCTCCAGCATGTGGAGGGGTCTCAGTCCCACAGCAGGAGCAGGTGGACCATGAACTGGTGCGAACCTCTCCATCAGGCCACCATCACCTGCATTTCTGAGTATGTGCCGTGACCTCTCTCCCACCCCATGGTCCAGGTATTTGGTTGGGCTGATCTGCCATTTCTTGAAGCCAATACCTCCAGGTACCACAAGGCCACTCTGCAATGCACAGGAGCTGGTCCCACCTTCTTCTCCTCGCTCTCTCCCAGCCCTCTCCCTCCACGGGGTGAGTGGAGTCTGGGCTGCTTGTCACCAGCTGTTCATCATCTCAGCACCACTTCTAGGCTTGTCCCTCCCATGCCAAGCCCCACCATTTGTCTTCTGGGATGTGATGCTTCCAAGCTGCCCTAGTGCAATCTTAGGTCAGGGGACGCTGGCACAAGATTTTGGCATCTGGCAACCCCAGGTCCCCCATGACTACCTCCTTAAATGGATCCTGTGCAGGTCTGTGAACTTCTTAACTCAGAGCAAGTAAGGGAGCTCACTGGAAACTGTGCTGCCATCAGCTTCCTGTCTGTAGGGAAATTATGAATTCTCCCAAATTGGTATTTAGCCAGAAAGTTACAGGGGAAATGATATCCTCTTCCCCAAAACTAGGAGAGTGCCATGCTCATTTACAGGTCCTGCTAGGCAACTGGGAAGCCAGCAAAGAGAAAAATCTCATGCCCTATCCATCTTTCCCACCCCAAAGGAAATAACCCTGTACATTTTCTTATGCTGGCA
Organism: Theristicus caerulescens; assembly: GCA_020745775.1. NCBI lineage: Eukaryota > Metazoa > Chordata > Aves > Pelecaniformes > Threskiornithidae > Theristicus > Theristicus caerulescens. Next base: position 8,590,646 of record CM036563.1, on the reverse strand, counting down.
CATCATAAACACCAACACTGTCGTGTTTTCTAGTTGCACCTTGAGCCTCTGACTTTCCTCCAGGAAGATGCCATTGCTCTCCCTGTCACCGCCTTCTGGTGCTGCGAACCTGCTGAACACGGCTGGTGTCCCCATTGCTGGGACAGGGACAGGGCTAACCACTTTGTGTAGCACTACATAAAACACATGCCAGCTCCAGTGGAAACGAGCAATGGATTTCACCCAGGAGGAGTGCTGCTGACTCTGTCAGCTCATCATGGCTCTTTTCAGTGCTGCTATGTTTGCTTTATTTTGGGTGGCAGAGTTAATGACCCCTTAAATGAGTATTTACAGCTGCCTTTTTTCAGCTTAATTGGGAAAAAAAAAAAAAAAAGCCTTTTCAAAAAGTTGAGTGCCCCTGTTTCATGAAGCAACATCCTGGCTTTTTCCCCCTGCCCTTCCAGATCACACCCACCGGGCTCAACATTTGTTTTCTACCCTCAGGATTCAATTACAGAGTGTGTTAAGCACCCTGAAGAAAGAACCCTCACTCAATGTCCATGCTGCTTAGCTCAGGTCAGCAAGGTTTGTAACAGAGATGGATTCTGAATGCCCTTAGTGCTGCAGGTATCTTGAGATGGAAGGAGAAAGCTTGGTCTCTTCTTTCTGTGCTAAGATGAAATCAAAATGGTGCACTGAAAAATCCAGAGGAGCTTCTGCACAGAAGCTTTTGGAAGCCTAATGCTGAAAATATGAAGGTTTAGGCCAGTGTTTTTCTGCAGACTGGAATGGCCAGGAACTGTGTCCCCACTGAGGCTGTGGGACTGAACACCAGTAAACTATGTATTATAGGGACTGGGGGGAGCTGGGGATGTTGCTACGCTCGCATTTTAAGGCCCTTTTCCCTATCCTCCTCCCTGCACAAGAGACTAACCCAGGCTGCCTGGGGAGAAGACCTCTGTCAAAGCACACTCATTGACATATGAAAGCCCTCTGCACTGAGATTAGGAGGAACTTTCTGGTCGTGGGAACCATTACACAAAGATGTATGAGCCTCCCCCTCCTGCCCTGGCAGTGACCCCAGCTCCAGTCGCAGTCCTGCAGCATGCAGCCATGACTGGGGCAGCTCGTGACTCCTCTTGGCCATGGAGCTCAGGGCCCATAAAGGCGAAATGTGAGGGTGGAGCTCCAGAGGAAACCTCACCTTGTGCAGTGGCCCCGAGAACATCAGGTGGACAAAGCTGCTGGAGCATCCCTCGTGCCATGCGTCTGTCGAGGAGCAGCACCACGGTGCAGTGCCTTGGCATGGTGGGGAACGGCGTTGAGAGCTGTTGGCCACCAGGAAGGGGACAAAGAAAAGGCGACCGTCTTTCTCATACGGAGCGTGTTGCAGCCACCTGTGGAGCTGCCTGGCAAAGTGATGGGGTATGTGTGGGGAGAAAAAACTATCGAAAATAATAGCATAATTGGCTGGCTGGCAGGCTAAAACTTCAGCAGAGGCTGTGATTATACTTGTCACTATCTGTTAACCTTCAAAACAGGTGTTGTGCATTTGAAGTGCCAAAACGGTGCTCAGGCTGCAATCTGTGTGTGTGCAGACGGCGGTGACAGGAGCACGGGCTGGGGGAAGGGCTGAGGGGCTTGCAGAAAAGGGATGGTCCTGGGCAGGCAGTGCGTGTGACGCAAATGGACTTGGCTGGCTTTGAAAGGGGAGTACCTCCCGGCGGTGCTGGGACCAAGCAGGACATGGTCTCGGCTGATGGCAGCCAGTGCTCCAGTGAGGACTCCAGGGAAGGGGCTCCTCTTTTGTAGGCTGGTTTAACTATTGAAGAGTTTGTGCCAGGTTTATTAAAGTTCTCAGTTTACTGAAATTCAGCTGGAGGAATCTTGACTCCTGCCAAGATCCTGAATTTTTACTTGGTTTTAGGAATAAGGACTATAACGCTTTGTTGCACTCTTGGTCTAGCTCAGTGTCTTTCTTTAATATATTTGGGTTTTGTTTCCTGTTTATAAAAGCCTTAAAAACTGTTAAAATTTTGGTTTTAATATTTTTTTTGGAAAAAAATTAGAATGCAACATTTTGGTGGGGAAAAAAAAAGTACATTCTTTTTTCTTCAAGGGAGTATTTACATTATCAAACATTGTGACAAGAAGGATCTTGGGATCTTGCAAGGCTGTATTGTTAAGTAAGTCAACAAGCAATGTAATGCTTGGCGTGTGTGGAAGGTGAGTGAACGATGTTCAAATGGGAAGATTAGGTAGGGCTCTGAAGAATACCTAAAGAACCTGAAATAAAGGGCTTTGAAGAAAAATGTCAGGGGTGAAGATCGGAAGATTGTATGGTGCTAATACCTGGCAATTCACGTGGCTTGCAAAGCAAAAAGACTGTCAACGCACTTAAAAATCTCCTCATCTTGTCTAACTAAATGTAATTAGCTTTAAAAGCCAAACTCAAACTGGGATGAAAATGTGCTTATACCGTATGTATGAAAAAGATAATCTCCTGTCTGAGTTCTACCATGAGATGCCTTTTAATGAAATCCATAAGTCAGGTTATCTGATTGCTTTTTAAAATTATTATACACCTGTATTGTGCCCTTGTCCCAAATGAGAACAGCTGAGAAACAGGTCTCATCTGGACGTGTGTGACAGTCATCAAGCAGAAATAGCTGATTGTTGACACACTGACAGGTTTTCTCTAATTGTTGATGAAACCCCAGAGTCAGTATTTTTTTCTCCTCCTAGTGTTTATTAAACAGATGGTGGTTTGGGTGTGAAGTTGGCAGGTATGGAAAATATATTTCTATCATCAGAGGTGATGCTGCAGGGTATTGTCTTTTTTTTTTTACATATGTTCTGGAATATTGCAAATCATGATGCAATAACCAAGTACCTATAAACAGTTGTTTGGCAGCATGGCTTGATTATCAGAGATGTGATGCAAATGTGTCTTCATACCTTAGGCATTCCCATACCGTGCACCTCCCACCCTGCTCCTGCAAGCAGGGGAGTTTGCACCGAAGGTTACGGCTTAGGGTGACCTGAGCAAAATTGCTGATAATTTCTTAGCTCTCTGCTGCAAGACAGAGATGGCTCTAGTTTGTCTGATTGGGGAGGACAGTCTTGGTACAAGGGATTTGCATCCCCTGCAAGCCTGGCTCAGATGCAGTTTTATTTCCCGGCTGGAGCTGAAAGGGCACACGCAGCATTTGGGAGAACATTGTCATCTTCTTTCCTTTGAAAGAGTCAACAGATACATCCAAAAGTGAGGAAGAATAAATTCTCAAGAGAACAAAAAGCAAAGAGAAATCAATGCAAAGCTTTGGTTTGTACTCAGCCTTGAAAACAGGCATGGTGTTTGCAAAAATCTGGGGGTAGCTGTACCCTTCGGACGTCATGCATTGAGAGGACAGAGCCGTGAAGCAGAGAAGTTTCCGTAAAGCTGAGGAACAATGGGGTCTTTGAAAGCACATTTGCTTGAAAGCAATAAGCAATGCCTTCTGTACAGTCCTAAGGAGAAACTTTATTACAGAGAGAAACATATATTGAAAAATTTCCTTGGAAAAGAGACCTGTGTTTTCCTGCTGCAAAGCGTTGGATCATTTTCTCTGAAAAATTAGATGTTAAAGGGGTTTGTGTGGGATTTAACCTGCAGATCAAAGTGGGTGTCTTCTTCAGGCAAATAGCTCTCCAGTTTCCACTGACTGCATTGACTACGTTTCCACTGACCACAGTGGGAATTCAGACACCTCACTATGCTCCTGTGTCCTAATCTGGGACTTCAATCCCACCCCTTGAGTCACAGACAATTTTAAAGCAGGTGTGATGGTTTGGAGATTGAAAGGAAGTTTAGTCTCCATATGGTAAAAGGGCTGTTGGAAAATGCAGAAATAACTGCACAAAGCAACAGGCAACGTGAACCCCAGTCATTCCCTGAACTCGGTAACCTGCCATTGCATGCTCCATCTGGGAGTGGTGAGCATGTGCTGGGATTATTTCTGAAAGTTCAGGACAAAAAGGGAATTTGTCTGTTCACCTCAAGGAATTTGATGTGCCTTATTCAAGCAAAGAAATGACAGATTTGAAAAAAATGTGTTTCAGTTATTTACAAGGACCATGCTCCATGCCTGTTTCTGACTTGGGTAGAAATTAGATGAGGTTGGCTGTTTCTCCTCTACTTCTTTCACAAATACTTTATTTCTTTATATTGGAGGTTAATTACTGAAGCGTGTGTAAAAATAGAGGGGAGAAGAGTATCTCATATCAGCTATGGGTTTCTACAGCTGTTCTGATTCGCACTGCTTCAAAGCTTTATACCATTGCTAAAATATGATACTAACAAAAAACTATTACTGCATCACCACAACTAACCAAAAATTTACAGACTACAGCTGGCAATTTTCAATGAAAAATTATATCAAATCCTTCCAGCCCTAATGAGGACATCCTCCTTCTAAGTTTGATAACAAATGTTTTTTCAAGGAACATAAGTCTGAATTGTGTGCCACGTTTTCCTAACCCCCAAATATTTCTTACCTGAGGGCTAAAGTGAATATTCTGCATCTTTTCTGGAGATGAGAACAAGTGAGAGCAATGGGTCCTATCTGTCTCTGTCTTTTGCAGTGATTATATTAGCAACTTTTAGAAGCTCTGTTTTCCATAAATTCTTGCAAAATGTTATTATTTAGAGTACCTGCTTGAATTCTTTAGCAGTTATAATCTTGTATCAAATTTTCTGTTATTACTACCCTCAGTAAGTGTCAGGCTGACAGACTTATGCTTATTTGATCATTTCCTTTACTGTGTCCAAACACTGCCATAATATTTGCTTTTTCTCAAGTTTCTGCTGCTTCTGGACCTGAGTTACTAAAATCAGCATCTAGAGGAGCTTCCTAAGCTGCTTTTTTAGTAATCCTGGTGCAAGATACCTGGTTGTACTGATATTAAAAAGTTACTTAGTAGTGACAGTTTTACATCAGTGTTGATTTGGCTAGAGTGGAAAATATTCGTCCTTTCCTTCTGATATGAAGACAATGCCTGGTTTTCTCCCAGGCAAGGAATGGATGTATTTGTTAAACACTTCTGACTTTCTGCATTAGTACTGACTATTCTGATGCTCTTACTATTCATGGGCTTATACTATTGGTAGGATTACTCTTGGTCCCAATGGACTCAAACATCTGCTTTTTACTGCCTTTTTCCTTGGCCATATGTATTTCCTTGTGTCCCTTTGCATCCTTATTAATTTTATATAGCTCCAGGATGTATTTTCAGTGTTTACAACATCTATCTTCTAAACATCCATCCATTCATCTTTATTATTGCTCATTTTGCATCTGTTTCTATCCTAGATCAGTTTTTGAACCATGCTTTCTTAATTACAGTTTAGGTTCATTTTTGTTGTTGTTGTTTGGTTCTCTTTACATCTAGCTAAATAATTTTAAACTATTCATTACAGGCAACACATTTAGCCTTCAGTCCTTCCTTACAGCTGCCTTGTACTTGATTCAGCTTTGTGAAACTGGCTGTCTTGAAATAACATGTGTGTTTAACTGGCTTAGACAGGAATCAGACATAATCACTTCCACCTTAGTTACTGTTAACTTTTACTTCTTGGTTAGAAAATTGTCATCCATGATTTGTAGAAATTCCAGAGGAGGTAGTACTGCTAGCAGGAGATTTTGATATATATCATCCAGAGTGAAGTTTCCCATGACATTCCTGGACCCACAGTAGATAAACGGCTTTGGAGCTGCCCCACCTAATTTTGAGGGTGGTTTAGCATTTTGGGGCAGGCAGCTATTCTAACCTCACTTTCTACTTTACCCATCTGGACATGATGCATAAGCAAAGTCATTTGCTTCTGAGCCATCACTACTACAGAAGAAATTAATGCCAACCTTGGTCTCCTTTGCACACCTGATGCTTTTCTGGAAGGTTACAGTCATGGCCCCCACCCCAATCATGGAAGTAGATGTTTTCTCTGGGTTTCATTAGCACAAATCAATCAAAAATAGCAATTTGACAATGAATTTTGAGAAATATTTCACAAATGTTGATGAGCATTTTAAATTGTTCTTCAAAGGTTATAGTTTTGAACCTAAAGCCTGAGTTTCCCTGTCCTTAAAATAACATTTTGTTCTCTCACCAGCTTTAGTTATAACACCTATAAAATGCCTTATCTTTTAATTTAGGTTTTCTTTTAAAAGTCGTGAATGAAGGAAATAAAAGTCCATTGCTTTCAGAAGGCTACTTTCTCAACTGCGCTCTTGTAGACCTCAAAGAAAACACATGGTAAAGAGGGAAACAATGACAAGAACTTCAGAGGCTGAGTCATAGCTGATGTGACTTCTGTGCTCATTGGCAAAGGCAAGAAAAAACTCTCTCTGTAATGTGAAAAGTCGTACTAAGAAATTCAAGTGATCCAGAACAGGACACATCCTTTTGCATTCTGCTTTTAGTTATTTGTAAACCCAGGCTCTCACCATCTTTTTGGGTTCAGCAGACCTCACATGGAAGAATTCCCAGCACTTCAGTGTCAATTTTCAGCATTCAAAACTGCTGGTCCAGAAGGGGATACACGGGAGAGCGGGGACATCCTTGTGGGTAGGAGGCCCCGTGGAGACATTGCTGTCCTCAAGGTGGTATCTCCCAAGCAGCATGCCCAGCACAGGGGCTAAATGTGTCTTTCAGACAAATATTGACCTCTGACAGAGTTTGAAGAAATTCATGTGGGTGTTTCCAAGAGTTTATGAAATAACCAGAAATGGAGATAAGTCCTAGGATATCTATTTCATCAACTAAGAAACTGTTGACTGAAGCTTAGTGTGAGCTAAGTACCTACATGCACAGTGTTTCAAAGAATTAATCATGCCTTCAGATGTGGAGCCTGCTAGTTAGTTTAATTACTGTCCTTATTTTTTTTTTTCTTTCAGTAGCTAAATGGATCCAGTGACAAGGAATCTTATTTCATTTTGTAATAGATGAAAGAGAAGCAGGCTTCAAAATATAATGAATTTCTTCTAACTCGTCTGGAGACTGAAGAGCCATAATTCTGATTGATCAGATATGGTCTGCTTCAGAGAGGCACCAGATGTGATCCAGATTTTAAATAGATGCTGCTACTGTCAAAATACATTCGCTCCCTCCTGGTATAACAAAGTGAAGTCCATCTGTCTGGAGTTGTGCACTTTTTTTAGTGGTAATAACAGTTAACATCAACAATAAGCTTTGTCTCATTAGTATCACATAATCCCTACTACCAAGTCCCCAGTTTCTGGTCCCCATATTATCTGCCATGGAAAAAATAAAGACCACAGCAGGAGCTAAGAAGGTCAGTGCATTCTCAGGGTAATCAGCTGTAGTAAATTCAATTCTGACAAGACAAGGCTTGCAAATGTCTGGGGAATTAAGGGATCATCTATAATTTCATATGCTGAGTGGGAAAGTGTCCTTCCAAACATTTATTAATTACAGATGAGGATGCATATGGTGGTCATCCTCGGAGAGATTTCTTCTGAAGCAAAGCAAGAAAAAGAGATTTAACTGTTTGCTGCTACTTCTAAAGAAAAACTACAGATCTTAGCAATTGGCCTTGCAATCATTTCAGTCAGTGTTTTCTCTCCCAGTTTTTATTGCTCTGTCTTAACAACTGATGCCTGTCACCCTTTATGAAACTTTTTGCATAGAAGTTTCCCACTGTAATCAATGGGGAAGCCTTTCCTTGGCTTCAGTCTGGCTCAGTGCCATCTCTCCAGGGTTTGCAGTCCTTAAGAAGTAACAGGTAAAGAACAACAGACAGAAGAGCTTGGCATTTAGAATTGAACCTTTCACTTGAAGATCTCGGAGCACTTTAGAAACCTTAATTACTCCCCTTTGAGGTCTGTATTGTCCTTTCTGTTTTCCAGATGGGGAAATTAAAGCACAGGGAGGTTAGAAGCTAACATTTTCCAACTTGGGCAACTGAAGGTAAGCACTTACATCCACACCTTTCTTCCTCCAGAGGAAGTCCTCAACACTTTCAAACTCATTTTTGCACCTGTTTTTTTGAAAGTGTGGGCTATAATCTTACCCAAGAGCTCATCAAAAGTCACTAGAATTGCTGACAAGGCCATTAAATTGTCTTAAAAAGAAGAGATTCAAAGTCTGTGGCTTATTTATTTCCCTTAGTGAAACCAAGTCTGAGGAGGAGAAATGAACAGTAAATCCATCAGGGGGGCTAAACATCCAGGGAGGAAAAGAGCTATTTAAGTAAAAGAATAAACCTGCCATGAGAACAGATTGGTCTCAATTAATCACAAATAAGCATGGACTGGAAATTAGGAGGAGGTTTGTAACCATCAGAAGAGTGAGATCTGGGGACAAATGGGGAGCCTGGGGGCAAATAATGTCACTCAGGTTGAGATGGAGTTGGATCAGGGTCCAGGAGGGATGAGAGGATGCTGTACCAGCACCTCCAAGGGACTGGATTTGATGGTCCAGTGTGTCCTTCCCCATGTTTTGTTCACAGGATTGCAAACCAGTTTCCTAACCCCTGGACACACATAAATGCCGAGACAAACTGGTCTTCCTCCCTGCAGGGGCCCCTGGGTATTTCTTGTTTAGGGTTTAGGTCATTCGGGTAGGAAAATGCTATTGCTGCTGCAGGAAGAAAACAAATACCTGGTGATATCAAATACCACTCTCCTTTTTAGAACTGCAGTGCCTCGTATGCCAGATTGCAGCTATTGTATGAAGAATTTTCAGTTCCTTTTTGTGCCTGGTGACTGATTGAAAGTTCATATTATTTATGGCAGAAAACAGCAGTGTACTTTTGAGCCTGAGGAAGCTGGGAAAGTGCAGTGGGTGTCAATCAATTAAGCTATTCAACTTATTTATGAAACAAGACAAAACAATGTCTAGGATATGAATTCCCATCTCAATAGGATCCTCCCTGATATAAAATGTCAGAGCTGAAAAAGGGTCAGCTCATGACCCTTGAATATTCTTTAAACTATTTGCAAATCAATACCTCTTCTCTGGGTTTGTTCAGGGACCATCGTTCCCTTTTATTATAAGTCACGGGGCATAGACTGCTTATCAGTGAGTATGGAGACAGATCACTGCACTAAAGGAGCAGCTGGCTTTGGAGACTGGGCTTGACTCTCATTTATAGGGGAGCCTTAGTTCACACTACCCTGGCAGTGCAAAGGGTTTTAAAGTTAGTATAATTATGTTTTTTGCTGACTCTTGGTCTGCTTTATATCTGCTGAAAGAGCAAAGAAGTCCTTTGCTGTGCGTTCAGTTGGGATTGTCTCCCTCTTACTAGTGCCTTTATCAGCCATGAACATCATCTCCTACTTTCTCTTCCACGTGCTTAGTGTCAGGAGGTCCCTCTGCATCCCTGTGTAGCTGGATTTTGGGTTTGCAATCCCAATTTTTCTCCCTCTCTCTTTTAACAGTTCTGCTAGCAATAACCTGTTTGGTACAGGTAGGGCTTGAGCAGACAGATGGCCTGATCCTCAGCTGAGCATCTGGCCTATTAAGCTGTCTAAAAAGGCATCATCTTTACAAATCCTGGTCTTAATCTCATTGCCCACTGTGTGACCCGTGGGGGTTTCAGATCAGTGCCAAAGAGGGGAAGAGGAGGAGGAGGAGGGCAGTCGGAGGACCTACCGAGTCAGGGGGAGGGAGGTGCCTGAAGGGCAAGTCAGCTGGACTGAGCGCTGGGGATGTGCCCATTTCTCATGATGAGGAGATGAACAGTCCTGGCTGGACCAGAGAGTCTACCTTGAGTTCTCCTGCAAGGAGGACGTACGCAAAATAAATCCTTGAAATAGTTGGTCCAGGCCTTTGGATAGATTTGTCTAAGGGACTTCCCATTGGATTTCCTTGTGACGTCTTCTTTCTCCATGTGAAAATGTGGTGTCATCCTAATACCTTTCAGCAGTGCTTGGGCAAGCTCAAGTCCTGGCAGGTGAAATGAGGATAAAACAATGGAAGAAATGCTCAGTTGTCTACTGAGTTTTATCAATAAGAAGAGAGCTTTTTGCAAAAGGGACATGAGGAAGACAGCGATTTACAAGGGAGTGAGTTGTTCATGTCAGTGATCCCATCTACCAACAACATCCGTTCCTCATAGGAAATCAATATACACATTTTTTGGCTAGAAAGCCAGCAATGTGGTATATCCGTAAGACCCCTGTGAAAAAGGGACTCTTCCTCTCCTTTTCCCTGTTATAGAATGAACCTTGAGGCAGATATTTGGTAGTCGTAATAACCTGAGAAAAAGTGAAGAATTTCCAAAAAGTTGAACTCGCATAGTGCTGAGTGACCTGGAAATGGTATTGAATTCGGCTCTGATCCCTCCGGCTGTGGACTGGTTTTGAGGTAGATCTGAATTTTACAGATTTGTAATGGACTAACCCAAAACTTTAGGTCCAAATATAAAATAATGTGGAGTAGGCTTGGATCAGATTCTTTTAGAATTAAAGATGTTAAACTGACTATTTGAGTTCCCTGAGATTTTCCCTTGCAAAATTCAGAGGAATTGTTTAAAAATGAACGAGCACGGCTACATTAAGTTCTTTATGGCAACTAAGTACAGAGATGGTCCCCTTCTGTTTTTCAAATCTAAAATACTAAAAATGTATTTTTAAAAGGTCAAGATAGTAATCTTTTTTTCTTCAACCCACTTTAATACCTGAAAAATTGAGTAGTTCTGATATGTAGAGTTTGTGCTGCTGTAAAAAAAAACATCAGTGGAAGTCTCTCCCACCTCTGTAAAAGAAAACTTGGACACTGCTTCATGTGCAAGTTTGTTTGCACTAAGTCATTCTGATGCAGGCCTGTACTGATGTCTGCTCAGATAGGAAACATGAAACAGAAGGCCCCAAAGAGTCTCTCATTGTTATTTGGGGTTTGTTTACAGAATTTTCCCTTAATTAGGGAAACCTGGACAAATTGTTGTTCATTTGGATCTAAGATGTGCAATGAATTCCTACATCAACCCAAAAGGGTCAAAAGGAAAATGAGCCCCTAGCCATGCGCTGGACTGTAACACAAGCTTTCTCTATTGTAGAGAGCCACTCTTCAACTTTAAGCCAATTGTTCCAAATTTTTGGTTCAGGCTTCCATCTAGCGAAGTTATTTAGAGACATTCTTAACTTTAAGTGCATATAGAGTTCTATAAAATACCGTTCAGAAGGACTATTCACAGATACAGCGTAACTCCGATATTTGTAGGGAGGTGCTACAAGCATAGTATTTGCCCCAAAATAATAAAAAATGTTTAGGATAAAAATAAAAAACAAGCAGCTCATTAGCTATAAATCTGCAATTAAGGTAAAGAAAGGAAGTCCAAAAATAAGAAAGAAACATCTAAGTTCTAATTATAGGCATGAGAGCAATATATTTAATATGGCATTCACTGGAAAACTTTCTAGACAGCTCTGTCATTGAAAAGTGAAACAAAATTGAGTGAAAGCATCTCAAAGAATGGGATGTGAATGTTGAAAAAGGAAATTTCCAGTCAGTCCAAGGTTTGTTATTAATAGACATTTGCCACACAATACTTCTTAGAAATAGATTTGGACTTGAAAGTTCACCATGATGTAGCTATAAAAAAAAAAAAAAAGAAAAAGCTGATGAATCGCAGTTGCTTCCCTCTAAATAAAGAGTAACTAACCAAGGAACCATCTGTCAGTGTATGATTACCAACTTTCTTTTTGTCTTTCAAAACAGCCTGAGAAATCAAGGGCACTGGGAGTAAAGCACAGAGCACACACGCTGCAGGCTCGCCGGCAGCCAGCCCCAGAGGATCGGATCCGATCCTTGCCTTTTTCTCTTGGTGCACTGATTTCATACTGCTGGTTTGCATCTGGCGTGCCTGTATAATTCAAATACATGCTAAACACTAATGGGGTTATTCTGCAGTAAATGTGGCTAATTTTGGTACAGTTGAGACCTGCAAAGTAAAACTTTTCTGAGAGAGGAAAACCCTTAAGTCCTCTCTCTCAGTTTGTGAAACCAACAGAATAATATTAATTCATTTTTTTCCCTGCTATTGAATAGTAAAAAGCCTGGGATACCCTGAGAAAACATATTCTTAATAGTTTTCTTAAGGCTGAATGCCCTACTAGCAGTAAGAAAGACAAAGCAGTAAGATCTAAGGCCTCTTAGTCTCTAGAAAACTGCATAGGTTTTTATGCTGGAAAAATGAGGGATTTATTCCTTTTTTCGGTCAGATGAGTTCAGGGTCAATGTACAATTTCTCTTTTTGTTTCTATTCCAATGACCACCTATTTTGGGGTGTTTTATTCCCCCAAACTCCATCTGACTCTGATCAAACTCACCGCATCTGGCTCTTTGTTGCCGAAGGCACTATGCAGCTTCTGTAGCCACATACCCACAGCTCACACGAAACCCAGCACCCCACAAACCCCCTTGTGAAGGAAGAGTGATGGACACCAATAGATTTGCCAGTAAAAACCTGTTCATGTCCTAGCCAAAATTATATTTCCTATGTTATATTTTTACAAATCCCCCACCCCTGCCCATGACTCCATCCCTTGTCCTTCCGTATCTCCTCCAGCCGCTCTCATGCCCCAGGCTCCCCTCTCAGCTTCTTTCCCTGCTGCATTTCCCCTTATCCCCAGCCCTTAATCCATGCTACCCACCTCTGGTCCAGTGGCTGAGAGCAGGTGGAAAGGCAGGTGATAATATAAATATTTATGTCAGCAAGACTGCATCTGGAAGTGTTTCCTGATGGAGTTGTCCCCCTAAAAAAATAATCTCAAAATGCATGTACAAATACACAGAGAGGCATCTTTCCTTTGCATGGCCACCAAAAGAAAGACTCCCTCTGTATAATCAATAGCAAACCCTAGGTGCGCAAAATTAAACAGACTTGAAATTGCCAGGATCAGGTACTTGGATGTACCTTCTAAAGGAGGCATACGATGGGAAGACAGACAGCAATAGTTATCCTACAACTACGTGAGTAAAGCAACATGTCCATCTTGTCAGTTTGATATGTTGGTTTCTGACTCTTGTCAAGTGGAAATGGGAATACTTCCACTGAAGTTTCTATTTTTTTACATAATATACTGATTTACATGTTAGTGTTGCACCAGCCAGTGCAGCATCTAGGTGCTGGTGAATATCCTATGGGCACAGAATTAAGCAAATAAAACAATTTGCAAGCAGCTCTAACAAGCCCCATCCTATTGCATGCCTGGAAATTCTTTAAGACTCATTAAGCAGTCAGCAAATAAGACACATTTGTCTCCCATTAAAGAGTAAATTGGAAATACTGAAAGGAAACTTATGTATGGCTGTGATTTGTCAGAGAGCGTATTAGCAAGAACAGCCACAGTATGTTTAGCAGTTGGGTATGAGTTAAAGCAGGAACCAGAGTGAGAGGAACTATTTTAAATCAGCTCTATTAATACCCTGAAAGTACATTTAAAAGCATCAGCAGTTACAGCCATCTTTTGACTCTTCCAGGAGGAAGCTGCCATTTGTTGCAGAGCTGCTGTTGCTTTAATTTGACACTCAATATGTGTTTTCCCCACAGTATTAGATATCTTGGGCTCTATCCAGGACACATTTGGAAATGAACCGATCCCTGTAGTTCCTATGCAACGATGAGATTTACTACTTAGGTCGACGCGTATCTTCGGTGAGTCAAATAAACATAAGGAGCATTAATTAGGGTGCTTGCCGAATTTAGATTGCATTCACACAACCTGATACGGGAGATGGTGGGGCCAGGCTGGTTCACCCAAGGTTGCACGGGGTGAGATATGCAGCGACGAGGGCCTGGATCAGCTGCAGGCTGAAAAATAAACCAGCCCTGCTGATCTCCTACCCAGGCTCTAGACTGACTTTGGGAAACTCCTTGGAGTTTACCTGAATTTAAAGAATTAAGGCATAAAAAAACCAACCAAACAACCTTTCCTTGATAAGGAGAGGTTTGAGATCATTTAGGGACATGTCAGCAGGAGAGTGCTTCTGTGATGTTATACCTGATGCTTTGGCACACCACAGTAGTCAGAAATATGTGTGAGTAAGTGAGTGTTATAGATGTTAAAAATGCATCTTTAAAATACTTTAAAACCAGGTTTTAATTAGGAAGTTTGTAAGAGGGGCCCGTAAGGGTTGTCGATTTCTGTTCTCAGCCCTTCATTAACTGTGGTCTCTAACAAAGGAGGTGACACTCTCTGGAGCTGTTTGCCTCCAGGTGCACTGAAATAAAACACCCTGGGCTGCTGGTTCAGAAATCACAACAGCTTTCCCTTTCCTTGGCTTCTGTCAAGTCCTTGCAATCTCAGAGAGGAAGGATTTTGAGGAGGTACATGCTGGGATTAAGATACTTCCCAAAACACATGCTTGGCCAGTGGCGCCAGCACGTATCAATGCAATTGCAAGCATTTTGCAAATTGTTTGACATCTTGAGCTAAGGATGAAAGCTACCTGGTGAGATCGAGTCAAAACTTAGCAGAATCACTCATGTCTTCACCAAGCCCAAATTGGACAGAGGAAGTCTTTGGTGTCCTACCTGGAGGGTTGCAATCAGCTCTCTTCGGTGTCCTGCCTGGACTGGGGCTGTGATCAGCTCTTTGCCTGCATTTTTTTTTTTTCTATTGCTCCCTTACCAGTGGTTTCTAGGGCCACCTCTGGTGAGGTTACGTGAAGCGGGGCCAGAGCCTGCTGTCACTCAGGAGGCATTTCAGCCTGCTGCTGGGTACAGCAGAGCGCTGCAGGGACTTCAGTGCAGGAGCTGCGTTGCTGAGCATCATGGAGGGAACAGGTACGGTTGCCACTCCTTCATGTCTTTGGGAAGTCAAACATGGGTGAACCTCTCTTGTTCAGACATCCGCTTACTGCAACATGCACAGGGACACATCTAAAGCTCCCAGTACTTGTGTTTGAGTTATCGTTACTGTGGGGCAGTGATTGCTTTTGCTTTTTATGTCAGATGTTTTTGCCAAAGGAGATACATATTTTAAAGGTATAAAAAATTTTAACAGCTTTACTTTTGCCAGCATCATGTTAATTCACTGCTGACTTTCCAGAGCTGGTTTTGGGAAGTGTCGGTTCCTGTGTGCAGCGGGGAGAAGGAACGCAGCAAGGCAGACCTGCATCCTTTTAACCTTGCCACAGTGGATCTGCACAAGCAAATGCTCATCCCTGCTGCAGAAGACGACCAAATAAATCTCAAGCTGACACTAAGGTCTCCAGCAGACTTGAAAACTGAGGACAGATTGCCGTGGCTTTCCCTCACTAATGGGGGGCAAAGACATTTCCACAGTGCCCTGTTCCCCTCTCTCTGGATGCTCCCTTGTCCTGTGCTGGTGGAAACGGGGCATGGGATTGAGGCCCACCATTTCCACCATGCTGTCACAGCACGTCAGCGACATGGGGTGCAGATAAGGAGATTTCATCTGGCATATCCCTGATATGGCCCAGATATGGGGCATACCCCCTGTCTGTGCATGCTGGAAGGATTGGGAGTAATTTTGGTGCTGTGTGGTTGATAAAGACTTGCCGTTTGAGTGAGGTCCCACATCTTGGCAGGTTTGCTCAGCATGGCCAGAGATGAGGAGCTGCAGCTCCCCTCGTGGGCAGTAAGCACTTGAGCCAGGCTACATCACTCACGGTAGAAGATCCGCCTCTACCCACTGCGGATAGCCAGAGGGTAGGATAAGGATAGGAGAGTCCCAGAAGAATCATTTTAAAAAGGAGAATGAGGTCACATTACTGAGGATGAGATCAAGGAACAAAATAAGCATGTAGGGCAGAAAGGTTTCTGTGTTAAATGAATTACAACCACCAAGGAGTGTTAGGAAACAAGGAGAAAGGTGCTATAAATACAGTAAAGTAAGAAAAAGACAGCAGCAGGCAGAAGCCCATTACCTAATGAGGAACAGGAGAGGTACAGATGACCTACAGAAGGCCGACATATTTAATGTCTTTTTGCTTCAGTTTTCTCCAACAAAAAAAAGCACTTCACTGTGATATAAAGATGGCAAGACACAAGACAGAAGAGGAAAAGAACAGACAAGGGAGAACATAGTTAAACTGAATATATTCACCAGATGGTACAAAGGAAAGCAAGCAGCTTTGGGGTGCAGATATAATCTCTGTCCTCAAAGAAGAAAGGTGGACCTGAGGTTATATAAAGCAGTCAGTCCCAACACTTACCAGGAAAGGCATTGGAATAAAAAATAATCAAACTGCACATACCTAGAGATCAACGCAGTGATAAGAAACAGCCAGTTGGATTTGCTGAGGAGCAAATATTGTCCAACCAATCTTACATTTGTTTGTAAGAGGGTGGGTGGCTCAGAGAGACAGGCAATGTAGCTGCACGTCTCACTGTGTACAGGTCTGGGTGTAGAAGGGCGTTTGGTGCAATGCCATTCCTGAGAAACGTTTGTCTGAAGTAGGTCTGGACAGGAACCGAGAGCACCTGAGCTTATCCACTGGCTCTGCCACAGCTTCTCACATGGCTTTGGGTAAATGCAACCACGCTATTGCTCTTTGTAGAAAAAGTGGGTCACTCAGCATCCCATATTACATCAGGGAACAATGACATTTTGTCTCCTTTGGCTGTAAACTCTTTGGGTCTGTTATGTGTCTGCAAACAGGACCATCACTGGATTTTTAGATGTCCCCAAGTGCAATTAATGGGGACGGGTGTCCCCATGTGCAAGGTGCTGGATGCACTCACATGAAGGACCTTCTTGTGGGGTGCTTCTAGTCTGCTACTGTGAGCTGTGTGAGGGAGTAGAAGAGGACAGTTCAATTAGATATATCTTGCTTTTATGCATGGTAGGTGTTTCAAAACACTGAAAAAGTAGAAGGTGGCTGAAAGTCATGGATGACTTTGTGGGAGGGATTTTGCTGCTAAATTTGGAGGAGGAGAAGAAACAAGGGAGAGGGAGACCTGTCAGGGTCTTTGAAGACAAAAGAAAAGGAGATAGTTTTTAGGATTCCCACTTCCTAGTACTTCTTCCATCCGTACCTACTAATCCTACTACCAGCCTTCTATTTGCAGGTTAAAAAAAGTTCAAAACGTTCTCAGATTTCCATTCCAAGGGCAGAGTGCTGTTTGGGGATTATGCAACAGGAGATACACGCCACAGAAAGACAAGAATCTGCACATTCAATCCTGTGTAGGATTAACGTGTAGGTGACACCCTGTGCACGTGACAGCATATATGAGTTTCATCTGTTGCAAAAGCTTTGGTGTACTGATCAGAACCTGATGTATTCAGTTTATGGGCTGGCATTACTCTTCTATTTATGTGGTCTAAGAAAAGGAAAAGAGAGAGGCAAGCCTTCAGGGGCAGTGACCCTTTCTTTATTCAAACCTGAACAGAAGGAGGGTCTTTACTTCCAAGAACTCATTTTTTCTTTCTTGCCACACAATGAGGGCTCGGAAAGAAAAGGTTCTTGGAGCTAACAAGGTTGATCATCAAGGAAACCTCTGTGCCTTCTGAATTCTAGGGCTGTGGAAAAGATTTAGTGCTTTACTGAACCAGCCTTTGGAAGTAGAAGTTATGAAAGCTCAATTTAAAGGCTGATTTTAAAACTGGTTCTGTACAGACATTTTCTGCTCCTCCCCAAAACAACACAGCATGGACCTCTGTATTCCTTCATCTCCTGAAGAGCCAAATAATGCCCAATATTTCCCATATGATTGCAGCAGATGCCTTCAACAGTAAGTAGTGGGACCAAGGTTAATGTTTAACATGGAGGGGGGAGGTGTGTAGAAATACAATGGCACTAAATTATGGTCATTGTAATGGTAGGTTAAAGCAGTGTTGCTGCAGAGAGGTCTTGCTGGGAATTCTCCTCTCGGAGGGTGTTAAGTAGAACAGCCTGCCGGAAAGGACAGCATGAAGAAATACAACTAACTGCATGCAGGAGGACAGGATGTGCTTCAGAGGAAAGAGCCTTGCACTGCTGAGCTTTGGATAATGTTAATGTGATGGTTTTATGCCCACTTGTTTTTTACACATGTAACATGGTGGCGAGAGTAAGGAAAAAGGCTGTTGGGAGATCTGCTGGGCCCTGTTTTCAAATCTCTGGGTGAAGGTAGCTATGCAGTGGCACTGACTTACTTTGTCCTGTCTCGAAAAAATAGACAGAGGTGCTAAAAATAGATAAAAATACTCATGTGACACTGTGTTCTAGTCATCAAATTCAGGTCTTCCTATGTTACTTTACATGGTGGCTGCCTTCATGATGCTCTTGAACGTGTTTACCAAAAGGGTAGCTCCACCATGGCAGAGTTACCTGCTTGGACACTGGTGGAAATGCTACCCAGAGCCAAAATAAACTAGTTTAGGAAGAGTGTAGTCAAGCATGGCTTTAAATAACTTTTCTTGATTCCTATGTTTCTGTTCCCAGCATAATTTCTTGCAGTCCAGGTGTAGCACTGCTGTTTGAATGTCATAGCTGGGCACTTTGTGTACCTGAAAACAGCAACCTGATCATCTGCTTCCTTGTGCTCAGCTATAGGAGCGCAAGTCACGAAGGAAGCAGGCCCATGACCTCTATCTTGAGCAACAGTGCTGCCAAATGTGAGAGACAGTGAGTGCAAAATGCTTGAGGTAGTTGTTGATGTTGTAAACCGAGGAAATACGTCACCCAACATCCCTGGAGGGTCAACAGCATAAAATTGGTATGAGAAGAGAATAAGTTCTGTCAGGTTTGCTGGTTGTATTTATTTATTAGTTTTAATTTTTAAAGTTTACCCACTGCTGAGTTCCTGACTCCTGTTGATCCCACTTGAAGAAACAAGGTGATGTTGGTTGACATCTGGCTATTGCAGCATCCATCCTCACTAGCAGTGGGCAATACACCACCACCACCACACTGGGATGCCAAGTATGTGCTAAGCTGTACCAAAACGATGGAGTGTTGCCATCAGGGAGGTGCTCAGGACAATGGGCACTCTCTGGTGTGAGCCATGCTTGTTGGTGGCCCACCGTCCCAGGGTTGGTGTACCTCAGATACTCTGTTCCTCTTCTGCTGGGCCATATTTCACAAGTCTCGTCTTCCCCCTTCTGTGCGATGTCTCTAACTCTGTTCCATGGAGAGAAAGGATGGAGCTGACCTCAGGTAGGAGCCATCTCCACACTGATGCCTGGTGACCACTGACCCCAAAGGCCAAGGGCAGGAGCTGAGTTTCACATACTTTTGGGCCTTCTTAACAGCACAGGTCCTCCCGCTACTGCTCACATAAAGACAAAGCAAAGCAGAGGGTCTGCCGGGATTGTCAGTGCTGTGCATAGATAGATACTAATGACATTAGATGGGCACTGAGCAGCAGATTTGGTGGAGGCTGCAATAACCCACACCTCCTCAGAAAGGTCAGTGGTACATGGGGCTTGACCCCACATTCCTCGTGTATCCCTGACCCCCACTGAAGTCAATCAGACCTATTCTGTGGCACCATTAACTTAGAAGATTTATGTGCTTCGGGCAGCAGGAGGAGAATTTGATTTCATTTCCAGCATAGTTTTTTGCTTTCCTACACACATTCATGTTAATGATAGCAGACGTGAATTCAGCTCAAGTAGCCAGGGAAACAGCTCAAGCTTGACTCTGTTCCCAAGCAGATGTGAACCACTGGCTTATTATTTAACTAAGTTGTTGACAACTAATGGTCTAATTGGGGGGCAATTGATTTTGGATGACATTTTAAAACTGCAAACTCAGCTCAACAATTTATAACCCCAGTGGCGGTTTATTGCTTTGGCAGAGTTAAGTGGATTGATTGGTCATAAACTTCCATCGGTTTCTTGTTACCATGAGCCATGTTTAATGCTTTGTTATTGATCTTGATCTATCATTTTCTGAAAATATAAGTTTTCTTTAAAAAAGAAAGCCCCTGCAGCCCTGGATGTTATAAAGAAAGGTGTTCTGTAGCACACACATGCAGTTTAGCTTCAGGAAATGCTGGTTCTCATCACACCTGGCCTATTTTTGGATAATGCTAAGTTGTTATGCAGTTTATTGAGCTGAGCATGCTTCATTCCTCCTGCAGCAGGAGTGTTTAGCACTGGATGAGCATGAGCCTGCACTTTTTATCCAGGAATTATTTGGAAAGAGTTGAATCTGCCTGAAAGACATGAAACAGGGGTGTGAGCGTGAGAACTGACTGTCATGTGAGAGGTGCAGCGAGAGGCATCCCAGAGCAGCCTGTGGTCTAAATCTCCCTTTCCTGAACCCAGACTGATCCAAAGGCAGCCCTTCTTTCAGCTGACTTCCAATTAAACCCTTTATTTTAGAAAAGGTGGGATCTTTGGCACTAGAAAGAGGAGCTAAAGGAGAAATCCTCTCTGTGGCGAAAGGCAAGTCACCCAACTTTGCTGCCTGAGCTCTTCCCTTCTGCAAAATAAGGACAATAAAACCAGGCTGCTTCAACATGTTGTGAGCATTAATGGATTAAACAGGTCTGATCCTGCATGAATTGAAAGTTGCCAGTTGCCAAATGTGTTGGACATGGCAACTCTACGTGTTGGTAAATATTCAGTCACTAATTCTTAATTATTATTCTGAATAGTGAGTTTCTTCTAGGTATCTCCCAGGATTGACCGCCCAGTCCCTGGGACTGGGCACTAAAAGGAACCAGGACAAATGTAGTCCATCCTTTCTGCCATGTAAAAACAGTTGGTACTTCAAACCTTTGGTTGTGTGAATCATCTTCATCACTCTACAGCAGCTGTAAGGTCTCTGGCAAAGGACATTGTTGTGTCCCCTGTTCGGGAACATCTCCTGGGGAGGTGGCCAGGTCCTTCCTCAGTGCCTCCTGACACAACTGCAAAATAGTCGTCTGCCCAGAACAACCCGCATGACTCCCAGCAGGATGCAGGCAGGGAGGAAGGGTACGTGGATGGGCATGAGGCAGCAAGGTTGTAGGTCGTACACACAGCATGAAACTTTACACCCTGAAACCCAAACAAACAATGCAAGGAAAAACGAGGTGGGCTATGAATGAACTAACTCAGAGCCAGCATGATCTTCAGCTCTGGGGAATGAAGAAATGTTGTGAAATCTGTGTCTCTGTGCAATATCTTTCCTGGCTAATCCTGCTCCAGCAGTGACTCCAGAAAGCTGATTTCCTGGGAGCTTCAGCTCATGTTGCAATCAGCTCTGGTGCCTGCTACAGAGCCCAAGATGGGACTTACCAGAGCAAGGGATTATCCAGAGACACACCAAATATCCACTGCAACACTAAGTTGTATCAGGTGGAAAATGGCAGGCCAACTATTTTTGGGGTGATTCATATAACTTTCCAAGTTTTGGTGTATTTTAATTTTAAAGTGCTTGGCATCATCGAGGCAGGATGTTTTGGATTAACAATTATACAACTCAAGTGCAAAAGCAAAAGGGCCTGCTAAAGTAAGCGAGAGCTTTGCTTTGAAGTTTATTGGAAAAAGAGCCAAGTCTATAGGATCTAAGGATATAGTCCTGCAAAACTGGTTTAGTGTGGAGAGTGCACGAGAAGAAACAGTAAACTCAATGAGGCTTTACAGAGATCTTGGCAAATCTTGTATTATCTTATTTTAAATGCACTTTTCCGGGGAAAAGAGAGAACATCTACACAATGCTGGGTCCTTTTACATTTTGGATATGAAGCATAATCCTAGTCATCCTTACGTTCAGAAACATATAGGAGAACTGGCACAAAGAAAGGCAAAAAGGACAGCAAAGAATGGAACAACTTTCATGTGGGTCTGTGACCCTTCAGCTTAGAAGTGAGGTGCCTGAAGGCAGTGCAGTGAAGACACATAAAATCCTGAGCAGTGTGGAGAAGGTGAATACAACCCAAAAAGTCAAGGGCACCCAGTCAAACTGTCAGGTTTTAAAATAAATTATACCACAGCACTAATTTTTCACCCAGTGGAATTGTGGAAATCATTGCTAGGGATGATGTGGAGGCCAAAATTATAAACGAGTTCAAAAAGGCATTTTCAAGGAGGAAGAGTCCATGAACAATTATTAAATGCAATGTTCTTCCAGCTTGGTAAATCCCTGAATGACTGCACTTCGGGAGGGTACATCATGGAAATACTCGACCTATATGTGCCATGTTTCCTTTCCCTAAGGCACTGACACTGGTGAGGATAGGACTAGGTGGGGCATTGCCCTGACTTGGGGTGGTCTCTTTTGGTCTTATTCCACTTTTTTGCTCGGAAAGGTCTGTACAGAATGAGAAATGAATGATTGTATGTATTTTAATCTAAAAATATGTCTTGATACTAAGTTTTAACTACCTTAGACCAGCTTCTGCTTTATCCATACATTCAGAATTGATTTCACATCTTTAGCAGAAGCAGGGCTCCCATATCTCATTAGCAATGCCTTTTTTTACCTCCTAAAAAGACATACAAAATTAAGATCCCTTTTCCAGTATACCCTCTAGAAATATGAGCAATTTCTTCTTTGAAAGAACTAAACGTGACCGTCGGTGCATCTCTGATCCATGACCTATAGTTATCTGGGGGATTTTCAGATGTGCTGCTCCATTCTGCTACTCTCTCCTTGGATTTTTAGGTCAGGGAGCCCAACTCTGAACACATGCCTACCTCTTTTCTTGAAGATCTGAAACTTTTAATGAGTAGGCCAGATCTTCATCTTGTGCAGCTGGCAGAGATCCACTGCCTGCAGGAAAGCTACAGCACTTTATAAAGTATTTCCAAGTACCTACGTTCATGACTCTTTGCTTCCACCTCAACCATTTCCTGGAGTTCCTATGTGCAAATGTAGCCAACATCTGTTGTAAAAGTTATATTAAACAGCTTCAGGTTAGCATATTTACCAATGAAAACCTGTTTTTGCATGGCGGAAGCAGGTATCCTTCAAAATTATTTTCTTCTTCTGACAGTTATCTTAAATCTCTGGGGTGAGAGATGGCTTTTCTTCAGCTGTTTCAGACATTTGCTCTCTGACCTTTTGAAGTTATACTTCTTTATCTTTCTCAGTGTTATATTCTCCTGGAGCTGGTTCTGATATCTAAGGCACTTGCAAAGTTTTTTTTCTTTCTCTTTACTGACAAAGTCTAGATAGACTGTTGAAACCAAGGCTCTTTGAAGCTAAGGATTTAGCAAGGTTCAGGTAAGAACTGGACATTTTATATTGGTAGCAAGTGCAGAGAGAACTATAACTCTAAAGCTAACAAAACTAGAGACTTGGAAATATTATCAGACCTCATTCTTCAGGGTTTAAGTGTTTAAGTATAAAGATTTAGGATGAAATTGTCCTGGCAGGCAGATTATCCCACAGCTGCATGAATTTTCTCTAAAGCATCTGATGCTGGCTTACATGTTGAAAAATGTCTTGCATGGATGTACACGAGGTCTGATCCAGGGCGTCCCTGTTGACTACTGCCCGATTCGCTATTCTAAGCCTCTCTGTAGGAGCTTGTGGAAAATCACAGTGGGACTTTCTTATAATCTGAGACAGACCTCTCTTTTTAAGGAATTGCTTCAAGATTTTGTAGTTGGGATTTTATCTTTTTTTCATCTTTTAAGGTTACTAAAACTCTGCTAGGACAGACACCAGGCAATTTATTATGGTGTGATCTCAGTAAAAACCCTTTCCTACCTGGAGCCATAATAGAGCTTGCTCATCTTTTGTAAAAGCCAGTACAAACTGGTCTGAGATAGTTAAAACAGATCCAAACACTAAATACTGCTGGTCTGAAATGTATAGAATAAGTGACAATGTGAAAGAAAGATCAAACAATATTTTTTCAAGTTAGGAAACCTCCTTTGTATCCAGTTCTGCCTTCAAGATGCTCACCCTTATTTTCTCACATTTCAGATGAAATGGAAATTAACAAAGGGTACTGGAGAGTCTTCATCACTGCAGATTTGGCAGAACATCTCAGACAGACAGACAGCCATCGTGAATGGTCTAGGCAGATGGATTATCTGATTTCTACCCATAGGACTTTCACTCCTTGGAAAAACTGGGGCCATTGCTTCCATGGAAAAGCAATCTCAAATAGAGGTATATTCCTTAAAGATAGTTATTTATACATATTATAAAAAGTTTAATAAAGAAAGAGGTGTCAAGGTAAAGGCAATGGATGTGGATGACTTGTATTTCTGATATTTTCATGAATTGACTCTGTAATCCTCAGGGAGATCAGTCTAAATCTCTGTGCCGTACCTCCCCAGTCAGCATGTGAGTGACTCCATTGATGTTTCAGTCTTCCTGGCTCTGTATGGAGATATTTGTTTTGTAAAGGACTCACTGCCAAGGCATCTAGCATATGCTAAAATGGTTGTTTGGGACTTTTATCTTAGTAATAGATTCTCTACTTCTTTGCTAAAGCACTGAAATTGCTAACAGTAATTCAGAGACCATCCCAGTACAGTGAGAATTTACTGGACAGGGAAGGAAAGGGAGGAAGATAGGGACAGACACACATCTAAAAGCTCATAAAATGAGTTGCCTTTCAGGGTTTGTCTTTAAAATCCCATTCCACTGTACCATACCTGCTTTCCTGCTGTAGGAGCATGAAGCATTTGCTTCCTATTTGCAAAAATCTCCCCTGTGGCTTGATTTCGCAACAAACTTCGCTCAGTTTTCTCTTACACTTTTCCTGCACTAGTAATATAAGTTACTGTAAGTTTTATTTGATTGTAGTTGCATGTTTAGGGGCAGATCTTAAATTGGCAAAACGTTGGTACCCATCAGGCAGCTCTGGCAATGCCCACGATTGGCCTCTGAGCACCACTGGGGCTCCATCCCATGCCGGGGCTCCGCCAGCAGCTCTGCCTTGTACAGATACAGTGGTGGTCTTTTAACAGCATGAAATGACAATGAAAAAGTGTACCTAAACCAAGGGGTTTCAGCAGGTCATGGGTGTCCCAATGTTGTGTTTCTACCACCATGAAGCAGCCCATGAGCTCCGTCCTGAATGCAGAGGCGTCTTTCCTGGTGCTCTTCTGCTTCCAGAAATGACTTCCTTTTCCAGGAATGAGTATTGTCTAATGGAAAGGATTTCACTGAGAAATTTCTATAGAGGGAGCATTTCTCCACCTACTTTCTTTAAAAACTTGGGGAGATTTTTTTTTTTTTTAATGTAGGTAAGAAATCATATTTATATGGCCATCATCACCAGGTCATTTGCATTTTGGGCTGTTTAAAGACCTCATTTATCTTCAACTTGAAAAGTTCCTCTGCTTTCATTAACTGAATTTTACCCAGGCAGAGATTTTTGGTCCTACAAGACCTGGCTTATAACTCCCCAGTGTTGTGCCTATTTTCAACCAGCTCATACACTACTCCTCACTAGTCTTTACCTTTATAACAATTATATATTTTTGCTGCAGGGTCTTTGCACTGAATTCTTGCCAGCCTTCTCTCCTTAGCATTAACTGCTTCCTTCTGCAGGCTGCTAAAAAGTTTCCTGCTCAGGGCTGACATGAGGCAAAGCCACTACAGGCTTGTGCCCAAGGCCACTGCTCCGGCACTTATGTGACTGCATCATCTTTCAGCTCTCATTTATTAGGAAAAACAAGTGTCTAACTCTTATGTTTGTAAAGAAAGGCCAAAAATTTACTCTGAATGAATTTACTGTCATTAAATCTTGACCTGTTTTTTCATCATTAGGGACAGGCTCAGTCCCAGAGTCGTGGGGCTTAGCATCTCCTGTGGGACATTGCAGGGTATGAGGACCAAAGCCATCCTGTGCCTCATCAAGTCTGACCATTGCATCCCCTCTCCTATGCCACTCTCCCCCCTTCAGACATAACCCCTTCTTTCTTGAGCTTTATTTTAAAATCTCCACCCACTTGCCTTTTTCTGAAACATGGACCCTTATGAGGTTTCTCAGGACAATTTCCATGGGAAATATTTGTCGCACAATGGAGTCCTTTCCCATAGTTTTGGGAGCAGAGGGGCAATTTTTTTCTCATAAACTGGACTATGCACCATTGTGCATACTGTAAACCTCTGTCAGAGGCCTGAAGAAGGACCAGTTGCCTCCAGCTAACAATACCACTGGGCTAATTGGTAGAAATAATTATCCCAAATGCTGGAAAAACTCAATTAGAAGCAAAACATGTTAAAATATTGTTCCCAGATACTCTATCTTCATTATAAGAGACCACCCATGTGAGTTCAGTCCTCCCACTGTTATACAGAGGTGTTATTATTTTTAAAAAGTAGCAAATTTCAGGCGGGGTAGGGAAGAAGGCTAGGGGAGTCTTTGGGAGAGACACAAATCACTCTGTCATTCTGCACTGAAGAGACAGTGTTAGAGGAGTAACAAGCCATTAGTGAAAGCCAAGTGGCTAGACTTCATTTTTTTTAATAATGTGTGGTCCAAAGCCATTGTATTAAATGTAAATGGAGAGGGAAATTATATTCCATATACTCCACACCGTATTGTAGTCGAGCAGACAGCTGGTTGCAGCACACACAGCCTGAACCACCTCTCCGGCGGTACGTGCCATCCTCACTGAGGTCAGTATTATTTCTTGTCCTGACAAGGATTCTCTGCTCAAAAGACTTTAATTTTTTTTGTCTGCTTCAAGCAACAGCGGGGGGTATGAGCAGGGCATTTTTCTCAAGTGATGAAGTCTGTTCCCACGGCTGTGGGAAGGAAGATGGAGGGAGAGGGAGCGGGAGGCAGGAGCAGGCAGAGCATATGCGGAGACATCCGAACTTTGGCAGGAAGATTTGGACAAAGGCACTGAAAGTAGGTTTAAACCAGATATGTTGTTTGAGAGCCAGGAGGCAGCTTCCTCTGCAATAGGTCTGCAGTCAGCAGAGAGTTTGCTCTGGCCTGTGCCTGAGATGCAGCTGAGGAATTATTTCGCCAATATTCCTAAATTTGCATGCCCACGTGGAAGCAAGGAGACATGATGAAAACCTGCCTCATCCTCCTTTTGTTGGCTCAGCAGCATCTGTGACTCTGACTGCTCTGTAAATATCACTAGGAGAGATATTTAGGAGCTCTGATGTGCACGGTGTGAGCTAGACAAGAGGCAGGGCTGCTGCCTGCCCCAACCGCTCACCACTGCTAATCATTTGTATTATTGTTGTGCCTGGAGGCCCTGACTGGGATCAGGGCTCCCACTGTGCGCTCTTATCTGCAAAGCTGCAGCCAGATGAAATCCCTGTCGAAATGGTTAACTAGCCCGGACAGTCCAGGCGTGGGAGAAAGGAAATGTTGTTCCCTCTTTATAGAGGGGGCATTTGTGGCACAGAGGTTTTTCCTGATGTCAAGAGGGACATTGTGGCACAGCTGGGAGGAACATCCAGGTCACTGCATGCTCATGTTTGGTAAGTAGGACACTGACTGTACGCTGAGCTGGTCTCAGTGAGATGGCGGCATCTCTTTGTCCCACATAGTTATACTTGGCAGCAGAATTACCTGGAGACATTACTGGTTCTCACATTGTAGGACCTGTGAGGATGCTCTGCTCCCAGGAGCCCGCTTGCTGCTGAAATCCAGATTCTGGCCTCCAGGAGAAGCAGCATCCATGTGTGGTAAGGTGGTTGTGTCTTCTGCTCCTACTGGACTGAGCCAGGAATGGGCAAAAGGATATTTCTGATAACGCCTCTTCCCTTGATCTCAGACTCCAGGTTAACTTCCAACACTGCCATCTTTGAGTGCAGCTTCCCCTTCCTCTCCTATACCTCCCTCATCAGATAGGTCTGACAACCAAAGCTGCAAATAGCATTGTCCTTAGGTAGTGGGTAACATCTGACCACTCCTCCTTGTTCTCAAGGGTCAACAAAGTGCCCTGTCAGTGAACTGCGCCTCTTTTTCTTCTCTTCATGCAACTTGCAACCTCGAAGTGCATCTTGCCTGTGGGAGTACCAGTCAAACCACTGGTCAAGAGCCCGCAAGGTAAGGCTGTGGTCATATATTCAGGAATTTGAGCAGAGCTGGAAGTGAAAGAAGTAGCAAAAAGGGGCTTTTTTTGACATACAAGTGGGAATTTAAGAAGAAAACATTCATTCCTCCTGCTTAAATTTCAGCTGGATCCACATTTTGGATCGCCGTGTTAGCAGATAGAGTGGCTGTAGTCGTGTAATTGCCTCACTCTGTGACCAGTAATGATATATTGCTATTGCAGTAAAGAACAGAGGTGTTGAAAGACATATTACAGCTTAGAAACAGGGAAATTCTTCCCCTCTTCCTCCACACATATATGCCATAATGTGAGCAAATATGGCAAAGTGCAACTATGTGGCACATGTTGAAACTGAAATCTGCCTGTTCTTCTCCCCTGGGACTGAATTTGACAAGGCCTTACTATTTCAGGAGTGCTAAAATGAAACAGTAATATACTACCGAGTTTCATCCAAACCCAGCTTTATTATATGAACTACTTTCATCTACTGCCTGTGCCTCTTCCCATCCAAATATGGACAGAATAAACAAAGCAAACCCACAAACTTCGCTGCTCTGCTCAGAGCATACAGCAGCTATCCAGTACACTCATGAAAAAAATTAAGATATCTCATCTCTGGGTAGGAATTTTTATCTATAGTTCTCAGCCTACTTTATGAAGGAGAGAAGAGCTGTGTCTGTTTTACTGATGAGGAAGTAGGACGAATAAGAAATAAACCCAAATTCTTTGGAAGTTTGAATCTTGACTCTAGGATAGGAAGATGTAAGTGTCTGTAGAGAGAATATAAAGATATACTCATACATTCAAATATGTCCAGTGCTGGGAATCTTTAACAGACATGGCCCAGCCTCTCACTGTGTGGACATGAGGCAAATTCACCTTTCCTAGCTCTGGAAGAAAAGTGCCTGTTTACCCAGAGACTGGGAATTTTGTTTTAGTAAGGCTGGTAAGAATGATGGCAGGGTGCAACAATGTCCTCAACTCTGCTGAATTCAGCGGGAGTCCTTCTAACCGGATCAGGCCTTAGTAGTAACACAACTCCTAGTTTACTTTGAAGAGAATCATCAAAAAGCTCCCAGTTTAGGGATTTCTAGATCTCCTTCTTCTTTCATGACCCTTCTGTAGGACAGCTCTCCTGAGACCCAGGTGGAGAGCAGCCAGCTGAGCTGGTGGCTTTACAGCAGAAGGACAAATATGTTCACAAACAAGTTCTAATAGTGGCTGACAAGTAGTATAAATAAATAGGATGCAACTAACAGCAATATTATGCAGACATGCATTGTAGTCATTTTAGCTGGATGAGCTCATTCACTACCATGAAACAAAGTTTTATAATTGCCTGGGGGACATAGTGGGTGCCTTTAAGGGGCAAATGATATTAATGATGTTATTCAAAAAGATTAATGCCATCGTATCACAGAATCCCCCATGATTCCAAAGAGCACATCTATTAATGAACTTACTTATGATTAAAACATGCTGAGCGAAACAATAGTTAATTGAGCAATGGAAAAAAATACAAGGGAAGATTTTATCTTTTATGAAAGCAGATTTATACAATTTAGCCTGTGACTAAAATTGTCTCTGAGGTGCGTAGGATCATGTTTGCAATCAAAGAATGTCATCGCCTGTTGGACAGGACACAGGAACTGGCCACTGTGGGCTTCTTGCCATCCCAAATTAACCACTGCACATCTGGTGTGGAAGAGCTTCACCACTTTCCTCCATTTTACTGTTGCAGTATCTACACCATCCCATCTGCTTGGACAGGCCCACCGAGGACTACTGAAGCAAAAGGTCCGAGACAAAGTGTACAAATATCCAATGTCTGCGGTTTTGGATAACGCCCACAGTGAGAAATCCAGGGAGTGGTAAACTGAAGACAAGTCAGGGTGTTGCAGGGCATTTGCTGAGCATGATAACTGCTTGTGTGCCTGCTCTTGCTCTGTGAGGGGAGGCAGGGAGCCTTGGCCGTGCCAAAGAGGGTATCTGCAGACCGCAGCTGCAGGGACTGATCCCAGAAGGAGCTCTAGGATGTGACCCTTGGTCTTGCAGAGGGACCTGCTGCAGGGTTACCATGAGGTATCTGAGGTAGGGAAAGGGACCTTGCAGGCAAGGTCCTTGCCAGTGTCCCCTTGACAGCAGACAGAGGAGGAGCCTGCCTGTGGAGGCCCATCATAAGGGACACACATTTCCATCTGCACTGGTACTCCTGGATCAAAGGGCTTGGAGAGTCCTTGGATCTATTTGAGTCTGGGTCCATTATGCATTTTTCTTGCACACATATGGTGTTATGTGTGTAAAGGGTACAGCTGGGAGTTAGTCATGGATGCCCCCCCACCTCCCCATCAGGCAGCTGAAGCTGTGAGGATGTTGGATGACCTGAGTTTCTGCAACCTGCTTTTCTCGGCAAGACCTTTTTCTGGGATCTTTCAACTCTTTTTATGAGTAACAGCCTGGCAAGATCTCCACTTCAACAAGCTACCTCAAGAAGTAGCTGAAGATTTTACTGAAAACTTCTGAAATCTCCAGACCTGTCCTAACCTGCAGTTTCTCAAGTGGTTTCTATTATTTCAAGAGCCATGTGGCTGTACCGAAAGTTTTCTTTCCCTTCCTCAGGCTTAATTCCCAAAAGTCATCAGAGACACCTTGATCAAAGCATGGCTCAGGCCCTCTGGTCTCTGGGAACCTGCTGCCAGAGTATGCTGCCCTCTGCCTTGCCCAGCCCCAGGGTCAGAGGTGGGATGTCCACATCTTGGGGTGTCCATCCCTGCACGGGGAATGGTGTTTCTTGGGAGTGGAGCAGGGATGCTGGTCCTTCAGCCTCTTGCTGACTCTGTCCCTGGCCATCTGCCATGCTCTCAGCTGGAGGTCACCCATTCTCCATGCCCTCAGCTGGGTGAAACCTCTGTCCACATCTCAGCTGCTTTGGTGCAAACTCTTCCATCTTCGCTTGAGCACTCAGGGCTTGTGGGCCAGCAAAATGCACCCTGTTCTTCTTTATAAGCAAACAGCTGCAGTTCATTTTCTATCTCACGTCCTCTTTTCCCTTACAGGCCACACTGCACATGGCTTTTCCTTTAAAAAAGACCCCTCCACATGCACATATCCCTCCCTCCATCCTCTGTACGTGCCAAACTCCGCATGCGCTCGGTGTGCTTGCCAAGCCCTGCCTTGGCACCATAGTGGGGCTCCTCGTTCTGGGGCAGCCGGTGTGATCTCACCCTGGACACAAGCATTTTCCTCCTGCTGCAAAAAGAACATTTGGGCTATTAGCAGAGAGGAAGCTCACGGTGTCATGCAAGTTTATATCAAACAATTGTTGTACCAAAGGAGCTGGAAAAACAATTTTTTTAAGCACCACTGTATCATTTCCCATTTTTTTTAAACAAAAGCTCAAATATTTCAGCTATAAAAAAGTGGACAGTGCATTAACTCTTTATATTGTTTACATACAAACAGAAAATAACTGGAGGTTTAAACCCGGAACCCTGTATCTCTAATCCTTCATATGGGTCCTTATCTTAAAGTTGTGATTCAAAATAAGCTCTAATAAAAATTATGCACCAGCCAAGGCAGGAAATACAATACTTGCCCTACCCTTTCTATCTCGTTCCCCATGATTACAGACCTATTGAGTGTGCCATAAGGAAACACACAATAGAATGAAATCAAATAATAAATGGAAGCAATACATCAGCCATATACTCCTTTAGCCCAAAACAACTTTCACCTCCAATTTTGGTCCATAAGGCCCTGAACAGAACAGCACGTATTACCCTTTATGGGTAACAGGCGTATTACGGATAAAGGAAAAAATGTCAGTTGATTTTGCTGATGATCACATAACAAGAGTTTCCCAAAGGAAGCCTAAAGCTGAAGAGATATGTGGATTCAAGTTATGTATCACAATGTTGATTTTTATTTCAACATTTATTTCAAAAGATAGGTGTTTTATTGATCTCTGTGAATTTTTTTTTTAAGTGGGGATGTGAAAAGCTGTGGCACCCTGAACTGAGTGTGTTTTCTTGTCTCTGGGGACACTTAAGTCTCTACCAAGTATTTGCCCAGAATTCTTTCAGAATTGGAGAGAAACAAAACATCTTCCCGTGTTTTTCTCCTGACTAAGCTTTGATGAACTTCGTTTGCAGAAATCTGTGCTCTGCACTGGTCCCCAAACTACAAGAATTGTTCTACTTTGCTACACGAAGTTTGGGTTAACCCAAAACTATGAGATAAAAGACCAGTGATTTTATCACTGGTTTATTTGCTGTAATATAGTGACATGGTATCTGTTGTTCATAAAACTTAACAGGGAACAGAATTACATGGTGTAAACAAAGTTACCGTATATGCTGATGCTAAGCATGTCATGTCTTGCAATGAATTTTTTTTTATGATAAATGACTCACAAAAGTTACAGAAGGCTGTGTCTATGAAGTTATTTATCTATTTGTAAAGCTGCAGTATTGCAATGCGAGTTTAGCATTCATAGCAGTTTTACTGCTAATACCTTATTAGATTTTACAACCTAAAGGTTGATACTATAGACAGGGTGAAACACCATTTTGTCTGTAAAAGGTTCAGCAAAGGCTAAATATCCTTAAATTACACTCGTGGCAGTATAAATGTTTTGAGTTCTTTTGCAATCACAGTTTTGTTAAGCAGCAGAATTACTTTTGTTGAACTTGTAAACTTTCCAGTACAAACTTGCTTTTGTTGACAGTATGGTTTTTGTAGCATTTTCAAGATAAAAAACTATTTTGATGATCAGAAGAACCTGGCACTTACTTATAAGAAAAATAGGAACAAATGTTGACTTAAACATTATTTTTTGTTCTATTGTGGTAGGCATTTGCAGAGGATAAAAATCTATTAATGCATGGGAGCTGATGAGACATAATGTTAATAAGAATGATGTAAATACATAAGTAGATAATTGTCTGGACAGTTGCATGGACTTAAGAGTTTTAAACAATTATCTGTGTTTATTGACTGGTCCATAGGCTCACCATACATGATGAGCATTGCCAGGTAGGAGAGATGAAAAATGGATGAGAAACTGTGATGCAGGGGATTGCTGAAAGCTGTGAACTGGGGACTCAGACTGGGCTGACAAAGGGCTGTTTCAGTGAGCTCTGACTTTAAATTAAGACTGGCGTAACCCTGCCGGGTTGCAAAGGGAGGACTGGTTGACTTGATTTCCAGTCATGCCCTTACTCTGAAACTTCATGAACCAAAACGGTTACTATCAACCTCCTTTAGCAAAAGCCATCTCAGTGTGGCTTCTTGTTTGCAAAGGGGATGTGGACGCAGCTGCTGGGGTGCATAACAGTTGGTAGCCCTTTGCTGTGTGTGTTGGAGAGGATGAACTAAATGCTCACAGCCTGTGTGCAGGAGGAGAAAACGCCACTAATGCATGTGGAAAAACAAAAGGAGGCGAGCAGGAAATAAATGAAAAAAATCCATGAGAAAATGGATTTTGTGGTGTATTTAACCATGGCTGGGAGGAGGTGCCTATGAAATGAGAAAGTTTACTTGCTTGCCTGTAGGGTTTATTTGTTTTTTAAAGTTTCCTTTAAAAAGAGCAGGAAAAATCGAGCAAAAAGTCAAGTTTCTCATCAGCTGGTGACTCAGACAGCTCAAGCTGCGAGCAGCTCTGCAGTTTCTCACTAAGCAGCATGTGGTTCTCTCAGCCTTGGTGCAGAGACCCCCTTGAAAGACCCATTTGGACAAGCTACAATTTATGCTGGTGTCTGCTAGGCAAGCAGATGGATTTTTATTGGAAGAAGAATGCCCTGAATGAAAGCAGGATTAGCTTTGTGGAAAATCACCTGTGCTAAATACTAGTTTGGGCCAGTGACTGATTTAGTGGTAGCGGATGGAAGAAGCCAAACATCTGTTTCCCTCGATCTTTTTTAAATGTTTCCCTCATCCTTTCATAGCGCCAAGCCTACAAGTATTTCAAGATCAAAGCATTCAGCTTCCTGAGCGTTTCCTATATTTAGCGAATACCTGAATGAAGCAATGACCTTTCTCAATAAGAGATGGGTTGGCAACTGAACTGTGATTCCTACATGTGTGCACAGCTTTCTTCCCCATACCCAGCCCGGTCACGAGCACCACGGTTACAACCCCCCTAGTCTCATGCTCATCTGGCATAAGGTCTCTCATCTGTTGATCAATGATGGGCAGCACTAGGATCTCCTTTACCAAAGATGCCATTGATCTGGGATGTATAAGACTACAGGAGGGCAAGACTTGGGTTTCCATCCCATGTAAATTGTCAAAATTCTGACTTTTTTTTGACTTGAATCCCTCCTTTAGCATTTAATGCAGACCACCCGAAATCCTTTACTTTTTGATAATTTCTAAGCATTTTATTTACAAGTCAAGCTACTATTAATTTGCTATATATTTTACAGATACATATTGTAGAATACATATGCATGTATCAATATGTGCTGATTTTTTCTTTCATTGAAAAGGTTAAAATGGGGCATTCTGACAATCCTGAATCTGAAATACTTTCCAAAACATATTTTTTCCAGTTTCTCTGGAGAATTTCCCTCCAGTTCCATAATGAAGCCATTCAAAATAGACTAAACAGGCAAAGTATTTAAATGACAATATTCCAAATGGCAGACACTTCAGAGAGAGGCATTGGTACATGCTATGTGTTTTTCGACACATCTCAGTTCTTCGGTACACTATGTATTAAAAAACATTTCTCTTTTTTCCACGATACTCCTTGAGGAGGGTGTGCTCCTTGGAACAAACTTGCTATCCAAATGCACTCAGGATGAGGGCTATTACAGTTGAACAACTGTATAATTGGCCTTTTGTTAATTAATGACAGTATACCATGCATTTGTTAATAGTTATGTGAGGTTATGGGTTGTGGATTTTTTTCTAACTTTATTTTCTATTGCTAAGGCTTTGATTATTTTTTTAAAGAACAAGAAAGTTGAAGCTATCTGTACCCATGTGCAGCTTCTAGGAGAGCTTAAATAGATTGAAAAAAACATTTCCAAGAGCTGACTGAATTGGATAATTTTTGTTTTCCAGATTTTTTCGCTCTTTTCCCTGTCTCATCCATACTGACATGACTGTCATTTTAATTACATAAAATTGAATTTCCCTGTTGCTGATGGAATAGCAGTTCTCCCATCAAGATGCATGAACGTGTATACAGTTGTGGGTGGGGGAAGGAATTTAATATATTTTTATGCAGAACTCATCCATACTCCAAAAATGAGCCAATTTCCATGTGGAAACAGATTCGGCCTCCTTTAAAAACTGGCTGACTTCCCTGGAAAATGTATCCATTTCGGCCAACAACTCTCTAAATTAACAGAACTTTCTTTGCAAACATTTTGAACCCAAGATGCAGCACAGAAAACTCTTCAGGATGAGTTTGTTTGCTGTTTTATACTTCTTCAGTTGTCACCCAGCTATGAAATTGGCTTGGTCTCATGGTGAGTAGCTTCAGTCTTTCCAGAAGTGCAAAACAGCAACTACAGCCACAAGCAATTGAAAACCTGAGTTTATCCTCTCATCTGGAGCATGGTATCGGCCACAGCATAGAGCTCCCTGGTGCCATGCTGGGATATTCATTCTGCATTCATGGAGAAGGATGGACAGCCCAAGCCAATCCCAAAAATCAAGCCAGACCCAATCCTACCTCAGGGTCTGAAACATCATGATAAACCATCCAGGCACACTGAAAAGAGAGAAAAATGTATACTTTTGCTGTTATTGTGAAGCTGTGTAGGTAAATTCCTGGGCACCATGCTAAAGTTTTACTGTAGAGTTTGGCTTGTACCAAGGATGGATTTTGATACATGGCTATAGGCTTGCCGAGTGCCTTGCCTTTGCCTCTAGAACTGCCCAGGCTGCTGAGGGACAAATATAGCTTTGCACAGTGTCCTCAGGGCTCATACAAATGAATCAGGTAGGAGCAGCAGTAAGAAAAAGGGCATTTCTTCCTTTTGAGAAAAGCTATTCTGTTAGTGGAGAGTGGGGGAATGAGCAGCCTAATGGCCTGACATTTGTCTTATTTTTTAAATCATCAACTACCTTTCCTTCTTGCCTCTCTATCATCCCAGTCTTGTCAAATCTCTCTCTCGGAGTAATTGGCTTTTGGTGGCTGGCATCTGTTTTGCACATCCCAACCGGCACAAACTGGGGTCTGCTGTCAGAGCATGGTGGGGTCTCTACAAGGTACCGAGCTGGAGGGTGCTGTCATAGGAGCTCCACACTCTAGCTCCAGTGTCCCATCCCTGTCAGCTGGCCCTTGCTGTGACCCACTGCTCCAGGTGTGTCATCTGCCCCCAAAGAGGACACAATGAGGTCCCCTGGGTTCCAAACCAAGCTAAAGTCTGCAGCTTTGCTCCCCCTTGAGCTGTTCGTGGACTGATGATGAGAGCAATGAGGTTAAAGTGGTTTGCTGTAGGTCACACAGCAAGTGAATGGGAGAACCTGTTGTATAACAGGTTCCTCTCGGCTTTGAAGCACACAGTTCAAAACCCACTCACTAGCTGCTTAAATGGGTAAAGAAAACACTCTTTGAGGATTTCTGCCTTCATGATGGGTTTTAACATGAGATCACATCTTTCCCTTTTGAAAACATATATTAAAAACTCCAACATAATTTCTTTTCTTGCCAATGTCAATATAATAGGAAGAAGAATATTGCCGTTTGCGTTACTAATGTGCTATTCTGGGTTGTGATAGCAATAACATGATTATTCTGTTCAATTTTTATTTAGGAACTGTCTTAAGCTTCAGATTTAAACTGAATTAACCGATTTTCTCAAGCAATTGGCATCATACTTTGGACAAGAAGATATTTAAATGGAAAAGAATGGCCAGTTCAGGTACTTTCTCATTCTTTTGACAATTTTACACATCTTCTTGACTTTACTGTCCTTAATAGAGACATCCTGAAGTTGGTTCAGCTAATCAATATATTTATGCAACAGTCAGGAGCTGCCATATGGTGACATTCTCCTCTGAGCCTGTTCCTGACTCCTGGCTGGGTCTATTCCTGGATTTACTGAGAATCCTCTGAGAATAACAGCTGGGTGTAAAATGATAGCCTGAGGGTGCTGTCCAACACACACTTCAGATTTCGGATTATTTATATATTTAGGCAGATAGTGATAAAGTGGAGCTCGCTCTCCTTATGGTTTCTGATTATAGAAAGCAGGTTTCTGTGCAGGCGCACCAAATGCTCTGTGACTGAGGGAGTGCAACAGCTTCCTGGAGGAACGTGGTCTTGGTATAGGCACGTCTACAAAATGAACCCACTGAAACACATAATTGCGGGCTTGAGGAGGTGTTTGTCTTTGGTGCTGGTTGCTATTGTAAATACTGAGACTACTGGAAAGCCCTGAAGTCTTTGATGGTGGATTAAACTTTTTGACTTATCCAAGGGGAACTCCTGGAGAAGATGGTAGAATTGAGCTCTCTGACCTCAATTACACCTGCTTGGGCTTCTCAGGTTTACTGATGCGTACTTTTGGTCTATTGTATTGGCTCTGTGGCCATTTCTGGATGTGTACAGAGCAGCAAAGTAAAAAACC
The DNA here is from genome assembly GCA_020745775.1 of Theristicus caerulescens. Lineage (NCBI taxonomy): Eukaryota > Metazoa > Chordata > Aves > Pelecaniformes > Threskiornithidae > Theristicus > Theristicus caerulescens. Next base: position 8,553,202 of record CM036563.1, on the reverse strand, counting down.
TAATTCACTCTATGTTTGGCTGCACCTGGAAACCACTTATTTCCAGACCTTCTTAGGGCTGTTTGTGTCACTTCTTTTCAGCACACCCTGTTCAGGACTATGACCAAAGATAGTTGAAGTCTTCCCCAGCACAGATTTTCCCCTCTCAGTCTGCGTTATGTCTATGTTTCATGGGAAGTGAACTGGTTCGCAGTTCACTCTAGATGCAACTCATCCTGTGGAGTTTGTTCCCACTCTGCATGCATTTCCACAGCATGTCAAGGGGTAATGGTTTTAAACTAAAAGAGGGTAGCTTTAGACTAGATATAAGGAAAAAATTTTTCACAATGAGGGTGGTGAAACACTGGAATGGGTTGCCCAGAGAGGTGGTAGATGCCCCATCCTTGTAAACATTCAAGGCCAGGCTGGATGGGGCTCTGAGCAACCTGATCTAGTTGTAGATGTCTCTGCCAATTGCAGGGGGGATGGACTAGATGGCCTTTAAAGGTCCCTTCCATCCCAAAGCATTCCATGATTCTATGATTCTATGTGTCCAGTCTCAGCACGGGAGGTCCACAGCACATAAGAACCAACAGTCCCAGATGTTTGTCTTTGGTCTGGGAAAGGGTTGTCTGAGTGGGAGGAGTTGCCTGCAACTTACTCTGCAAAAGGCTTCAAATAACCCCAAATTGCTCACCTTTGGAAAACTTTTAAAGGACCCTACATTTTAGGCCAATCTTTTTTAAGTGGATAGGCAGTATGGGGTGTGAGGGCATGAAGTGATGAGGAAGAGGAGGAATCAGGTTTTACAAATAGTAATAGTAGTAGTAGTTTAGTCTAGTAGTTTAGTGTAGATGATAGGTCACCACAAATTGCCTGTTGCTTGATGGTTGAACAGCTCACACCTCTTCTATGAAGATGCAAACTGCTATGGGGCACTTGGGATGAACAAGGTGGTGCTGGCGAGGCTGGATTTCTGTCCCCTGATGAATGCGTGCCTGGCACAGTGACCATCACTTGATGTGCTTTGTTTTAGTTATACACTAACCCCATTTCAGTCCCAGAACTTCTCACACTTGCAATTGTTTTCAAGACTGAAGCTGTAGGCACCACCCATAAATGATTCACATTTCTAGATGCAATTGTTCCCATAAAAGAATGAGTTATATTTTGCATATAGGAGTGAATGACCCTATGGAGAGTAGAATATTTTCCTAGCCAGCTTATTTCTGTGCTGGAAAACACTGCCCTAAGATTAACTCATCCAAGGATTTCCAGATACAACTTCCAATTGACTTTAAAAGTAAGATGGATTTTCCAGGCTGGCAGAGGCCAAAGGACATTTTTATCTGAGTAGTCATTGGTAACAGAGAGATGTGAATGAACTGATTAGAAAATAACCTTTGGTATGTCATGATAGGACCTCATAGTTTAGTTCTGTGCTCTACCATTAGTGGAAATGAATGCCTGAAGTTCAGTAACATCTACTGCCATTTCCCTTTCTTAGTGCAGAAAGCAAAAAGAGAGAAGAGATAGTTTTAAACAGTTTCATGCAGACCTTTGAAGATTTATGCTGGAAAGTGTTTTGACATTTATAAGGCACATTTAATCACCACAGGTGGTGTAGGGTAGATAGATACTTTACTGCTGACGCTGAGAAATTGCAGGAAATATTTCAATGTGGTCATGGTATAATGGGAGGTGTTGGTATCTCTTGAGGCTACGCAGTGCAGTTAGTAGTTCATGGACATATTCCTGGTACTATTATGGACACAGGGATTGAGCTGGGTATTTTATTTTAGCCTGCTGTCCCCTTCGCCTCCTGGAATCCAGCTGCTGCTTTGACTTGGATGTTGTCTCCTGTCCCTGCAAATAATGCAGCCATGAGGGGGTGCAGATCAGGGCCAGACTGAGCAGCTGGATAATATGGTGATCACCGTTCCCAGAGAATGTTACACTCTATACCTTATTCACCTATATGACACAGAAATGATGCTTCCTACACATGTAAATGAGCAAACAGAATAAAACCCAGCAGCATGCAGTTGGTTCAGATCCCATGAAAGGGATGAGTCATAAGGTCAACCCCATTCCTAACTTTCAGGAAAGGATTGAGCCCAGCCCCTGTCTGTCTTCCCTCAGGCCACTGAATTATCCCTCTTCAAGGCTGTTTCTGAATAGAGATTCCTTGCTGCTCTGTCTTCCAGTGATACAGTGGCCAGAGAACAAAACCAATTCAAAATGTAACTTAAAAATTTTGTTTCATTTGTTTAGGTAGCCGCGTATAAACCCAGAAAACACTAAACATCTCGAACGACCAATGTCTGCCCATAGTTGGAATGAAATAGGCACCTTCTCCATATGGGGAGAGGGGGCCCAAGGGGGATGAAGTCCAAGGGCCACCCAAGGGTCCAGTCAGGAGCAAAAGGAGATGGGGCTGGAGACAGGACTACCTATGGCATAACTGAGGCTGGCACTGATGGCCCCAGGTTGAGCTGAAATGGGGTCCTGGGCCATGGGCAAGGGTATGTGTGTGGGTCTCAGGGGAAGCTGGGCAGGGACATTAATACCTACTGATGCCCTCAGGGCCTGGACGCTCTCTGCTATTTCCTTTACATTTCTTAAATTATCTTCACAGGACCAAAGGATAGGGAGCAGCAGCTTAGCAAGGTAAGCAGGAATGTGCATTCAGAGGTGTCAGCTTGTTAAAGACTTCTCCGAGCTTAGCAGCCCTTGGGGGGGGGTGAACCAAGGAAGAGAAATTATTGAACTGAGCCAGTGTCGGAGGAGCTCTCTGCTATGCATAGCAGTTTATGGGCCTCAAGTAGCCTCAAAGAAAGTAACCTATAAGTTCTGTAATTGATTTCAGCAAGAGTAAGGTTAAGGCTGTATGTTTAGAGACTTCTGTTAGGAAAAAAGATTTTTCAATTCCCTTTGAAAACAGCAGCTTGGTGTGATGAGGACTTTCATCGTTGCTGGATGTTTATTCAGAACAAGAACAACAGTTACGTACTATATGAGTATGGCTGGCCACATAAGAGGGTCTGTCCCTAGCTGTTTCATGGCAAAAATCCAAATATAGCTTCATCCCATATATATGCCCATATAAACACAGGCACCTTGCTAACATGTGTGAGTTAGGAATGAATTTGCCATAGGCTCTTTTTATAATAAATGGAGGTAAAGACAAATCTATGACTCAGATCTTGGTGAGCTGAACTAATATCTGGAGGGAGAAGAAGGGTTTGCTTTGCTCAGACTGCTGCTTTTTATGGGGACAGGCAGACTGACATCTGTGTATTTCCTACACCTAAACCAAGGTCAGATGAATCCAGGCTAGAAAGCTGATTCTTCTTGTCTTCCTCCCTCACCTATTAAACTATACATATTGTGATCTTCTCCATGCAGCCAGCTCCTATCCTGGGAGGGAAGATTTGATTAATGCCCAAATACCTGTGCTGCAATTCTGTTCTGCCCATGGGGCCAGCATGTGGCAGCTAAAGTTTCAAGTTAGTTTGCTCCCTTAAAGTGGAATCCTAAAGCCTGGGTGGTGAAGAAAGTGTGTCTTAAGTGCATCTAAAACACTTCATCCCCTTCCTAGGACACTTAGTGGGGCAGTCACTGTTCACAAAGAGACACATGCCTTGGAAATATTATCTGGATATATTAAAAGACATCATGTGACAGAGGTTTTTTAAAAGCTGGTTTCACTTCCCATTAGTGCATACTAGTTCCTAATAAACCAAACAAAAGGTGATCTTACAGCCAGGAGGATCAACATAGCATTAATTTCTTTTCTGTTTGCTCATTCACAGCACATTTCCAAGAAATCCCTTAGGGCCCAACTATTTTATTGCCTAGAGGGCTTTAATTTGGGGATGATTAAGGGCCCTCCGGGCCACAAAGCAGAACTGCAGCAACTGGCTCTCCTGATGCGACTGCATTAATAGCACTGACGGGAGAACACTAATCCGGGAGAAATGCGAGCTGTGGGTGGGAGATCCCTATAGTTGGTATAAGTGTAGGTGTTCTGCCTAGACAAAAATGTAGAAGCGTGTCTGTGCTGCCTTTGGATATAGGGCCCTTGTGGGATGTCCTAAGTGAAACACCATGCACCTTTGCTCAGTGTCTAACTAAGTCCATTACTGCACGACAATGAGACAAAAATATTCTTCCCCCCAAAAGGTGTGTTTTGTTTTCTGACAGTTAATGCAGTGAAACAAATTTCCCAATTGGCAGCAAAGTGAGATGTTGTAATTTCCGAAGTGTTTGGGCAGTTTAAAGGGTTTGGCAGACAGTGGAAACTTTTTCAAGAGCTGGAGGCCAGAAAGTTGCTTGGCTGCATAAAAGTCTCCCCCTGCATCCCCACATGCCCCCCAGATCTGACCCTGCGCCCAGGGAAGCTGGTGGAGGTCTGGCCCCCGTCCGCATGGGGAAAAATAGCAGCCAGAAATGGAAAAACACCTGCATTGAGCCCAGCCAGCCAGAGCTGCCAGTCTGAATGAGTCCGGTTAGGAATGAAAAGCCCCAGCTGACACCCTGTACTGCCAGTAATGTTTCTTTTTAGTCAGACTCTTCATGTGAACTTCATTTGGTCTACTAATTTTCATCAACATGCTGTGTGGGTACTTACTTTGCTATGCATTTCTGTGAATGAAAAAAACTGCATTGGGTCTACCAATTTCCATCAGTGTGCTGTCTGGGTGCTTACTTGGATACACATTTCTGCGAATGAAATCTCAGCAGAATGCTGATTCTAGCATCCCTGAATATTGGCACTGCTTATAACTTGTATCTGAATTTACTCCCAGTCTAGACCTGGCACGTCACCTTTGCCTTGAACAAAAACACAGATCCAAGCACTTTTTGTTCTTGTGGCGTTGGATTTCTTGACCCAGGTTTCTTAGCGCAAGAGTTTCTTTTTCTTTTTCTCTTTCTCTTCTTGCTTTCTTTTTTCTTCTCTCTCTGAGTTTCATGGGCTTTATTTCTCATTTATGGTGATGTCACTTACAGATGAGAACAAAGGCAGTCTCAGCTGATTAGTTACATGCCCTCCTTATTAGGTTCTTGGTTTTCGACATTTTTGGTCTAGCTTTGCCATAGTATCCCCAATATTGTTCAGGAAAGGTAATGAAATAAATCAAGTCATATAGCCAAAGACTTCCTAATACATTTACTAGCAAACATTTTCCCATGGTTATGACTGGTACAAGTAATGGTAGTATTACTGTCTGTTATTGGTTGTCTGAGATCGGCACTGATTTTACAAAGGGTGTTGCTGATAAGTAGTGTGTGAACCTGAAAGCAGCCTTCATCTGCCTGATCTTCTTCAGCACTGATCGGTTGTTTAGGCTACCTCTGCGCTGGCATGTAATTGGAAAGTGAGTAATTATCTGATTGCAGTTGTCCACCTTTGGTCAGAGTTGCATCTCGTACTATAGACAAAGCCATACTTGAAAGTGGAGGAATCTGTAGTCTACCAAATAGCCACTAAGAAACTGTTACATGCAAAACCTAGAAGCAGAAAAGGGTCTCTGTGGCCTGTACTTCACTAGGAAGGGGTCTGCTGGGTCTTCTGCCACTGTCCTCTTCCAAGTGCCACTGGGAGCTACGGTGTGCTTTGTCATGATGTAGTTCCTGGCAAAGGTTTGGCATGGTGTGGCATGCAGATGTGTGATCGTTTTTTTTCACTTCTCATTCTGAGATCTCCACCTGGATCAACATAGTTCATTTGAAGTCAACTGATATAAGTCAATGAAGCTGCACAGTTTTCTGTCAAGTGAAGATATGGCAAGTAGTTTCTTCTGCCAAGTGGAAGCAAATGCAACTAATACTCGTGCTGGACTTCCCAGTGTGGAAGCTGTTGAAAACCTTACTGCTCCCTTTAGTTCAGAATGATTTTTCTGTTCCCTTGTGCATAGTGTGCTAGAAGAGTATCTGCTGCCTGAGCAAATGTGAGTAATCCAGTGCTCATGTAGGACCCTTGGGGAGATTCAGGCTAGATTACAGCTTGCAAATGTGAAAAAATGAATCACTAAATAGGACAGCCTTTATTTGGTAATTAATCAGTAGACAAAGTGCCTCAAGGAAAGAAATCAACCAGACTATGTTTGTACATGTATATGCACATGTCTTTCTCATACATACATGCTCTTATTTTGGTCACATAAGCCATATATACAGCTAAATTTATCCTTCTATGAGTCTGATTTGCTCCCTGAGCAGACAGAAGGTCTCAGATTGTGGAAGACAGTGGAACATCTGCAACCTCATTTCCTCGGTGCTTTGCCAGGTGGCCTGGGGTAAACAGACAGAGCCCAGAGGCTGCTTTTGGTACCCAAGGAAAAGTGGGTCCCAGACACGTAAAAGCTGAGGTGAAGTAGAACATTTCCAGAACCACATCCTCAGAAAGGCTTTTTTCGCACTCCATAAGAGGGTGACAGCAGTGGTGCTAATGTCAGCCTTGCGCAGAGAACCCCCAAAGAGGGAGTGAAACATCAACCATGGACTGCCCAAAGGAGCACAATGGTATGGCAAACCTTAGGTTACTTTAATGTAATCCAGTTAATGTAATCTTTACAGAAAGGAAGGACTATACAGAACATATTTGTTGGTGGAATGGTACTGGTCCCACTGTTAAGGCATGCACTATGACGTATTGCAAGGATTTTAAAAATATATGAAATGGGTATTGATAAATAAACAAAAATTACTAGGAAAAGTATGTTAAAAATCCTGAAAGCCTTAGTTTTTTTTCATGCTTAGCCAGTCAGACTTTAAGATCAGGTCACAGAGTTTGGCAATGTGTTTTTAATATCCAACAGCATTGCTAATATATTTCTTTGACATTGTCCTGAGGACCAGGCTGACGATCCCAGTTTCCACTGGGATCACTGAGAGTTATAGGCATGCAGTAGTAAGTGCACTTTGTAGACTACAAGAACCATTTCACACTGACAGCTCCCCAAAAGCTGTTGTCAGTGGGGGATTATTGAACAGGGGTGTTTCTGGAAGGGAGACATAGCAATAAGAACCATGTGAGTATTTGTCAGGACTTTTAGGAGTGAAAAGGAAAAAAAATATATTGCTGATAAGATTTGCAGAAAACTCTGAAATTGGTAGTGTAGCCAGGAATGAGAATTGGATGGTCAACCAGAAGCAGAAATGTCTTGATAAAATATATTGTAATGCAGCTGAATGCAGTACATATAGGAATGAAGAGAGCAAAAATTAATTCAGAATTATCCAGGGAGCATAATCAGCCTGACTTCTGCTGTCATGGTTTAGCCAAGGGGTTGGTATGGACCAAGAAATGCTTTGAGTTTAGTATGGAGATAATTTGACCTAAACAATGAAAAGCCATACTCAGTGTCAGTGCCTATAATGACAGAAATACCATTACAATGATTTGATGATTAAAGAAAATGCCTTCACAGGCAAAACATTGGTGACTTATAGAGTTCTATGTGTTCAGCCAGCCCAAAGGAAATGAAGTAGTTGAACTGGTTACAACATCTACATACCTCCACATGGAGAAAGTACCAGTTTTTAAAATGTTCTTTCAGCTTGTGGAGAAAGTTATAATAATGAAGGTCTAAGCACTGAAGCCAGACATTTCAAGCTGACAATGAAGCATGAGTTTTAACAGTGATGATCACTAACCTTTGAAACAAAATCTGGCAAGAGAAACAGCCATTTCTCCATCTCATATTGTCTTCAGATCAAGATTGGTGGCCTTTCTAAAGAGAGTAATGTACTTTAGTGTTGCACAAGTGAAAATTCTTAGCCCAGTATCAGATAACTGGGAGAAATGTAGTGTGCTGTGAGAAAAGTTATGCAAATTGATTCAAAGGCCCTTTTTTTTCCCCCTTAAAAATCTATGGGCAGAATTGCACATTGGGCTATTTCAGGTTGAGCTCCCTGAATATTTTTGACTAACAAGTTTTCCCAAATTTCGTCAACTAGACAGCGGCAAAGACTGTGAAGGAATCTAAGGGCACATCTACATCTTCAGGTACAAACAGATGTCTATGAAATGTTAATTTGGTTTCTGGCTTGCCAGAGCACACCAAGTGCAGTGGAACTAGAAACTGCATCTACCCATGGGATGCGTTGTAGGCATCCCAGTTCCCCACATCCCCAGGTGTAATCACTAGCAATATCCTGTGTAAACTGCTAATCAAGCCACTACTAATCAAATGTAATTAGGGTAACCCATTAATCAAGCTCTGGATTTCACAGAATTTGGAAGAGATGCGAGAGGTTACAGAGTAGCCTTCATGAGGGCTGCAAAGGAGAGTGCAATGGTCAATTAATGTGCATATATTCATTTTCTATCTGGTTCCTGATTGAACTACTTCAGTCTAGTTTTCCATTTCAGTTTCGGAAAAGATTATTTGCATGTAATGTTTTGAGCACTGTGTTTTACAAGCTTATAAGAAGACAGTCTCCCTATCGCAAAGAGTGTTTTCTGTGTCATCAGTGTAAAGTTCAGACAAATTATTTGGTTTAGGTGTCTGGCTTGAGTCAAAGGTGACCTCTCACTGCTTTCCAAGCAGGATCCATCTTCTGGCCAACCAGTCAGCCTGGGATGGCCAGCAAAACAACATGTGCTTCTCCTGGCTCAGCAACAAGTAAAACAAGTGGGATGTTGCAGAAGGTGAAGGGACACAGGAGATCAGAGATGGGGTGGTGATGCTGGAGGTATCCTGAGGGGAGAGAGCAAGTGTGCGGTCTGCAGTGAGAGGAGGTGGGAGCGAGATAAGAGACACAGTGGAGATGCTGGGTTTGGAGTGGGGCAGTTGTAAGAGACAAGGCAGACATAACCGTAATATCTGCTGTGCCCTGAGATCAGGCTGAGGCTGCAACGTAATGCTTCAAATGAGGGCAATGAGTATTTAGCACCTTCCCTTCACGAGGCCCTCACTGCCGATCCTTGAATATCTTTTCTACCCAGCCAAGTCAGCTTGTGCTTGGGAGAGATTTAATATCAAACGCAGTGTGAAATTCAATCTCTCCTGTTAGACGAGCTCTGACAATGGAGCTGCCATGTGCTTGGTGGGTCATGTCAGCATTAATTTACTGCCCCTGGGTGCTGTGGAAATGTCTCAAGACTGTCACACTCCCACACTGCTGAGCTCTTGGCTTGCACACAGTGACCAGGCAGAAGGTAATCACAGAGATGGGGCCTTTTAGAGGGGAAAAAAAGCATTCAAAAGCAGCCACAGACACCCTCCAGTATTATTAGACCTGTTTAAATCTATGTGGACTGGAACATTACTGACAACACTGAAAGCCACCAAATGACAAAAATCAGAGTTGGTGAAAAAGGAATGCATGGGATGTTCAAGGAAATGAAGGGGGAGGGAAGAAATGTTATCTTTAATTTATAATCAGGGGAGGCTGAGAGTTAAAAGTGTCAGATGACACCCCCCCCCCCAAGTGTCAAATCCACTTAGACTGCAACGGAGGAGGTTAACTTCTTTTGCCATACATAAAGCATGCACAAAACTTCAATGTTTTTTGGTGGGAAGAATAATAAAAAAGGAAAATAATCAATAGCATCTTTCAGCTGAGCCAGCTTCAATGTCTTTCTCATGCCATAACCCAGGCCTTATTGCTGCTGTTTGATTCAGGCTGCTCCTCCCACAGTGTACAGAGTTACAGCACATATGAGGTTAATTCTGCAATTTTAGTTCAATTTCCCACTGAAAATTTTTTTCATGCATTTCAAACAGAGCAAGCAAAGAGACATTGTATTACTTACAGAAGCTGAGCATAAAGAAATCAGAACTGTAATAGCAGGACACCCTCATTAGAGATGAAATATAGATACTGTATGGTGCAGTTTAGCAGGCAGACTGTGCAGAGTTAAACTCTCTAACACTGTGTAAGCTTAAGGGCCCGAGTGGATTTGCCTGTGCCCACACTGCCCCACTCTGCAATTCAGAGATACCTTGTTTTGTGCTCAGTTCTTTGGCATTGCATGAAAGTCCATGTACTCCTTTATCTCAGATTATTGTTCTGAATGGGAAGTCAGGTTTAAATAGTTTAAAGACAGAGGAAATCTTTCTTTCTAAATAAATACCACAAAGGCCCAATATCCATTAAAATACTGTTTATGTAGGAAAGAAGCCAGTAAAATCATGCATAAGGGTGATGAGCTACACTGTAAGCTTATTGAGTTGTCTGACCTAGACCCCTCTGCTGTAGCTTGTGGAGGCTTCCTCAGCAACAGCCAGCAGGACCTTCTTTGGCAACATTAGTTTGGGGAATGAAACTATGGAGTTTGTGATGGATGTCCCAGATGGGTCTGCCAGAAATCCAGCTTTCATTCTCTGTTGTTAATCAAGATAGTGAGGTTTAGCTCAAAGGGGATTTAGTTGGTACACTGTGAGGATCCCTCTCGCCCCTGCTCCCAGGACTTTAATGCAAAATATGTAGGTGACCCCTTGAACACAGGTTCTTCGTCCTCTCCCCAGAGCAATACCCTAACCCCAGTGCTACAGGATCTCTCTGGCCATGTAAATGTTGTGGTCCCTTGTTACATGCTAGCACAAGGTCAGTGGAAGGCATGGTGGATCTGAAAAGCAGCTGTGCCTGTGGCTCTCCAAGGATGTAGGATCCGAACTGCCTCAAGCAGAGCTGGGAGTTGAACCCGGGATTCCCACAATCTGTTTTCCCTGCTGTTTCCCAAGTGAAAACACAATGTTAACCCCTCTGGAAATAACAGAGACAGGTCTTATAAAGTACAGGGGGAGTTACTATGCCCTTGAGGAGCATGTGCTGCTGTGTCTCAGAGGAGCAGCAGTACTCTTCAGCTCACTGACGGTAACTCTGTAGCGCAAGGTGACTGAGGTTGAGCCTATCTGATTGTGAGCCTATATCTGATGTCTTCCTAAAAATCACAATAAAGGGACTTTCCCAAGGTTATGAGGAAAACCTGTGGCCCTAAGGGCTCCATTTTGGGGCGGTGTCTTACATCAGCCTCTAGTTTGCTTGAAACCTCATCAAAATCATGCAGAGCCCTGATCAGTCCTGGCATGAAGTTATACTGGTGCAGCCTCAGGTTGGAAATTATCTCACCAAACTTTATCCATCTAAACATTTGCCCTTCAACCTAACCTAGTCATGTATGGTCCTGCTATGGCCAGCAAAGATAGACACCTCCAGATGGCAAATCATCCTATCCTAATAAAAATGTCTAAGCCTCTACCTGCCTTTCCGCATGGACTACAGACAGATTGGATGACTGGTTCAGGCTGGATGACTAAGGATGAATGAATTGAATCCCAGCTTAAGCCAGAGAGTCTTAGTTTTCACAGAAAAGCTGCTTTGGCTAGGTGAAACCAACATTTTCTCTAATGCACGCACTCACCATGCACTCATGGCTGCTCTCTGGGTAGCCTTGAGACACGCTTCTGGCTTCTTTGAGCTGGAGCAACCTTTAGATGTAAAGGTTATATCCAAAGCTGCTTTCCACTTTTCCATTTCTGCCACAAACAGGGCTGTACAGTGGTGAGAGGCTGTACTTTTTGTTACTTTTGTTACTTTTGTTACTTTTGTTACTTTTGTTACAAGATGGTATTATTCTTGTTTTATGGGCTCCATTACTGGGGCAAAGGTTTATGGAAGAGGTGTGCCTATCTCTCATTTGGCACCCGGTGCTGTCAGGCTTGGGAATGGTCTGATCTTTATTATCAAAGTTTTCACTGGTCTCACAAATTACTGGGTAAAATGCTATAGTTCATGAAGAAAGTCATACTAAACAATCATAATGGTCCCTTCTGGCTGTTCAAGAACATTTTCCTCCTTACATTAGCTTTACTCCTGTTTGATCCCTCTAACTTTATGTAATTTCGAGGGAGAATTGGAACTTCTGAAATCATGCCTTTAAAGCTGTCTCTGAGATGGCTGTGCAAAATCTAGAAGTCACTTCTTCTGATGAGGGTTTACTCAGAGGACCAAGGTGCAATGTGTACAAGTTTTTCCTGTACAGGAGCAAAAAAGTTATAGAAAAATTAATGTAAATCCTAAATCTAGCAGGGATCATCGTGCCCTGTGCTGTGTATAAAATCACTTCCTCATGCAAGTGTCACGGCCCTCTGGTTTTCCACCGATCTTACACAGGCAGTTTTTTCCACCTAGTTTTGTGGTTGCTGTCGTTCAAATCCCACCGCCCCTATGTGGCACTTTCTAAGTGTGTAATTGACAGTTGAATGGGAGGTGAAGTCACAACCCAGATCGTGGAGAGTTAACTCACAAACACTTCTGTATCTCTCCAAACACCTTCTCCCCTCCTGGCTTGCAACGCATGGAAAGGTTTTGTCATGGAGGACATTCATGGGCAGGAAGGAAGAGAGGACTGTGGGCCAGGAGCCATTGTGGCCACCTGCTTGGATGTTCACCTCAAAGGGCAACCAACCAATAACCCCAACGTGCAGCCAACCAAGGTGAGCATATCTGCATGCAGAGTTTGTCCATTTTTTGGGGCTGGAGGGTACAAGACCTTTGCCTGGGCTGCATCCGACCCGGGAGCCTCAAACAACAGCAGCAATAGGATGGTGCCAGCGAGACCTGAGCCAACATTGTGCTGGATGTGCTCTGTGCCGCATTACGTCTGAGGCATGCCATTCTTCCCACATACATTGCTGTACCCACCCAATTATGAAAGAGGCCTTTGGCTGCCTGCCCTTCTGCTCCAACATTTGCATCTTTATCCTGAATTAAACTCCAGTCCAAACTCTGCTAATATTCCTTTCCATTATTGCTGTTTGGAAGAAGAGGACTCTAATGGTTTAACACCCTGGAAAGACTCCTAGGCAAGTGTCGGCACAGCAGGAGAGAGGTGGGCTTGTTGTTCCTGGTTTAGTCTAGCTTGTGCATGTTAGGACCAGCAATGAAAATGCTACTACAGAGATGTTAACTGATGATAACAACCACACTACTAAGCCAGGCTCTCTGGAAGATTTGTTTTCTGACTACATCCATGTGCTGATGTCCAGGCCATCTATTCCATGGTGCAAAATCATATTTTCTGAAGGGAAGGGTCACAAGGAGGAGGGAGGAAAGGCTGCTTGTGGGCGAGTGTAATAGCAAAGGTGTGGAGGATCCTGGGTCCTCCCAGGGAAAAGGCAAAGGGGTCTCTGTCCCTCCTAGGGAAAGGCAGGATGACTTGACCTCCTAAAGTTAAACAAGCAGCCAGGTGCTTGCGTGTGCTGGTCACAACTTCCTTTTACCATGCAGATAATTTTCCTTCACGGCTGATTTCTTTGCAGTTGCCCTTATTGTCTTTGCATGCAGAGTGTAACCTAACTCTGGGACCTGGCTCAACATCCTTTCTGTCCGGGGGCCATTTAGATAGAGCTCAGCAATTTACTGCATGAGAATACCAGAAAAATGGCCAATGTGAATGGACCATTGTACCTAGTGCCTTTATGGACATGACTTCACATTGATCTACACTGGATCTGTATTATTAAATAAAAGCAGTAAGGAAATGAGAAATGGAAAACAAAAATGTAATGTTAATATTAACTCCTGCACGTGTTCAAAAAACAAGAGAAAGGGGGCTATTGTCAGCTCTTTGTATGCATTTATTCTAAATAAGGACAAATACCACTGAAAAAGTTGGTTCTTTGTGTTTTTAACAGGAGGGGCTTGTTCTGACACCAAGGTTAGATAAAATATTTCTGGGAGACCCTCTCCTGGGATGTGTTGAATAATGTTACTCATTACAGTAACTGCCGCTCACCATAGTCCAGAGAGGCAGAAGCAGGTGACCGAGGTGAATAAAACAGACATGACCTTTTCTCAATATATTTGGAAGCAAAATTTATTCAAAACTGAAGTAAGGTGTTGAGGAGGACCCATATGCTACCGCAGCGGCTGGTGAGTGCTACAGGAACACAGGGTGAAGGGCCCTGCATATCAAATGAGAACATCATGAATTTGTGAGAGCCTGTTTGTATTAGCTGGGTGTTTGAGTTATGAGATGCAGTGTTTGGCTCTGGATCTAAAGGTAGTTGTTTATTGTATATTTTATGACTGTTTACAAAAGCGGTTTGAAGAAAATAACGTAATACTTAACACTGTCTTTCCCCAGGTCTTTAGTCCATTAACTTCATATTATTTTAAGTGGCTAGGCTAGAAATTTAAGTCATTGTTATTTATATTAGAGGTGCAACTAAGGATTCAGCTGAGCTCCAGGCTGCATTATGAAAGTTGCTGTGTCAGGGTTTGAGAATGGGGCAGGTGGTGTCTTGATCTGAAATACAAAAGGATCAGGACAGGTTGGTTATTCCTGTGATTAGAGCTTCTCACAAGCCTTGTAAGAACAGGCCTCCACTCCTGGTCCTACTGCAAATTCCTTGTGTGGCCATGGTGTCCTGGTTTCAGCTGGGATAGAGTTAATTTTCTTCCTCGTAGCTGGTATAGTGCTGTGTTTTGGATTTAGCATGAGAATAATGCAATAAACCACTGATGTTTTAGTTGTTGCTAAGCAAAGTCAAGGCCTTTTCAGCTTCCCATGCTCTGCCAGCAAGGAGGTGCACAAGAAACTGGGAGGGGGCACAGCCAGGACAGCTGACCCAAACTGGCCAAAGGGCTATTCCATACCACATGGTGTCATGCTCAGTATATAAACTGGGGGTAGCTGGCCACGGGGCAGTGACTACTGCTCGGGGACTGGCTGAGCATCAGTTGTCGGGTGGTGAGCAGCTGCATCACTTGTTTTTCCTGAGTTTTGTTCCTCTCTCTCTTTTGTTGTTTTCCTTTTCATTACAATTGTTGTTATTTTTTATTTTATTTTATTTTATTTTATTTTATTTTATTTTATTTTATTTTATTTTATTTTATTTTATTTTATTTCAATTATTAAACTGTTCTTATCTCCACCCACAAGTTTTCTCACTTTTACTCTTCCAGTTCTCTCCCCCTTCCCACTGAGGGGGAGTGCGCGAGCAGCTGTGTGGAGCTTAGTTGCCAGCTGGGGTTAAACCACGACATGTGGTCAGTCTTTTAGGGTTAATGTTTTGAAGGTATTTATGGGGAAAAAAAAAAAAGTGTAACCATTTAAGGTCTTGGCATTTAGGGAGACCTAGATCCCCTAGTTGATTTAAGTGCCATAATGTTGAGCTTAACTTTTAGATAGTTTCTACCATATATAGTGTACCACTGTGAAAAGACACTCAGGAGTTCAGCTAGGTCAGCCTGTGCCTCCATCCCGCAGTAGTTCAGGTAGCCTTATACAGCACTGCCTTGTGTGGGGTAAACTTCAGCAAGTCCCACATGCTGAGATCTGCAGTCTTCAGTTGGTCTTTCTAGTTCACTGTGAGAGATTCAGCCCAGGTCTGTAATGACTGAAGGATATTGTTTGATTAATGTTCAATGGCTTATTTGCTAACCATTGCTACAGAAACATCATTCATGTTGGCAAAAACAGAAAGGAGAGATGTTTGTGTTTAGGGGACAAGACTAAGAGAGGGATGCAGAAATTGTGGATGTTGCTCCCAGCTGTCCTGCAGAATTGCTGCATGATTAGGAGGGAGTCTGCTAATCTCTTGGTACGTCGGTTCACCACTTAACAATAATCCTTCCTTCTTCCTACTCTTTGTGTTGTCTATTTAGCTTGTCAAGTCTCCAAGGCAGGAAACATCCTTGTGATGTGCCTTGGCTGGTATCACAAGGCCATTGTCAGGTGAGGAACTTCTGGGGGCGAGTGTGTTGGAATAACTCACATACGTGATAACCAGAACCAGAACGTTTGTTGAGCAGAGAGAAGAGAGGCGCCAAAGCTGGAATGGGCAGGAAGACCAAACTCGTCGTGCTGAGAAGTGCTGCCCTAAGGCAAGATGGGAGAATTGCAGAGGAGCTTTCCTTGCCAATGCTGACACTCTACCTGTTCATAGAAGATTGTATACCATGCTCTAGGGCTGGCAAGCCAGGACTTATCTGCTTAAGAACAAATTCTGATAGAGACTGGATACCATTTCTATGCCTCAGGCTGCTGTAAGCTATTCTCCTTCGGCAGCAATTCTCATAGGATCCAAATCCAAGGTAGGGTTCTAGCTATCCTGAAACGTAGGATCCATTGCAAAATCTGCAGGCAACAGTGCTGGCAACTTAGGAGTTGCCTCTGGGCCTGGCATGTGCTTAAACTACTCATGAGCTATCTGGGCTCCTCAGCTTGATTTCCATCCTAGTGTGACTCATATTTTATTTCAAGGATTGTTTGCATTTTTATGCCTCTGAGACTAGGTCCCGTGGGAATCCTTCCCAAACTCTCTACATTGACCTCCTGTACTTCCAGCACATAACCCCTTCTCAGAAGAGGTCATTTGATCCTCCACCATAAATACATGAATCAACACCTTATGCTTTTATGGGCCTTTTCTTGAGTTTGCCAGTTTCCTGGCACCTCTGAAGAGTTCATTTTGACCATGAAAGGCTCTGAAGACAACCTTACTTTGCTCGTAGGACTATATAAGGGTCCCAGCACAAAATGATTGGCCTATGCACAAGGGATTGACTGTGAGCAAGTTGAGCTCAGTAACCAGGCAATTGGCTTCTCTTGGTACTGCAAGATTCCGCCAGGCTGCCTGGTCAACACCAAGAGATACGTTGTATATCAGATCACTGTGTTATAGTGGGGTTAGAGGGAAGAGATCAGAGGAGCATTTTGAGAAAGCTTAACAAACTCTCCAGTTAAATCATCAGGCAGTTAGTTACAGGTGTTAGCTTAGCCCCAGCCAGTTAATTACCTCAACGCCCATTATCTAAAAGACATCTCATCTAACCAAATAGTCTACAGAGATGGAAACCTCAGAGATGGGTAACAGGATGGGGTGAAGGTACTGCTATAGCTCTCTTCTGGCCCAAACACCTCTCTCAGGTCTTTATTTGTACATGGCCAAAATGAGTTCAGACCCACCCTAACTATGATAGGGCACACTGTGAAGGCCGTGGCTATGTATTCTTAGAAGAGTGCCCATGAATCAAAAAAATTAATATATGCATAAGAGTTCATAACTAGTACCCACCAAAGCTCATTTTGACTTATCTGAGGTTTCAAAATAAACAATACATCTGCATGTGTATACTCGCACTAGTAACCAGACCTGGTTTTTCAATAGGAACCCATAACGTCACAGACCTTTCAATGGAAAGGTCAGTGCAAGTTGCTGACAGTCTTAATTCATTACACTTTCTGGGAAGATGTTACTTCGTATGGCTATGGACCAGGGCAGAGTTAGCAATGCCCATATTAAAGGCATTTGTGCTTGTATGTGGTCCACTAGCTGTCTGTGTGATGATATGTGTGGGCATATACCTGATATTACCTGGTTAATCAACAAAGAATGTATGTGCCCCTGAAAATAACCCGAAGAAATTACACTTCCACTAAAATGAGGTGGATGTGCTGGTCAAAGTCAGAGTATTCCTCCTGTGCCTCTGATCCATGCAACAAGTACCTTCATCCATGAAATATATAAAAGAATACACATTTACAGTGCTGGGATAACGGGCACGTAAATTAACAAAAGGTTTGCAAAGGCATATGGAAAATCCTCCAGGGTGGTGAAAGATGAGTTGCTGGGGAGGTCTGGAGCCAAACGTCTGTGCTGGCCCTTCCTGCTCGCTCCCTGCTCCATGAGCTGCTGGGCACGTACATTTGCCTCACACCAGGGAGAAAGAGGAGGCTCAGGATGGACTCTTGGGCACCAGCTCCAGCCTTTCACACGTTTCAGTGCTCTGTGGCTTCAGGAGGAGAGTGGGTCTGGTGGGAAAGGACGGCTTCTCTGTGCTGCTTGCTGGGAAATAAATGGACGGGGCAACACCTCCCAGCTCCTTGGCTAAAACTGGGGTGTCTCATGCTCCTCTCTGATGTGGTTTGCACTTTACCAGAAACGTTGCAGCTGCTGGACCCAAAGAACAGAGATCTCTAGACGTTAGGGCAAGAAAGCATAACTGAGTCTTGCTGATTTGCCATAAAGTTGCTCCATCCTGGGTGTTATCCTGAGAAACTTAAATTCCTCAGTCCCTTAGGGCTTGTGGTGAAGTGAATGGCAAAGCCTCAATCACTTCAAGAGCAACAAAATTGGGCTTTTATTCAGGTAGGTGTTTTTTTCCCCTCCCAGAAATGCTATGAGGCCATATCCTCTACTGTAATCAAGCAGTACTTGTACTTGTCAATCACAAATTCCCTGCCCCTGCTCCAGTACGCAAACCAACGCGCACACATACATGCACAGAGTCCAAATAAAAAAAAAAAAGTACTTTCTCTGAAATCATTTTGGCCAGACTCCTTTTATTTAATAGGAAAGTTGCAACAATACATCATGCATGCCAGAACAAGAAGAATGCCACTTTTGTGTAGGTAGGGAAATAGTTGTGATGTACAAAAGAGATACTGTTTTTCCATCACTTTGGCCAAACTTTACACTTAGCTTCTCATGTCGGGAGAGGGTGTGACAGTAGATAGGATGTAGCCTTTGAAACTCCAGCTCCGCAGAGACAAGACAGATGGAATCCAGCTGGCGGATATCACACACGTTTTCTGTTCTCCTCGATATCACAGATCTGATAAACACGGAAGAATAACAAGCCTTTATAGAATGCAGATGAACAGAGGAGCCTATCTGTATGTAAAAGAGAAGGGCCTCAGTTGGCTGAATACTTATTTCTTCTAAATGAAAGTTAACTCCCACGATCTCATAAAGCGAGAATCTACCTGTTCGAGGCACATATTTGATTATAGACCATAAGAATTTGTTGACCTCCCATGGCTGTTGTTATCCTGATCTCATTTAACATCATGTCATGTCAGACTCATACTGATAGCAAGGAAAAGCAATGCAGGGGGAGGATGTTCAGCGGGAGTTCAGTGGGTTGTGTGAATCTTGGTCCTGGAGAGCATGACTGGTAGTCTGTGATCATCTAAAGTCTGCACTCTGGCTTTTAAAATAAAATCTTAAAAACCTGGGAGTAATGTGCTAAGACAAGTGTTGTCTAGTGATGGGAACCAGGAAATGGTAGCTGCGAATACCTGAGCACAAATGACTCATCCAGTGACCTCCTTTGGCTTCCCTGTGTCCTCCTGTAACCTCCTCATCTTTCCTGCTTCAGACAGAGCTGCGAGGCTTTGTTACCCGGAGGATTTTGTGATGTGATTTTGTGCTCTCCAGCAAAACTGCTGCAATTAATAAGAGGCCTAAGTTAGGATCTGTTGTTTCACAGGCTATTACTGTTGGTTTCATCTGCGCAGATATTGGGTCAGATTCTAATATGTTTTGATTAATGCAGGGTGAATGTTGATCTCCTTTTACTCAGTAAGGCAGCACTGTCTTAATGGAAAGTGAACCCATGACAGAAGGTGGCATTTGTTTAGATTTCCTCCGTATCCAATGGAGCTGATGCTGACATGACTTCCACAAAGAGGTAAATTTTAAGTGTATATACATTAAATTCACCCCTATACTGGGGTGGTACTCACAAATCTTCTTTCTGTTTTCTCCAGTATAAGTTACAGTGAAGTGTTCTCCTCCCTCCCTGCTATTCCCTTATGGGTGAAGGAATTGGTGTCACACAAAGGAAATCCCAGTGGATGGACCCTCTATCAATATCAGCAAAAGTTTAAATTGCATCTTAGATGTCAGCTCAGAGCTTGGCCCATTGCTTCCATTTAAATCTATTTATAATTTGTGAGGTCATGTCCATAAGTGTTTATTTTATTTGTCCTCAAAGGGAGCAGTGAAACCTATTTTCAAAAGACTTCTAGACTCTTGAAAGACACACTGAAACACATATGAGATCACAGGTTTTTACGGAAATGTAGATTATTGGACTCTAAACTCCTGTCTCCAACAGTGGCTACATCTGCTGCTCCGGAGCACGTTGCAATCTTCTCTTACCTTTAAATCCTATGGAGCCCCACTGCTTTTGGCTACTGGATTTCAAACCAAGAAAATAAACCCACAGTAAGACACCTAAAACCAGAGGCACTTTTAAGTAGATTTACCCAAAGCCCATTGTACTGAGTAGATAAAATCTACTCAGAACTTTCACTGAACAACTTTACTTACTCCTCATGTACTTTTTACCTGAGCCCTTCAAAGCCAAATTCTGGTTTTGTACAATCCTAGCTCCTGTGCCTGCAGAGAGGTGCTTATATCTATGTCCATCTTGAAGCATGTGAGTAGTCCTACTGAAGTCAAAATTTTGCTTGAAGTTAAGTGTATGATGTATCTTGTTGAATCTAAGCCTAAGTCCCCAGTGCCTTTGCCTCCTGTGCACTCTACTGCACACTGGAAACACCTCCTCAGTTCCAGCTCTGGGTTTCCTATTCAGGGCAGCAAGCATCTGCTGTATTTTCCACCTCATGTCTGAAAAACACAGATCAGGAGAGAACTGCTTCCCTGTTGAAGAATAAACAGGTTTTTGCAGATGATAAGGTTCATCTGTCTGATAACAAGATAACCACAGAAGCAGAAATTGGATTAGAAATGCACTTTTTAGGGGAATTGTTTCCTGTATCCTTTAAATTTTGTGTTTCCTGAAGTAAGTATAGTGACTTTCCTAACATTATTTCCCTATTTTCAGCCAATAAAACCACGTTGGTTATAGCATTAGTGGATAATACAGTATACTAAGGGCTTTGGGAACATTCTGGAGCTGCAGATGTTTTCATTGTTTTCCTATTAAGGTTTCAATGGTCCTTGCTTTATCTGCCCTTTTACCTCTTACTTTTACCCAATTTTGATTTAGATTTAAAAGGTTCTGGGAAAGAAAAGGGCAAAAAAAGGCTGCATTAATAATGTCTCTTAATGTGTGGAAAGGTTTTCCAGCAACACGTGCTCTATAGAGGATTTCCTGTTTTGTTGCTTTAAATAGATGTCGTGTATCGTTTGGGAAGCCTGAATTCTAAATGTCCTTTCTATATAAATACACAGTATGGAAAAAAGGAAAACCTGACCTAAGGCTGTAAGAAGTGAATTTGGCATTTAAGAAGAATGAAGACTGAGCGGTGACAAGTTTTGTAGCAGTCATATACAACAGAGAAGCTCTTCTTGTGCACTGGAGTATAGGTTTATCAGTTCCTAAGCTAGCTACTTTGGGAAGTTTATTGGATCATGTTTTGTAAAGTACCAGGTTCAAGTACTGACACTTTAAATTTGAAATGACAAAGGTAATGCCACCCTGCTGCAGCCAATAGTTGTGCTGTTTCCCTGAAGAAACAAGGGGTTGAAGTTTTGCTTTCCAGCCTGCTTTCTCTGGGATTCACTTTTTGCACTTGCAGCTGTGACACAGATTAGGTGTCTTCCAAGAAACCTGTCCTGCAGTCTCAATTTTGTCCCAGACTCAAAACTGCCATGAACACGCACCCCTTGCCACAACCTGCAAACAGCAAAGAGATCAGAAAGTGCAGCTGGATGAAAATAAAACACATTGAAGTCCCAAGTGGCTGGAAAAAAAGCTTATCTTGTTCTCATACAGCGCACAAGGTTGTAGACTCACCATTCATGTCACCTTGAACTATAATGGTTGTTGACAGTGAAAATAACAGGCTCTACCACAAACAGCTGAGAAGCAAAATTAAGGAAATGAGTGAAAACAAGGAAACTTCACCTTCTCTCTGTAGACTTTGTGTCCTTCCATTGCTGGTAGATAGCTGCTACACTGTCCTTTAGTTTGGTCCCAGCTGAGTTGTACTGGGCTGAATCACGCAGTCAGCAAATCGGAGTTGATCCATTGGGGACAGTGAGCTGGTGGAGGCTGGGAACAGTTGTGTTCATGGGGTGGAATGCAGGCTGGAAATGTGCTATTAGCAAAGATGAATGATAACTGATATTTCTGCTCCTTAAACGAGGTGGAAAACATGAGACCTATGAAAAATGGCTCTTAAGGTGTGGCTGAAGAAAATAGGGGCATTTACCCTATTTCACTTCACCAGGGCTGTTAAATAACCCTCACATCTTTGTGTCACTTTTCTTTGGGTGCCTTTTACTGGGCTTAAAAGCACTACACAACTTACAAGAAAAAAACCACTATTTATTGCCAAAACATGCAGTAATGGATTGGGACTAACTTGCTAGTAGGCTAAGCATTAATAACATTTACCATGTGCTGTTGCACTGCATTCCCCTCAGTGAGTCTCTGCTGGATGGGCAGCTGTCAGTCACTTGCCCTTTTGCTCCTTGGAACAGGTTAAACCTTGATCTTGATGAGGTTCTGCTGCTTTTGCCTTTCTGCTCTTTCTCTTAAGGTTGTACGTCTTCTGATGTTTCTGGCTTTTTCTCTGAAGGTTTGATGACATCACATCTTTGTTTTTAACTGTGGTTAATCAGCACTGACTCATCTCTCACCATTGTGTTCTGCTTTCACACCTTGCATGCGTTAGTGGTCTATGTACTCACACACAGAATAATGAGCTCTGGGTCACAGGTAAAGCAGAGGATTTTCTTGAAAGCTATAGATCTGTGCTATTTTGTGGACAGAGTAAGAGGCCTTAGAATCTACAGACACAAACCACAGACTATCGCCTCAACCTAGATAACACCCATGTGGGAAGATGGGTCCTTCTAATGCCCTAGGCACTTACACGTGTGCTTCATAAACAAAGATACAACTCATGATTCAGTTCCTATATTTTTTCACCTTCATGGATCTTCCTGGACATTTTCCTAACTGTGTTTCATACCATTCCAATGCCACCCATCTGGTGGCCACCAAGCCCACAAGAAAACACTATTTATGTAATATCAATGGTATATTGTCAAGTCTAGGCTTCAGTAAATGGGAAAAGGATGAGATCTGCTGGCCTGGGACTTTCTTCTTATCAGAAATAGTCCACAACATATTCCGCACCCCGGACTGAGAAGCCTCATTGCAACACTGGCTTGTCAAACCAGGACTAGAGTCCCACATGACCAGTATCTGGTAGCAGATATTCTGCTGGTATTTCCATTTAATGTAAGGTAGCTCCTCGTAGCAATATCTAATAGAAGCAAGTTTCAAATGGTATCACTCAAAATATGAATGAGAGCAGAATTTGGCATCAACATTGTCAATTCTCTTGCTTTGGCTACATGTTCTTCACTGCACCTGGAAGAAGAGTAAAGAATATTGCTTGCTGACTTCCTTCATTCTCCCCCTCTCTGTTTTCTTTAAAGCATTCTAGTTATTGCATTATGAAAAAGGGAGAAAAATACCAAAAACAGACACAAGGTGAAAGAACATCCCCAGGATTCAGCAGCAAGTACCTTGTCAACCTGACTGCTTTTTCCAGACACATGAAAAAATTGTCTGTGAAGAGAAGAGGAAGAAAACAAAGATAGTGAAAGGCCCTTTAATCTAGCGGAAAAGAAGCATCACAAGAACCAAATTAAAGCCAGACTCATTCATATGAAAAATAAGTTAGCAGCAAAGATGATTAACCATTGGAAGAGAGTATAGAGGGAAGTTGTAAAATTATTCCCTATGTCCTGATGTCTTCAAATCAAGACTGTATTCTATCCTGTAAAATACGCTTTGATCAAAGAAATTCTTGGACTTGACACAGAGGAGGTCAGACTAGATAAGGTGATCGTTCCTCTGACCTTAAAACTCTACAAATACGTACCTTCAGAGAGAAAGGCCAGATTGTGGCCAGACACCAGAAATTTCGGTTCAAGGCCTGGCTCTATTACAGATTTCCAGAATAACCACAAGCAAGTTGTGTAGTTTATCTGTGCCTCTGTTCACCATCTGTAAAGTCTGGAGAATAATCCTGCTTCTATTTAGCTTGTTAGCTATTGGGGGTATGGAAAGCGACTTATTAGGTGTGGGTACAGACCTTTCCTCGGGTCTGCGAAGGAAAGTCTGTAAGCATCATTGCAAAGCACATGCAGCTATAAGGAAACCTTGACGATACAGAAGGAAAATATATTGGTAGGGAGGTAAGGAAATGCTTTGCTTTCATCAGTAGCCTCCTGAGTGCAGTTAAAAGACAACACATCAGAACACAGGGATGATCACTCAGCCAGAGAATTATGATTTCATCTCAGGATGCTTCTGGACACAAATAGCATCCAAGGCCTCCTCATGAGGGAGCCTCTCACTTCCTCCAGTGGCATTTGCAACATTGCACTCATTTATGTTCTCAGCAACAATAATCAAATGACCAGTGTATGTCTCTACCCATGCACAATGAAGACTTGTGCTCTCTTTGCTTAGCTAAGAAACTTTGTGAGCTTCTGCCAAGAAGTGAAAGATCATTTTGAATGGCTGGAACAAATTCAAGCCATGTTCCAGAGAGCTGGAAGGCTCACAGGCTTGTCCACTGCCCAGCTGCTCCTCCCTTTCTTACATCTTCATTGTGTCTATCAGTCTATATTGCTGCTGGAGCTAAATTAGCTGACTGCTCCACCTGGTAGCTGGACACGCTTCTAGCTTTGCCCTTAGCCTGTCACCAGGGCTGAAATGTGAATAGCCTTTCACGGCATGTAGGAAGTAGGTTTTAGGAAGTGAGCTGAGCGTAAGCTGGGCTTCTACTCAGTCAGGGAGAAAAGGACTGCATCGCAGCTGGAACCTCAGAGCAACATTTCAACGAGTCCTTACGTGAGCTGCTGTTACTTACATCTGCTCCAGAGAGAATAGGAGCTTATGCAGCCGTCTGCTGCTAAGCTTGCAAGTACACATAAGATGCTCTTTGCTCCAGAAGCTTCTGGTTGAGTCCCTGATGGTGGCCAACATGGGCTTGCATATATAACAACACATATATATGTATAACATACATAAGTATATAGCATACATAACAACAGCACTTCACATATGTAAGGGAAAGCACTGATTCCTTTATCTATGAAGATAACTACTTCAGCAGTGAGTTACAGTCCTATTAAGGCTTCTTCTTTAAAGAGAGAAAACAGAGCTAACAAAAGAAAGCAACAGCCACCAACACACAGATTTTCTAGGGCTACTTTAAGGGTTGCAAGGAGAATAACAGGGGCCATTGTTTCCAGTTCCCCACTGCTCCTAACAAACCTCATCAAGCTGCAAGCGTGACCAGTGTCAGAATAAGGCACTGAAAGATATATGCAGGGTTGGAGAAGGAAAGGAAAAGACAGCTGTTGGGATGAGTGGAGAACCATATCAGAAATACAGTAAGACACAGCTCCACAGAGCTAAAAGATGCACTTATGTTATCCTGCCAATCCCCCCTTGGCACAATGTCTCTGTATGTGATCCTCTTAGTCTATCACTGGTTCTCTGTGATATGTGTCTATCTGGTTTCTCATGGCCGCAATAAACCCTTCTACTGCACTAATCTCATTTAACAGTTCCACTGACTTGAAAAGAACCCAAGTAAAATTGCTGTGCAATTTCTGCTGGCATTATTATAGCTGTATCACTTGTCAGCTTTCGTAAACAAGATAAATATAGTTAAACTTAAAGCATCAGATATGAAGAAATTTGGCATGTTATAGCAGCCCATCAGAAATATTTTTTGACAGGTATCTTATAAAAAAGGAAACAAGAGAATGCTAGAGAAGATAATAACTGCAAGTTTTTCTTTTGCAAAATTCTTTTGCCCAAGGAGGCTGCAAGAACTTAATGTTCGCTACCCTACCTTTTCAGTACCATTAGCTAATTCTGCTGTCACATACAGCAGCCTGTACCCGGACTGACTCCCTGAAAGCAGTGAGTTTTAGTATCGGTCTCAGTATCTTACAGAGCCTCTCATCTCAGAGTGCATCACTGGAATCCAGCTACCCGGAGGCTGGGGGATAAAAGGCAGAAGGCAGTAGGCATGCAAAGCTGGAAGGGAGGGGGGGAAATGTTCCTGATAGGGCACAGGGAAAACCCCTACGCACAACTGATTTCTAACGTGTTTGCACAGCAAGAGGACACCCCATCTGAAGGGCCTGTGTGAACGATCATCCCCTTCTCTTCCCCACACAAGTGGTTGGTTTGTGCCTGCAGCTACTCTGTGCTCGAAAGAAGACAAGAATCTCCCCTCTAGCACCTGCATGAAAAGACCGAGCCCAAGGAATCTCCCCACACCCAGGAAGTACCCACGCTCCCTTATCACCTCCAGGAGCAAGTCCCTGGAGAGGCGGGATGGGGGAAGGTAAACTCGCAGCCCCACACTGTGCTGACCAGGGAGGATGAACAGACCAGTGGCACGGTGCACCAAGCAGTGCCGCAGGAAGAGGAATTACATGTTCAAGGACAGTCCATGGGGTAAGTCTGGGTCCTCCCTTGCTGCTGAGCCCTCTCAGACTGTGTGGAGGTCAGACCAATGACAGAAAACACGAGTCAGCTATGCTGAGACCTGAGCCCATGGCTCCAGAGAAGGTAGGTGCTTCCTAACTTGAAGTCAGGACATCTTCTGGAAGAGATTCAGAGTTCATGGGAGAGACTGCATTAGCTCCTAGCCAGAGAGGAAAAAAGAGCCCTAAAAATAACTGAATTATAAAGGCCAGTGACAGAGGTCAAGCCATTGATGCTCAGAAGATAATGTGCTGGTTTCTACTGTTGTCTGAGTGCTACACAGTCAATAAAGAATGCCAATAATGATACACAGCCCTTGTCTCTTGCTCAACTGTAAAATACAATGGGATGGATTTTCAGCATTAGGAGTTTAGGACATTTATGATGTCACCTTATTTTTTTTTTTCAGCACACAGAGAAATACAGGACATCAAAGTCTTGACAGAGATTCCTGTGGGGAGAGGTGTTGAGATCTGAGGGTGACAGACTGGGCAGACAGCTCAGGATGGTATGATCAAATAAAGAGCTCTTTGCCTTATGACATCTTACTTTGAGGAAATAAAATTCCCATCTCTCCACACTTCAGGAGAGAGAGTGTTTTGGAATGGCCTCTCCTGTTGCAGCAAAGAGTGAAAAACATGCAGTATTTCTGGTGGAAGCTGATGTTGTCTTCAAAAATTTCAATTATTTCCCTCAAAGAAATAAAGATTCCCGCTAGAGTTGTAAGTGTCTAAATAGTTTGACACAAATGAATTTGAGCCTCATTCTGAACTCATGCTGATGGTCACATCCAGTTGATCCACATGTAAATAGGCAACTTTTCCTTCAAGATAGGAAGATACAGGCAGTCAAGGGCGATGCCAGCCCCTGCATTTCTTTCTGGGCTGCAGGCTATGAAGCCTGTGCACCTTAAGCACTGCAGATCTTGCCACATCGGCTTCAGACAAGCTTTGGGCAAAGAAACATCTGTGATCTCAAATAAGTCAAGACATATACAGTTCTGGCACCCCAGATTATCTGATGCCCAGAAGCAATCAGGCAAAGTAAGTGAGAAAGAAACTTCCAGCTGAAATGAGCTCACCACTCTTCTTATCACCTTAGCTGTAGCAAGATTCCTACTGACTCTCTACCAGATCTTCTGACTGTGGTTTTAACGGGTGACATATGTATGCAGAGAGAGTATTAGTTATGATAATTTCTGGAAACATCAATAAATAGTCTAGAAAAAATGCGTGCTAGTACATTAGCGTATGGACAGCTATGACCTGTTGTATATCAGCCAGCCATTATTGATCAGAATATTAATTTTTTAAGCTTATGTACTTTCTGAACTTTTACAGCCTTCTTTCGGCTAATTAGAAGTCACTATTGATAACAGGCAATAATTTACTTCATGGAAAATTTAGTCCTGGGAACACTGGTGAGTAAATGGCCTCAATCTGTCCATGTTTGTGTAGAGAGATTTCCAGATGTTTAAGGACTATAAAAATGAAACTAACTAATTGAGTGTGTGTCTTGGAAGGATAAGAAAACTCTCATTCATCTTTGGCCATTGTAATAAGTCATATGCCAAGCACCTTGTCATTAAAGGGGAAAGGGAAGAAGGACTGGCACAATCCTCCTAGGAGAACAACCTTCACTACTTTCTCATACACCACCTCAAGTCTTAGCAATGATCTTATTCACATGACTGCTACTGTTGTTCAGAGTTGTCCTGAGGCCATTGAACTGGAGCCATGGCGAGCAAACTGGGTTTAAACCAGTTCTGCTTTCCTCAGCCTCTGACCTCCCATGTGGATCACAGCTGGGCTGGACCTGAGCTGGCTCTGGTAGAACAGCTTCAGCTGCTGCTGAAGTTATTGCAATGTCCGTGACAAACTGATTGTAAGAGAGAGAAAGAGAGAGAGAGTGTGAGTTAGGGGATGTTGTATCAAGAATACATTAAAAAGTACAAATAGAGGCTGGTTGATAAGGAAATACTTTCACTGCCATTCTACTTTAGCCCCCAACTGCAACAATAAGCCGTGTCTCCCTTTGTTTCTTGTCTCATGGTGTAGGAACCCCGGTAGTTGTTTTGTCCGTGGTTATCAGAACAGCTCCTGAGCTGCACAGGATCCTGCTTATTCTGGTTTTCACCACCTGCAGCAAGTGGACACGAACCCACAACATCCTTAACTGCATTCCAATCCAACCAAAACACAAGTGCTAATCATACGGTTACAAAGTCCTTCGGCTGCTTCAGACAGAAAGATTTATGTCCTCTAAGACTTGGCTAGCCCATTATTGCTCATTCATTGTGTTTGCCTACAAGTTACGACTGCTCTTTCCATTTAATTTTTAATGCAGCTGTAGCCTTGCCTCACTAAGCTCCAGGAAAACTGTAAAGGCATTGGCTGTTACTATGAACTTAGAATCTCTTGGCAAAAGCAGCATGTGCAAATGCAGCCTCTCCTCATTGCACGACAGTTCACAACACCCTACTCTGACTTTTATGCAAGAACCACGTTTTTCTTCAAAGCAAGTGTACAGTTTAAATTTGCTTCAGTCAGAGGTCTGAGCCAGAGGAAAAAAAAAAAAAGAGTAAAATTTCCCAGACAAGGCATATGAATTCAGTGAACATGTCTGAATAGCACATTATGGGTCTAGATGTGGTTTACTGCTGTTCATGAAGCTCATTGCTGTTCTTATCTAGTGTTTCTCTTCTGTTTCGTTTTTGCTGAGTGTTCATCATCTCGCTATCAGTAGTGTAGGTCCTGAGGGGAACTTTAATATTTCTATTCCTTAGATTTTAACCCAAATCAGATTATATTACTGTGATACTGAATTTAGTGACTCAAGGTGTTTTCCATTCCAGTTGTTTCTGTTTAAGGTAACATATCCCAAATTGTCTCTTCTTTCTAGCTTTCCAAACACTTAGACCCCCTATACAGGCATATCCAAACTGTGAAGCCTGATGCCAAGTACCAGCAAACCATCTGCATAGTGACCACCATTCAACCACAGACAAAATTTTCATATATAGGCAGGAAATGATCTGTCTATTGCTGTCGGTACAGTGTGCTGGCATGGCATGTAGATACCTGCACAGACCACCCGAGTTTGTCCCTCAGAGCCCAGGTTATTCATCCAAAATGCAGGAGATTACTGCATGCCTCTGAGCCACCAATGATTTCCAGAAGGAATCAGAGGTTCTCGACAATGCTTAAGAAAAGGCAAGAATGGAGAGATGCTATTGCAAATCTGCATGATTTGGGTTCAGTTTCCTTCTTTCCCAAACAGCTGGTTTAGGCCCAGCAGCTGCAGCATTTCTGGTAAAGTGCAAACCACATAAGAGGGGATCATCAGGCACCCGGTTTTAGCCAGGGAGCTGGGAGGTGGTGCCCCACCATCCATTCGTTCCCCAGCAAGCAGCCCCAGCAGCCATCCTTTCCCACTGGGGTCACTGTCAGGTGGCCCCCTCTAACCAAATGCCAAACCAGGCAGTTCAGCTGACCGTGTTGTGAGCGAGCCTCACAGCGAGAGAATCCTTTGCTGAGGCACTGGGGTCTCACACCATTTAATATTGCATGGGGACCACAACTTGCTGCTGTCACAGCGGACATTGCTCCACAGCAGATCATCCCTTGCTGGCTGCAAGGCTCTGTAGGGTTCCCCAAAGCCCTGCCAGATACTGAGGGCTGTGTCCTGCCCAAGCACACATCTGAAGCAGAGGAAACCCCAAGGCAGACCCTGCCCTGGGCTGGAGACCCCCGCTGTGCCTCCGTTCCCGTGTGAAGGAGCTGCAGAGCGGGTGACTCAGGCACTCCAGGGATCCCTGGCACAGGTGAGTCAGCACAGGGAGTGGAGCAGCTGCAGTGGCTCCAGCCCGCGTTGCCCCTGGCAGAGCGGCCTCGGTGGTGGAGGAGAAAGCCTGGGTGCTGCAGCTAATGAATCATTCACGGTGGCTGGGGGACTGGTGGCCCTACAAGTGAGGGAGTGCAAAAGTGGCCTAAATTCGTCATTCCTCCTCCATCGCCCATCAGCGCTGTGCCAAATGTATGGTGACGGACACCATACACTTTATGCGTTTGTGGTCACAGCCTCTGAGGCCAGGAAAGGCTGGTACAGTCCACCTAGCCTGACACCCTGCCTCACAGAGCCTGTAAAACTTTAGCCAACGTTTTCTGCGTCAAGCCTTAACTTGTGTTTCGTGCAGCAGCATACCTTGCATGACCCACAGGGTTCATAGCCATTGCCTGGGGTTTTATAGATATCCGAAGTTCAGTTGGGCCTAACAGGCTTCAGCATTTTCCTTCTTATTTTCTGTTCTCAATCCCTCACCGTGGGCAGCAAACCGAATGAAGAATAATTACGACAATTAACTTTCACCAGGTAATAGGAAAGAAAAATCAGATGAGGTTTGTGGTTGGTAATCTGGAGGTCATGGAGGAAAATCAATGTACCCAATAAAAATGAGAGCACCATTCCTTTGTTTATCAAACAAATTAATAAGGGTTTTATGCATCAAAGAGTATGCACTATGACATAAACTAGAAAATTAAGTGAATTTAAATAGCTTGGCTCTGTCCACATAGTGGTGGTGAAGCATGTCTTTCATTCTCTATTACCTCTTAAAAATTATTAGCTTGGCAGAAAAATTTCCATCGAAATTATTTTCAGAGATAGAAAGACTTTTTTGGGTCAAAATTATTTCCTCATGATAACTGTACTTTCTGGAGGAAAAAAATCACCTTTGTGTCAAAAATCGACCCACAGGAGACATAGGTTATAGCTAAGGCTAATATTTTCAAACCTGGGTATCCAAAACTAGGCCTCTAGACAGAAAAATGGAAAACAGCCTAAATCAAGGGTCTAACAATTTATCTCAAATGTATGTATTTGTTTATTAAAAGGAGCCTGTGCATTAAGTCTGTGGATGAGCAGGCATAAGCCAGATGATCTTTCAAAGTGCTGAGCACTCCCAGTGTTTGGTTAGATAAACTGAAGCAGTAGGTACTCCAGACCTGTGAAATTAATTCACTTCTGCCTAACTACTTAACTTCAGGTTTGGAAATTTTTATGATTGGTAAGGTTGAAATGTTTAGCTGAGAGAAAAAAAAAGAATCATAGAGCAAAAATGGCCCAAAGCTTTGCTACAGCTTGGTGAGTCCAAGTTGCTGTGTGTGGTGGACCCTTGTGCCATGGTCCCATGCCCATCCGGCACGGTGGTCTTGTTGGGACACAAAGTTTGCAAGCCCGCGGTTAGGTGGGGCTTTGGTGACTTTCAGAGTCTGCCTTGTCTGGGCTGTCTCCAGATGAAATTCACTTGCTGCATTGACAGTGGATCAGGAATAGCTGCAGAAGACATAACCCAAGGTACCAGAGCAAGTCCCCAAGGGCAGAAAATCAGGATGGTCTATTAGCAAGTTGTAAGCTCTCCACCAGCCACCCAAGAGCAGTCACATGGGTGAAGGGGGGGAGGGAGGCAGATGTGTCATGCTTGCAGCTGGTGAAGAGACATATTGATGTCATCACATAGGCTTAATGCTGTTGCTGTCCAAAGAACCTAAAACTTTTTAGTGTTTCTGCAAACTGTTCCTCAATATATGCTGGCCTCTGTCTGTGGCATCATTATGCTTCCTCAGTGAGAAATTATTATGGAACAAATTAAATTCGAAGAGATAATTTTGCCCCTGGGTTGGCTATATCCTGGGCATTAATCCTCTAAAAGTGCTGTGAACATACTAATTGACAATGCATTGCTCATGAAAAAATAAAGGCCACTATATACTTATATATTTATTTCCATCTTTTAGATTATAACGTTGTGATAACAGCTTCAGCAGAGGATGTTGCCTAAGTGACAGGCAGAGGTTAATGGCTTTGACTTTGCCTCTAGCCATACAAGCTCCTCCCAGCTAGTTATTAATTCCCAAGAATTACCCTCTGTCTTTAGTGTTATTGGTTTAAGTCTACTTCTAAATCTATGCCAGGCACTGGAAGCAGTGCCTCTTGTATTACAAAGACAATCTCTTGAATAATAGCTTTACGCACTTTCACTTTATTTGGTACTTATATCTTGTCCCAAAAGTCAGAGAGTGGATTTACTGTGACAATAATTTGATAATGAATACTGCTGTAAGGGAAGTAGAAGAAAGGTGGGAACCCAAAGCTGCTACACCATGAGAAGGTATGCCCAGGAGCTGAAACTGAGGGTGGAGACTGCAAATGCAGTAAGGAGCACAAACTCTTTGTGCTGTTCCCCAGCCCCTCCTGGAGCTCCTTGCACATATTTGGCTTGTCTACATAGCACAAGGCAGTGTGGTAACTCAACAGAGTTACCTAACGTGTAGGCACGCCTGTTTAGTCCAGTGGCTGAGGGATTAGACAGGGAGAAGGTCTCAGCTCTGTTGGCAGTTATTCTGCTAGCTCACTCAGGGAAAATTGTTTAGGCACATTCTTCCAATTTACAGCCTAATGCAAAATCTGGTCAGTCAGGCTAAGGCAGAATACCTGCCAGAATGATGGTGGGTTTGACAGTCAGATGTGCTGATAGGGGACAAAAGCATAGGGGATCACTGCTCAGGCTGTGCATTAGACAGCACAGGTCCGAAGAAGCTGAAGTACACGGTGCTTTCAGATATCTGTTGGATACACATTGGAGTATGCTATGTGGAGAACTAGAGCAAAGAGCATTTATTTTTACTGATATGTCTTTATTTCCTGAGCCATAGGTTTTGTTGTTGTTGATGATGATTATACATCAGATGGAATTTGTATCCTCATTCAGATTCCCATTTTAAACACCTTTATATGGAGCTTTCTTTCAGCCACTCATTCCCAAAACAGTAGCTAGCACTTTGTAAAAACAACTGGGGTTTACAAATGCTTACCTTGCTGTGTAATGCTGATGCACAACTGCATCAGGAGTTGAACTGTGCCTGTGCTATGATGGTCAGAACAAGGTGACCTGCAAATGACGTACACTTTGTAACTAAATGTGTCATCAAAACGTCATGGAACACTTTGCACCTCTTTCTGTATCCTCTCATCACAGCCCTCAGAGCCATTTTGTCAGCTCTGACCCAATGGGAAAGGATGCCTATGTGTTATAGTGAAATGATCCAGAAAGCGAATGCATGATGGAATGAAAGAAGACTGCTTTGTTGGGTGACTTAAAATCAGTCATAACTAGTACCATAGCAGAAGATCTTGCTGGATGCAAAGTCCATGCTGATTGAATTTTGGATTTTTAAGTTCAAGTTAAGTGCTGAGTCTGGACTTTCTGAATATTAAGTTAAAAAAAAAAAGGTGTCTCAGCAAGAACTGGGAATAGTAGAAGTATCAATATATTACAGAATTAAAATGAAATCCTAACTTGGATTTTTAGGTTGCAGAATCACTCTGGACAAAGGTTAATATTTTTATTCATGGGCCCTGATACATATCTTGGGTACTGTAAAGGGGGTGGGGGAAGAGGCTTCGTTTAGCTATACTGTATTTACAGACAGATACATATTTGTCACTTTGCTTTGAGGAATAGGTTGGCTAGAGAAAAATTGTTTTGACAAAAGCTTCCAGGGATACTTACTAAACAGCTAAATTCCTCCTGTTTTCAGCAAGAAAACACATGCATGGTTACAGCGTAAGTCAGCTAATGCATATTGTTATCATTTGTACTACAGTAGCAACCAAAGCTCTCAGTCATGATCAAAGACTTGTTCAAGATCATGTAAAAACCTGCTAGAAAACATGATCCTTTGCTTGCTTCCCCTGAACTTTTTTCTCGTGCTTTCCCTCTTTCCACTAGAGTGTTTCTAACTTTAATGTTAGAAACTATCATCTCTAATACTTTTGAGCAGACACCAAATGGCTCCCCCAAAAGAGAAGATATTTGGGTGGGGATGGCAAGAGTTAGAGGAAGAGGGGTTCCTAACCAACCACACCACTAACTGTATCAGTCTTTCTGTAGCTGGGAGAGTTGCAGCAGCCAATTAACCTCTGCAATGTGAGTTTTTAAT
Organism: Theristicus caerulescens; assembly: GCA_020745775.1. Lineage (NCBI taxonomy): Eukaryota > Metazoa > Chordata > Aves > Pelecaniformes > Threskiornithidae > Theristicus > Theristicus caerulescens. The sequence goes on along the minus strand of CM036563.1, from coordinate 8,518,973 downwards.
GAATTGCTAGAAATGGGAATGATGAGATCACTGCCAAAGATGGACCTAGGCACTGCCATGAGGTGCTGTGCAGGAGGGGCAGCTCCAGCAGTGGAGAAAATAGCAGCAGTGTCTTCTGGCCTTAAAGAAGGGGGTGAGAGGCAGGACAAGAAAACATCTATGCTAAACGTTTCTATTAAAAGCAACTGCCAGACAATTCATTACAAATGCTGAAATTTAGAGTATATCAGCTTTGTCATGAGTTTTGCTCACCAGAAAGGTAGAAGTGTAGGAATCAGGAGAAATTTAGGTAATTTTCTTATTTGGGATTTATATGTATAGCTCATATCTTTCTATACCTATCTATATAGTTATAGCTGTGATGTGAGCAGGTGGGAAGGTTCAGCTTAGGGGAAGGGGACCTTAAGTATTGGATGCTGAGCCAGTAACATCTTTCTGGAGTAGCTGGGGTAGCTACCAAGACCTTGTAGTGAATAAGCGTTTTGGACCTGAAGTCTGAGAATGCAGAACTGAGAGGTGTCCTTCAAGCCCAGACTCAGACATACACATCCTGGTTCAATCCACCCACTCCAGCCCAAAATTAAATGGTGTCTGCTGATTCCATGTCAAAGATATTGCCTTTATTTCCGCTGAGCCATGAGGTTATTCACACATCACTCCATGAGAAATTCCACTGGAACCAATGAAGCTTTTCACACCCAGTGAAGTTGGCCCATCATGATTCTCTAAAACAAGTGCAAGATTTCTAAAGAATGTCAGTGACAGCTAGACATAAAGATTGCTGGCATCTTCTGGCTACACTTCTATCAGTGCTAACCATGGCTTTTTCTTATGGCTGTTACCATGAATCAGCACCAACCCTCCATCCATCCAATCTCCCCTCCTTGACTGTGATCTAAGCAGAGTTCACATGCATTATATAGGAAAACATCAGTCCTCTCACTCTGAAAATAACTAGACAACTTTTTGTGGTTCCTACATAACACAAGATAATCATCACCTCCCATTCTGACCCTAAAGATTTCTAAATCTATTTGAATTCAGTGACTCAACTGCATTCCTATGCAAGTCCATAAGGGCAAAGTAATTTACCCAGTATGAATCTAGTGGCTAGTAAAATATGAGCGTACTGCCCGGTAGCAATACTGTCACATAGAGATGTGGAACAGGGAGTATTTATTCATTGAATAACTTTACTTCTGTGGTATTTTCTTACAGATACTTAACCATTTACTTAGCTTTTGCTCAGTAGAAATGTCCCTTCTGGTATAATTACATCAAGTGACATGTCTATATCTCTTGACATATTTACATCATTTAATACCCTTAGCATTAATTTGTTTTGAAACATTGTTTCCAGCTGTCTTTAGAGTGATTACCTCAAATGACATGAGCAGTGTTAATTCATGAAAATTTGTCATTTCAGCTTGTAGAAATTTCTGTTGAAAGGTTGTGTTGAACGTTGAATAGATTCATGGCACTAATCTGTGGCAAGTACATGGCTAATTTGTCTCTTTTTTTCCATTGGATCCTTTAGAAGCTCTCTGTAGTGGGATCTGGTTGTTCCCATAAGTCTTGAACCCTCCATTGGTCCACTTCTGGGTGGGATTAGAGCACTGCTTCCTCCTATGCTTTTTCTCTGTTACCTGTCCCTTCCGCCACCCCTCAAAAAGACAAAGCATGTACATATCATAGGAGTTATGAACCAATACAACAAAGACCTCTGAGTTTGTCTCTGAGGGTTTTGAACTTTATCCAGTAATGTTTGCTGTGGAAGGACTTACTGTGCACTGTGTATAAGCCACATATTTTTGGTGCTTGTAGATATCTCCCAGAAGAAACTGTGACTGCTTTATCTTGTGAAACACTCCGAAACAGCAAAAGTTGCCAAGATTCAGGGTAACAACATTTAGACTTTGTACAGAAGGCCAGAAAAGCCTTTATGCCATAGAAGATCATTATAGACCAAACATGCAAATCCTAAGAACAGCCTGTCCTTTAGCATTTTATTACTTTCTTTTCCAAATGCAGATGAAACCAAGAACTAGAGAGCATGCAATTATGACAAACTCCTTTTACCTTCAGCTGGAGTTTTGCTTTGACTTTCTGGAAGAGAGAAGCCTCAGAAGAGGCTTCCAGACTACAACTGAGTTGAGTCTTCTGCTCACACTGAATCACTTTATGCTTGAGGAAACCTTCCCCCATCCAGACATACGAAGAACTTGCTCCTGGGCCACCAAAGTCGTTGTGGAAGAGCAGAGTCACAGACCCAGCTATCGCGCTGGAAGGTGACAGTACCTCCTGGATATTGGCAGAAACATTTTCCCCACAACTGTACTGACCCAAGGGCCCCAAGTCAATTCTGCAGTAGATTTTACCAGTTTGTTCCATCCATGGGTACCTGTGGATTTATCTACATTGCTCCTGCTGCATCTCCGTACGCTGCCTGACAATCATGGATTTTTGTCACATGTGTAGATCACACAGAATTTTAAACAAAAGTTTTACATTATACCTTACCCCAGCTATCTGCATACAAAAGTCCTAACAATGTTCTGATTCCTGCTAGGAATATATTAAAAATGTATAAGCCCCATTTTTGTATATAAATAATAATATCAACAGCACAAAATCTACTTATGGATCAATTCAGCAGCCAGAGCTCTTGTTCTTTCTGGTTGTCACTTTGATAATGCAATACAATCACATGGGCTTGCAGCCCTGTCTGCTTGGTGTGCCATCATTTATAACACATTATCAGAGTGACAGCTGGCAGTAACAAGAGGCCAAGTGCCAGATATGCACAGTGCATCTTACTGAAAAATATTCCCCTTTTAAAACACAGATAGGTTGATTAAGAAGTGAGGGAATTCCTCCCCCCTTCCCCCAGATGGCTGCGATGATTCATTGGAAGCTAACCCAGACGTAGCTTCACAGTGCACTGGCAAAACTCCATGCTCCACCTTCCCTCCTCTATTCAGGTTATATCCCATGGGGTTCATCAGGAGAATTTTCCCTGACAAGGATTAAAAACAGTGATCTATAAGCAATGAGGAACATCACCATTTGCTTTAATTAGGTAGGACAAAAAGCTAGCACAAGGATGCATTTTATGCAGTGCAAGAATATACCCTGAAGAGTATTCTGCTTGCACTCCACTTGCTTGGTGTTTGACCAGCCTGCTTTCCCTGTGGCCCCCCTGAATTCAAGCCCAAACAATGCGCTCTCAGAGCTTTCCAGTCACCATAAATCCCTGCCTCCTTCTTCAGAGTCTCCTTCTCAGGCACCCTCTCAAGGCATCCTAACGACCCTTCCCTGATCCAGCCTGACCTGTTAATCAGTATTATTGAAGAGTTAGTTACCCCTTTGAACTGTAGGAAGCAATCTGGTGTATTAAGTCCTCGTTTTAGCTTCACTAAATAGTCCTGTGACCTCCCTAAAAACTCCTCAAAAGAAAACACAGGATTTGTGTCCCCCAGCACAGGGTGCTAACTGGCAAACTACAATGAGTTAAAGGAAGAATAGCATTAGAGAAGAAGACTTTACGAAGAAGTGATAGAGTTAACTGGTTGCTATTTCATTATTATGCCAACTGACTGTACAGGACTCCACAATGTTCTCAGGGATGTGGGGAGCGGTGTGTGTTCCCTGGCAGAGACCCAAGATCTAGATTAAAATCTCCTAGAGTTAATTTAGGAAAACAATAATATTTAAAGTTGGAAGGGGTTTTTTTTAGGCTATATCCCACCATGAAACACGCAAACCCTGGGCCTATTTCTTGTCCTCATAGACCTCTCCTTGTGAATTCTTGTGAATACTGAGCCCCATATTTTCAAATGATAGAACCTAACAGGAAGTACATAAATTAATATTTTTGTATTCAAATAAATATTATGAGTTTTCAAGAAATGTTGAACAACTGTGGCCCCAATGAAATAATTGTCACAACCCTCAATGCTTAATAAACTGATTATCACTAGTTACTCAGTTTGTATAGTAAGTCCAGTACTGACACTAGTCTTGCTGGGGTTTTGCAGCTTGTTGTATTTTCCTTATAACTGTTCCCCTGTGGTAGTTTTCCTCACACTTCTGGCATCTACTGCCAGGATAGAGGATGGCAGGACAATTTGCAAAGCGCTACGGGACCTGAACACTTATAAAGAATGTTGCTCAGATCTCAAAACCATACTGCCGCCATCCCCTTCCAAACCACCATGGCAGGATGGTGTTAGCCACGCTCCTTGCTGAATATCTGTGGTTCATAACCTGACTGATGGCCCACGCAGGGGCTGGGTGGTGTGCTGGGGAAAACACACCTACAGGTCCAGCTCTGCCCTAGAGAATACTGTCCTGGTGCATCACGACCACAGAGGCATAAGATAACTAACTAGACTGTTTTCCCCAGATGTTGTGTTTGTGGTCAGGGCTATAACAGAGCCCTAAGCTGCAGGGTTTCCCATTGTACGCCATGGTTCCCATTTGCACCTCTGCTTCTCCATGTGCTGTTCAATAAATACTTACAATTTTTCTCTCTCTCTTCACTTGTCATTTGAACTTTTTGCATCCCTTGGCATGTTGCTGTATGCTAAGAAAAGTTTCCTTGATCAAAGGTTACTTGTTACTTTTTTTCCAGTGCCTGGTCTTCATAGATCTTAGCTTTTCTACCCCTGTAAGGAGGTAGAAGAGGTAAGGGGAGATAAACCAGTTTGGGAAGGCAGAGAGGAGGACTATCAGGAACCTTAATTTCAATGTATGTACCTCCTTGTTTGCACCAGGAATGTAGTATGTGAAAGATAAGAAGCCATCCTTCCTAACCCATTACAATGCAGCTTTGTTCGAATGTCACCGCTGCTGCCGACCGGGTGTTTTTCTCACCTCAACTGTCACATGCACTGTGGCTAGCTGAGAGCATGACAGGAACACTTCAAGGAAAAAACAGCATCTTTATCCACTGTGACAGAGGGAGTTGTTCAAATCTCCTGTTTTGTGAACACTGCTTCTTTTCAGGTGCTTTCCTTTGTATAGCAATCTTAATTTTGGAGTGCACCCTCTATACTGAAAGACATTTAGTGGGTCACTACTGGATATGTGCTAAAGCACCTCTGGGAATCCCGTCTGGTGATGTGTATCTTTCAGCACCTAAAACCTGCTTCTGAGCTCCATTTTCAAAACCCATTTTCAGTGGGGTAGATGTCTGCTTTACACAAAGGTTTGTTATAGTGAGATCAATTCCAGGAAACATTAATTTTGTATTCTAGTCAGCAAAGTCTATACTACAGACCAAGCACATTTGTACTAGTCTAAAAATGTCAACTGCAGCTAGTTTTCTTTCCTAAGTAAAACTGAGCTGACAGCATTGTAACCACATGCAAAATTGGGTGTACACTGGTTTATCTATTTGCACAATGTTAGTGTGTAGATAAGGACTTAACAGACACTTAAGTGTCCCAATCACCTCTGAAAATGAGACTTCAGAGGTACTTCAAGAAATTCGCTTAAAGAACTTAATCAGCAAAAAACTCTGGAAAAAGAAGGCAAGAGGTTTCTTGCCATTGGGAGTTTCACTTTGAAATGTAGCTTTTTACAAGAATACAGTCATGTTAAGATAGCTGGAGCTGCCTCTCTGAGCTGTAAAAAAGGCATTTTTGTGATGCCATTGTTCTTAAACTTCCACTTTTAGCAGTTACTAAAGCATTTAGCAAATCCACATTTGCATTTTGGCTTTGCAGTTAAAGTATCAAAGTGGTTTGAAACTCTTTCTCCTCCTCTCTCTAATTAAATCAGCACAATTAAAATGACCTCGTTGCTCAAGGAGGACATTGAGCACTGTGGTCAATAGATGTTGATCAGAAACCATGTTGATACATATTATCTGCAGAATGCAAAAACTGCCATAGAGTTTTGAACCTTTTAATATGAAAACATTGTTTCAGCACAGTAAACATCTTGAAGGTATTAAAAGAATAGTATAATGTTTAAATACATTCTTTTATTGTATTCTTACTTTAAAAATGAGTGTTGTTTTGAAAGTCCACTGATTTAGCTGTATTTTAGGCCCAGATTACTAATATTTTAGTGGATTAAAATCAGCATTTTTTTTTAACTTTATAAATTCTTATCTCCTGCTGTTAACAGCAACTAGCCAAATGTTGTGGGTTTTGCTGGATTGCTTCCAAGGCAAATTCACCAGATCCTTCTGTTGAATATGGCAATGTAAATCAGAAATAGCTCCAATGAAGTCCATTAAAAATACATCAATGAAATACTGGTGTGAGAAAATATTCAAGCTTATTGATTTCAACTGGAGTTCACACAAATGAAGAAAGAATAAAGACATTAACCACTCTTTTTTGCCTTGGATTTTCTGTCAGAAACCTTAATTCCAAGGAAACGTGGCTGAAATAATTTCCGATGAATAATTAAGTAGGTTATTGGACTGATTAAAATGAAAATTAAAAGAGCTAGAGACATGATCTGGGGAAAACCAGCTAGATTTTGAGTTGGGAATTTGCAATAAAAATTAAAGTATTTTTGCTGAACATTTGAGCCAGCATATAAGACCATGCTTTTAACTGGTAAAAACGGTGCATTACCACAGACTGCAAGCAGTGATCAGATCTGACAGTTTGGTCCATGCAACCTAAAACTGATGCGGGGACCTAATGGTCAGAGAGAAGTAGTAGAAGAAGAATGGAATGGAATGGAAAAAAAAGAAAAGAAAAGAAAAGAAAAGAAAAGAAAAGAAAAGAAAAGAAAAGAAAAGAAAAGAAAAGAAAAGAAAAGAAAAGAAAAGAAAAGAAAAGAAAAGAAAAGAAAAGAAAAGAAAAGAAAAGAAAAGAAAAGAAAAGAAAAGAAAAGAAAAGAAAAGAAAAGAAAAGAAAAGAAAAGAAAAGAAAAGAAAAGAAAAGAAAAGAAAAGAAAAGAAAAGAAAAGAAAAGAAAAGAAAAGAAAAGAAAAGAAAAGAAAAGAAAAGAAAAGAAAAGAAAAGAAAAGAAAAGAAAAGAAAAGAAAAGAAAAGAAAAGAAAAGAAAAGAAAAGAAAAGAAAAGGAAAGAGAAAGGAAAGAGAAAGGAAAGAGAAAGAAAAGATAAAAGAGAATGAAATAGAAATGATGATCAGACAGAAGAGGAGGAACTGTTAGACACTACACATAATAGCATGAAAAAACATAATTAGGAGTAATGAACTCAAAAGAAAAGAAATGCAGGATGAAGACTTGAAAGCAGACCTAGAAAAGCCTTGTGGCAGAGGCAGAGAAACTCTGTGACATCTTCTGTCCCAAGAATCATCTCCTTCGTAATGTTCTGCTTCTCCTTGCCATAGCTGGAAGGGGTCGTGGTGGAGGAATGAGTTGGAAACAATGGCAATTCGTAAATCAGACATAGAATCATGAAAGTATTTCTGTGTCTAATTCTTATTGAAATCAGTGGACATTAATTCCAAAAGTAACTTTAAATTTTGGCCCTTGGTCCCTGTCCAGCTTTATTTAGGTCAGTGTGGATCTGTTAGCTTCCAACTTGTGCCCATTTTGAACAATTGCTATTGTATATTTTTTCCTTACTGTGTCAATGTTTATTCTAGCTTATGGCCCTTTGAAACAGTGCTCTGATAGACATGGGCTTCTTTTTAATGTCTTCTCTAGTCGTAACATGCTTTTATTTCCAGCCTTTGAACTGGAACTGCAAGGATGGGTTCACCAGTTATTATCTTCTATGGAGAAAAATGTAACCTAGTCTGTTTGCCATGTAAGCACTGAACAGAAAGGGTGCACGTTAGTCCCTTTAATAATATCATTATTTGCTTGGCTATCTGTGTTCTGTGGATTTCTCAGCTGTTCATTTGTTTGGTGTTAAATTTCACTCTCCCATTTCTTCTTATTATTATATTCTGTTGTTTCATCTTTGGAAAAAAAATGACATTAACAACCCTTAAACATGTAGTAGGTGCTTACTTAAAAGCTTTTAGAAGTAACTGCAAGTATATTGATCACTGAAGAAGAAAAAAATGACCCTGGAAGAATTTATTAACGGAGTGAATAAATCATTTCTCTCTTCCATTGTCATGACATTTTCTTTACCATTTGGCATTCACTGCACTTGGAAATTCCTCCAAGCCTTTGTGTTCCTGAGCTTTGAGATTTCAGAAAACTGTCCCTTGGCCCCCACTCCCTGCCAAGGTTGCTACTTTCATACTCCTTTTCCTCTGGATTACAAAACAGGATATTATTGTAAAAACAAACAGAAATTGCTGTTCACTGCTGCTAATCTTGAAGAGAACCATAGGGGAATGAATGCTCTGCAATTCTTCCTTTTTTAAGTGGCTCAGACTGGAGATAGCTTCTGTTCTGCTACTGTCAGGTGAAGATCAAACACTTTTCATTACTAATCACCAAAGGCCGCAGTAGATAACTCTGCAATTTTCTGTCCCTCCTTTGAAATTTTAGTGATTGAGAGATGAATTTAAGTTTCAAACTTTCCCAGTATGTTTCATGGTAAAGAAGGGATCATTTATAAACTAAAGGCAGTTTATAATAGAAACCTAAGTAAAGATATTTTTCTGTTCTGTACATTGCCTCAGGCTGTTTCAGCACTGGGCAGAAGGGTTGCTCTATGTTGTTTTCTTGCTTTTTTCCTGTGGGTGATGTAGAAGGTGTTAAAAGACATGTATTTGCCCCTTCTGCAACTGTGAACCAGAAATATCCTCTCTGCCTGCTTTAAAATAAGAAAAATATGATGCCACAAACCAGAAGTCATGTGTTGATTGTGTAACTCAGAAATGGGAGTCCAAGTCGATGCCTCTGGAAGAGACACAGATCTGAGAACAAATCATCTACTTTTTTTTCCAAGTTATTTAGCCTCTTCCCCACAGTATCTGATCCCACTCCATCATGAAAGTATTTTTTCTCCACAGCTTTCTTGCAGGATTGGGAAGTGTGAGCTATACTTTTGACAGATGGAAACTGGAATAAATGAAGTTACTTTTGCTGCAGCTCTTGCAGAAAGAGTCTGAGCTGGGAATAGAGGTTGGGACTTTTGCTTTGGAGCTGTAACACATGGCTCTAAATTTCTTTTGACCCTGCTGTCGTTGGGCATGAGCATGATGTGCTAAACTATTAACAGGGTGTGAAGCCCCCAGTCATGCTCATTAGGCTTCCACCATGTGCCAAAGCAGGTCCTTTAGCTTTGGTGAGACCATGCTGGTGGGTTGCCATGATGTGGAGTCAGAGGAGGTGCTTCTGAGGACATCATCAGCATCATGGACTGTGTTTGAGGCCAGTTGACTACTTGCTGCTTGTTTCCAAACCTGAATTAGCCCCATTTTCCATTTCCATCCAGTGGTTACAGCCAGCTTGCACTGTTTTCACTTGCAACATGCACTCCAGAGGACTCCATTCAGCTCTCCTAGGCAGTCCCCTGGAGCTGTGTGAGATGGTGTCCCAGGAGGGCACAGGCCTCCTACCAGTCCTATTCTATGCAAGTGGCCATCTCAAGTATCTCAAGGTGTCTCAGATTGTATTTAGGCTGAATGGAGCTAAACATACATCTGCATTCCTCCATGAGGGCACTCCCTTCATTGAAAGACTAGAAACCAAACTGGGCTTGGAAAAAGCAAACAAACCAAGACCCAAGTGTAGTGCGCTCTGGGGTATGTGTTCTTGGGAGAGGTGCTCAGGGTGTGGGTAATGAGCAAGTGGGTGCTTGAGGGCTTTCAGGAACAGGATCAGCTTTCTGATAACACAGCAGTGGTTCCCAGGCTCGGTCAATAGATGCGCTCTGGTGGATGTTTAAATAGCAGATATGCATAAAGGTTGCATCATTCAGTGAGTTTACTAATGGTCAGGACTGCTTTGCTCTCATACTAGAGTCATAGAATCATAGAATCATAGAATGCTTTGGGACGGAAGGGACCTTTAAAGGCCATCTAGTCCATCCCCCCTGCAATTGGCAGGGATATAAACAAGTAGATCAGGTTGCTCAGAGCCCCATCCAGCCTGTTCTTGCATGTTTCCAAGGATGGGTCATCTACCACCTCTCTAGGCAACCCTTTCCAGGGTTTCATCACCCTCACCATGAAAAATTCTTCCTTATATCTAGTCTAAATCTACCCTCTTTTAGTTTAAAACCATTATCCCTTGTCCTGGCACAGCAGGCCTTGCTAAAAAGTCTGTCCCCATCTTTCTTGTAGGCCCCCATTAAGTACTGAAAGGCTGCAATAAGGTCTCCCTGCAGCCTTCTCTTCGCCAGGCTGAACAATCCCAGCTCTTTCAGCCTTTCCTCATAGGAGAGGTGTTCCAGCCCTCTGACCATTTTTGTGGCCTCCTCTGGACCCGCTCCAACAGATCCGTGTCCTTCCTGTGCTGAGGACCCCAGAGCTGGACGCAGGGCTCCAGGTGGGGTCTCACCAGAGCAGAGTAGAGGGGCAGAATCCCCTCCCTTGCCCTGCTGGCCACGCTGCTTTTGATGCAGCCCAGGATACGGCTGGCTTTCTGGGCTGCGAGAGCACATTGCTGGCTCATGTCCAGCTTTTCATCTATCAGTACCCCCAAGTCCTTCTCCTCAGGGCTGCTCTCAATCCCTTCATCCCCCAGCCTGTACTGATACTGGGAGTTGCCCCAACCCAGCCTCAGGACCTGGCACTTGGCCTTGTTGAACCTCATGAGGTTCACACAGGCCCACTTCTCAAGCTTGTCCAGGCCCCTCTGGATAGCAATGCCTACAAAGACTACATGATATATGATGGCTTGTGTGGTGGCTCTGCAGATCAGTTTGCCAATCTTTGCAGAGGTACATGCTTTATTATGTATATTAAACTCTGTGCTCCTTTAGACTCTGAGCAAAAACAGTAATAGGAAATTAGGAAACTTTCCTGATGTTCTGATGATAAAGCCTTAATGAATGTAAAACTTAAAGATAGGTTTCTAACTACTGCAGAATGTGTTGGACAAATCAAAATTTCAACTTCTAATATTATTTCTTCTCTGTGGACAAACAGAGGATTTAGGACTGTCTGTTCATCATCTTTGGCATGCATTGAAATTGCCACACTGACAAAAACAGAAAAACTGTGGAAATAAAGGCTCTGAACCCAGATGTAATTCAAGTGTTACTTGGCAGCAAAACTTACCTGGGAAAAGTAGGGAGCTCACAGGAGACAAATAGATATAAGTCTAAGACCAGGTCAAATTAAGACTCATATTGAATATGTTGTGTCACTAAAATCACATGTGAGAACTGAAGTTACTGGGAAAAAAAACCAATTTGTGTTGGTAGAATATGTAATATTTTACATTGTTGACCAACAGAAATCTGATATGATACTTATATTTTCTTATGCTTTAAGATCACAGTAATATTTTAGCCAAAAATGCTTGAAATTGCTGTTAGAATTTTTCATTGGCTTAACATACCATAGACATTGTTAAAATGTCATTCTAAGCCCATTTTCTGACTTTTCCCTATAAAAGGATTAACTTGTCTTTAGAATGTTAAAAATGCTTAACTTACTTGATATTAGATAAGAAGGTTTAGCTCAGGCTCAAGAAAAGTTGGAGAATTTATTAAGAAAATATGTATACTTTGTCTTTTGCTTGGTTGGGATAAGTCAGCCTCTATATGGAAAGGATTATGCTGATGCAGGGTAATTTGCGGGTCATTTGCAGTCCACTGGCCAGGTACCTGACATTACAAGCAGATGAAATCTGATTCAAATCCCAGAGTGGAGAGCCCTAATACAAATGCAAGTCCCAGTGTTCGGTTTGGTTGGAGTCCCTGAGAATGTGACTCGTGTGACATTCATGTATGTGAATGATGTGAAATTACCACTACTCATGTGTGTCCAAGACTGATTCTGCCTGTTAGTTGATACGTGGCCCAAAGGGATGCTTAGGGCAATCTGCATTTCAGTTTTGGGAGCTCCAGGACCAACGCTAAACCCCAAGGATCTGGGCATGATACACAGAGCAACCCATATACACAATATCTTGATTATTTCACACCAACTCATGTTTCATCGTTGTCCTTCACCCTCAAGTGCCATTGCCTTCCTAAATGTAATTTGGTTTTTTTTTCCTTTGAGACACAAACAAAGAAGTCTTTCATCATCCGCTACTTGTCTCCTGGCAGAAGGTTGCCCCTTGAAACAGATCAGTGAACAATAACAACCTGATTTTGCCTTTCTTGTCCCTCATTTAACAGTTGGGAAATATAACGCACTGGGAGAACTACTGGAGACAGGACATCAGCTGTGGTCGTGATGTGCCTTTCATCCCAGAAGATGGTCCAACCAATGGTCCAAGAGACATGCACATCCAGTTTGTCCCTTTCCTTGCAGAGGAGGTAGGAAACGGCCATTAGGGTTGCACTGGCTGCTCACAGAGCTGAAAGCCTCCTTCTGGCCCCCTGTCTAGCCAAGCATTCAGAATCATCATCCACATAAAAGGTGAAGCAGTGTTGAATACACAATTCATCCTGCACGTGCAAGTGACCCAACCCAAGTGGCTCACTGTGAGCAGCACCACATTTCAGGAGCAGAATTGTAATGCAGGATGGAGGAATATCAAGCTAAGCATTATGCATGGAGAGCAGGGATCATCAGATCAAGGAGAGCAAAATAAGCAAAAAAAAGAACCTATTGTGTTCTGGAGAGTGATACTCATCAGCTGACCCAGCAGCATCCACTTCTAGGTTGCACATCTGTCTTTATGTCTATAGACAATGAGGATGCAGGGAAAAGAAAGAGAGGAGAGTTACAGCTGGGCAGTCTGCATTATGGATGGTTTGAGACAGAGATTGCTTTTGGTGTCTATTGCTTAGCAGATATCATTGTTTTGTCCAGGAAACTCACAAACTTAATCAGAAAACTTCCCAATGGAAACTGCATTTGAGAATTTTAGACTACCAATTTGCTTAACAACACACAGAAAATCCACAGGAAAAGTATAACCAGAGCGCAGCTCTCCTGCCTCCCTTCTGAAGCCCTCTCTCTCTCGCCATGCTGTTGTTCAAAGCACATTAATCTCCCAACTATGTTCAGGTTTAGCAATGATCCAAGAAAGAAAGCAAGCATGCAATTACTGCATCTAATTTCAGTCCTCTTTTTGCTATTGTCCTAACAGGGTGGAGATGTCTAAGTCTGTCTGCTACAGAGAAGGCTCCGTACTATCTATCTGTAACAGACTTTTAATAAGGACAGACTGAGTGAAACTCACCCTACGTTTACCCAGAATTGTCCAAGGGAGGTGAGCTACAAGCTTCTCACCATAAATACAATGGGCAGATACAGTTTGTCTGTATCTAACTGAACTTTTGACCATATTTTTTCTTAGCGGGGTTAGCAGTGAACAAATTTGCAAACGCAGCATTTGGCTCACCTCCTGTAGGGCTGTTGGGAAGCATGTCCTGCTGGGGTCACATAACATGCTCACCATCCTTGAAGGTAAGGGCCATTTTATATGCTTGCTCTAGCCATTCCCCAGGTTGGCACAAATTATATATGGGGCTTAGCCCTGCATCCTGACTTTGTGACAGAGCAGAAACTTCACCTCTCCAGCTACTTTTCCCTTACTCTCCCCACCTCATTTGAAACAGGTGGGGTCTGTGCTAGTGCAAAGAAACTAAAGCTCACAAGTGGACTAATGGCTCTTGCCCACTTCCCAGCTCCTTCATGAGACCAGGCACAAACTGGCTCTTACCAAGAAAATCATTCCTGGCAAAGGCAAGAGCAGTCTCTTAGCTGATGTCTGCAGGCTTTGCACATGTAGTTTGCACATCACACACAAGCTAGGGGTTAGGTGTGACCAGGTAATTACTCTTTAAACTCTAACTGTGCCCAGAAGCAATCAGTCCTGTGTGTTATTTACCGCTTCCTCCTTGCCTGCCCTTTCATTTCAAGTTTGCTTTGCAACAGCCTGATTTACCCAGTTCATGCCATTCTCTCAGCATAGGTCCTGGATTAAAAATAAACCCTGTAAATTGCTGCTACATATTTACTGACCATTGTGCTACACAGCACCTCCCACTTGCTTGGAAAAAATGCTTCCTCCTTCTCTCAGTGTTGTTTAGCTGGAAAAGACACATAACTTCCTGCACTATAATAGAAATGGTAGGGTTGCCTATTAAGCTGGTCCTTGGTTAACAACACCAACCTGGCAAGAATGAATCAGTAGGTGAATGCAACACTGCAAAACCCTGAGGATTCTCCCACCCTGAAAGAGTCATTAAAAACATTACAGAGAAAGGAAGGGTATGCCAAGTTTAAGATTAACTGCAGTTATGACTGTGAAAATCATACTGGGAACACTCCTACAGGCAAGCTTCAGTCTGAAAAGACGGCATTATCTCCACTTGGCACCAATGTGCATGTCCAAGCGATAATTCTCTGCAGGGCTCACATCAACAGAGAGAGCACAGTGCCTTGCTGCAAAAGGGCAAATAACCCTTAAAAAGCAGAAAGCATTTCTCAGAAGTGAGCGACATGAATCAAAAAAGTCAATGGTAGTATGGAAAGGACGTGACAAAAGATCGTCTTAAGGCCAGTGAAGGGAACAAGATGTAAGGAAGGGAATGAGCTTTAAGAAATGGAAAAGTAAGGGTTAAAGTGGCAGTTCCACCAGAGTTTGTTCTGAGAAAAATAGGATCCTGTGTGTGACTCATCTTGCCCATCCTATGGCATTTCTCACACACCCATATAGATAACCAGGTCTCAAAAGCACTTGGAGCCCATTTTCAAGTGTTAAATGCACAAAGATCTCAAAAGACCTCAGACTCTGACATTCTTTAGGGGCCAGATACCTGCAAGGCTGGGACAGGGCTGAAACTTTCTGTCTTTTTGGTGAGATTTAACTATTGGTTGATGTTAGGAGGAGGGGGAGCAGGGGTGGCAGAAGGCCCAGTTCTAAAGCAAGATAGCAATCAGTTGGAAATACATTTTAAAAGATAACATTAACCTTTTTCTTAGAAACATCTTGTTGGCTTATTTTTACTCAAGAGAATATACAGTCAAGGAAGCAGTCTTCTGGTTTCAGTTGTTTAAATAATCAGGGCCTATGAATGAAATAGCAGAACAAGGATGGCGATAGCAAAATGCACTCTTGCAAGAGCTCTCAGCCATTGGGGAGGTGAGCTGAGGGCAGAAGCCACCCTCCGTCAGCCTGGTTGGCTCCTCTGGGAAAAGCCCTGCAGCTTTCTTCTCTTGCACCTTTCTTCTCTTCCAGCTTTCTTCTTTTCAGATTTTTCCCCGATAGACCGGTGTGACCCTGCTCTGGGGGCGGGCAAAAGGAAGGAGCTCAGCACGCAAAATTTCCTCCTTTTTAACTCAGAAAGAGCCTGCTGAGTCTATTTGGTGCCTAAATCCAAGTTCTTGTTCTGGTGGCTTCACCTTACAGTAACACCCAGCACAGCCACGAATGGGAGAGATTCAGCTAGTGTCAGGCAATTTTCAGATGGTATAATATTAATCTTCTCTTTTATCAACACATACCCACATTACTGGTCTCAAACACAGCCCAGCCTGGGAAAAGGGGTTGTGCAGACGTCCCAGGGATTTTTGGCGGCTGTAGAAGCTCCTTAGAGACCAGAAGTACCATTTAGCCTAGAAATAGTTTTGCTGGACTCTCAGTATTGCTGGACTAAATGTCCCTCAGCAAATTTACACCATAACTTTGAAAGGACAACAAAGCATATCCTAAACTTGGAAGAAAGATGTTTTATACATTCTTAGAACAAGACAGTTTGATAAAGCTCAAGGGAAGTTTTCCACAGCTAATGCAAAACATAAGTAAATCTACGCCTGCTAACAAAGGACAAAAAAGCTACACAAAGAGACACATCTATTTAGATTCAGTAAAATTCTATAAATTATTTGTATCTGTGTTGATACCTGATTTTCGTTTTTCTGTTTAAAGGACTCACATATCAAAGCTAAGTCAATGACAAATGGCAACAGAATAACTGCTCTGTTAATGTGAAAGCAAAATGGTTAACTATGTTACTGGATATTTTTAAGCACCCAGATTTCATTAAAGAAACATTCAAAGGCAAAATAAAGCATCAGTCATCAAATGTTTGTGGATAAATGTACCAGCTTATTGCACTGAGCAATGAAATGGGTTTTGGGGGGGAAAAATTTGCAAGTGAGTAATGGCTTCTTTAACACTAATGTGGCTTAATTCTGAATTAAATCCTTGTCCTGCAGACAGAGGCTGTCATAGAGATCAGTATTACTTCATCTCCTTTTTTTTTCTTCATTTAATGTCATTACAGAAAGCCCAGTACTCCAGAAACATTTGCTGTTACCCAGCATGTATGTATTAACAATAACTACTTTATGCTCCCTTGAAAGAATGACCAGTACGCCTAGAAAGTACATTAAAATATAAATTAGGAAAATTTTAAAATATCCCATTAGAACTAGCAAAAGAGCAGTACAGTTAAAACAGCTCAGAATTGAAGGTTTGGCTTTGGAAATGGCTGAAATCTCAGAGAGAAAATGTGCAAAATTCTAATGATCATTATGAGATATTTAAAAAATGTATTTTGCTCTGAAGACTCAAAAAGAAAAAAAATCTACATTAAAATGTAGGCTGCATTAATTGTACAACAGTTGTACAATTGTGGGCCATGACAACTTCAGTAATTTAAATACAAACAGGTTAGCTGAAGTTGTGACAGTTCAATCTCCTTCACAGTATGACTCAATCTCATTATTTTATATATATTGTGGTAGTTCCAGGGAAAAAATGGTGCTCGCTAAGCTAGGCACTGGTCGGCATCCCCCACTTCAGACACTTTGGAGGTTAAGTGAAGAAGTTGGCTGAGATATCACCAAAAATCTGCGATACAGTCCAGTGGTTGAGCTGCAAACCCTTGGTTCACTGACTGGGCTCCTGAGGTCAAGCGCCACTGGCACTGATGGTGGCTTTGGGACAGCACACATGACATGGAGCACCAGTTTCTAAAGTATACTGGGCGTTGGGCTCTGAAAGGCTTGTCCTAGACCAAACTGCCTTTTAACATTACTTAATGGATTGTTATAAACAGCTGAGGGTGTATCCTGGCTATTTTGCCTCTGAATTTCCTAGTTTTATTGTAGGAAAAGTGCTAGTATAGGTAACTTTCTACTCAACAAGACAGTGAGTACTTTTAATTTTCCCTCTTTCATCTGATTTAAGGTTTGCTTGTCAACAAGTGACCTGGCTTTCTGGAGAGTATTAGAGAGTATTTTCTGTGTGATGCTGGAAGGAAAAGAACATGGATTGTGAAAGAGGATGAAAAAGGCTGCTGCACATACCCATCACTGGTAGGAATCAGCAGTTATTTGTGGCTGAGAGATCTGCAGGATCCCGTAAAGGAGGAATAAACACCCAGAGAGCTTGAATTTGCAAAAGGAGCTGAAGGACCACTTTAAAATGGGCTGGAGTAACCTGCTCTAGCTGTCTCTACTCTGAACAGGGGGCTTGGGCAAGACAATCTCCAGAGGTCCCTTCCCACCTCAGCTATGCTTTTCTGTATATACCAATGCGACCAACTATCATTAACCCATAGCTTCTTCCTGAGCTTTACAGCAGTCACACAGAGATGAAGAAATATTTTTAAAAGAAGTTAGCTGACCCATTGTCATCTTTTTAGCTGAAAACTCTAAATATGAATTTTTTCAGTCCTATCCCAGGCTTTTCTCATCTCTTCTCATTTTACTACTAAAAAAAAATGGTGAAAAAGAAAAAGGAGCAGGGAAAAAGTAAAGTATAAGAATATCAGTTTTCAGGTTTTGTTGAAAAATCTTGGTGGTTTAAATCTCTCCCAATTTTAACGAAATGATGTTTTTCAAATAAAAGTTAGACTATTCTCTCCCATGAAAATTTGGCTCAGATTATCCTAACTGGCTTTGGGAAGCAGGTGATATTTAGCTATATTATCAACATCAAAAGCACATTCCATGTTCCCTGACCCAAGGATTTCTTTGAATACTCTGTTTTCTAATCAAAGGCTTCACAAACAGGGCCCGTGCGGGCTTCATCCCTAAGGGAAGCACTGATAGTTTCCATCCACTCAAAGACCACCTCTTCCTCACCCTCTTTCCCCAAGTAAAATGATCACAAGTCCACATTATTGACGATAACCAAGCATATCCTCAACACAACCTTTTGGCCTTTCAGCAGAAAACTCAAGCAGATTGTTCCCTGCCTGCTGTTGTGAATGCCAAAAGTGTGGCTGGAATCCACCTTACTTTCTCTGGGAGGAATTAGAAATTACCGTATGAGGGAGGTCATAATCCACTGCCAAGTGAGAGAGTCGGGATTAACCAGAGTAACCTGACTGATCTCTGTGTGAGGTTTTTTTGAATGAAGCTCTGGTTGTTTTCCACTGCAACAAGCTGCAAAGCAAGGTAACTTGTGGGGTGCTCTCAGGGAAAAGTTGGTCTAAGGGCCACTCTACTCAGGACTGTGTCCTCCCAAATCAGAGGCACGCTGGCATGCTGAAGGAAAACTACCTGGGAGAATGCATCAGCCAAATAAACAGCAAAGATACACAAACAGATATAATTTCCAGGCTTTGATCCCAGCTGAAACACAAGATTAAGAGCAACATATGCCTGCTTGTGTGAGTACACAAGTCAGTCACAGGCTTGGTGTTGTTGGAAGAACTGCCTGTCAGGTCTATCTGAAAATTATCATTTATTGCCCCCCCAAAATCCTGTGATAACAGGCACAGTAGCTGTGGGGGCCTGGTGAGCACCCACTATGTTCTGGACATATGAAAACTTCCCTCCTTCCCCGGAATTAGATATCTGCTTTCAGTTCTGGTTGTAAACTATTGTATAGTGTCTCTGTGTTTTGATTATCATGAAAATTATACCCTGGGGGTACCTGCACTGTGGTTCTCTGTATGTTTCACTTAAAGAGGTGAATGAAATCATCTCTGGCAGTCCAGTTTGTACAGCGGCTGTTTAGGCACTACATAAATAGGATCTTTTTTATTTACGTCAGTTGCATAAAACCAAAATTCATTCAAAGGATTTGCATGTTCGCAGGTCTAGTCATGTTAGTCCAGTGCACATTTGCAAATTTGCTCTCTGTCAATCACTGGAATCTGGAAATCTGTATGATTGCTGTGTGAGGCATCACCAAGTGCCAGAGGCAGCAGAGGGAGCAGGTAGGGGTGCAGCAGCTGAGGGTGTGAGCAGACGGATGTGCCCATCCATGCCAGCAATGGAAATGCCGGCTGAATAGCAACCGGCTGCGACTGATCTATTGTTCCTGGTTAAGTAAATAACACCAACTTCCCGTCCCTCTGGAAGCCGTGCATGTAAACTAATGCTCCATGCACCCCAGCTCTTACTGCTGAATTGTACACTCATGTTCAGACTTGCACAAAATGTTTAAATCAAGGAACAATAAAGAGGGACATATGTTGAGAAAGTCTGAGCTCTCATTGAAGTACAAACTAGGACTCAAAATTCTCCAAAGACTGAGATGTCTCCTGTTTTGAAATTACAGGCAGACCTTCAAAACAAAACCATAGTTACTGAAGTCTACTGAAATTTAGGTATGCCTTCACAAGCCAAGGTTCTTACCTGGTATTATTCTTCATGTCCTCCCAGACACATTCTTCTCACCTGAATCTAGCAGGGCTTTTCTTCTGTGCTAACTGATTTACATGGAGGTTTGGGTTAGAGTCCCAGCTCCACTTCCTTGGCTGCTAACCTTACACAACCTGCACAAGTAATTTAATATTTGAATGCTGATGACCCACCTAAAATTCTTTCCACACCCTAGGGAAACCATAGACATTCCCCCACAATTCATTAAAAAGCAATCACAGAGCTACTCGCTTTATTGAAGCGCAGCAGTCCGTCGGGCTCGGTACGTGGGCAGGGAAGGAGGGAGGAACAGCACCAAGAGTGCGATCTCACGCTGTGGCTGATCACACCTGAGCCAAGGCAGGGTCTCATGCCAGGGAGCAATCACAGAGCCAGCCCTGCAGTGAAGATACACTTTCACATGCATTTCTGAAGGAAAGGTTTAGCTCATTGGGATTTCATTCCTTAAGTGCCAAATAGAGACCAATATAAAACAATACATTAAAAAAACAATGTTTCAATAAGCCCCTTTGCTGGAGGTTTTTACATTCACCCTCCTTCCTATGCCTTTGTGTGGATTTTAGGTTGCACAGGGGGCAGTGTCTGGAATATATTTCTTTTTCTTCTTTTAAGGAGAGATTGTGTTGGATAAGAGGGGGATAAACGACCCAATTTTATGTAACTGTGGTTTTTACACCCTATATCACAGTTAATTCATTGTTTAACATGAGGCTTTAATTCAGTTGTCTTCATCAACGAGCTACTTTGTGTCCATATGGCTAATAAGTGTTATTCTGCATTCCAACTAATGGGAAAATAGAAGTATTTTAACAGTGCAGCTGATCTAACAAAAAACACATCTGAGGAGGATTAACATTTCAAAGGAACTATTTGCTCAAGTGAGCTGTCTTTATTATGATCTAAAGGGGGGGAGTTGAAGAAGAAACCTTGAGTAACATTTTCATTATGGTAGCTTAGATACTGGAAATTAAATAGACCCAACTGAATTATAAAAAATCCTTGTACTTGAGCCTGGAGATAATTAAAACTATTTTACCATGTGTCAATGATAACAAATGAAAACTGGTAGAGATGAAGGATAATACAGTACTGTAAATACTTTCTGGCAAACAAAAATATTGCTCGCTTTAACCGTGGCCTGTAAAAAAATATGATTTACCAGAAAGCATAAAGAACAGGCTGCACTGTATCAGTATGTTTTTATGGAAGACATATGGCTCATTCTCACTTCTCAAAAATGTGTGGCTCTGGTAGTAGGCAATTGTTTTACTACAGAATACTAGCACAACTTTAATTTAGATTAAAAACATGACAGGTTTCCAATGCAAGGCAGGCAAGTTTGTTTTTTTTTTTTTTTAAATCTGTATTTCTCCAATTTTTTAAACCTTGATCCATTTACAGCTGTTCTTTCACTCTCCCCATCTGATGGGGAGGGGAAGCAAGCACCTGCTTGCACAGTCAAAGCCAGCATTGCTTCTCCCAAGCCAGCTGGCCAGGGTGCCATGCCGGGTATGTACTCCTTCCTCTCCAGAGATCAAATGCATCAAGCACACTGTGAGAATGGTCTCTGCCAGCCCAGGATCCAGGGCCTGGCTTTCTGCAATTCCACAGCTGTGGAATCTGGCTGCAAAATAACCTCTCTGCTGAAGAATTCATCAACTTTGCTCAAAGGAGTGGAAAGACTAATTCCCAGTGTTGAGATCTAGGGTATCCAGCATTAAGGTGGTTTTACAGACTAAACATTGTATGTTGGAGTCTTATAATGAAGAAGGATCTCAGGGTTTAGACTTGTCTGTATAAACTGATTATTTTGATTGCTGAAGCTCCTATTCCCTTCTGTAGTGTACATGACACGTCTATGTAGCTGTAGGATGCTCACGATGACAATGTCCCTTCCAGCAAGCTACACTTTAAGGGCAACACTCCATTGTCAGATCCTGCACATTCACCCTAGGGTCTCTCTGGTCTATGGAGTTCCTGATGCAAGTGTGTGGATGGTCTTTGAGGGACACCACACTGTAAAGTCAACAACAGCCCATGATCATACGGCTCGCACAATCTCCTAAGTAGCACCAGTTGGTCTTGAGCCACTCAATGGGCCATTTGACAAACATCTGTCAGGAACTGAACACATTGCTGAATTCACCATGAGTGGCACTATTGATGGGAGAAACCCATTTGTACCACAGACACAGAGGAAAGAAATGGAGCCACTGCTAATGTGGGTGGACACATTCGTACCATGGAATCAGATGTCACAGCGTCAGAATTGGCTCTCCCCTTGGCTGAAGGGTGTACAGTGGCTTTCTAAGGCTTGTGGCTGTTGTACTGATGCTGAAGACCAGAGAGGTTCTGGAGTATGAAAGAAGGTACAGTCCTTGCAATTATATTAATTGTGGATCTCTGCTGATAGATTCTGGACAGAAATACACATCTTGTCTCTGTCCCTGGCACTTCTGCAGGGAAACATCTGAGATATCTGTGATGGTCACCAACATCAGCATATAGATTAGGGCCTTTCCAACCCCAATGACAACTATGTCTAAGGTACACTTGCTTGTTCAGGGGTGATGGATATCAGAGGGTAATGCTCATCTTCTAGATCTGTGTGTGGGTCCCCCCCAAACTAGTGGCCCATTGGTGACTAACTAACATCCTTTCAGATGGTAATTATGATGCATGCCCAGAGCTGTTATAATATGGAGGCCTTGCTTTAAAGGGCAGCCCTCCAGCTGTTCTACTTTTCTGACAGTTTATTGGAGAGGGGCTGAGACATTTGTGTACTGGGACATGCAGTTGCAGCCTGGGAAAGGTGGAAGATCCAGGGTCCAGCACTGTGGAAATGTGTTCGACTGCAGAGAGGGTGGATCTCTGCCAACAGATCAAGGTCACTGTAGTTACTGACAGATATTGCCTTATTTTCACAAGAACTTTAGGGATTGAAATGTTTTGACTGATCAGATTAAACTTAAAAATGAAGATGAGTTTGTCAAAAGAGCACAGTTTCCCTAGGTTCTGAGAAATGTGAAATCTGGTTGCTGGAGTGAACTAAAGTTGCAGGCATTGAAATGCAGCTCCTCCTGATCCCACATATAAAATGTAACTGTGGGGTTGCAGACTCAGTTTTAAGTCCTCTGGTTTTCTATATATGCAATTGTCTCTATGCAATTGTCTCTTGAATACAAACTGTCATTCTCAAGCAACATATATATTTAAGTTTCAAAATGACAAAATGCATTGATTATTTGGGAATAATTCCTGGAACAGCTCTATACTCGGGTCACTTTCTGTCTGCCAGAACAGTGTCTCCCTGTAGTCTCCTGGCTTGGTCTCCCTCTTCTATGCCACCCCCAGACTAGAAGATCTTGTGACCAGGCAGTGCTATCGTGTTCTGTGGGCAAAGTCTGGTACACTGAGATCCTTGTCTGTAAGCACGTTCCCATAACCTGTGACAATAACAGCAACAGCAAATAGGAATTGTAGGATTTATTAATTTACTTTTCTCCATAGGTTTTAACTGTTTTCAAAATGTTATTTATTTATTACTATTATTTATTATGTGAGCTCCCTCTTGTGTCTTATTTTGCACCTGTGTAATCCTCTTGTGTGTCTGCAGGTCTTTTCTTTCAGGTGAAAAATCTCATTTTAATGCTTTTAATAAGTAATCCATTCTTTTAATTTCTTTTTTCCTTTTCAAGACAACTTTGTTGTGATTCATTTCACTGATGAAAAATCAGAAAGAAGAACACTAAACAACTAAAAAACTCAACAATTAACAAGAAAAATATTTTTTTGGCATCTAGTGCTGTTCTCTGGTTTTCATACAGGCCCTGTTGCAACTGAAGGCAATGACAGATATTGAATTTCATTCAGGGAAGGCTCGATACAGAAAGGAGTTTCACCTATGATCCAGAAAACCCACAAAGGGTATTTACGTAGCTGAATTATACAGAACAAAGTTACACCATTAACCTTGCAACTGTCGGCATGTGAGCACAAGTGCCTCTCCACATGGAAACACTGGCAGGGCTGAGATCTTTCAGATCGTGTTGCTCACCCATACTCCCAAGGGTGAATTTTTAAATGCTGGGAAAAAGGAGAAACCTTGGCAGTGGCTAAAGTTTACATATACCTATTGCTCTTTGGAATGACTAACTTTACCCCAAAAATGACTCATACAGTCAACGTCTTTGATCTGATTGCATTCGTTATTATTATTATTAACGATAATAACAGTACTGCAGTCATGCCTCAAGGCCCCAGCTGAGATCAAGGCTCTGTTTTGATAGGCATTGAACACACTGAGAAGAGAAGACAAACCTTGCCCTTAGGAGCTTACACCTGAGCTGAAGAAGACGGACAAAATGCAAGGAGAAGGAAGTAGTGTTATCTTTATTCTGCCTCAAGATGGAGAGGTTAAGTGACTTGCCTGAGGTCAGACAGGTATTTGGAGGCAGAGGCGGCTCAGGGGCTGTGCTCAAAGCCCCCAGGAGATGGGGGGGCCACGTGGGGACACACCTGTCCTCGCCTTCATAAGTGCCTTGGCTGATGCCCAGCAAGGGGGACTGCAAGTCGGCAGCAGGGCAGTGCAGGATCCCAACAAGGCTGGAAGGATTACAAAAGGGAAGTGGCCAGCACTGGACAAAGGTGGGGGTGAGCACCTGGCCACATGCCCCCTTGCATGGCAGCTCCACCATACTCAGTGCCACAACACAGCTAACCAAATATCCCCCCTGTCCAGGGATTTGGGCCATACCTTGCTTCTAGCCTGGGGAATTTGGCCTATAGTGAGCCCTGCTCATCTTTGGCTGTTTGCCCCAAAATCACTTTGTGGGGTATCTCTGTGTTAGCTCAAAGCCTGCACCCCAGGATGGAAGCAGGCAGTAACTGCTAACACCTCGTGCTTCACCTCCCCACATATCTTCCCTTTTGCAAGACTGTAGCAGTCTTGTGACTCCAGCTGGAGAAGCTGGAGACTGGCAGCAGAGGTGAAACTGTTCTCAATTATCATTAGGGTTCTTGGCCAGATCTTCTGAAAAAAAAAAAAAAAGCTTGAAATTAGACCCCTCTTGCTACATTTTGGCACCTAAATACATGACCCGCTTTTGCAAGAGTGCTGACAGCCGTTGGTATGGCAACTGTGATTACTGGAAATTTCCAGGGGCTTGGCTTTTGGAAAGCTGGCCAGTTATTTGGGTGCCAATATTCAGGTTTAGAAGCCTAAATTTAGACACCTTTTTTTTTTCTTCCAATCACAGCTATTTATTTATGAAACATTGATCATGAGTTTAGACACATGTAGGACACAAGATGCAAATATGGGACATTCCAGCATCCAACAGCTATAAAGGGCCAAGGCTAAAATATGTTACAAAGAACCATTTGATTTAGCAGTGAGACAAAAAAGGTGCAAATGCAAAAGCTATCTGGAGCACACTCAAAAAGTACTTTAACTTTGAATGTCCACTAATACCCCGTTAAGATAGCAATTTTTTGCCAGTGAGTTTAAGGGCACCTCAACTGAGGACTATCCAGTCCACTGAGTTTAAGACAGCTTCTCTGTATGGCCATATAATCCTTTTTTGGAGATCGTTTGGTTCCTGCTACACCCTATGGCAATGAGTCCCACAGTTTAATATGTACTGTGTGCACAGTAGCTAGTCCGAATATTAAGCATAGACACTAAGCTTCAGAATTTACAAGAGCATCTGGAATACGGGTATCCATTAAGTGATATATTATAGGATTGCTTTTAATATACTTACTCATCTATTTCCTTTTAAAGTGAAATGCTGACAAACTTCTATAAATTCTGCTAATTAAAACATGTATTTATTTTCCTGATGCTGAAATTAAATTCATTCCAAATCAGTCATTTCACAGTTGTTCCCTTTGATTAGCTTTCCTCCTGCTTCTGTTCAGAAATATGGGGACCCATTTAGCACTCACACCAATATAACTACAGTCCGGATTTACACTCTGGTCAGAATTTGTCCTGTTTGGTTTTATTCTTCTAATTAGTTTACTTGCACTTATTTAATTTTGTTTATATATGGCCCATCTCTGTTGCTGTCTTCTTAAGGGATAATATTTAGGAAGAAAGCTATACTGAAGATGTTCACATGCACATAGGTACAATATATATAAATTAATGTAACGTGTGTGTGTATGCGTAAATGTGTGAGTACACACATATGAAATAAATATGTATCATTTAATGTGCTCATGTGAAAATATATGGGAAAAACCCACTTTGTTAAAGCACTGAGAAAAGTGTTTTTACTCACACCAATAAATCCACATCCACACTTTTTTAGATATCTTTGGGAAGAGGGGTATGCCAATAGACTCTAATGACTTGGGGCCTTTATCCACCCCCAAGGACATCTCTCTGCTGCTGGAAGTGCTACAGTCTCTCTCTCCTGAGGAACTCTGAGGTAAAAAGTATTAGTATTTTACAATGACTTTTTGACAGTTGCTCACTGGTAGCAAATTTGAGGCTGACGCTGAAGGTGCATTTGCCAGTTGCTTTTCCATGCTCTGGTTTGTCATTCCTGGTCTGTCACAGACAAGAGTTTGGGGTTTGCGAGCAGTGGGGATTCGTTTTCCTTTCCTAGACATTTCAGTAGCACAAACAAAACCTGAATCATCTTCAGTAGGCTGCTAAGTATCCAAACTGGTACCAAACAAGTTTGCCTACTTGCTTGGCTGTCCTGCTGGACATCAAATCAAAGGCTTGGTTTTCTCTAACTCCCAAATTCTGGCAGTTCCTAAAATTAAAGAGAAAGTTAAATGGCAAATCCAGTCTGGAACTGGCTGACAGGAGTCTACCAGGCTCCAGGAATTAATCCAGGGGAAATGGATACTTCTGAAATTGCCTTTATTTTCTTCCAAGATACCCAGGAACTAATGTATACTCTGGTCAGCTCCATTCCAGAAAGCTGGAGAATACTGCCCAAAAATGAAGAAACTGAGAGCAAGGATTAGCCCACATCTGTTTGTTGTTCTGCACAAAGTGTCTTTTCATCTTGGTTGAGAATTTTTTTTCCAAATGATTTCTCTTATGCCAGTCATGTGGCTCTTGTGGCAAAGGACACAGCTCTATTAGCTAAATTGCTATTATAAAGGGGTAATTAAGTTACTGTGTGGTGCAGCAAAGGAGTGTGCAGTTCTGCATTCCCTTATCCTTGTCATGGGTAGAGGTTTATGCCCTGCAAAGTAGTAAACACTACAGGTAATGCATATTCTCAAACATTTCTGTTTATACCACCAATTACCTCAGTAAAACTACTCCTGAAATTCAGCATGTTAAGTAACACTATAACAAAGGGAAGTCACTATAGTTCAGTGGAGCAGATCCACAATATGGGCAGAGGGGTGGCTGTCCCAGCCCTGGCTCTGCCACCACAGCCTTGGGAGACCTTTTGCCTCTCTGTAACTGAGTTCTTATTTGGAAAATGCTTCAAAATCGCAATGTGAGGTTCTGAATACTTTATTTCTTTGTTCTTGCACTTATAATAACTGAAACCGTTACAATCAGCACATGAAATTATGTATTGAAAAATCTGTTTTCCTTTTGTGTTTTTTTTTTAGAAAGATTGTTTTAATTCTGTCTTCACTAAAATAGTATTTTTCAAGTCTGTCCACATACCACCTGACCAAATACCCTACACATCCTTCTATCAAATCAAATTAAATTAAAATATATTAAAAATAATTTAGAAGGAAGTAAAGCTAAGCAGATGGTATCTATGAATGTAGTAAACATCAAGCCAGTGTTCATTTCCTTGCAAAAATTCAGTAAGAAACAAATCCTGAAATATTTATATATATGGAAATGAACAATGGATAAATACAGAATGTTGCCTTTACGCTGTAACTTTTCCCTGTTTATTTTCTCTTCCCTTGCCCTCTACTGTTTTTTCACATCTGCTTTTATTCTAAAAGATGAAAATCATAAGACCTGATTTCTTATTTAAACAGTCTATTTGCAGCCAAGATCTCTGGTGCCATTGAAGAATGACCATGTGAAGGAGCCAGCTTGTATTCATACTGCTCAGGAACTGCTCTGGCTCTTGGACCTCAGAGAATTCCAGTATCATATTTGCTTCACACGGTCTCCAAGGAGAGAGAAAGTCACGCCAGTCCTTCACTTGATACAGCTCTTGTCCTGCTCCTAGCTTGTTGTGGGAACGGAGCTGGGGAGGTGCGGCTGTTTTCTCTTGTCTCTGTGGCTCATAAACTGACTAGCCCATGCAAGAGTACGTGTTTGGGTCTGTGTGCAAGGACATGGAGAGGGGCAGCTGTTCACTGGAGACGTGCTGTGAGCCCTCTTTTTGTGAGATGTCAACTTGCTAAACCTCCGTGTATAAGAATTCATTGATGCAGGTAGAGGTTGGGCAACCAGCATGCGTGTTTTCTCACACAGGTAGTGTATCTTTAAAACAAAATCTGCCCATATTTAAGACCCCTTTTGTCTTGACTATCTTTTAGTAAAGTTCTTAGAATCCTTTCTCCAGGTCTACAAATGCTTATTGCAGTTGTATGTTTTAAGTTATCCTCTGAACTGCAATGTTTAACATTAAGTAAGTTAAAGACTGTAGATACTTACAGAAAGTAAAAATATCTCTTGGTTGAGAGCTGGTTTATTTCAGTAGTGGATATATATAATAGATTGAAAGTTGAGGTTAGAACAATTCAAAACAGAAATGAGTTTCATGTCTTTTTTTAATAAAGAGCATAGTTGAGGGTGTGAAGGTTTGCCCATTTCAAATGAGGACTGACTTTTGTAAATGGCATGAGATACTATGTCAGCTGAAAGTTACTGGGCTTCCATCATATAGCCAAGGTTTTGTCTTTCCTAAGCGCAAGGCCAGACCAAGTAGCTGAAATAAGCTAGCCTGGCTCACACTCCAGACTATGAAAAGTGTCTGATACACAATGGAGATGTGGGCTGTTAACTACTCTCATTATGAAAAAAAAACCCACAATATAATTTGTGACTGTGCCCAATATTCACCTATTGTAAAGGCAATGCATCTGTTACTTAATTGGGGGAAAGACCTACAGTTGTCTATTCTTCCCGTTGCTTGGGCAGCTATAAGGTAAGACAGTAAATAATTTATTGCTTTGCTCTATTCATCTTCTGTATTAAAAGAAACATAATTGTGTGATTAAATGTTTTGCCACTTAAAAGCTAGTGTTTAATTTTGCCCTTCTTTCACTTAGAAATTTCCTCCTTTTTCTGTCCCCCTGTCTCCTCTCTGGCTGCCGACAATGCATAATTATAATACTATGCCATGCTACAAGTTCCATGAAGCAGCACAAACACAATGGAGGAACATGAGCATGGTACAACTTCTCATTTCAAACATCCTTGCTAATTCTCTGTGGCTTGAAACCAGCAATGAAAGCAGACTCACATGCAAAGGAAGGTCTGCCTATTACTTATAGGACAGAGGTCCAAAAAGCTAAATCCCTCCAGGCACATAAAAACACTCTTATCAAAGGAGCTGTTCATAGGCACTCACACAGTGCAGGGCAACTTGGATTTTTCCATGATTAATGATAAGTTTGGGGGAATGCAAGCCACACTATACTCGGGGATTAGCTGTTTATCAAGCAAAATATATTGGGAACTGGGCCAGCTGGGGCTGCTGAGCTACACACATTCATTTGTTCCTTTCCTCTCCCATTTCATAAGCAAAGGGTGTGTGTATGTGAACCCTAGCAAAGTCCCTTAAAGAATAACTGTGCACAGAAAGTCTATTTTGCCTTGAATGTAGTCTATTCTGTCTTCCAAAGCACTTGAGGTCAAGCTTTTATGAAGACATAATGTCTCCCCTTATTTTTTCCACCAGCATAAACTGAGCTTCATAGACTGAACTTGTACATTGTAACTGATATGTTTTCACTTAAGGCCATTTACACTGCTATTATTGCTTATTTCCTCTGCTATCCAGCTTCCTAGAGGTTATGCAAATCAGAGATGTGGGATTATTTGTGTCAACAGTGGCTGTTTTATTAGAAAGCCTATCTTTGAGAAGGTGGTTTATGTACAAATCGTGTGTGAAGTCCCAGGCAGCTCAGACAGCAGTGCCAGAGTCCTACCACGTATTAAAACTCTGGGGTCACACTTGTGGCCTCACTAGGGCCGCTGACTTCAGTGGGACTGTGCTCACTTGGGCAGCAATTGAATCTGGACCATCTATAAGAAGAGAAATATGTGATGATAAACAGCTTTTCATTAACCAAAGTTTTCAGATGAATTATGAGTAAATGTCACTTAATTCCCAATACCCAGGCAAAGATACAGATCTTACCATGGAACACTGTTCATTTCAGGGCAGTAACACCACACGGGCTGATATCTGATCCTGGAGCTTTAAGTAACCTTCTCTTTCTTCCAGTCCATAGACAGGACTATATTCTGAGAATTACAGGCGCTCTCTCTAGGTCCAAGTTTTCCTTCTAGGAATTTCACACCAAATGTTCAGTGAATATCTTTTATCAAATGAAGATGCAAATAGACAGGTTTAATGCCAGGAAAAAAAGCACATAAATCACCAGACTTGGCCATAGCAAATCATAAATAAAACTACCCAAGAGGGGTGCTTGGTAGAACAGTTCAGCCCCATGACCTTTTTGATTGCTACCCAATCAGTTAGTGGTCCCTCTGCTGAACCTACCAAAAACAGTGACACCTGTGATGGTGGTTTTTGTGGTCAGGGCACCTGTCTGCTAGAAATTGGGTCAAGGTCTGATGACTCAGTTCTCAAAAGCTGCCAAGCAGCTGTCAGATGGTGGGAGTTTTAACTGTCTCTCAGCCTTGCTGTGTGTGCTGTTTGCTGACTTGGAGATACATGGTTGTGAGTCTCTACCAGCTTCTCCAGTCTTTTCCTGTCCCCTGAGACCTCCTTTATTTTGAGCACTAGAAAGGCAAGTGTGGTTGCTATTTATGTATCCAATGTCCATTTTTAATATGGTTTGTGTGTGTGTGTGTGAGGGCATGTGAACAATTCTTGACTTGGATTTCGTGGTGGAAGAAACTCATTCCTGTGCAGAAACATAAGCACGTTCTCTGCACTGCCTCAAATCAGTGAGAGCTCTAAATGATCTTTTGGGAGGAGAAGTTAATGTTATCTTATCACAACAAAGAAGCCAGGGACCCCTGATCATAGACTGGCATCTTTAGCAAAACATCATACTCTGCTCAGTGCTTGGAGACTTCAAGAAAACTCCCAAATAGACTCTCAGAATAGGAACTCATCTTTGGCCATCTACCTTTCCTATAATTAATAGAGAGATATAGATGTCTCCAGAAGGCAGTTCACCCAGATGTGTTTAAAACAGACAGAGCTTCTGCAGTAGTCTGTCTCTTTCCTTTGACTAAAGAAAGCCTGGGACACCTGTGTAAGATGGAGGGTTCATTTTTAGTTGGTTAAAGTTAAGTGAAGTGAATCCAGCCTCAGTGTGACCAGCTTATGATCATACATGGAAAATAAATAACATTGAGAAGAAGGGGTGACAGAAGAGCTTCCCACACAAGAAAGGCAATTGACACTGGAAGAGTAATCTTTCTCATTATTTCCCAGACCATTATTTCCCTTTTCCCAAGACACTGCAACCTGTTGTCTTCCAGCAGGCAAGAAGATACGACTTTATCATTGCAATACCGAATATGTAATATTCATAATACAGAGGAGGAAATTAAGGCATAGAAGGTAAATAAATCATTTGTCTGCAGCTACAAAATACATCGGTATTAGAACCAAGCTAATTATTTAGGGGTTGTTGGTTCCCATGGCTCTTTCAGACCAAGCTAATACCTTATTAATGCTTATCCCTGCTGTATTTAATACGATAAATCTTCATTTAAGAAGCTGAAACTCCTATAGCATTTAATTACCTCACTGTGCAGCTTTAAGATGTGAGTGGACTTGAAGGAAAAAAGAGAGGGTGACTTCATTTAGATTTAATTAATTTTCTCTGTGGCTTGTTTGGTAAAACGTTTCTCTTCTAAGGTAAGGCAGCTGTGACATAAGAGGAACCATGATATGGAGACCAAGAGTTTGAAACCAGGTTACCACCTATGCTGAGGCCAAATTTCAACTTATTTTGACTGCGCACACACCTGTTGAAACCAGAAGAATCTGAAGATGATTGGAAATACACAACCTGGGGAGGGGAGGTGGGGCACTAGGTGTAAGTATACGTGTATTTATTTAAAAAATTAAGCATTCTTATTTTGCTCAGTCTTTTACTGGCAGGGGTTTCTGGGAGTCCCTGCTATGCGAGCCACACAAACTGCCATTTCCAACATGTTATCCAAAATGGCCACCATGAAAACACCTTCACCAAGACATTTGGATGGCAACTGGCAGCTTCAAACACTCAAATTCAAATAAGCTGGGAAGGTTGAAAAGGCAGTCGAGGTGGGAGGAAGGTCACACACAAGGAGCAGCAGGAAGGTTTTGGAGAGGAAAGCACCATGGTTGCAGTAGGCCGTGTGCCTGCACAGGGGTGGTTGGTTAGTGAGCAGCCATGTTCGGCCCACGCTACTGTGGAGATGATGGCAGGTCGCAGCCCATCCCCACTGCCACCAGCCACCATAAAGGCTGCCATTTTTTGGCCTGGCAGGGTCCAGAGGAGGGATGGGATGGGAGCATGGGGCTGATGACAACGCTGGGGCGTGAAGGCCCACCGCCTGCTTTCGGTGATGTGAGTCCCACACCCAGGACAGCCCAGCCCTCGATGGGGCTGCCCCTTGCCTTGGCCCAGCTCGGGGCCCCCCAAAACCTGGCACTGCCCTGGTCCCCCACACCTGGCACGTCCCAGCCCCCAGCAGCTGGGCCCTGTGAGCCCCCGGCGCATGGCTCCCTCAGCGTGAGGCCTGGCCCAGCTCCCGAATGCCGCTGCCATGACTGGCTTCACCAGCCCTCCCTCACTTCAAATTGCCCCTTTTTTAAAATAAAATGACATGAGCACTGTGAGCTTGCAGATAGCTGCCAGATTGCTCCTTTGGCTAGAGTGGTTTCCCCTCCTTTCTCTCTTTCCTCTTTGAGGGACAAAGTATGTAGACCTGTTTACAAAAATATCTATATTTAAAAACAGGGAGAAGAATGTATAAATGCACAGGCAAGTGTCCAGGTGTGGGGTTGCACAAAGGTTTAGGGGCCTGGTGCAAAGCAACTGCACACACACAAACACACACATGCACACTAACACACGCACATGTGCGTTTTACAAAAGAAGGGCTGGAGAGCTGTGTTTCTCATCTGTATGGCCAAGACAGGAGGAATAAAGTGCCCATCTACACACAGTCCCCAGCTTTGATGTACAGGTAGACAGAAGGAGGGTAAATAGACAGGTGTCCTTCACTGAGCTGAAACAATGGAAAAACAAAGTCCTTTAAGTCTAGTGAGATGGCTTAATCGCTCCCCTCAGCTATGGCTGTACTCAGAAAGATTTAAACTCTGATTTCCTTTCAGAGATACCGAGAAGCTGCTGCAATTTCACATGTTACAACAATAACCGTTTCGGGGCCAAAAGCTGCTCAGTACGTCAGGGTGGGTGTTCTCCTGTTTCAACTAGCTGTTACTTCTGGAGAGGAAGAGAAGGTTGTTTACATGACCGAGAGGGTCAGGATCTGCTTTTCCTCTGTCCTGTGCCCTGAGGGCCTATTGTAAGTGAATCTGAATGAGTGACAAGGCTTGGCATGTCATGGGTCTTTCAAGCCTCAGCTCCTTGAGTCACTTGCTTATAAGATACTCAGATATTAATTTAAAATGAGAACATGTCTAGATTTCTTCACCGAAGAGAGGAATTTGAAAGTGTGGTCACAAATGACCCAGAAACAGAAAGTAATCAAAGAAACCCCAAATTTATTTATTTACTTATTTAGCAGAACATGACTTTAAGGATAATTTCTAGGTTTTGGAGGCTGATTTAAGACTTCTGAATGCTTGGTATTTACCACTGAGTTACATGAACACTGGATGGAGCATTCCTGTTTCAAGACGATTTTATGTATCTGTGGGTTCTGTTTCAAGTCAGAATCATAGGTTTCCAGGCTCGCATTTATTTTTGCAAGGGAAGCCAACAGAGTTTAGTGCTTGCAGGTTTTGTAAACTCTACAGGCTCACATGGAGCCAATTCTCCAGCCTTCCAATGTACAAAGAAAACTTTGTGTAACAAAATCCATGAGCTGATAGAAAAGCCTCTATGTCCCAGAGAGCTGTAAAACCACTGATTAAAATCTGCCCCCACATCGAAAACTGAACATGGAAGTGAAGAAGATACATTTATAGTGAAAATGTCTGACTGGATTATTTTCACAAATGTAAAGACTCCTGGGAACTTGCTTTTGATTAAGGATTGATCAGGAATAGTTCTGGGTTGCAGTCATCTTCTAACGTGGAAATTAATAGGGTTTACTCATACCTATATCATCAGCCCTAAATAAATGCTGCAGACTTCATCTTCTCTTTCATGGTTGTAGACCCCAATGTACGCTTTTTCTCTTTCCACAAAGAAAAAGCCTTTTCATTCATGCCTCTACACAATGATGTTGTTCTTCAGATGGGCTATAACTCATTCATATGAGCCACAGCTTGGTTGCTGGCTTTATAAATGTTGGCTGTCTCATGATGTAAATTTGTTCTTCTTTTCCCTACACTGCACACCGACAAACACATTGGCTTCTCATTCCTAGTCCCTGTCACTACCTCTGTGGCCAACCCTGAACTCCTATTTTCTATGAAACTTTGGGAGCCAGCCACAAAAATCTTCAAATATACCCGCCTGGTTCTTACTCTACAGCTCCCACTTTTGGATAATATCGGTTGTGGTTGATGCTAACAGTGCATCTTCCTGGTTGAGATTGGACATTTGAATCCAAAAAGAGCTGAGCACTCCTTGTGTGATCTCAATGCAGTTGGATGTCCTCAGTCGAGTTCATTGCTTCTCATTTATACCAGTGTAACACTCAGGATCTGCCAGAGAGAACTGAGGGCAATTCAAAAGCAGAAAGAAGGGCCAAGCACATCACAGAACTCAGTTAATAAATGCAAAAGCCTGGCAAATACAGCCAGCAGAGCACATATAGCAAATAGTAACTGAAACCTAGTGCAAACATTTTCCCTGAGGCCTTCAAAGATGTAGTCAATCAATCACTTTAGTCCATTAATAGTAATTACTGCTATAGGAATGGGAGCAAGCTTTGGATTATATGAACATCATGGTAGACAGCAAGAAATAAAAGTTGATCCCTGTCTTGATGACATCCAAACAAGCAAATGACCTTTGAAAGGAATATTCACTAGAATGAAGTAAAAAGGAGTTGGCAATAAACTTATTTTTCATGTCTCCACACCTTCTGTGTGGAGGTGTAGAAGCTGACAGGCTGAAATGACATTCTCAATAAAGATCATCTCCCACTTGTGGCTGGTTCAAGGATTGCATGAAAGAATATTCATAAAATAAATGCACCCAGTATAGTTTTGTAGACACAAGAAGCTCAGATTAATTCAAAGTAAGTTTAGAGAATTATCCCTTCTACTGGCCTCTCAGACACCAAAATTCAGCCCCCCTCTACCTGCCAGCTGAGCTCATCTCTACCTGCCTCTTGGCTTTTATTAACACTGTTTGGACGGAGGCATTCATATGATATTTAAATTGACAGCTCAATTATCTTTTCAAATTTAGTGATATGACAAGCCAGGGGTTTTATCCCATTACAATATTTCTAAGTGACAAAATTATTTTATCTCTCCTTGACAGTATTATTGACCTGGAATCAGCAGACGAATGGGAGAAACAGAGGTCATCTCAAAAGTAAAAAGCCAGTTAGAAAACTGTTTGGCCAATTATGTCAGTCATCTTGACTTAATCTTGCAGCAGAACAAGGAAAGATTTGTTGCTATGAACCTTGGCCCAACCAACCCGACATGGAAAGCTTTCCACTCATTTGAAGGGGGGTGTCTCATATGTGTGACTTCTTGCAGTGAGGTCAGTGGGCCCCAGGGGTTGATGGAGGATGAAAAATAGTAAGGGGTCAAGGTTTGTAAAGCAAATCAATTTTCTTAAAGAGAAGATTCTTCTTGGAATCAAGAACCCTGTGGCTATGTTATAGGTCAATTTTCACAAGGTTACAGCTGCTACCAAGCATCTGGGCTAGACAGCTTTTTTGGCTGTTAAATCTCTTAATCAAGTTGGTCGATGTTTTTCTTCAAAAGCATGTTTGCTTAAAAAAATACTCAGCATTTTTTTAATAAAACATAAATGGTTATGACACATGCTTCATTTATAAAGCTGTCTCTGACACAGGAACATATAAGCCATCTGTGTTCTGCTTAATCGTTTTAGCAACATTTGTTTTTCAGTGTGTCTACTTAGCTGGGCTTTTAAGCTTCATGAGGAATAAAACATGCTGTAAATCAGAAAACAAAAATATGTTTAATATCAATAATGCAAAGTTTTCTGCCAACAATTTGAAGTGGCTTTAAATGAAGATCTTCCAGATATTAGGTCTTTGAATATAGTATCAAAACCTTGGCAGAATAGACTGTTACCTTTATTTGGCATTGAATACAAGCTTTAAGTCAGCTGGACAGGCCCATGCTACAGATGAGATAAGCAATTGCTTTGATTTCCCTTAGCTTGGCCAAGGCTTTTGGGTGATTCACCAGTCTGCACACAAAGCTGGACAATCCCTCTATTTGGTAGCTGGATGAGGTCAGTCATTGACTGATCTCCTCTGTAGGATTGAACGTCGCTCATACAACAGCCACCAGATGGCCAAGGTGACAGGGATATCTCCTTTGACATCCATGCAAGGCCACCAGTGGAGGTAAACCTACCCGAGTCCTTAAGGCTGCTGCTGCTGCTGCAGGGTCCAAGCAAAGGAGCTGCAGGTCCCTGCCAGACAGGGTGAGCCAGACACAGGAACATTAGCAGCTGGGAGGAACCTGAAGGCAGAAAGGCACATCAGGCGGCAAACCTAAAGCTCTGGCTTCTGCCAATATTATTCCTTTGTCTGTTTGTTTCTATTGGTGCATGCTGGCTGCAACAGGACACCAAGGCGCAGAGTACTGAAGAAATGAGGAAATGAAAAAGAGCAGGCCCCTTTTTTCAACTGCAAACAGGGCAACAGATAGTGTACGTAGCAGTCACATCAGTCCTCAAGACTTACCTGACCCAGAAATAAGCAGGCTTATAAGGAACAGCAAAAAGAAATTCTCTGTTTGGAATAAATGCTGGAAGATGAAGATCCATGCTGTTATCCAAACTAAACTATTCACTTCTAAATGTAAGTTAGGGCCAGATTTTTTCTATGGGAACTGGTGGTGCCTTGTGAAAGAGGGTCACTTACAATAATTATTGTTATTTTGCATACTACCAAGTATTTGTATAAAAAGACACTGAAAAAACAGTGTGCCCCCAAGAGACAGTCATACAAAAAAAAAAAAAGGGGGGGAATGGAAAAAAGAGCAGGAGCAAAAACACTAGAATTTTGGGACATCTAGACTCTTATCTTTGAATTTCACAATTAGCTTTGACCTAGAAAATACTTAATTCTTAGAAAAAAAACCATGACTCTCAACAGGGATTTGGAAGCATGTCTATATTTTTGAAGTTGATGTTTTTCTTTATGTTGAATGTAGTGGCAAGGACTTCATATTACCAGATATCCTGTCAAAACCAGGAAAGAAATCCACACAACTTCTGTGGAACTGCCTGAGAGTTAAATGTTTGTTGGACAGGCACAGAAGACTGTAATGCACAATATAAACCTGATGTCATAACAAAAAACATATTTTCAAAGTAATTCCTCCAGAAAGAAGAATAATATCAGGCTTGTATTTGGTAACTTTTTTCCCTATTTTTTTTTAATAGAAATTTTTTTGGAATAGCAATACCGGACACACAGAAATATAAACACTTCATTTAGACATACTGCTAACGTGTTTAAACACGTCTGCTTGCTATACCTTATTAAACTTTATTATGTACCTTATTAAAAATTCTTTGGACAGCAACACTTGTTCAAACAAAATGCACCAAGGTTATGGATATTCACTGGGGCTGAGAGACATTGCAATAAACTGAGCTGAAATCCTTTGGTTACCTCTGTCCTGAATAAATCATCCAGGCAAACCTTCAGCTTGATGGACAGCAGGAGCATGGGGCATATCCAAAGGGCATCTGGGACACTCATGTCATGACATTTGCCATGTGTGTGTCTGAGTGCTTCCTGTTTGGTAGAGTTAAATAACTAATTGTTTGAATGTGGGCTAAGAGTTTGTAGTTAAATTAAGGATGGATTTGACCCTCAAGTTCCACCTCAGAAGAAACTGCTCAGTGTTATCTAGGATGACACAAAACCTCAAATTTCCCATTTCACTGACCCTAGGCTACTCAAAACTGGTTAGCTTCAGCAAAAAAAGTTGTTTACTCTGCCAGCACTTCAGAAAGCATAATCTGAGTTTCATGTTCATAACATTACCTGCAAGAAGGCAAGTTTGGCCAGTTCAATGCATTTCCTCACTCTGTGAGGCAGTCAATGCTTAGCTTTGGACAAGGCTTCTTGTCAATCAGTCTGGCCAGCCTGAAGAAATTAGTCTTGCAAAAGTCATAAGGCAAATGTACAGGATTTCCCTCACCAGAAGGGACTTAGAATCATAGAATCATAGAATCAGAGAATTGTTAAGGTTGGAAAAGACCCTTAGGATCATCAGGTCCAACCGTTAACCTACCACTGCCAAGTCCACCACTAAACCATGTCCTCAAGTACTGCATCTACCCGTCTTTTAAATACCTCCAGGGATGGGGACTCAACCACCTCCCTGGGCAACCTGTTCCAGTGCCTGACTACTCGAAGGAATTATTCAGAAGAAATGAAGTCTGTACCAAAAAAAGCTTTTTAGACAGAAGGTTGGTTGCTTTCTTGCAAGGTTACCCTGTTATTGCCAAGAAGCCATGGATATAGAATGATGTCTTATATGTAGCTAAATTAGGAAAAGAATAACTTGAGGAAGAGGTGACCAGCTCCAGCCTAATTCATGCCCTCTAGAAACTTGAGTTCAGATCAAAGCTAGCAAGCAGAAATGTTTTGCTTTTATATTAGGTAATACTCAACCACTACGCAATCTGGCATAATTAACAGATTAGGATCAACTAAGACCTGAGCCTCAGCTAGACATAAAGACAGAGAGTATATGAAAATTGCGTAGTCTGGGAGGTTCAGAAGAACATCGGAGCTGAATCTTCTGCTCCTTTGAATTTTATTTGCTGCTGGTTATTAAGATAATGGAGCAATCAGACATTAGATAGGGAGGTACAGTTTACCAATTTGCGGTGACACATGGCAATTCTTCCTTGGTCTCACAGAGCTTTATTTGTGGTTTTTTTAAATTATTTTTACCACATTGACAAACTCTGATTTTTTCCTCACAAAAATGTAGGTCACTCCTCCAGCAAAAAAAATTAGCAACAGCTGAAAATGGGATAGCCAAGCCCAAATACATATTAAACAAGAGCAGCAAATGAATAAATTGCCGTGAGGTATTTCCTGCTACGTGACATTAGGTAATAGGGATCAGGACTTCTAGAATTAGAAAGGAAAAAAAAAAAAGAAAAAAAAAGAGAAAAAAAGAAAAAAAAAGAAAAAAAGTTAACTTGGGCAGAAAGAAACACCACATTGTCTTTTTATCACACAGTGGAAAAACTGGGAAAACTGAGCAGCATGAACAAGTTTACGAACAGCTGTCAGAGGTGTTCCCAACTCATTGCGCTGTTCTGTGAGAAAGGAATTGCTACGCTCAGTACAATGCCAAGAAGTGCGATGCTTTTAGCTCTGGATTCAGTTCTGCAGACTTTTTTTTAAGGCAGGGATGCAGTTCCCTGCAAGCTGTGGGCTGCTCACCGTGAAAGTCCCTGCAGACCTGCCCTGGCACCTGGGCTGCAGTAACGCGTGTGGGTGGCTGTAGGTCCCTTGGGGAAGGCAAGTGTGAACTGGAAGAATGCAAGGGCTTTCTCCAGCCTTCTCGGTATCTTGGCCAGCAGCCATGCAGATGACACCAAGATGGATGGACACCTGCCGTGGGGAGAACATAGGGACCAGGTGGCATGGTGGAAGGCAACACCACCTCATGCTGGCAGAGAGCTGCCTCCAGCCCCCTTAGCTGACCAGTTATGAACAGATTTTACCCTTTATACTGCCAGTGAGGCTGGGGAATGGAGGCATCTGGGCTACGTGTTTACCCTCTCTTTTTGTGGTAACAGTCCAGGATATATATTATTTCCTTCAGTGAGTAGGAAACAGTTAATGTTCTCAGCAAATTATAATGTCAAACAGCTAAACACAAATGCCATTCTAATCTGAACAATGCACTCTCTTCTGAAAATGGACCAAGAACAACAGAAACACTCATGAAAAGTAGCGGCTCTTTCGTAAGAGCCATAATCACCTGGATCAAAATCTATTTATCAAGGATGGGTCTGTATGATGCCTTTTATAAGAGCAATTCCCATGTTTGCTCCACCAGGACCCAGCAAGCTCCCTCCTGCTAGGCTGGAGGCCCTAAGAAGGAACTATGGACAGCAAGCTTACTGCAGCTGAGGTGAGATCATGTGGGAATGGCAGCAGCATGAGCTTGCTTAGTGTGCACTCAGCCATGGCTTAGGGAATAGATGGGAGTGGAGGAGACACACTATCTCCTCCCACACTAACTTCTGTCACTCATTTATAGGCATTTATGGGGTAAGGACTTGGCTATGTTTCATCTTGGAAGCTCAACCCTTAACCTACAGTGAGATGAGTCCTGCACTGTAGTGGTCTACTTGACACTGAGCAGCATTTCAGCCAGACCTAAATATGTATCAGCCCAAGGAGGACATTTCTCTCATACAATTATATTCCCATGCAGGTGCTGCAGCATTTTTGAAAGTGCAGATCGATTCTGATGGCAAATCAGAACATGTTGTGTCGGGTTGTGCTGGGCACCTAGGTAATCTCGGTTTGCGCATGTAGAGGAGAGGAGCCACTGCAAATGTTGTGCTTAGAAAGTAAGGTTAGCAGTAGGCCAAAAAAATACAACGTCATATCTGAAAGAGTTGATCCTTGAAATGTAGAACAGCCAACTTTAAAGTGCTGCAGAGAGTGATCAGGCATGGAGAATTCTGCACTGATTTACTTCAGTTTGGCTCTCTTTTATAGGCTGTTTCAGAGAGAGCTGGAGAGCCAAAGGTCACTGTTTTTAAGACACTCTATGTTTCCATGACTGCAAGAATATGACAACCACACCATGTATCCTTTGGCTTTGGAAAATATCCCTAGACACTGAACAGGCAATCAACTTGCCTTTTTGTACTTCGGAGAAGGCTTGTTTTTCCTTCTTGAAGAGAGTCATGACCTGTCATTAGTTCCTTCCCCCTGAAACACATCACATTGCTGACAGTAAAATGATGTTTTCATTCTAACAATTCTACAGGGAAAAAAGGGAGCAGCCGTTTTCTCAAGGAAATAACCTAACAAGACCACAGTGATTACAACAATTGGCTGGAACATATCAGAAAAATAACTGCTATGGTTACTCCAAAGCAAAAAATTCCAAGAAAGGAAATTTCAATTGCCCGTTTTAGAAACAGTTTATGTAGAGAGATATTTTGAAGTGTTTTCCTTCAGTCATCAAATGAAATCTTTGTGTATGGTTGATGAAGAAAATTATTTTTACATTTCCCAATGAACTATATTCATATCAAAGATCCATATGTTGTTTGTAAAGCTGATAAAAATCCACAATCCAGAGAGTTTTATTGCAAAAATAACATCACATCACAAAAAACATACACAACGTAACGTAACATTACATTACCCCCCAAACACCCAAAGCCCAAAACTTAGCTCCTGAAGCATGAAAATCCAATTGATATCAGTTAAGTCCCATTGATACTAGCATATAGGAAGAGGAAAATGCTTCCTTTTAGTAGCGTTGGGAAAACCTGAAAGAGGAACTTTGTTTTATTGGAGAAGTTGCAAATTAGCTATGCAATGCTGGTTCTGAATACATAAACCAAACCTTTATAGCCCACTTCTGAAATATTTAAGGACATATTCAGAAGGTTACTTAGACCAAGAACTAAGAATGAGCCAGAAGGTTTCCAAAGGGAGCAAACTGAATTAGCTCAATGAATGTCCTCTGTGCTACAGTGACTTGTGTTAGCTGAAGTTCTGGGCCACTGTCTCTAGTGTGTTATAAGACAGGTTATGCGTCAGCAAATTATTTAGGAAAAAATATTCTAATTGTTCAAGTAAATTATCTGTGCAAGCTTTGAATTTTTCACTTCATATACCAATAGAGGTATTCATATATATATCTTTTTTTTTTTCCAAAAATAGGAAAAATCAGATCACCTTTTATATTCACCTCTCATTTGTCTCAAGCCATGAAAACAAAAATTCATCAGGGCCTGGAAAACATCTCTGATTTTGCCTTTAAAAGCATGAAAACATTCATATTTAGGGTTCTGAAGACTATACAACAATAAAAAAGATGACTGAATAGGCAATTTCTTGGTTTTCTTACTGAACTTAAACATCGGAGAAATGACAGCTAAGGAAAAAGACAATCTGAAATTAAGCATTTCATTTTGTTTAGAAAGCATTTTTAACCTTAAAAAAATAAATACAAGTAGATTTCAGTATGAAAGGTTGTTTTAAAAGGACATTTACATTTCACTTGCAACATGTCAAAAGCAAATGTTTGAGAAGTTTTTGATTGCTTTCAGGTTTTTCTGGTAATGTTGTAAGTCAGGAAAGTTCAGTATAAATTTCTAGATTGTTTCAGTTGCCTCAGCCGTTTTGCTGATTTTCCTCTGGTCTCCGTGCTGTCAGATTACACCTTTCCCAGGTTTTGCTCAGCACATAGTGCATATGAATAAACTGCAAGCAGGGTGTAAGTAGTCCTTAAGATTAAATGCTAGCCTTTGTGAGTAAAAGAGCAAAAGCTAGAGGATTTTCTTTTGCACAAAGCCGGTGTTTCTGAGACAACTGAAAACCAAAATTAAGCAAACAACGCTCCCTTCTGCATTCTGTAAGATCCACCTGCAATTCCCTAATGGCTTTCAAGAAGAGGGGAGTGTTTACAGAGATGGAGAGACTCAAAACAACATTACATCTAGAGATTTAGCTTTGAGAATGTGGGTCTCAACAGTAAATATGGCCACTCAGCAGCACAGGTCTTTAGAAACCATTTTCCAAGTTAAAATAATACAATATTTTGCCCAAACAATCCAGGGAAATAGCAGCCCAGGAAGCCAGTGCTCAAACTGTATAGCACCAAAGTGAGACCTCAGGCATTGATAGTACATTAGGCTCCCTTGTTTCTTTTTTTAACTTTTTCCTGGCTTCTGGGTTTTAAGCCCAAATATTAGGGTTAGTAAAAGGCTGCATAAACATAAGGAACTTAGAACCATTTAAGATGTCCTAAAGGTCCTGTCTGATCTCCAGGTGCCCCTGGAGAAATGGTGGTCTTGGATGCACTTAGAGATTTCAGATGGCACAAGACATATATGTTTAGGCAACTGGTTTGAGCCCACAGTGTCTGTGGCATGGATAAAATCAGACTAGATTTTCACATGGTTTCCCTGTCCTGAAATACTGTTAGATTATGGCACTGGAGTCCGGTTTTGTATGTCTATTTTTGACCAGGCATATATGAGGCTCTCTACACTGTGGGACAGTTACTCAATTGACTATTTCTCATGATGTCATGCTTTGATGAGGCCTCAAAAATTAGGAAAGGGGTTATATTTGTTTTCCAGTCTCAAGTCTAAGTGAAAGAATGAAGGAGGCAGAGGCTCAGCTCTAAATCCCTCACTGGGATGGCAAAGGTGGTTCTCCAGAAACCCCCTGGAGGGAACAGAGCAAGAACTGGGGCCTTGTCCCTGCAAGAGGCATGCAGAAGGACTCAGCCATGGAAAGCGTGTGAGATTTCAGTGGCAGCCCCTACAATAAACAGAGTTGTTCTGATAAACACAGGTGGGGCACAAATCCCTGAAAGAGTACGCTCTTCAGAGGAACAAATATACTTCTTCAGCGAAGACCGCCCCTATAATGCAGTTGGTGTTATGCCCACAGTAACAACATCTGAGTTTCTCATTTCACATGGTGCAGTTTTATTATCTTCTTCCCAACCCAAAGCCAGTCGTGTTTTTTATATAATTACAAACAAGGACTTATCCATGAAGCCAACTCCTGATGGACACAGCTGTTGCAACTGCTGAAGGCTCCTCCATCCCCTGGC
Source organism: Theristicus caerulescens (assembly GCA_020745775.1). Lineage (NCBI taxonomy): Eukaryota > Metazoa > Chordata > Aves > Pelecaniformes > Threskiornithidae > Theristicus > Theristicus caerulescens. The sequence goes on along the minus strand of CM036563.1, from coordinate 8,475,073 downwards.
TTTGCTCATGCACAGCATTGCTCTCTTTTCTTCTTATTTTAATGGAAAGGACATTTCAGCTCTTCCTCTGTGCAGGAGCAGAATGGAGGTCAGCAGAGCCTTGACTTACTGTTGCTGTTCTTCTGAAGGCTCTTCCTCCATTTCTGGTCAGCTTTTGCACAGAAACTGAGCTGTCATGGCCAATGACCTGATCGCTATCTTTTTATTCCACTTATTTACATCTCACAGGCAAGCTGAACCAAGACATCAGAATGACACAGGTGAGATACTATTATAATGCTAAGTACTAAAAACTATCTCTGCACTGATTATGGAGAAAAAAGCTGCTGCCTTATAATGGCAACTGTTGATTCAATGGCTGTGGAAGTGCAGGGTGTAGAGGGCAAAAGCTTCTTTATTCAAAGGGAAATTATGCTTTAAAATTGGCTTTATTCCAGCACTGTCGATAGACCAGTTCTCTCTCCTTCCCCTTCTTTCTATATAATCTCAGTTACTTACAACATTAAAGGTCTTTAGAAGCTTCTTTCTGCTACAGAGCTCCGTTTCTGCCCCTCATCACCCCAGTGAATGACAATTTGAAAGGAAACCAGGAGCTTTGCTATGGATTTAGATGTTTCTCAAAGCAAATCACTGGATGCCAAAGAAGCTGCCAGGCTACTGCAACTTGCAAACAGTTATAATCAGCGAACAAAGGCGTCGGAGGCAGCACCGAGGGGGAACCTTTTGTGAAAAATATTGACCAGCAAATTACACTGTAGACAGTGCTTTGGCACTTGGCTGTCTAAAGGTGACTCAGACAATCCGTTTAGCTCAGCAAGCTGGTTTCTAATTACACCAAATGCCTGACTGTTGTCAGTGGGCCCAGTATTTTCTAAGCGGGTGCGGGTGCTCTTCACATGTGTCATTCATTACCTCACCCTGCACCGAGAGCCATCTCTATAGGGAGAATGGTTGGCAGCATCTTTGGCTTGGATAATATCCTCAGATAGATAGGGGTTTAAAACAGAAACCCCAAAACAATCCCCTTCTACTCTTAAAAAAAAAAAAAAAGGAAAAAAAAAGAAGCCTACACAAAAACCAGCAAAGCCCCCAACCACCACATGCTAATTTCAATAAATGCCCTGGAATGAAATGATGGCAAGCTGCTGTCTAGGGTTTACAAGTTGAACATAGTATACCCTTCCTGGGTTTTAGCTGGACTCTTGCTTTGGTGCCAGAGTAACAGCTGTAGCAGCTGCAGTTGCATTTTACCACCCAGTACAGGCACCTGCTGTGGCCAAGGAAGTGAAAACCCACAGAGATGCAATTTTCTTTTAATTACATTAGCCTGGTTTTGGCAGCCAGCCATGCAACACAATGTTTGTGGGGATGTGGACTCTATTCACAATTAGAGCCTGTCTGTGGGTTACTTTTGACACGTGGCAGGTTACTCCAAAGAGGAACTGTGAAGGATCTGTGTTAGTGCTGATTCTTGTGCAAGAGAAATAATCAAGACTGGCGTGTTTTTCATTACACGGGGTACTGTGTTGAACTCTTAGATCAGCTTTATATACTTTTCAGACTAGCTGGGTCACAGCAGCAATATACATACCACTGAACTATACAGGATCAAGTCATGGGCCTGAGGAGTGCCTTAAAATCACCCATGCTGTTCAATTGCTGTTTGATCCAAATGATGCTGTCCCAGACATGCCTCAGTGCAGTTTGGGGGACAGCATGGGTGAGGCTGCTCCCAAACAGCCTGTTCCCAATGAGCTCTACCGATGAGGACACTGCATTTTGGAGTCTAGGCATGCAGGCATGAGCCATGCGGTGCCAATTTTCCTCCAGCCTGCTCTGGCCTGTTTCATTTATTCGTACAGAGACAGCCAGCTCCACTTGACTGTCCCTGGGTGCCATGGAGAAGGAGGTGAGCTCTGGGTATTTTCTTCAAGAGGAGGAAGCTGTTCTTTGCTCCCAATATGTTCTGTGGCTAAAATTACCTTTTGCTGTAGCAGGTGCCTTCAAGTAAGTCCAGGTCTCTGTGCTAGGATGGTCACACTGAGGAATAACATGCGGTTTCTTACAGCTTGCATTAGCTTCCTTTTGCCAACTTGCAGAATATATTGACAAAACTATCATGACCCTACAACACTGCTCAAGCAATGCTTGTTCACTCTCCATTTAGCCTCAGATGCTGTCACTAGCTGAATTAAGGTCTGTTTTCACGTTAGGCAAGCTCTTACTGCTTTTAACCTTCTGGGCGCTATCTCAGGAGAATGATCATGACGCAAAGTAGGGCTTTTTATGTCCATCTCATATTTTGCTCATCTAAATCAGGAAAGCTGCCTCAGAAATCGGCAAATAGTTCACACTTGTAAGACTCTCACTGTGCTCACCCTGGCACAGGGGCTGTAAGCGAGGAAGACGCTTGGCACCTTCATCTGCCCTAGCAAAGCCCCTGCAAGAGCCAAACACTGTATCCCTTGTTGCAGCACCCAGACCTGGTCCCTGGGCCACCAACAAGTGTAACAAGCAATGCTCTTGGTATGCAGGAGCTGTCACAAAGAACCTTCACAGGCACCTGACTGATTCAATTTCCAAGGTGATGGGGCACAAGACAGATGAGTCTCAGCACACTCTCTGTTCAGAGACCTGACAAGTCCCTGCACACTGTAGCAGACAAGAGAAGGAGCACACTGTGGACTCACACATGCTAAACCAAGACTATCAGTCTCTCTGCTCCTGCACTCTCAGTAAGGAGTTGGCCCCAAAAATGGAGCAAACAACATACTGTGAGTCGTTCCCTCCATAACAGGGCTGTATTGCAGACCGGAGGCCATGCAGTGTGTTGACATGCACATTTGTAGGACACTAAAATGCTCAGTCATCAGAGGAGGTTGAGATGTGGGCTGCAGCATCAACAACAACTGTGCTTTGTCATGGGGAACAAAGGCGGTAAGAGAAGACACAGAAAATCAACCGGGTGAATTATTTGCTGAAAAACAGGCCTCGTGGTTTCTTTAGTAAGGCTGTAATCATGATTCAGTTTCTGAAGAGCTTTATTCCCAACAAGCGACAGGACTGCACAGTGCTGTAAAGAGCACTTAGGATTGTCTGGAACATGAAAAGTGGGGCTTCAAGGAGAATTTTGTTTTGAATAAAATTTTCCATTGAAAAATGTGCTCCAGATTGTTCATCAGCAATATTTATATAAAGGACATCACAGTGCCATTTAGGAGTTAGACATTAAAAGGACAGACTCCAAGCCCCTCAAAATCAATGGAGTAAAACCAGGACAAATGAAAGAAAAAATCTGGTAGATGACGTCAGGGTAATTTTTCCTGCTTTGAATCACTACTGGTGAGAAGAGAATAAAGCCTGAAGTGAAATGATCATATCAGACAAAAGAAAAGAGTAAAAACTGGGAACTGTATATGGGAGAGAAAACCTAAAGCCATACAAACCAGCTGAAAGAGAATGTCAGACTTAGATGTCATTCAGGTTTCCATGTATTTCACTTGTTGACCGGATCAGTGGTGACCTTGAAACTGGGTTTGAATCAAGGTCTTGGGCACCTTCAGCACCACAGGGAGGCAAGTGTAAAATGCAGGCTAGGAAGTCATGTAGGGATAGCCTTATTCTGGCAAAATATCCTTTTATTCCCTTGTTTCAAAATAATGCCTTGACAGCGCTCCTTCAGGAAAGGCTTCCAGGTGGAGCCTTGCAGTGCACTCATGGGACTGTGGCAATGATGTGAAGGATTTGTTTTATTTCATGTTTTCCTATTTGAAATAAAACTTGAATTTGTGGCCAGTCCCTGCTCCCGCCTGTGGAAGGAACAAAAGTCCTGGGAAAAAAAATATCTTCAAAGTCTCTGAGGGTTATGGATGCTGGGACAACTTGCACTGTCAGCCACAATAGATAGGTGTCTTCTTGAGACAACTCCTGGGGTAGGAAATCCGCTAAGTAATAAAACTGTCTAACTGCCAGAAACTCCATATAGCCAGACACTTTTTTGTCAGCTAGAACAGGCTCCTTTTTCTATTGCACGAGGGACCAGAGAGGCAACCCGTAACACAACTGCTGGAGATACTTTAGCTTTGCATCTTGTCTCAGCTATGGCAAGGATGCCTTGGCAAAGTTATGGGGCTGTATCAAGCATCAAGGACGCAAGGAAATAGAGTAAAAGAAGCTTTCATGACTTTTGAATGTTTCACTTCACACCCTTGATGCTACTTTGGTGCAGTTTTTTTCTACAGTCCTCAACAGTATTTATTTTATAGCCCTAATTTTAAAGCGTTACCCACTCTACTGATAGTTCACAGCAACAGCCCCCAATCTCCGAGTTACTCCTCTGCAGTGTTGTGTGTTTAGTTAGCCATGGGTGAAGACTGAGTTTGCTCAGTATTTTCCATTCATTCTCTAAGAACCAAATCTTAATTATGACTCATTCCCGAGATTATCAGGACAGGCATCTATGGATGTATGGGAAAACAGAAAGGAGGGACTCTTACCTATTCCTACCTTTGCAAAACTGTAACTTTAAGATATATTATCCCTGTGGTCTTTTACATTAAGTATTGCAGCAAGCAAGATGAGCTGATGGAAAGAAATCATCATTAGACATATACAAAGCCTGAAGTAACATGTTGAGAAGCTTTCGTTTTTTCCTGCTATTGTGGCATAGCTTTGATTTCATCTCCCACGCTAATCTTAACCCTGCTCCATTCTATTCATCCTCTTACAGTGCCTATGGCTTCATTGCCCCAAATCTGAAACATTACTATATCCTTATAGACATCAGTCCACCACTCTCACTCCTCGTCCTTCCCACCATACCCTCTCCCAAGCCTCCCAGTGAAGCAGGCAAGTTATTCAGATTGTGTGAATATGAAAATCCACCTCCACCATGTAGAACGTCCTCCTTCCCTCATGACCAGAGTCATTACTCTTCACAGAGGGGAAGGAGAGTTGGAAATGTCTTATTTGATAAAGACACTCATTGCTAACGCTTTATCCTTGGTAATCAGAGTTAGAGAATATGAAAATAAGCATATTCTTTTGGAGAAGCTTAATTGCAAGCTAGGTTACATGTCTGGGGGGTAGTGTAGTTCTCAGGGAAAAAATCTTCCAAAAATCCTCTTAAGAAAAAATAACGCAATATACAGTTACATATACAATTCATTTGCATCTGAATGTCCAGTATTATCCTGGCATTGTCTTATCTACATACAGCTGCACATGAAAGACCATTATAGTTATGTCAAAACAAAGCAACCCATTACAGTTCCCTACAAACCCAGACCACGTGCCACTGCGGTTCTCATTGCCACCCCTTGCTTGTCTAAAAGTAACAAGCCACTTTCCCAGACAGCTCCTATTGATCAGCTCCTGTTGGCAATGCAAATTCCTTCCATGTGCAGTCAGGCATAGCCATGAGCCTGAAGCACAAAGAGGTGGAGCTGCTCTTTGCCTTGCACAACTGGAGAATTTCCTGCTGTTTTCCCAGTCAGCCACAGACCAGGTCTATCTACTCCACATCAATCTAGGACATCCCATTCATTTCAGGACTAGTTGCCACAGGACTCTCTGCAGGTGGCTTCCCAGGCAGGGCTTGGCTAACTTCTAGCTTTGTTTTTCTTCGTGTCATTTTGAGATAAAAGCAGCTCTCAATGTGTATATAAGATAATAGGAAGACTCTCAAATAATGGGCAATATCCCTGACCATGGACATTTATTATTGTTGTTGTTGTTGATTTTGTTGCTGTAGTATCTCCTGAGCATCAACTGGTGTCAAAGCTCACCACACTTGATACTATATAAACATACAAAGGGACAGAAAAGACACTGAGGACTGACCACATAAAAAGACAAAATAAATAAACAGTGGAGGAAGGGAAGACCCTCCAGAAACGAACAAAGGATGGACAATTTCACACTGTTTTCAAAAGATCTCAGTTTTTTTCTAAATTCTGCTCTCACTGATGTAAATTAAAAAATTCCTCCGGGCTTCAAAGACAATAATGTTAGGTCACTGCTGAGCATTTCAGAAATACTATTACAAATATTTGATCAAGCATAGCAAGAAACCTATTGCAAGGGGCAGGATTTGGGCTCAGATCTACTTAGTTTCAAACCAAGATCTTAATTATAGGGCTAAGAACACCTTTAAAATCTTTATCAGTTTGATAGTGAAAGTCATTTCTCATCCTAGAAGTCTGATATGCACCTGGGCTAGGTTTTTTTCCTTTTTATTTTTTTTTCCTTTTTACATAGCTAGATAGGAAAAAAGAACAAGCTATGAGACACTGTAGCACTATAACACTGTAGCATATGCTATTTTCTGGAGGTATTTCCAAAGGCAAGAAGCATTGTCCGGACAGCTTCAGGCTGAGGGAAAGTTATTTTTTTCTTCTTTATACAGACTGAAGCATTTCTGATGGCCTATTTTTGCAGTACTATCAAACACCAGTTTTTTCCTGAGTGAGGTTAAAGGTACTGCGCTAGAGGATTCATGGTACAGAGACAGTGCTGGAGTGGTTGAAACATTTATCACTGCTGGGTAAACATAAAGTTCAAATTTATGTTTTGCAGACATGTGGCCATTCAGCTCACTCCACATTTTGTTGGCAGCTGCCCGAAGAGCTTTTTGCATCCAATTGCAGCATGAGGAGCTGAAAATCCCCCCGCTTTAGTGGTAGAGAGCACTTTTCTTTCACTCAGCTACAGCCACTGCCCAGAGTTGCACTGACTGCAGCTCCCTCTTTCTGGGATTTGCACCCAGAATCCCACACACGGGTAATACTTGGGATTTGCACCCAGGTTCCCCTACAAGAGTAATACACCAATTTTGGCTTCTCACTCACTAGCTGTAACAGCAAAAATCTGCCTTTTGCTCCTCTGTGACTGTAGCAAGAGCAGTGGACCCTCCCTGACGTTTTGGTACAAAACATGCCAGCTAGCATGTGTGTTTTCTGTAGCAAATCCAGATTACAGAACAAAGTTGCTGCTCAAAAGGCATAAAAAGGCAATGCAGAAAATGCAAGACACTCACAGTGCCAGAAAGCAGAGACAAAGCTGATCCTTTTGAGCTCTCTCTAACTGTGAACTCTACAAGAAACTGTCACCTAGGCAGAAATATAACAGACTTAGGTGGTGTTTTGTGTTTGTTTTAGAAGGGAAATGAGTGCAGCCAACTCTTCTGAAGGATGTTAAACTGTTCCTGCGGAGAGTCAGTTCTGCAACAAACTGGACAGATGCTATATGGGTAGTAAAAAGACACTATCTTTTGTCATGTTGAAAGACTCCAACTGAAGGGCCTTTTGTACCTCATGAAAGAAAGGCATGCTTATGCAGAGGATATGCTGCAAAAGGGAAAAATAGGCAAGAAATAAAATGAAATAAAATGAAATGAAATGAAATGAAATGAAATAAAATAAATTAAAATAAATTAAAATAAAATAAAATACTGCATTGCATTTTGCACCTGGGGAATGGAGACCCAGATCTACAGAAGACACTAGGCTCTAATATATTATTAAGGATACAAGCCAGAGATGTGCAAGTTAAGAAAAATTTGGACCACAGCTGAGTTGTAGTCCTGAGTCATAACCAGACTGTTGCCTGCTTTCTGTCCTTGTTATGGCTGTGTTTCTCTCTTGTGAGCCCTCCACCAGGCAAGCGTAGGGGGAATTTTAGCTGCATTCAATCTTGGGGACTCACAATTTAATTTCTATTGATTACAAAAATTATTGTTATTTTGGGCCTGCCTGGGGAAGAGCCACACCAGCTGTGTGGAGAGGACAAACTATGGAAAGCCCATAAATCCGCTGAAAAGCATTAAGGGAATTTTAATATTCCTCATCATTAGACAAGGTTTACATGGTCCCTCTCAAATAATCCACAGAGATTCAATGATTTTGAGAGAGAACCAAGCATCTGCTCCGACCTCCTGTGCACTTTCACACTGCTGCCCCTTGCATTGAGCCTAATAACGTCTTTGACACTGACATATCTCCCCAGAGGGCCCCCAGGCCTGGGGACAGCCAGAGACAAGCAATCCTTTACTTCCCCTGCAGACTTTGGCCAATGATCATTGCTGAAAGCCTGTGGCAGTGTGAAAAGAGCAGAAAATAATAAGGATGGCAGGGTCCATGACACAGACACCTGCTAAGGAAGCTTAGCTTCATCTAGGCTGATCTTTCCATGCAACCTGGAGGATGACCCCTGCATTGTGACAACAGCTTTGCAGTCTTCTTCTTTCATCTTGGAGCTGCTGTTGCTTTTCCAATAGTGTTTGCCTGGCTGTTGATGGTTATGGGGCTCCACTCTGGCTTTATTTTTGTCGTTGTCATTGACCATTGCTGTGTTTGCAGTTCTGAGTGCATATATAAAAGATGCTTTTAGTGCTCTGCACACACAGAAGATTGGAACTCTATTTTTTTTTCTTTTTACACACACATCTATATATAAGCTTAGAGATAAGTCTAAACCACTGTGGATGCAGTCATCCTACCTAACCTGAGACATCTAAGGGACTAAACTTAGATGTCTACTTGCCATTGGTGCATACTACGTACAGAAATAAATAGACACCTCTAGAAGAGCCTGGAGGTCTCCAGTGGGCTGAATTCCCTTTAAACTAGCCCACATCTCTTCATTGGCAGACAGAGATTGGGATACTAAGCTCCCTGAATTAGGGATCTCCTTTCTCTTTCGAAGTTTAAAGACCCAACAAGTTGGAAGGAAGGCCCTGACCAACTCTCTCCTTCTAGAAAGTTAGTTTAAGGTTCTTTATTCTTCCATAAATAACTTTCAGGTAATTATTTAACAGTGTCCTTCACATTAAAGGACACTGGAGAGAAATGGAAGCAGGTAGAGGAAGAGTCACAATGTTCACCAGTGCATGCTGGCTCCAGTGCTTTGGTTTGTCATCTCGGGAAGGTGAAACAAGACTCGCTGTGCCAAGAGACAGTGATGGCTAAAGGCCTCTCGCACAGCTGGAGCAGGGATGTGCAATTCCCCCTCAAGCCACCAAGTGTCAGTGATGCTCTTAGAAATGGTCTCGGCTGCAGGCATTGAAAATGCTGCTCAGGTAAATGGGCCTTTAGTTTTTGCATTTCTGCTTTTTACAGCATGTTTGGGAAGGAGCTCTGATGCGAGATGTAGAGATTCAGAGAGTGATCTGCCTGGCTGTTGCGTGCCTGCTGGTCCCAAAACCATCTCTGGAAAAGCTGCAGCCTTTGTTGTGTTTCTGGTGATTCTCCAAATTACAGCAATGCAAATATTCAGGTTGTAGGGAGTGGAGGCAAATGCTGAGGGACATCTTAAACAGATTCACCTTTGATGAGAAAATCGTAGAGGTCTAAAGGGCTTTTGTTATTTAAGCAGTTGATAATTGAGGTAGTCAGCTTGCCAGCTCAATTTTACAAAAGCTGTCTTCTGACAAAAATCCCCTGCTAACTTTTAACAACTTTGGTGGTAGAATATTAAGGATGAAATAATCTTTTAGCAAGCAAAAATATGGAAAGACAGGATTCGAAAGGCAACATGCTAGCATACAAGCCAGAAAGCCTAGAGGCAACAGGGGAGAGTAAGAAAGCAGCACTTTTGGCCCTGGAAAGCCATTGAATATACCCTGTGCTGCATCACTAACTTGTGACTAACATGCAATAGTATAATACAGCAGCACTGACAGTATAAGCAAGGAGCAGGCATTAGCACACATGGGGAGCCAGAACAGTGAGTCCCAGGAGCCCAGGTAGTCTCTTTTTTACAGCTTGGGCTCTGCTGCCCTGTCTGTGCTCCTAGAGTGGCGAAGGCAGCATGGGATGCCATCATTTCAGGGAGGCAACAACCCCACAGAGCTACAGCATGATGGCAAAAGTGTAATGCAATGCCAGCGTGCAGGTGTTTGATCTGACACACAATCCTTGACAGGGGTGCCTTGAACTCAGGGAGAAAATATCCCAAAGCAGCAAAAGGTCTAGGCATATACAGCCCATGAAATCATTGTTGACATAGTCCCACTCAGGGCAGGGGTCTTGCCTCTCACCCACAGCCAAAATCTAGTTATTTGCACTCTGGTCACAACAATTTGGCTGCCTTTCTTCAGCTCTGATAAACATAAACTGCTAAGACATGCTGGGAAAGAGTGAGCAACCACCAATGGTAGGGCAAAATTATACCTAGCAATACTGTCTGTTACCCTGGGAGGAGGATGCTGAAGCCAGAATGGGAGCTGGGAGAGAAGCTGAGAGCTGCCCTAGGAGGAAAGCTGGACATCAGCACAGGATGCATATGTGCAGCAATCACGGCTGTGCTGCAGAAGGTGTATGGAATAAGTGAGACTTCTTTCTCCATAATGCCAGAGAGGTATTTTTATGTATTATTTAGCTCACGAATCTGTCCAAGTTAGCGCTGATTCTCCACTGCCATGTGACCGATAAAAAAAATCACAAGAATGCAAAAAAAGGTGTCTAATGTATCTACATGAGCTTGGGAGACTTATGGGTACACAGAGGAACGTTCTGATGAGGGCAGGATGGGTCTACTGTTCCTCCCGCAACCTGTGATGCTTAACCCCAAATAAATCCAGGCTAAAACATTCACTATAATATATATTGTAAACTTCCCTATCTGGAGACCTTTACATCTACAAGAGCAGGACAATAATCTTGTTTCATTCCCTTTATTTTATGCAATAGTGATTTACACAAGCTGAAGGCTTGGCCGTTGGCTTTGAAATCATGCAGGTGCAGGGTAATGTTAACAGACTGGGGATCTTTAGGAGAACTTAGCCTAAGTGTTGGATTTTTTACTTTTTCATTCTATGTTTGGCTAGGTTAAAATCAGGAGATTTCAAAAGCAGCTGAGATATTTTCTACCTCGGGCTCAATGATAAGTGCTGAGGATTCAAATCATGTGTGTTTTCTAACAATCCTACTACATTCTTTACTAAAAAAACCCAAGTTGTTAAATTTGCACTTAAATGGGAGTTATGCAGGCAAAGTATTTCTTTAAAAAGAAAAACACAAATACCAAACATTAATGGTTTTTCCAAGCTGTTTTTCCTAGCTAGCTACTTTCATTGGGACAGACGAAGAAAAGATCATTGCTTTTCCATGCCTCTATAGATCCAAAGAGAGAATCCCCGAGATTGATGTAAATTCTTATTTTCAGTCTTCCTCAGCTACAAACACAAAGTAAACAGATGTTACAGTTAATAAACGAAGAGAGAGCACCAGGGAGCGAAAGAACCAGAGATTTGTGGAGAAAGTCATAACAAGATTCACTGTCTGGGGGATTAGACAGGCAAACCTAAATTAGGAAGAAGTCCTCCGTCTCTAACTGTTCAAATGACTGCCCATGGGAACAAACCAATAAAGAAAAGCTCCCCATCTCCTTAAAATTTCAGCTGGACACGTGCTGGGAGATGTGTTTTAGCTAAGGCCATGCTAATCTTGAGTCAAGCAGGCTATTGGTCTCAGTACCGAGAATTCGATGTGCTTGATGTGGACATGAACTCCATGAATCTCTTTTGCTGTTAATTCAGTGAAGCTATGTTGAAATACATAAAAACAAGATGAAAACAAAATTCATCAAACTCTAAGCCCTACATATTTCAGGATCAGCCTAATTTCTGGTGGAATCACTCTGGCTCCACTGACTTTGTGTCTCAGTAGTTTACCCAAGCCAAAGAGCCAGCTATTTTATTTGGCTCAAGTCCCAGAACACTTGAAAGTCCAGAGAATATTGATGTGATTTTCAGCCACACTTGTGATGCCAGCTGCATTAATAATTTCTCAAAGCCAAGCTTCTCCCTCTTCTGAGAAGAAGCTGAGTTTTCTACCTGGTTCAAACATCAGTAAAAGTTTCTCTGTGTCTCACACTGTTAAACTTGGGGAAAAAATTTAATCTTGCTTGCGTGCTCCTCTTGTGTGCCCAGGGACAGCCCAAGAACCAAGGACTTTTGTGTGCTTCTCTCCTTTCAGCTTTGCTGCCACTTGATGGCACCAAAGCCCACGGAAAGGTCTTGGGCTGTAAGGTGGGGCTGGGGAGGAAGAGCATCACTTCAGGGTGCTGCGATCCTGCCCCCATGGCCAGGCACCTCCAGCATCCTTCCAGCACCCGAGGACACCGGGGAGCCATCTGAATGTCTCAGCATCAGGTGGTGTCTGTCAGCTTTTCTCCAGGACTCAACTTCTGCTGAATCAGTGTTGAATTAATTCACAAAGCATCTCTCTGAAGCAGGCAATGGGATTTCAAAAAGCTTCCAATTTTCCTCATATTCTTCTGTGTGAAGGACTAGGTTTACATTTCTCAGGTATCACTTCCCTATGCAGAAGTGAAATACAGGTGCAGTTTAGTCCTGAAACATGATTACAGATTAGACTTGCAGTATCTACCATTCTTACCTCTTAACTGTGGGGTGGACCAGTAGCTGGAGATGCTATCAGCTGGTTTGTGCCTATGATATGTCTTCTTGGGGAGGGAGAAAAGGCACAACTCTGCTTTTAAGCATCATGCAATACAGATCTAGCCATTCAGGGTCTAAAGCCCAGAAAACAGTTTAGTTATGTGGGAGGAGCACAGGTACAAAGATGAGCTGCAAGTGGGAAAAGCAGCTCCATTTTCTTCCTTGAAAGGGTCTGTGTCATTGTGTTACCCCAGTGACAGTGCTGGACTTCTGAAAAGCCAGGTGAATCAGCATTTCTGTCCCCTGACATTGTGTTTCAGCTCCTTATGCCAGCAAGCACCCTTCCATGGGGCATGGATGACTCCATGTGTCTCCTGGAGTTGTGGTGTCCTGTTTGCCTGCAATGTCATGGTGACACGGTGACACACCTACAGCTCTTCCCTTAAGCAAGAGGGAAGGGACCACAAAGTCTGCAGTGCAGAGGTGTTTGCTTCTTGCCCTCTCCCTGGGCAGTACAGATACCCACTGTCCCATACACAGGGTTTGTGATAGGAGCCACACATCATAGCCTAGGACAAATAAATTTTAAAGAATAACTAACCTAAGGAATTTGTTCTTCCTCTACAGCTTGAATAATTGAGGTAGGCTCTCAGTTATCCCATTGCACCTGATGAGCTCCCTTCCCTTCCCTTCCCTTCCCTTCCCTTCCCTTCCCTTCCCTTCCCTTCCCTTCCCTTCCCTTCCCTTCCCTTCCCTTCCCTTCCCTTCCCTTCCCTTCCCTTCCCTTCCCTTCCCTTCCCTTCCCTTCCCTTCCCTTCCCTTCCCTTCCCTTCCCTTCCCTTCCCTTCCCGCAATGTATTGAGGAGGAGAAATTCATTGCAAATACCAGTTCTCATTGTCCTAGACATAAAAGGCAAATTTCTTGGCATTGCCAGACACAACAGGTTGGCACCAGTGCTGAAGTAGATCCAGGGCCAAGAAAAAAGGCTTACAGGTAAGGGTTAACGCTATTTCCAGGAGCTCTCTGACTTCTGCTCTTATATCTTTGTTACCTCAACAGGATGCTGTGTATTTTTGTTTCCTATAACAAAGGCGCATGCATTTAATAATGTTTTTTTCTACACAGTTCTGCGTACGAAGCGCAGTCTCTGCTTCCTTATGAAGACATTGCTGAGCATGGCAGAAACACCCACGCAGCACTATTCATGTGCACATGCTTATGCACACCTGTACATGGCTATTCCTTCATAAACATGCATACATGCTTATACACACACACGCATGCATGCACAGAAATGTACATTCCAGTATATATATATAATACACACCTGTACATGAATACATATCTATATAAAATACAACGCTGGCTTTGTCTCTGGTGGCAGAAGTGCCCTGCACATCCAGCCTGGCTGCTGGCTGAGGAGGTGCGAAGTTTTTTCACGTCTCCTGGGAAGGGAACGTGGGCAGCAGCTGCATCTGCCGAGTCTCAGCTCCGATGCGCTCGTGACTGGCACAGGTTTGGGTCTCAGCAACTGCATCTCTCACTGCTGCTGCTTTTGTCATTTGAAGACTTTACCAAAGTCCCTGAGCAAAGACAAGGGAGTACTATTTCTAAAGTACAAAGTTTAAAGAAAGTATCAACTCGTCTCAGTTTTCACTCAGGAGAGAGAATTAATTAACAAAAATAACATACAATTATTTGTAAAAATAGTATCTAGTTAAGCATATGGAACTAAAGCAGATTTCAATTGTACCACAGTGACTTCAGGGTAAAAGCACTTCAGATTGAGAGGTCTGAGATCAACACCTGGCTGACAGTGTCACCTTCAAGAAAGGGATCTCAGAGGCACAGCTGTCCAGAGGGCAGGGAAGGACCTACAGCGTGTAATGTCTGGTTTTGTCTTGTCTTTGCCAGTCCCCATCTCCTACGTCTCCCAAGCAAAGTTTTCTCTGACATTTATTTTCAGGAAAGAAAGACATGCTAACCCTCATTCGGGGAGTAGCAAGTTCACCAACCCATTGACACGGCTTCGGCGCCGAAAGCCGGCTGCCCTCCAGCCACCAGATTTCACAGGATCAGGGTTTTATTCTCTACCACTTGCAAGTGCATCTAACACAGACATCAGCCAGCTAAGCTGCTGCTCCCAGAGCTTAGCTCAGGCTGTTAAGAAACTGGTAGTGCTCAAGCTATGGGACTTGGTAGCCTCAGCTTAAACCTTCAAATCCCAGGACTTGTCCTTCCCTGTGGTCAGAGTCTCCCAGGTGGGCAGCGAGGAGGGGGGGTCTGATTGAAACTGCAGCCCTTGAAATCACCTGGCTTATCAATTCCAGTCTCCTGTAAAATCAAAAGATCAAAAATTCCTTCAAACCAGAGTGCAAAAGCTTTTGGCCAGTAACTAATAATAGCAAACCAATCCTCTTTAGACCCCCCTGTGCATGAGGGTATTTTAACAGGGAATCTGTGCCACAGCTAGACATCCCAGCAGTGATAACTGTGACTGCGATTCTGTGGACCTGGGCTCATCGCAGAAGCAGAACCTCCCTGCCTCTTTTTAAGGTCCCAACATGAACTCAGACCACTCAGTTCCTGCTTGCTGTGGCACAAAGGGGTGCAAAACCAGGGTTTCTTACACAACTCAACAGCCCTGATCCTTGGGATTTTTCTCTTGCATTCTTGCAGTCTTTACTCCCTGCCTTAAGGAATAAGTTGTACAGTGTAGTAATTGCTCCACAAAGCTTTTGTCCCTTGGTGCCAAGGTCCCTGCTGGGCTTTGCACTGTGCAGCCCAGGTCCCAGGAAAATCACTCATGTCTCTGTACTCCTCTGTACTCCTCCAGAATGAATCATGTGTTTTCAAGTAAGCTCAACTGGGTAAGTCTTCGCAGGATGAAAGCCCAGCCTCACTTCCTACCTGTAGGAAACCACTGGTCACCAGGTAGTCAATGCAGTCTTGTTCTTTCTGAGAACTGGACACGTGATTGACATAGAGAATCTGCCAGGGTCAGGACCTTAGAAAATAAAACATACACTATTTAAAGCTAGGCAAACAATGGACTCTCCCATCCACACCAAGGAGTGCAACCTTGACAGCCACTCCTGGAATGTTTGTCATGCCTGTATTAGGAGGCAAACATAACATGATGATGGATGGCCTGATATTTGGGGCTAGGGGGACATTGGGGTATTAATGTCGGTCACTACAAACAGAGGTCCAATATTGAATATCAAGGTTATTTCCTTGGTTTCCCAGAGGAGTTGTGGTGCCAATTCTGGTGGTTTCAGGGGGATGTGAGCACTGGATGTGCCCCACTGGAGACCTGGCATTGCCCTCCTGCACAAGATCTAGCAGTGCTTCAATCCAAGAGCAACAGGAGCCCTACAGGACTTGCAAGACAAGAAAGGCCTTCTGGTTCAGTTCAGGTTTTCATCTGAGTATAAGTGAGCAATGTTATGCCTTGTGACAATGTAATGACATCAGCCAGGGAAAGCTATCAGCGAAATAAGATTCTTCTCTTTCAGTCATCAGTGGATATTTGTAGCCACTGTAGAGATGATAGTCTTAGTGCTGAAAAAGTAATTTATCTGGAAGGCAAGTATGATCAGTGGCAACCTTCTCTGAGAGTGCCTCAAGACCCTCTCTGCACAGTATTTCTAATTTTTTATATTGCCATTTGTGATTAAAAATACCTAAGCAATCATCTCAAACAAGCTAGCCAGGTTCAGTCTTTACCTGAGAGCTGTCAGAGGTTGATCTATAAGATCCTCTTGTAGGGACAATACTAGTGAAATGTAACACAGAACTAACACAAATTAAACATCTTAGACACAGATGGAAACTGTGAAATCTTTAAATCTCAAAGAAGTCCTTCAACTTGAATTTTTTTTCAAATCGATTATATGATTATTGGATAAATAAACTATGTGATTGTTCAGCACATAAACACCCTTTGTTAAATGTGTCCGTCAATAGACAATTCATATAAATGATACTAACTATCATCAAAGGAGTAATAACGCCTTTATTGATGAATAAATCTCTAAAAGACAGATCAAATGGAGGTTAACTAGCCATGCATGACATTAGCAGGAATTAGTCTGAAAAGAGCCTTGCAGGCATGCTAGCTACTGTACGTGGGGTGGGAAACGATGTGGGCCACACTCATGGAAGGACCTGCAAGGTCAAAATCCTAACCCCTGCAAAGGCCCCACTGGTTACTTTACATTATACAGTCAGACACCATCATTTCTATTTCTTATTTCTCCGTTGTTTTCTGTGGAGTTTCAAAGAAGTTGTTTACATGGAGCCTCTTAGCGTTTCTGAAGAGTGGTAAGATGTGGATGCCGAGGCACTGAGGCTGTACACACACGTGCATGTGGACTGACCTCCCCATCCAACAAGCATCCCTGTGAAGGTTGCTTTGTCTTAGCTAGCCGGGCCGAGCAAGGAGGTGGCGGATGGAGGTGACCTGCTCACAGTCACACATACTGTCTTTGAATGTGGCTGAAAAGTTCACAGGACCCTCAGTCCTTACTTTTTTCCACACCCTCACCGAAATTCAGTGAGGTCCCAAAGTCCACATAATGTGTCAGATAGGAATATGAATTACCTCTTTAAAAACCGGGTGTCTGTTTAGACAGGATTGAGCTCCACGGAGAAGGGCATAGAAAAATTTCTCAACAGCAACAGCTGATATGAAGTAAAAATTGATATGAAGTAAAAAAAAAAGATTTTCATAAGAAAGCCAAAGGTGGGAATGTAACTGGGTGGAAAGGACAATATTCATGAGCCACAAAGTGGTGTTCTACTGTTGTCTTGGCACACATGACTTTCTTGGTCTGTATCCCACAGGTGTTTGCCAGCTGCAGTACAATTTTGTTTAGCAGCTGTGGCAAAGTAGTGGGAGGGTTTCTGCCACTGGTGACACCCCAACAAAGCCTTCCCAGTGCCTGCAGCCATCACTGGACAGTGAAAAAGAAGAAGTATTGCCAGCAGGTTGAGGGAGGTGATCTTTCCCCTTTATTCAGCACTGGTGAAGCTGCACCTGGAGTACTGTGTCCAGTTCTGGGCTCCCCAGTACAAAAGAGACATGGACATACCGGAGAGAGTCCAACGAAGGTCTGTGAGGATGATGAAGGGACTGGAGCATCTCTCCCCACAGCAGAGGATTCTCTGGTATCCCAGTGCTCAGCTGGAAGGTGTTCAGTCATGGTGCTCCATTTCCAGCAAGCACTGTTAACTCCTCTAACGGTCATTTGTGTGAGGCCAGCGGCCAGCTTTTACCTTTTCCATGGAAATATATTACAACCAATAATAAGCAATGAGCTCTTTTTCCCACATAAGATGAAATCAATGCACATTAGAATAGTTAGGTTGGAATTACATAGCATATTAATGACCCACTCGGTAACTGTCAGTGATGAAAACTGGCTGGGTAAACTACTTCTCTATTCACAGTGTGTTCCAAAATAGGACACTAGCGTGCCTTTGGGGAGGGAATCAGCTACGCTATCTCAGGTGTCTGTAGTTGGGACTCTCTGGCTGAGCTGGTCCTCCGGGTAATCCAAGGTTCCCAGATCTCTAGTCAATGGAGAGGGAAGTCCATTTTAGGCTGTGCAAATGTCAGCTGTCATTGTATCTCTTTCTCCACTGGCTATGAAGGGACTCTAACATGACTAGTTGAGCTCTAGCTCTCCACACCATAAATTAGGTCAGCTGAGTCTCACCCCAGATGCCAAGGAAGGTTTGTCATGGTTTTGCCTTTGGTGTTTAGGTGCTCTCCAGTATCTTGCAGGGACTTTTTGGTTAGACTTCTGCTGCCTGGAGCTTGCGTTCATTGCTCTTCACTTACGCATGGCACCAGATATGTATTAACTGAAGCCACTGGTTTGACGGCAAGCAATACAATATGGGTGCAGCAGCCCTCTGACTACTCTTCCAGTAGATACTGCAGAGCAATAGATCATCAGAGAAATGATGACACAGGAACATAAGATTGAAGAGAGACAAGGTGGAGCAAGCCATATTGGGAAGAAATGTAGGTAATGACTGACTCAGGGAAAAAAGAAGAAAGGTCAGCTCTTCCTCCTTCTGACAGTGATAACTTATACAAAAAAAGCTAATTTGGAAAAAATTTTACTAGAGAATTGCTATCTGCTTCAGTGGTCTTTGAGCATATAATGCCGGAGTGTGTTCCAGGCTTTGCTTGCTCTCCTCCACAATATGCAAAAGCGACCCACAAATGACCAAGCATCTACAGTACCAATGTACAGTATGAAAAGCTAAAGTACAAAATTGTTATTGTACTTTGGCTTTTCTCTGCAGTCTTAGTGTGAATACAGGCAGGCAGTTAAAAAAGAGTGTCACAAAATGTCATTCCCAAATCACAGTGAAATTCAAGTATTCAGGTCCTTTAGAAAAGCTTCCCTGAAGGGCCGGAGTGATTGGGAAAGGTGGCAGTTTAATAACCCTGGAGACTTTTATCCTGAAATTATCTACAAACTAAGCACAGCAGATAAAATTATCCATACCTTTCTTTAGTTTTATCAGTTCAGCAACAGCTTCATGCAGTAGTGTGTGTAGGTCCCATGGGTAGAGCCCACTGGTTTTAGGCAACAACACTACACTGGCCTGCGGTAGGATAATACCTACAGAAGTCTCTGTTGATCATCTCTGGAGCCACCCTGAACATTTTTGGGTTGTTTTTTGCAGGGCTTTACAGTTATGTCATGCCTGTGCAACCCTGCATGTTCTCATCACACTGCTTCAACATTTGTCAGGCAATATTACTGCAATGCCAGAGAATTTCTTAATTAACAAAGCCTCCATCTGTTTTCCTTGCCTATAATTATGTCACTAATGAAAACAAGCCTTCCAGTGCACTGACACTTCTTGGCATCACTCAGTGAGAAGGGACAACCATGCAAACAAAGTAAACTTACTAGCTGGCCTTTTTCTAAAATAGATAAAACAACCTTTGCCAGAGCCAGTGCTCCTGGAGCAATCTTTCCAGCTATGCTACTACCTTCTCCCTGCTGAAAACAAGCACTGAGCAGGTAGAGGGAATGACCCAGCCTTTTCTCCTATCTTGGTCTCTCCATGTGAAAGTTCACACAGGGCAATGTTTTTCTCAATTTACAGTGAAAAACTGAAGCACTGAGGCCTGGACTCATGCCACCTACCTTTAAATAGAAACCATGTGGACATCTGCACCTTAGCTCATAACACTGGGCTCCCCTTGCAGTCTGCGAGGCATTTCTAGAGCACAGCTCATCTGAACTATTTTAGGTATTTGTTCTCACATGTTTCAACAACATGTTGTAGGTATTATTATAATTCGTAATAATCTAATTAATATTACTGCTAATAATAGTAGATATTGCTGGCCTCTAAAGAAGAATAGAATAGAATAGAATAGAATAGAATAGAATAGAATAGAATAGAATAGAATAGAAGTCTCTGAAAAGCATCTACCAGTGTAATATCTCACATGAACAACTGCATCAGGGTTTGGTCTGGAAAACAGATCCTTCACACTTCAGGATCTCACCCAGAGCGAAATCCAAAGCTTGATTTCTGGGATCTGAATATCAAACTGCATTTCTCCAGAAATTCAACAGTAGTTACATATCGGGATTTTGGACTCAGTTCAGTTACCAGCTTTTATGATGGTACTTACCCTAAAGCAAGTGATAATGATTTTATGTAAATTATCCTCCTGCCAGCTGGTAAACAATACAATACTAAAGCACATGATACCATGCTTTTGCTGATCCTGACTGATCCCTGTTTGAGGCACTATTAACATAGACAACATTTTGTTTTCCCATAGGAGCTGCTTGGAGGACAATTAGTTAAATCCACTAGTCTAATCATGTGGATTTGTTTTCGAGCAAGGCAGTCTTATAATACAAAATGCCTATTTCAGTTTGAACAAGCAGATTTATTAAAGCTTTTACATGCACACTGTGTAGCTACCCTACACAAAATTAAAATCCATCTGGAATCAAGAGAAAATACAAGCAAACTAAATACTACAAGAGCAATAATATTACTAGCTCTCACATCAAGCTTGCAGTGAGTGTAATATTTTATTGTTATTCATAAGAAAATAAAACAGCAGTAATACTTTCTGCTCATGGAGAGGTCCTGATACACTTACATAGCAAAGGCCATTTTTTTTAACAACTTCTGTGTCTGCTTTGCTTTCTGTGCTGGGCAATGTTAAGATTGTGTAAGGCTCTGCAAAACTGGGGCTGAAGATTTTATGGAGCCTAAGGAGAGGCTGCCAGGAAAGTGCACAGAGGCACAGGCTAGGACCGGCCCAGCTGTGGCTCATCTTAGAGCTATGAGGCTGAGTCCCTGCCGGGCTGAGACCCTTGGCATCTGCAGTGGTGCTGAAGACCGGTTCCTGACTCGCTCCAACCACAGCACCATTTTGCCCTTCACAAGTACTCCTCACAGAATCTGTTACCCTGAGCCAGAAGATTAATAAAATGGTCCGTGTAATTATACTCCAGGATGACTTCATTTGGCCTGATTAATTACATGGGCATAGTATCTAATCCCCAAATTTAGAATGGTGGTTGTGTCCTAATTATATCCTCTGATAGCTTAATTCTCTCTTTATAGCCCAACTAAAAATAGTTCATACACATTTCTGCATTACCCTCACGCCAAAGGGGAAATCTGGCACCTATCACTAGATCCCATAGACAATCCTAAGTTCTTCAAGCTTAAGGCTCCTGGGACATGCTGGGGAATCCATTCCCCCAAGCAAGACACTACTCAGGCAAAACACAGGCAGATTTGTCCAATCCTCATGCTGCACATGGGAAAGCTAGTGCTGGGAAGAAGTCTGGACATCCATGAACAGCAGGTGAATTGGATGTTGCTATTTCCCTTCTGGAGATGGTGAAACAATGTGGTCAGTCTAAGTAGCTTGTCCAAAACTACAGAAAGAATCAGTGTTGGGATTAGAAGTGAAAACTTCCTGATGTCTGGTTGTTATCTTTACCTCCTAAATGAGAAAACTGAGGCAGAGCTGGGAAGAAGGCACCAGTAGCCATATTTTTGGACATATTTTCTGCCCTACTTTTCATTAATGTTCTTCAACATGTGTTTCATCCCTACATAAATGTGCTTCTCCAAGTATACCATGTAACAGAATAGTATATGCAGGGATAGACTTAGTTACAACCATATAAAGGCCCCTGATATACCTCTAGATAAAGATCTATAGGTGTTCTGTAACCCCATAGGGATATAACTACAGCTGTATAGAGGGGTTGTATAGGCTGAATTTAGGGTGGAAAAACCATGCCTAGAGGGGTTCAACTGCTGTCAGGGTGGTGAGTAGTCAAAGCCACTCTGAATGACTTTGGTGGGAGATTAGACTTGAAAACAAAGCTAGGGCGTTTGCAAACAGCAAACGCCATTTATTGAGATTACATTTTAGCTGTGCAGCCATTATATTAACACAGTCCAGCAAGAAAGAAGTCTATTCAACCAGGCACATCTTTAAACTGCAGAATCATCAGGTCTGGGCTGTGCTGAGTTGCTCCACTGAAAAAAGCGGTGCCACCGTGGGCTTTGCTTGGTGCACTGCTTGCCCTTCCAGTGTCAGAGTGGTTTTCACCTACCATTTGCTCTTGGAACCTGGGTGAAATATTCTCCAAGATAGCTTTGAAAAGGTGAGTGCTAACTACTGTATAGAACTAAAAATGTGCCTCAGTGCTTCTGAAGATGAACGAGGTTTACATTGTGACAGTGGGGAGATTCTGGGGGACTGTGATTGTCTTAACATGGACATGGTTTGTTTGGGCTTTTTGAGCCTTAGTAAATTTTCTTTAGAGCATATTCAGTAGCAGTGCAGCTCTGATCCACTGTGTATCCATTATGCTAAGCATTTTCTAGAAATCAGGTATGAAATCTGGTTGGAAACCTGCCCCTGAAGTCTACTGAGGACCAAGTTACATTTAGTTGAGAATGCATTTATTTGAGTCCCTTATTATCATTTTAATACTGCTTTGGGGAAAGGATATGTGGAGAAGCAAACGAAGGACTAGAAAGTCGGTCCAGTGTCTTTATTTCCCTCATAATGTGTCATGTACTGCTCCACTTGTTGTCATTTACTTAAATATGTAATCACCATATTGTGTTTAGTGGCTAATTGTTTTACTTTGGTTCCTTTCTGTCTCATTAGGCCAATTTACTGTTCCTATCCTTTTTGTAATAATAAAAAGAATTACAATAATAACAACATCAGAACCATCCCCAGTGCTGCCTGTCAGACTCTTTCCACAGTAAAGCTGCTGCATCCGCATTTCATTTTACATCTCACATTTATTTCCCGCTGCATTACACTTGGGGTTGATGTCTATATTCTGCTCTGATGCAAATGACAATGTGTGATTTAGAAACAACAGAATTAGGAAACAAATTAAAATCATAACAAAATAGTTGGCTGAAGACCAGACAGAGCATTTGGATAAAAATGTTTTGGAGTAACAGTTTTGGATTTCCCAGGATTTCCAAAAATATTTTGGATCCTAAGATCTTAGATTGCACCCACATCACAACCCAGTGCAGTTAGTAGGAAGTTTGGATTGTGCTTTAGACAGCTAAGATCCCATAAATTTACCAAATCTTGCTGTATTTACTTAGCACTGAGCTCAAAACCAATGTTGAGTTTTGGGTACAAAACACAGGAATCTGATACAAGATCTTGATTTGATTTGAAGCTTTAGCCTGTTCCCACACCAAATTGCTATAACCTTTGCCTACGCAATGAACAAAATGCATTTTAAGATAGCTTGGACTTTTTTTTCTTGTAAAATTTTGCTGACATTTAATTATACATATAGGTATAAATATAGACATAGATATGGGAAGTATCTTCATTTAAAGTATTTATTTTCAAAATATACAATAAAAATACAGTTTTAATACTTTATTCATCCCAAACACATTACATTGGTTTCACAAAACATCATATCCTTTTCCTTCCACGTAAAGAAGAAAATTCTCATAAGTGCTTCCAGGCATTAAATGTTTTCTTGAAACACAGGTTTACTTGTGAGGAGCCCCGTTGCAGATGCAGACTGAAATTCTCACTCCCCTAAATCAATAGGAGTCCTCCACTGACCTCCAGGGAGTCAGCCTTTTAGGTACAACTAACATGTTCTGAGCTAGAAATTACAAGCTGCGAGGATAAAAAACAATCCATGAATGAAAGGATTCCTACAAAGTGAGGGTCGAATCCTCAGCTGGTGCGTACTAACCCATTTCTACCTCTCCTGTAGATTTCCTTCCCAAGGCTGATATTATACCATTACATTCAACACCCCATCCCCAAACCCAGTGATCCATGATTCAAAGTATCAAAGTGTTCAAATTACAGCATCCTACTATTTTTCCCCGTCTTTTCAGACTCCAGATTTTACACATGGCATCAGCTGACATAGGAAACATTGTCTTATTTGGGCAACCTCGTTCTCCTAGCCTGCCAACTGCTTTGAGCTAAACAATCAATGCTGTCCTTCTCAACTTTTTCCTTTCCAATTAATTAATTTAAATTGACCATTAAGTCAGCAGAGTTTTTGATTGATATTTTCATTAACAACCCTCTCATGCAGACCTGTCCAACACCTAAGAAATGTATGATAATGTCCAATCTGCATGAAGGGGTCTGAACATCTCCCTTCACCTCTCAGCGCTAGTGAGTTATTACTCGAATTGTGCTTGCTGTTTCATTGAGTGTAATTTGAATACAGATTAGCTGCCCCAGTGTTCCAGAGCTTTGGCATTATCATTACTGGGGACAGTAATTTGACTGATGAACACACAGGTTATCACAAGGTCATCACCTTCACAGTATTGGAACGGTCCATCGTCCCAATTTTGGAGGGAAGGAGGCTAAACCTTTCAATAGCAAAATTAAGTCCTGTAAATTAACTTGTCCAATAACTTATTGAATAAATCCTTTACTAATTAAAGAACCAATAGGCCCCTTTGTTCTCAGATCTTCAAAGGCTTTATTAAAATCAATGAAGTAATATCAATTTAGCAGTATTTTTTTTGTAACAAGAATTAAGATCCTTCATCCAATTAGACACAAAGGTTCTGTGTATGTAAAATGATTTGAAATGTTAAATAGTAAAAGGAAATATACTAGGTTTATCCTGTGAAAGCAATTACCTGTCAACCACACCTTCTCAAAAGACATGTTCTTTCTTCATTAGCACTCAGAAAGTAAAAATGTAACTCAAAATTTTCTTCAAACTTACAAAGCCCACACATTTTATTTGAATGACAGTGTCACACTGAGACACTATTACACTTACCCTGCTCTGGCATTTTATCCAGTATAAAAGAGCATTGAAAAATGCAAGCAAAAAGAAAATGTATAATCTGAACTAAAACACACAAGCCGATGTACAAGGAACAATTTTACAAACATCAGTGGGACAAGCATGTTGATTTGCTAAGCTTTCTGCTAAGAAAACTGGAGCCGAAGTAGCTCTTTGGTTACAAATGAAATGAGTGTGGTGGCCTCAAGCCAATCTCAGCTGATCTCCATCCAAACCATCTGCTGGTACACTTGGTATTATTTGTTGGCCAAGACATTAGGTATATAATAAATTATAGTTTAGGGGAAAAGGTATAGCTACATGAAGAAGACATCGTAATATCCAATTACGTCAAGTCTAGCTCCAGATAAAGGTATCATTTTTATTTTTGTCAGCCTAACAATTCTCATTAAAATGTTTTTTAACGTGTGCAGTTGTATTTAAGGGTTTTGGACAAATACAGAAAAAAAGTTTTATAAAATGTTAATAAAAAACTGAAAATGTTCATTTCATTATTTTTTGAGAACTGTGTTCTTTTAAAACTAAAGTGAAACACTATGAAGTTAAATTTTTATGTATGCTAATAAAAATTTAAAAGAAAAGTTAAAGATCTGTGATACTGATACATGAAGTGGTTCATTCAGAGATCTATGAAAGAGCACAAATATTTTAATGTATTCCTTTACAATGATGAAAATGGAAATATTCTTTTGACAGAGTTGATACCCAGACATGACAATATTTTAGTGAGAACAAGCCAATGAAGATGAAAATGAAAATGTGCAAAAGTAAAACACAGTGGTTCTGCCTACTAAAGCACATACATGGAAAATTAATTTCCTGTGTGACCATTAATATGGTCACAACATGCACAGTGAAAAATAAATCAACATTTTAAAATTACTTTTGCACCTCTAGTGTGAAATGTCATTAGTACCATAATTACAGAATTTATTGAATGATAGAGGATGAGCAATTGTTAGCAAAAGGGAAGCAGAATTTGGATAAAATTGGGCAGGATCACCTAAATACACAGCTTTCAAAATTCATAACATATAATTAATGACATATACTTTTGAAAGTGTAGTAGTGGTATTTGACATTTTCAGAAAATGATCAAATTCCATCAAAACATTTTGATGCTTGAAAGTTTTCAAAGATCTCCCTGTCTGAAAAATTCAAATACTTGTAAGTGTTTTCTTTCAAAGTTTCAAAATTGAAGGTATTTGAGCAACATTCTCAACATTTTTCAGCATGAGGTTCAAATCTGCTTTTACTGAAAGCTTAATATATATGAATATATTCCAAACCATATTTATTTTCATCTAAGCAGGAGTATCAGTTGTACCATGTGCCTGCACATTGACATACGGAAGAACATTACATAAGTGGGTCCTTTTCTGGCCCTTGAAAAATTACATTGCTTCAGCGCTCAGACCATAGAGCGGAATCAGCATCGCAGATCTTGGGTACGTGATGGAAAGAGGGCTACGGTCTCATCTGTGTCTTTCAGAGCAGCAGAGCAAGAGTGGTGCTACCAACATGCATAAAGGAGGTTTTCCTTCTACTGAAGCATCTCCACACAAGTGTTTTGCCCCAAAATAAAATAGCTGAACAAAAAAAAAAAATGACAACAGAACTTTCATGGAACAAACACCAAGCCATCACCAAGCATCTCACCCCTCCATGCAGCTGAGCTCAGCTGAGATGATCCATACAGTAGACAAGGATGGCATACAGGTCTAAGATAACAGTGTCTGCTAGGAAAGGTGCGGCTGACAGGTAGCATTTAAGTTTGAGGTATCTGGCTCTGGTATCCTGTCTGAGAACAGCTAGGCTCCTCATAACCCAAGATGGACATCTGCAATGTCCTGGCTGAGTTGTCTTTCTCTTGCCAAAAGGTTAAAATTGAAGAGAACGTGAGCTTGAAATTTGCCCTTCCTGAAAACCTAAAGACTGAACCATGGACTGTGGTGACATGTCTTTATTGCTCCAAGGAATTTAGGTCTCTGTTTCTGTCATCTCAGAGAAACATTTCCAGTACTAGGTTTAGAAAGGGCCACTCCAAATCCTTCGCTATGAATGTATGCTGCTGGCCAGATGAACACAGGTTGCACTGATCAACCCAGACGTACCTGTTGTCTAGCAGATTGGAAACTCTCTTGGGAGGTGGGGGATGAGCAGGGCACTGGATCCAAATTTACCCCTGCTAGTGCCAATGATGCTCTCAACACAGTCTTTCTGGAGAAGTGTATCATCAACCAGTCCTCAGGAATGAAAAGGTAAGGATGAGAGCAATGGAGAGAGAAGAAATGCCTCTGCCTCTGACCAGGCCCTTGAAAAGTGGCCTAGTGTTACCAGCAGAGGGATTTGAAAATGAATTCCTGTTAAAAAGACTTTGCTGAAACTGCTTTGAAAATGCTGTCACTAAAACCAGAACAACTTGTTGAGGTGGGTGCAAAAAAGCTTCACCACAGCAGGATTCACGGATGCTTTTGTCACATCTCACTTTTAAAGCTAGTCTAAATGTATCCCAATTAATCTTCCACACCACTTCATCCTGCATTCTCACTACATATTATTTTTGACCTTCAGAGCATTTTGCCAACATTAACTAATTAATTCTCACAATATCCCTCTGAGGGAAGCAAGTAAACACCATTATTCCTCTTTTAAACTGAGTCAAAGAGGTCTTGTGCAACAACTTTGCCTGAGGCCATCATGTTTTCTTCCTTTTCTTGGTCTCTCAGCACCAAGGCAGAGCAATTAGACCCTGACCTTTTCTGGCTCCTAGTCTTGTGCCTGGATCCCTAAATCACACCTTTACTGACATTAGCAACCTACTGTGGTCTAGAAGATAAAGAGCTGAAACTCAGTAACATCTTCCATGCCAATCCTAGTCTATCCATTTTTTCCTTTAGGAAAATGAACAGCAGTTCCTATTTGCTGCCACAGAAGAAGACAGGGAGAAAGATCTAAAAAAATATTTGCTTCGTGAATGAATTCAGTCTATGTAAATCAATTAGTCATCAAAACAATTTGACACTTGGAAAATTGAATCTTCAATTAGATGTTATCTTCCCAATATCCTTTATATCCTCCCTGGATAGAGATAACACCTTTGTTATCTTGCTGAGAATCCACCTCCCCTACTTTAGCAGAAATGATCAACTGATAGTTATAAAACCCTTGATGTTTGTCCTTGGACGAGAGAGTCCCACAGAGACATGAAAACATTAGAAGCCACAGGATGAAACATTAGTTACTACGGCCTCAATAGTGAGATTTTACAACCTGGTTAAAGTGAGCGATTCCAGCCCTTCTGCAACACCTGTGATTTAAAGTTATCTTTACTTTGGAAGCTGCTTCTGAACCCTGCTACTGGCAAGAATGAGACAAAAATAAGGAAGGTTTTCTTTTTCAAAGAACAGTCATAGCACCTTGTACCCACCCCTTCTCCATGCTTGGCTAAGGAAAGTGCCATGCTTGTAGGAAAAGAGTCAAATCCAAATTGAGAAGTGGCTGCAGCATACCTTGAAGTTTGACTTTGGCTTGTCATCAGGGACATGGTGTCTGGGTAAACCCACAGGGCAAATCCAGCTGTGGGCCAAGGAAGGTGAGGACAAGCATTGGAGGAGGGTTAGACTGGAGGCCCCACCTCTGTCTGTGCATCAGAGCCCAGAACTGCCTTGTAGGGTGTGTTTGAGGCAACACCAATGAAGAAATATACAGTCCTGAAGTGATTGATGGTGAAAACATGCATTTCTCATTTGGCTTCCAGATTTTATTGAATTTTCTGTATTCATTTTGGTCCCTCCGCTGGGGCTGGCATATTTTTTTTTATTTTATTTTATACTGTGAGCACTTCTAAATGTCACATTATTTAGGACAGGAAAAGAGCAATGTCAAATTAACCTCCAGACCTGCCTATCTGTTAATCCACAGTGCAGCTGCTACTCCTCGCATGTAGCTCATTGAAACTCCTCATGTTACTTCTTGGCAATTTTTGTCTATTGAAAAGTTGCTAAGTAGAATCATAGAATCATTTAGGTTGGAAAAGACCTTTAAGATCATTGAGTACATAGAGCCCACATTGGCACCATTCCTAGATATCAAATAAAATGCATTGACTTACTCCAGCTGCTGATTTGACTCTCATAGTCTCAGTTTATGTCCCCTTCAATCTGTTCCCTGTGGAAGAAGACAGTGCTTTGGAGCTTACTGCTCCTCTGAGATCCACCTGGTCCAAACTCTGAAACACAGGGAACATCCCATGAGATCAGGAGATGAAGTCTGACTCCAGCAATGGCATCCTCGTGGAACCTGAGTAGGAAACAACCATGTCTCATGCTAAACATGATCTATGTAAGAAGTTGTTATTTGTGGAAAAAGTGAAGAACCACT
Source organism: Theristicus caerulescens (assembly GCA_020745775.1). Taxonomy (NCBI): domain Eukaryota; kingdom Metazoa; phylum Chordata; class Aves; order Pelecaniformes; family Threskiornithidae; genus Theristicus; species Theristicus caerulescens. The sequence goes on along the minus strand of CM036563.1, from coordinate 8,445,921 downwards.
TCCCTGACACCAGTTACTCCAGCAAACTGTCAGTGGAAGTCCTGTATCTGGGATAACTTCAAAACTGGACCAGTGCATGGACAAATTTTGATACCAGCTTGAGCCATTTACCTGAGCCAGTAAACACAGAGGTCACCTAAGGTGCAGAGAGTCCTAGTGGAAAGGAAAGAAATTCAACTTTTCACTGCAATATTAAAAACTAGATAGCAGAAAAAATGTTCCTCTATGTCACACTAAAAGTCAAATTTGCCCTAATCATAATCTTACTCAAGATGGTTTGCTTTTTTATAGTGCAAGAGACAATTATTTATTTTAGATTAAATTTAGATCTCAGCTGTGAACAGTGATGTAGAGTATAATCCCTGAAAACTCAGTTGCATTTAAAAACAAAGAATATGGCTTCTTTAACCTTCAGAAACTATATTCTATTATAAACCCATGTTAGTTACCTGGTGTAAATATACTAAAATCAACATCAGATAAATACAAGATGCATCAAAAGATTTAAGGCACCTGTTGTGTATTTAAAAGAATTATATCTTGTTTATGGTACAGTATAAAATGCACAACTGATTTATATAACAGCTAGTCTATTGCAGGGGAAATCTCATTTCAATCATAAATGGCAGAAGTTGATTTAAGAATTCATTCTTTAATGGGTCTGCAATGTTCAAATTTAAACTCATTCAATTCATCAGCAAAATATTCAATATGGGGCACAGGGAACTCATTTAGGCAAACAGCGACTTTTAATATAAATTTTCCAGGAGATTTCTTCATCGATTCAGCAGTTTAGTGCAAAATGATTTGTGCGATACATTCTCAAGGATCAATGCAGGCCAAGTCAATGGCTAATATAAAACAATCATCCCACCGACTACAGAGAACGTGTCAATGAACTTTGACTTCACATTGAACTGCTCTGTGGAAAGGAGAAGGAAGTCTGATAAAAATTAATCATAACTTCCCCCTCCTCCCCTTACCCTTACCCATTCTCTATTATTATTGTTTGTTTGTATTACAACATAACTTGGAAATCTCATTTGGAACTAGAGCCCTGTAGTGCTAGATTCGGCGTAAACACATACGAAGATACCACCTTTGCCCTTAAAAATGCATATCATCAATCCCCTCGCTTCTTTTTGTGTGAGCCATCACCTCATATAAAGTGGGGATTACAGCTCAGAGCTCTCTGAGCTGCTATGGCTTGAACCAGAGACCTTGTGAGCCTCAAATCTCCTCTGGACAAGGCAAAAAAAAAAGACCCTAACAGAGCAGTGACCTTAGCAAGGTTGATCTTTGTGCTTGGTGCAGTTAGAGTTACCCTCTTGGAGGGTCTCAGAGGTCAATTTGTAGGATCAGAGCTCAAGAAAAAGAAGGGGAACACATGTACTTTCATCTGTTATTCTCCCTAAATTTTAAGGCCATACCTAGAACTCTTTGGATGGGCTTTTAGTGAAGTCCACTTGTGGTTGGCAGTATCAAAGTTCGTTTACCCATCAACCTGCTCTTGACTGAGTGATTTCATACATGACCAGAGACTTGAAGAGTCTTGAAGATTTGAAGAGCAGCAGGTCCCTGGAGAAATGAGTAAAGGGCAGCGTGGAGATATCCCTGCATGTTTTAATGGAGGTAGTGTCAGGTGGGTGAGACTGGTGTCACTGGTAAAGCAAAAGAGGCAATGGGATAAAAGAAAAGGGCAAGTGAAAATGGATGGGCAACCTGGCCAAGAGGGAGATATTTGAACATGGACAGATACTTGGGACTAATTTTAGGGACCCAGTGGAATGTTCTGGAACAAAGTTATTAAACAAGACCTTGCCTAAGCTACATCTCAGCGTGTTACGATCTGAAATGCTGTTCATTATGTATTTAGCTCTGGCCACTGAAGTGCCTGGAAACAGGCTAGTAGCCATTTAAGCAGGTTGTGATTTCACAAAAGCAAGCACAACTGCACACCTTATGCTGCTGGATTACCTCAGTCCAAGCCTGACAAGCTTAGTTTGAATTCTGTCTCATAAAAGTCTTTGTCAGTTAGCTGCAGAATATGAGAGATACTGATCCGCCTGATGATGTTGTTCATGACTGGGTTCAGAGGCACTCTGGAGATGGGTTTTCTTGATTGTTTTGGACTCCCTCCGTTTTTTTAAAGCATCATCTGAACTACAGGGGCAATTTACATATTTTTACATAAAATGATATTACATAAACAGCAAGTACAGGGGCCTGGTATTCCAAATCAATGACTTCTGGAGGGACTGTAGTGTGTGGCCTCATTTCATCCCCTAGGTTTTATTCCAACACGTAGCTGGAGTACAGCTGGGACATGTTCTTGGGCCAAAAGGTGGGAAAACTGCCAGATCCCGGTGTTTAAAGGTAATTTTGCAGGAGTGGGTGGGAAGTGGAAGGTCGTAGCATCATGGTGTAAGAAGCAGCTCTAGTTTTTTCTCTCCAAATAGACCTCCTTTTGCTGAACTGGAAGTTTCGTTCTTGAACTTCATGACCTACTTCAGAAAACTGATGAGAGAGAAAGCGGGACATTCATTTGGGTTCAGATTGAAAGATGAAGAGACTGGCTACTGGTTTTTAGTAGATTTCTAGTAACCTGATACATTTAAAGCCTGAATATAGCCTTAAATTACACTGAATGCCACATAAGCAGAAGTCAAATAAGATCAGGGGTGGATGTGAGTATTGTCAATCCTGTCAGAGAGTGGCTGTACATCTTGCATCCTAATCCTGCCTCCTTCAGGGACTGTGAGATTTAATGACTGCAGTAAACTCTGTTTGTCAACTACATAAGGTACACTCATTGACTCTGAAAATTAGCCTTTATTATCCATCAAAGGACATCGAATTTTGGAGCTTTATTTTCATATGACTGCCTAAAGGATCCAAGCTGTCTGATAAAAAGGGGCTCAGTAATTTTGTAATATATAAATTACTTCATACTTGGCACCACAAACTGGAAGCATTCAAAACCTTCTCTCCTTTGACAATCAAGAATAATCAAGGAAATTAAACAGCAAAAATTATCATCAAGCTGCTAATACTTGGAGTTTCATTTCATTTCTGCAATCATAGGATCATAGAATCATTTAGGTTGGAAAAGACCCTTAAGATCATCAGGTCCAACCATTAACCTAGCACTGCCAAGTCCACCACTAAACCATGTCCCTATGCACCACATCTACACGTCTTTTAAATACCTCCAGGGATGGGGACTCAGCCGCTTCCCTGGGCAGCCTGTTCCAATGCTTGACAACCCTTCTGGGGAAGAAATTTTTCCTAATATCCAATCTAAACCTCCCCTGGTGCAACTTGAGGCCATTTCCTCTTGTTCTATCGCTTGTTACTTGGCAGAAGAGACTGACCCTTACCTCGCTACAACCTCCTTTCAGGCAGTTGTAGAGAGCAATAAGGTCTCCCCTCAGCCTCCTTTTCTCCAGGCTAAACAACACCAGCTCCCTCAGCTGCTCCTCATAAGACTTGTGCTCCAGACCCTTCACCAGCTTCACTGCCCTTCTCTGGCCACGCTCCAGCACCTCAATGTCCTTCTTGAATTGAGGGGCCCAAAACTGAACACAGGATTCAAAGTGCAGCCTCACCAGTGCTGAATACAGGGGCACTATCACCTCCCTGGTCCTGCTGGCCACACTATTCCTGATACAAGCCAGGATGCCATTGGCCTTCTTGGCCACCTGGGCACACTGCCAGCTCATATTCATGGGGAAGATGATGATACCAAACCCGTTAGCTTAGTTTTATCATGTTTCCCTACTCAGGCTGGGAATGCCAGTATAAAAGGTACAAAAGGTTTATATGCAAACCCCACTGTAATGAAAATCAAAGAATATATTGATTTAATTTCCAAATTATTAATCAACTTCACAGCTGAACAAAAATATTGTATTGCTCAGCTCAAGCAAATCCTAACATCTTTGCCTCCAGCTATGAGTCCAAGAACTGATGAAGGACAAAATGGTAATGTATGTACTGTACATGTCTGGGGAAGCTCAGCATTCTTAAAGAATAAATATACTAGCTGTTCAGCAAAAAAGTTTTGTAATATTCAAGCGAATGAAAAATCACAGAGGAATAACGTATGTAAAAGATCATCTGGCTTCAAGACAATGATTTCCCATGCAAACTCACTCTCCTAAGAGGGTGAAACAGAAAGAGTGAAGGATATAGCAATACAACAAATAATGGCCCCATTAGAGATAGTGCCTCAGGAAATTTGACTTTTTAAAGTATTCTTCCAGTGTATCAGTCTTCTCACAGAAGCAGACGTTGATAACCAAGAGGAATGGATGGCCAGAGTCCAGAGGAGGATATCAGTTAGGGGATTGTGCAAACGATACAGAGGGCTGGGTCATATAGCAGAACTAGAAATGTGAGATAGCGAGCAGGCTGCCAGATTAGCTCACTCGTTTTTGCAAGACTCAAAAATGTTGTACTGATACAAACTGCAGTGTGCACAGCTCAAGGGAGGATATATCAGCTGCAACTGCCCAGATCCTACAGCATCACTAAGAGTTACCTGGTACTCAGGGAACCAGCAAATCTGGATAAAGTGAAAAATAAATGACATGAAAGAAAAATACACACATGAATGACACAAATCCTGTCTAAAGCACATCTTGTCCTTCTTAGATTATTTTTTATTCCAAGGTCAATTAAAAAAGCCCCACAAACTTATTCAACAGTTACAAAGTTTGGCTTCTACCAGCTGAATTTTGCCTTTTCTTCTGAAATTATTTTTCAGCCTGGCACTCAGATCCAAATTTTGGTGCTAGATCTTGATTAAGAGGTACGGGAACAGTACCAAGCTGAATTTGTGTATCATGATAACTATTATCCAGAACAACAAAGACATTGAACTCCTTCAACCTGAAATGGAGTGAATATCAACAGGTTTCAATAAGGTGCAAACAACCATTTCAGAGTATTTGCTACAAGTTGTAGCTCGTGAGATGTTGTGTACCCCCCACGAGGCAGACAAGATATCACACTGGCCTCAAGTGTTTTGCAATGTCATATCCCTAGTTCGTTTGTATTTGCCCACGTTTGCTGCGTATCAAAGGCCAGTTGTGTAATCTTAGCTCCTGCTTTCTTAGTAAATTCAGTTGTACACAGCCAGAGGTGAGACAGCTGGCGGGACAGAATGACAGACTGATGGACATATTTACAAACTGATCAACCCTCCTGGTGGTGAAGGGACAACAATGCATGTCTGGACTCTTGGGCAGCTCTGTGGGTCCATTAGGACTTGTCACTCTGTCCTACCTGGGAAAGTTTGCGCTCTTTATTTCCCCAGGACAGAAGATGACCATTTCTGTGCTCCCCTCAGGCTTAGGGACAACTCAGGCCTCCACCACCACTCTGGCGTATTGATGTAATTCCTATCTGAAAGGACTATTTTTATTGTCTAAACAGTTAAAAGTTAACCAGAGTTAATAGCTTTTGAAATCCACATGATAGCCAAAAATCTCCTGGCAAGTGCTTTGATTTGTGTCCATGTGGTTCAACAGAGAGAAATGAAAAATACAACTAAAGAAGTTGGTGGAGTATGCAGGCTCTGAAAGAGCATCTCAGTTCTATTTTCATTCCTGTCCCTTGAAAACTTACCCCAAGCTATGTCTTGCCCATCTTCTACATTGTGCCCATTGACAAAAATAAACAGTGCAGCAATTTGCAGCATCAATCTAGATTTACATTATTTGCAGCAAGTGTATGATGGCAGAGCCATGAGCCAAGATCTGGCCTTGTGCTAAAGACTCTGTAGATGCAGAGTAAGGAACAACCTGGCTATGAAACATCTACAGTCTTAACAGAGGAAACAGGGTGTTGTACCTCCAAAGGTGAAAGGCGAAAATTAGCTTTTTTTCCCCTGAAATTCTGATGAAAACAAACTTAAATATCTAAGTTTCTTCCACAAGTTTTATTTCTATTTTTGTCTCATTCTAACATTTTGTTTGTATGACCCTTGGGGAAAAGGATGTCAACAGCATTTTTTTCAGGTCCATTAAAAAATAAGTATTTTAGCAAACTGGGTTTTTGCCAGAAAATACCAGTTCATTAAAAATTTTCATAGGAAAGGTTCGGCTTCAGCTTGGGTCAAGTTTCCGGTCCAAAGAAAAAAGCTGTGGCAACTTCAAGGGCAAGCTACCACTGCACCATGCTTTGTACTGAAGCATCCCAACCAGTTTGATGTTATTGCAGACACAAGCAAAGGCCAAAGCCAAATTTTGATACCAGTTGCAGATTTCCAGCCCCGCCGATTACCATATTTCTTTCATCTAATTTCAACAGGATGGAAAAAGATCTAAACTTTGCAAACTGTGTTTCTGCACCTATTGCAAAGTGTCTGGTTTAAAATGCAGCCATCTTTGGGGAGGAAAGCAGCAGTAACTCAACAGCAGAAAAAACATGCACAACAACTCAGGACAAAAAAGTGACTAATCCCAGTCTGAGCAAACTGGCTTGCTCCCACAGTTGTGTGGAAATGAAAAGCAGCTGAAACCTTGCTTTCACCAACAGATTGTACTAGTTGTCTTTAATCTAGTTTTGCTGAATTGCCCACCCTGTAATTGCAATCCTTTAATGAAAAGGAGAGGGAATTTGGGGTGAGGGCATGGGAATTGAAAGGTAGAACAATAATTAATTGTGTTCTTACATGACATTTCCGTGATTAGCAAAAGGGGAACCATAAAATCAAGGGGGAGATTGAAGAGGATGGAGGCAGGAGAGGGAACAGACCACACCGAATCATGAATCTTTACTTTTCCTCTTTAAATGAATGAAACCAATAAACTTTAATAGTGCTGGTGAATGTGCCTTATCATTGACTGAAAATCAGATTTGGTATCGATTTGATTTTCAGAATATTACTCAATCAAGCACACTTAACTGCAGAAATTTAGTATTTTTTATATCTTAAAAAAATCAGTGCAAGCAAATCTGCCAAGCCTCCCCTCTGGCTACAAGTCTAACAACTGTTGAAGGACAAAAGATAATATATGTGAATACCATTGCCATGGTTCACTGGGTTAAAACAAACGGCCCCCATTTGACCTTTAAATTGAAGGGTTTCCCTTTATATCACTAGAGGCAAAATGCATGGACATGAGTGCAACAACAACAAAAAAGGGACTCGGGCAGCTGAGCTGTATCTGATTTGTGAGATTTTTATTCATTTTTAAGGGGGTATTTTTTCTTTTCCTTTGAAGGGGGGTAAACCCTAAAGTCAAATTGATGAAGAGAAATGGAATCTGAATCTGGCCTGGGTTACGTTCACTGCTGGTTGGTTGGTCACCCTGAGGGAAATGATATGTGTGCAGCTGGGATGATGAATTGGGTTTGTTTAAGTCATCATCACATTGTACTTTTTTATGGACCTCAGTATTTATAACACTTAAAGTTGATTGAGTAATGTGGGTTGCCTTGGAGTCCCTGCTGGTCAGCCAGGGTGACGGGCCTTGACAGCAAACATGAAGATATTACTGCTCCAAGACTGGTCCAGGATGTCGGGGTAATCTTAAGCAATCTGCTGCTTGCTCTTGTGTGTAATACACTGTTGAAAACTTTCCCTGGGAGTGCATATGTAGGTATATATGTAGGCTCCTGTATATTCGGTGAGGAGCTCAAGCAACTCAGAACTAAAACAAGAAAACAGCTGCTTCAACTGAATTAATTTTTCATTTTGAAGTAAAATTTTAGCTTAAGAATAGCATCCTTATAAATTTGAACATAGTGACTTTTTAATATATGTAATAGATTCATCCTTTGGGGTTAGTCTCCCCTCTCTGTTTCTGCTGAACTCCTTTCAGCTTTGCATAAACATCAGGAAAAAATATATGCCTCAGGAGCAAAATGTGTTCATGCACCTTTCCTTGATAGGAATGACAATGATGATAGACAAATTATCTTTAAGCCACCAGCCCCACAATAAAAAACTCTAGGCAAGTGGAGCTGTGCAAGCATCCAAAATTAAGATCAGAAGCTCAGCTAAGAAAGGTGGGCATTGCTCCAATACAAATGTATGTTCATTTGTACCATGTTTGAAAGCACTGAGGTAAATGTGTTACAGCAATGCACATTTCTGCGTGTGATTAGTATCAATGCCAGGATTTTACTGTATGTAACACAACAACTTGTATATTTAAACCAAAAGGCAAACCTTGAAATTATTTATAGAACTGGCTTTGACTGGGTAGTACTGGTAGCATGAACAAAATCTCATTTTATCTGTATGTGTACAATTAGTATTAACCCTCCAATATGTGTGCTTCTGCAGGTGGACATATATGGTTACTTACATGTATCTACATGTGTACACCACAACATGAAACAGTCTGAAAAATTGCACTTGAAGACTGGGAAATGCCAGAGTTAACATGTCCTGGTCACTACCATATCATGACACAGTCTTTAGTAATAGTTTAACTTTTTCCCCAGCAGCCCTGCCTCATTCAGCACAAAGGGAGCAGCTGGTCAATATTGTGTTTTATTGTTGTCGTTCTGCGGGTGACCCTGCGATTAGTTTACTACACATTATCCTCATCCCATCCTTAGGAAAGAATTATCACCCTGCTTGCCCATATTTAGGGTTATTTGAATATGAGACCGGTGATTCTTCTGCATATTGCAGAGCAAGTTAAAGAGGAATTTGGCCTGGAATATAATGCAAAAGAGAGTGTCTTCCTACTCTGTTTTCCTTGCTCGTTTCCCATCTCCACTTGCCTAAACCAAGACCCAGTTAGAGGGCTTCTGTTACCCTCCCACCTACTTTCCCAGACATATGTTCCCTCTCTCTCTGCTCCTACCTGGAGTCAAAACCTGTTCTCAGCTGCATGGCACAGGTCCTAGCACTAGCAAAGGTCCTCCAGGCACTGTGAAGCAGACATGGTTGCTGCCATACTTTGTATAGATATTTTGCTGCCTGGCACAGATGCTACTGAGCAGCTGACAGTGGTAACTTGTTAATGTAATTGATGGTTCTTACTGCCGACATAGAAACTCAACAGGAGCTGCTATCTTGTGCAGGAGCAGTCTGTTGTGGTCGGAATAGCAGTCCCTCCTGGCTCCATTGAGCAAGCTTTGGAGCCACCACCTCACTCAGCCTCAATTTACCACTCTTTCACTGGCATGTCAGGGACATAGAATCATAGAATCATAGAATTGTTAAGGTTGGAAAAGACCCTTAAGATCATCAGGTCCAACCATTAACCTACCGCTGCCAAGTCCACCACTAAACCATGTCCTCAAGTACTGCATCTACCCGTCTTTTAAATACCTCCAGGGATGGGGACTCAACCACTTCCCTGGGCAGCCTGTGCCAGTGCCTGACTACTCTTTCAGTAAAGAAGTTTTTCCTAATATCTAACCTAAACTTACCCTGGCGCAGCTTGAGGCCATTTCCTCTCGTCCTATTGCTTGTTACTGGGGTGAAGAGACCGACCCCCACCTCACTACAGCCTCCTTTCAGGTAGTTGTAGAGAGCAATAAGGTCTCCCCTCAGCCTCCTCTTCTCCAAACTAAACAACCCCAGCTCCCTCAGCCGCTCCTCATAAGACTTGTGCTCTAGACCCTTCACCAACCTCGTTGCCCTTCTCTGGACACGCTCCAGCACCTCGATGTCCTTCTTGAATTGAGGGGCCCAAAACTGGACACAGGATTCGAGGTGCGGCCTCACCAGTGCTGAATACAGGGGCACTATCACCTCCCTGGTCCTGCTGGCCACGCTATTCCTGATACAAGCCAGGATGCCATTGGCCTTCTTGGCCACCTGGGCACACTGCTGGCTCATGTTTAGGTGGCTGTCAACCATCACCCCCAGGTCCTTTTCAGCCAGGCAGCTTTCCAGCCACTCCTCCCCAAGCCGGTAGCGTTGCCTGGGGTTGTTGTGACCGAAGTGCAGGATCCGGCACTTGGCCTTGTTGAACCTCATACAGTTGGCCCCGGCCCAACGACCCAGCCTGTCCAGGTCCCTCTGCAGGGCCTTCCTACCCTCCAGCAGATCGACACTCCCACCCAACTTGGTGTCATCTGCAAACTTACTGAGGGTGCACTCAATCCCCTCATCCAGATTGTCGATAAAGATATTAAACAGGACCGGCCCCAGCACTGAGCCCTGGGGAACACCACTCGTGACCGGTTGCCAACTGGATTTGGCTCCATTCACCACCACTCTCTGGGCTTGGCCATCCAGCCAGTTTTTAACCCAGCTCAGAGTGCACTTGTCCAAGCCCTGAGCAGCCAGCTTCTGCAGGAGAATGCTGTGGGAGACGGTGTCAAAGACCTTACTGAAGTCCAAGTACACAACATCCACAGCCTTCCCCTCATCCACTAAGCGGGTCACCTTGTCATAGAAGGAGACCAGGTTAGTGAAGCAGGACCTGCCTTTCATAAACCCATGCTGGCTGAGCCTGATCCCCCAGTTGTCCCGCACATGCCGCGTAATGGCACTCAGGATGATCTGCTCCATGACCTTCCCCGGCACCGAGGTCAGGCTGACAGGCCTGTAGTTCCCTGGATCCTCCTTCCGACCCTTCTTGTAGATGGGTGTCACATTAGCTAACTTCCAGTCATCTGGGACCTCCCCGGTTGACCAGGACTGCTGATAAATGATGGAGAGTGGCTTGGCAAGCTCCTCTGCCAGCTCCCTCAGTATCCTCGGGTGGATCCTGTCTGGCCCCATAGACTTGTGGGCATCCAGGTGGAGGAGCAGATCGGTGACTGCCACCTCTTCGACAGCTGGGACTACATTCTGTGTCCTATCTCCATCTCCCAGCTCAGGGGCATGAAAACCTTGAGGATGATCAGCCTGACTATTAAAGACTGAGGCAAAGAAAGCATTAAGTACCTCAGCCTTCTCCTCATCCTTCGTGGCCAAGTTTCCCTCTGCATCCAACAAAGGAGGGAGATTCTCCTTAGCCCTCCTTTTGTCGCTGATATACTTGTAGAAACATTTTTTGTTGTCCTTGACAGCAGTGGCCGGTTTAAGTTCTAGCTGGGCCTTCGCCTTTCTAATCTTTTCTAATCATGGTTGGTTGGCGTCACAAACAGCATCATGTAGACATGCAATTCCAAGACAGAGAATCCTCCAACCTGGCATACCACTACTTTTCTCTTCTTGCAGCCCTGACCCGACTCAGCGTGTTCCTGCATCTTGCATGGGAATAAATCATCAGAACTGTTAGAGATAGCAGTTCATCCTAGGAGATTGCCTCCTACGGAGGGATTGGATTAATACTGACATTTTCTTCTTTGTTGGTATTTGGCTTTTCAACCTTAATAGCTTTTTAATACACAACTTAGGCATGAAATGCGATTTCCAGTGTTTTTTATTCAAAGCAAGAACTGCATCACAAGGAATCGCTGTGTCATATGAATGCCATAAGTGAGATGAGGATTTCAGGCCTCAAGTACAATCTTGGTTGCTTCTCGTAACTATAATAAATGATGACCACAGCAAGTTTTAGCAGTTGAGTGGCTGGGAGGTGCTTTTTGCCCCATAACTTCATGGATACTTGCTGAAAGCCCAAGTGTTGGTAGATCCAGAAACACGGGCTTCAGTTTTGTTTGCTTTTGTACAGAGGAAGGTAAAGGTAGCATGCCAAGACATTTCCAGGAGCACGTTGCAGCACTGGGAGCTGCAGTGTCTTAGAAGAGGCATCTGTGAGACCTTCGCCAAGTTCAAGCAGGAGCCAGCAGCTTTCCTCTCATAAGAACCTAAAATACTTTCAGTGATATAATGACAGACATCTTCCCTTTTTGAGAAACAGCCTCCTTTCCTGACTCCTGGGGATTTACTGCTGACACACTAACCCTCTAACTTGGATAAGAAAAAGATCGTGCCTGCTGCTCTGCACCACTGTCCTCATTCCAGTCTCCTTGCCTGGCTAGTCTTCTTTTTCCACCCCTCATTCTCTTACCCATCCATCATCTCCCTTCTTCCTCTGTTGCCAGTTGTCCCCCAGCCAAACACGCTTTCCTTCAACAGCTTCCAGCTTTTCTTACAGGCTACCCTCGCCATGCTCAAATCAAATGACTGGAGTCCATGTCCCATACTGGAGAGGAAAATCCATCAGATCTTGTTCCAGCAGTGCTGGAAGAAATTGCTAAGAAAGTCCTACTCATATCCCACAGTTTCAGAAAAGGCCTTGCCTACTACAGAGGAAATCACTGGCTATCCTCATCTAGGAAGTTTTTACTGGTTCACACAAATTCTTATAACGCAACCATATTTAAGAAGACTTTCCTGGTGAAGGCAGAGCAGCCATCTCTTAATTTTCAGTCCTGTGCTTTAAACCACAATGAAGGTACATCTCCCCACTAAACTACTAAAAAGGAAAATTTTCCTACATGCAACAGAGTGTATTTTCCTATAATTTCACACTCAGAAGCACTTCAACTATTTTAGCTGAAAAGTTCCCAGAATAAGTGGCCAGGAGAAATATCTAGCATGGAAAATTTCAACCAGACCAGTTCATATTCAAAAAAATTATAAGCAATATAAAGCAAGGTCTTGTAATAAGAACTTTCAGAGAATTTCAGAGCCAAGAAAATTAAATATAGGTGCTATTCAGTGTTTGTGTTGCCTGTAGTTACACACACCATAAATATGTTGGTAGAGGCCCAGAGCTCTAGATTCCACCTGACCTAAAACAAGAACCCAGCAAAGAATTTAAACTTCATCCTTGCTGATATGTGCTGAGAGGGTACTCATTTCACCCATTCTGGGCCAAATTCTGCTCTCATTTACTTCAGCATCAATGTTAAGGATCTCTGCTAATTATAAGAGAGATTGCTATGTGTGAGTATAATTTGTTTTAGCAACAATCTCAAATTATGTGTGCTGCTACCCAGTGGATTGTTGCAAAAAAAAAAAGTTTTTAAATCCTTTCTTGGAGGAATAGCATCAGTGAGACAAGGAAATATTTGCTGATACATCTTTTAATTTGGGGCCCTGCACTGAAAATAAGAGAGAGCAAATTTACTGAAATCTTCCATTAGACTTGCTTGCACACAGCCCCTTCTCTTTTCTCCTGCCTCACTTCATGTTGATGGCAAAAGAAAGTAAAGATCACTTTTTCCTTTGCTTTCAGTTGCATCTGAACAGCAAAAAGAAGCCAAGTTGGCAACAAACAACAAATGGAACTATTAGTGGTAGACTCCAAATAGCTCCACCAAAAATCACGAAGAGTTTGCTAACACATACACATCCATTTGTGTGTTGTTTGTAGGCTTCATTATTTGTCATTTGCTGTGTGAAACACCAATTTAATTGAAATTTCTCACTGATGAATTGCATCCTTCTAATGATCGTGCATGACAGTCACATGTTCTGGCAAAGTGCTACTTAGTGCAAAATTCAAGTAAACACTTTAATTATTTTTAAAGACTCTTAAAGCAGATTTTTAAGTACAGTATATGGCCATTTGCATTGTCGTTCATTTGTACACAAACAGAAATATACACACATACTCAGTGTGCAGATGCAAATTCAAAGCTTAACGAACCGGGTCCTGAAAATGATTCTTAACTGACTGGCCAGCTATGGATCAATAATAAGGCCCAGAAAGCCCTTCAATCCTGTATTGTCATTTCAGATCCAGGCTCTAAGTGCTAATCTACAAGGGCTGTAATTTATTGCTTTATTAAAATTTTGTGGGAGTGATAAATCCACCTTCTGAACACTGAGGGTCAGATGCTGATGCCCTGTTTGACTTTTCTCTTATGTTCACCATGATGTTTTTGCTGGGCTAGGTCGTACCCTTGGTTACTTTGATGTTGCAGCTGGAGATGAGCACATTCCCTACCTCCACATCCTCCATCCCATAAGTGGATAGAGAGAACTACTTCCAGAGCAGCAGTTTTGATAGAGAAACTACTACAAGGTCCTTACCCCAAAGCAAGGCAGTTTCAAACAGTTTTTTAACCCAGAGAAGAGCTGTAGTTGGCAACAAATGCTCCCCGGCTTCCCAGATGCTGATTTGGTCCCTTGGCCCTCTGGATTATAGGAGATATAAAAGTAAAAGGAAAGTAAAAGAATACAGAGGGAGCAGTATAATAAGGCAGCAAATCTAAGGATCCTGCCTACTGCATTCTACTTAGCTTGGTTTCTGGAGAGAGTAACAAGGAAATAGTTCTAGCAGGGAATATTTTAACTTCACTCAGAGTCTGCTTGTCTTGCTGAGGCAGCAGAATGAGGGCAGAGTCCTACTGAGACCACCTAGGAACAGTCAACCTTGGGGAAAAACTTAAACAGCCTCACGTTTGTGTTTTTTATCACTAACTGTAAATGCTAACAATAAGGTAAATTTGTGTTCAGAGGCAGCACCTTCCTGATGCTGAGGGCAACTTCTTCAGAGTGGTGCTAAGCCAGTGTCATGCTTTTTTTTTTCTGCACAGGCAGGAAGGGCAGTGGTGAGTGTCCATATTCCACCCCAAGAGTGGGTGAATGCCCTTGGTCCTTGCTGATGTTTGTGGGAATGATTAGCACGTGGCATCCCTTAGGACCTGCTCAGCATCACCCACTCACAAGTCAGACAAAAGCAAGAGCAGAAAAATCAAAGTCACTCTGTTCAAGAACATGACTACGATCTCAGAGGGTTTGAAGTAACCCAGTGTTCTGAAAACTTCTTTCTACATGAAAGTCCCTGACATGATTTTGGCTTTTTTGTCTGTTTTGTTTTCTTCTTTTCTGGTGAAGGATAGAGTTGTATTGTTTGTTTTCTGCCTGCCCAAAGTTCCCTGTATTTCCACGCTCTACTAGATAATAACCTCCTTAATGCAGTCTGTAGTATATCCTTAATACTGCTGTAAAACTGAAGAGTGGAAAAATGTCAACAATAAAATTTTGCAAAATTCGTTGTAAATCGTATATGCACATATACCTGTATCCCCTCAGTCAAAAAATTTTGCCTACAAGAACCCCAGTGGTGCACATAAAGATCTTGCTAAGAGCCACTACAGATCAAGGAGGAGGTTTTCTGCCTCAAGCCACTCAACAAGCTATCTTCCTTCCCAGGTAATAAGAATGTCACAGAGAAATTGGGTTTGGCTTCCAAAATTAAAAAGAACATTTAAAAAAGAGGATCCCTCTTCCAAAGCATTTTAAAGAAATCATGAAGTGAAAATGTTTTGCTGTGTTATGTTCAATCTATCAAATCCATTCTGCTCCTAGTTAGCAAAGCCATTTTCACTGTCAGGTTGCAAAATGCAAATAGCTTTCTCTCCCTCTCACTGAAGGGCCTATCCTGCCACCACTTTCCCATATGAATGGAGAGGTTCATTCCTCCACAAATGAAGTTCACACATGGGCTGCGTGACAGAAAATTGCCAAAGAGCAAGTAAACTTTAACTTCCCTTGAATTAAATGATTTGTGGAGTATGCACAGAGAGGTAAATGCTACCTTCATTGCAAGAGTTCCACTGAACTTGTGTGTGTTAGGTTATGTGATACAAGGCTCATCTCCACACACACAAAAAAGAGAGCACAGGTACAATGACAAGTTGAGGAACCCCAATAACCGAGAAATGACCCCCCATCTGGTTTGTCCCAGGGCTGTCATGGGAGAGACATCATCCCCACCGTCTAGGGATGAAACCTATCACAATGAGTCAATGGAAAGACTCTCCTATTACTCCCCTTTAGATGTTGGCAGCTAACTCAGAATACTTCCAGAGCGACAAGCTCTAAGCATTAGTTTCTACAGTTGCCTTTCCATGAACAAACATATATGAGGGTAAAAATCAAAAGGTGCCAATACCCTTAGAAGCTTCCGGCTTTTAAGTAAATAAAAGAACCCAACACTAAAGCAGCAGCTTCATTGTATGATATTATTTACTTGCACGTATTGCTCGAAAAACTGAGATGTGGAGAGATTCAGGCAATAAATGATCTAGTTCCATAATGTCAACAGAAGTCAAGAATAAAAATATTAACTCATGTTTTTGCACTACAGCCTGGAAGTTTCAGCATGTATCAGTGAGAAGGACTCCTTAATCTCACTGGAAATCTCTGCTTGCTGAGTACCTTTGGAAATTTTGGCTGCTACTACTAACTCGTCTTCTATTCTGTACTGCCAGTGTGAATTGTACAGGGATGAGGTCTTTAACTGAATACCTCTGTAACTTCTGTTGTTCACGCTTTTGCATTTATAATCAGTTGGTGCAGAACATACTGCAAACCTCTTCTTCAGTTGAGGGCAGTCTCATCACTAACTTGTGGAGACCAACAGCCAGATTTGTAAAGACATTTAACAGCTAATGAGACAGAAGATATTGGATGGAGTTTTCAAAAGGTTCTCAGTGCTCAACTTCTTTTTAATTGATTACATTGGTGAAAAGGATCACAGGTGATGTCAAGCAAGAAGGGACAGATGTTGAAAAGTATTTAGACTCCAAAAGATGCAGCGGGTGCCTACCAAAACACTGATGTGCAGGAACTGGGCACAGACACATTCAAAAGTCTCATTTGAAGCCTAACTCACCCAAAGCCCCCAATAAAACAGTTGAATGTCTCGTTTCAATTCTGCATCTGGAGATCTTTAATGGGAGCAGAAGGGCATCAGCAGTCAGCAATGTTTTTAAAAACTATCTTTAATTTTATAGAAAAAAGTTATTACTTTTTAAACTTGCTTCTAAAATGCCAATGAAAATGGTTAGGCTGGTTCATTTGGATCCAGACTGAGAAGCTGGCATTATTATTTTGCGGAGGCTACGCAGTGAAATTTCTAGCTTGAAATGTTACACTGAGGACAGCACAGGAAGAAAATAGAAAATAGATTACTTACCCTATGAAAACTGCATCTTATTTCTTAAGTCTTTCATGTTTAATTAAATCAGGGATTATTGCTTGGAATAACAAAGTTGTTTTTAAAATGTGCATTTTCTACTGAAGGTGTTGTTTCTAAAGGAAGCAGCAACAGTGAAAATCTTGATTTAATTCTAGCAAACAGTAACAAATCAGTTGCCAATGATGTATATGTCACTATTGCTCGACTGTAATATTTGCCTCTAGGTATTCTGACTGAACAAGCCAGAAAGGTATAATCGTATAACACTATTTCAGTTTTTAGGAATGATGAGAAAAAATAAGGGCAAGAAACAGAGATCTAAAAAACTCCTTAGAATTGACTCTAAATGAAATTCTGTTTAGGTGCACGTACTTTTACTGGGAGCGCATCCGAGATATATGATAAGGTAATGATAATAATGTCAATTCACTCTTTCTTAGGCAGGGAATAAGATTACATAGACTTTGTTACTACAGAGGCCTATCACCCTCACATAAGCCTGCACTGTGAATGAAATGGTATTTGCCTGTTTATGTGAAGAATGATGAAACTTTAAATGAATCGTTGACCTTTCTTGAATGACATGTGACCTGTAAGATATCTGAGCTGTATATCAAGAGTAGTTCTTGAAAATTGCTGTCTGCTGACCGAAAATAAACAATAAGATATCAAATATGGTTTGAAAAAATTGACTTGGTTTAACACTGGGGGGAAAAAAAACTGAATTATTTTGACTCACCAGTCAGAACACATCAATTCATTTCAAATCATCCTTCATCTAGAGACTGGAAGAGCTACTTCTTGCCTTTAAAGCTGCTTATGTTTGAGCAATTGCTATTTACCAGAATGCATGCTTTATTTAAACAATAACCAGCAGTAATAAAGAAGCTGTAAATGCAGGGATTGTTGGGATGAGATGGATTCTACAAAAGGAGAGGGAACCTTTGTTCTTAAGATAGGGGTATCTTGTTTGAGTTGAAAGGTCAGCAAAGAAGGGCAAATCTCTCAATGGGTCATTTGGGCCTTTTTCCTACTCAAAATTCAGCCACTGAAGGACAGTAACTGGTAAAGTAACCCACGTAGAAAGTCTGAAAAGTCGAGACTTTGTGGCAATTGGATTTATTAGGGGCATACATTCTCCATGCCTGGCTGTGGATTACCCTCTCTCTGTAGGAAGACAATCTTTTTTCCATCTGGTTCTGTAGGACACCGGGTGCTGACCATGGATGGCCAAACCTGAACTAATACCCAAGTGGACATGATTCAGCAGAGCTTTGTAAAAAATGGTGACCTTGCAGATTTTATCCTCAAACTCTGTCTATACTGGGCTTTTAACTTTGTCAAATAGTGCATTAGTTTGCTTTTATTCTAGACAGTGCAACCGAGGTTAAATGATTTGTGTGTATAGGCTGGCCAAATCAGGGGTTATTCATACCAACTTTAGACACTTCACTTAGTTAACTGGGCTTTCTTTTTAGTCAGTGGAGAAAGACAGGCTCCTCTGAGAGTGATGCAGAGCAAGAAGTTAAATTGCTTTGACTCAGCATCTAGAGAGATCCTTGGAAGAGTTTTGGAAAGGCAAGGCCTAATTAAGGTGGGTGCCTAAAGCCCCATGGTAGCAACATTGCTTCTCCTCAACCCAGGGACACAGTTTAATTGCCCAATGACACATTCTGGATGCTCTGGGGCATCTTGGATGGCACTAGTCACCAATGATGAGGCAACTGAGTTGATCTGTAACTGTTCAAACTGAGTACTGTAGTTCTCATCTAAGAAAATTGAACAGATGCCTAGAAATTGGACTCTTCTCAGTTGAAAACACCACAGAGAAAGAAATTCCCACAGTGCTACAACAGTGTTTTCCCATAGCTAGTTTGTTATCAGCAACTTTTTATTTGGCTCCTCCTGAGGTACGCTAGCATAAACAAGGAATTGAGAATGGAGGAATAAAGACAAAGAACAAGAAAGAAGAGATGAAGGGGAACAGAAGAGACTGGCCCAGGGAGTGCAGTTTTCCTGAGATGCATCCAGATGGAAAGGAAAGGAAAGAAAAGAAAAGAGCAGTAAGGAAAAAGAAGCAAACAGTGGGCTAGGGTGACCTAGGCAGATAGTTAGGTCAAAGGCCTATGGACCGAGTATTGATGTGTTACTAGCTCAATTTGTATTGTCCCCTAGGAATGGATTTCCTGACTTTATGTTATTTCATTGCCTGTGCTGGAATAAAAACACCCATGGGCCTCCTCTGCTGGGAAGTCAGCAAAGATCTGTCCACTTCCATGTGCATTTTAATACCTGTCAGCTGACTTGCAGCACCAAATAAAACACAAGCATTCAGCGATGACAGATGGATTTGTTGCCCTGGAGGATTTGGGATCCATAAACCAACAAATGGATTCACTCATCTGTAGAAGTTGTTTTTTCATCTGTGACAGCTATAATACAGATAACATTATTCATTCAAGGTAAAATCCAAATCAACATAGAAGCCATGCACACATCCTGTGGCAGAGTTTACAGGAAAGTCTTAAAAAAGCTCTTAACATAGGGCTTAATTAGGTCTGAAGCTGTGGGTGGAGCAGCGAGCTGGACCTCAGACAACCATCATTAAATAATTTACATTAACACTGGCATAAATTTCCAAAAAGGCAGGTTCCCTCCAGAAAGGTACTGAGAGGATTAGCTGCTTAACCAGCTTCATGCACGTTATTTTAATAGCCTTAAAGAGCTGGAATCCTCTGATGGTCTCACACTTGCAGTCAGGCTGTGGACAGCATAAGAGGAGCAGGCTTACCAGGAGCGAGTTTTCTGGGTGCTGGTGCACGGCTGGAATAAAGTAGCCCAAATGCAATCAGGAAGAACAAAGCTGTTTTCAGCTAAACTTGGCTAAAAATTTGCTTCACGATTGGGCTGAGGCTGAAAGAAAATTTGCAGATGAATTTATTCTTATATGTGCCAAAACAGGTGACTGTGCAAAACGTGTGAATTCCTGCTATTCTTATTCATACGTGCCTGGACCTTAACCCTTCAGGAATCACACTCTCTGCAGGACAGCAGAGTGAAAGAGGTATAATATTAAAAGTATTGATTCTCTTTAACACAGCACATTCTTCTGTAATACAGCAGAAACCAGGGTTTTATTGCATGATGTGCAGAAAGTAGGGTGGTTCCTGCCCAGCAGAACACAAGCACATAGAGCTAAAAGTGATCTCTGAAGTCACCATAAGCAAGTCAATGTAGGTACCTCCTATATAATCTGATAAACTTTCTGAACTCCCTCTTAAAAGTCCTTAGGTTTTTTTGCTCCTTGTCCAAGAAGAAAGCCGCTCCAGATCCTCACTGCTCCGACGGTCTGGGGTATCATCTGCCTGAAACAGAAACCATCATTTTTCTGGTGAATTTGTACCACACCTAGATAGGATGTGATATTTAAACCCCCTAGCACTACTGCAATAAAAATAATAAACAGCAGCATTAATCATAATCAAAAAAACATGTATTCATCTCTCACTAGCCATATAAAATATAGGTAGGGCCTGTCTGGTTTTATTTATGTACTCTGAGGTTCTGGTATTAAACTGGGCTATTAAACGTCAGGCTCTGTGCTGGGGGGGGAGGGCAGGGGGGTGCTTCTGCCAGCCAGGGGGGTCAGTGGGATAGAAACAATGACCAGTAATCACCACTAATGGCTGGGCCATTAGCTCTGATGAGGCACGAATGTCAGAGACCAGGTGCAAGTGACACGGGGAAAGGAGTGAGCACTAATTGCCCTATTCAGAAAATGTAAATGTGCTCCCAGGCTACGTGACAGCAGTGGAAAGGCAGGGCACTGGCTCTAAGGCTCAGAGAAGGCATGGAAATGAGAGCTGGAAGAGGCTTCTTAGGTCTTCTCCAGCCTAGCTGCCAGTGGGGCTTTCCCCCAGCCTTGCATCTGCTGCCAAAGCCTCGGGAGATGAGAGCGTTGCCTTTCCCCA
Source organism: Theristicus caerulescens (assembly GCA_020745775.1). Lineage (NCBI taxonomy): Eukaryota > Metazoa > Chordata > Aves > Pelecaniformes > Threskiornithidae > Theristicus > Theristicus caerulescens. The sequence goes on along the minus strand of CM036563.1, from coordinate 8,425,142 downwards.
GAGGAGAAACTCTGAGGGTCCAAGTCTATCCTTTTCATTTCATTTCACACCCTACCCATTTCCTACTTTACCCCTTGCTTGTAGCTATGATGGGCTGGAACCTGCCTTTTTCAGCCAGAGCTGGCTTACCCCATCACACGGGTATCCAGTGTTTCACGCGAGGAAGCTACACACTCTTGATGAAATGATGAGACACACAGGGGCTTTGACTGACCTGTGTAGATATCCCAGAAAAAGTCCCTGTCACAACTGCCTAATGCAGTAACGTCCTCAGAGCCTCCTTTCCCAAGGAACCTCCATAATGGCTCCAAAAACACCTCCGGTTGAAAATAAACCATGTCTCTGCAAAAAGCACTTTGTTAGTAAAGAATATCAGTGCAACTACTCTGACAAAGCACAGTTAGGTTCATCTCACCTAATTTTTACTTTGTAAAAGTTGTATTTCTGGACCTTGGGTGTTGGTCTCTTCTCCCAAGTAGCAAGCAATAGGACAAGAGGAAATGGCCTCAAGTTGCACCAGGGGAGGTTTAGGTTGGATATTAGGAAAAATTTCTTCCCCAAAAGGGCTGTCAGGCACTGGCACAGGCTGCCCAGGGAAGTGGTTGAGTCCCCATCCCTGGAGGTATTTAAAAGACGGGTAGAGGTGGTGCATAGGGACATGGTTTAGTGGTGGACTTGGCAGTGTTAGGTTAACAGTTGGACCTGATGATCTTAAGGGTCTTTTCCAACCTAAATGATTCTATGGATCTATGATTCATCCTGCCTGTCGCAGAGCAATGTTGGGACAGGGTGAATTGCCTTTGGGAGGTGCAGATCCTTCCTGTGACTATAGAGGGGGGTTGGCTGCCTGGCAAAGAGTAGAGTCTCAGTCAAATAGCCGGAGTTAAGTGAGGAAAAAACCCTCCCCAAAGATAGATGTGACACTGTGTAAATGAGAAGACTAATTTTAAGCGCTCAAGTGTGTCATTTCTATCATTCTTATTAGACAAGCATCAGGCATAACTCCATGGCCACGGATGAGCTCTCTCTCACATAGATTACCTACCTAGCCAGATTCCTGGCTACCTCTGGGATGGTCCTTCGAGTTGAAGAATCACTTTGTTTGGTTTTGGACTTTCTGGACTGTGCACCAGTTTAACTACATCAGTCCAAGTGTCCGGTTGCAAAGTCTTAATGGAGGGAACAGCAGTATTGCTATATCCAGCTTTTAAAATCTGCTTTAAGGGAAGAAAAGGTCTTTTCTCACTAATGAAGAGAGAGAGTTGGGGAAGAAATTCGCAGTGACAAATCTCTCCTGTACTTGCATTTGAAGTTGTAATCTTGCATTATGCACATGCTGATCACCCTTCCAGGACTGAACCTTGCCCATTTTCATATGACTATTATGGTAGATTTTGGCATATGTGGAAGAACAGGAGACTTAAAAAGCCATCTGCTGCCCCTTGTGTAGGGAAGCTGTGTAAATCATGGGAATGCTGGATTTATGTGGCTATTCTCATGTGGCCACAAAGAATTTCAACTACAAGCCCTACAGTAAGTTATCCTTGCTACTCGGTGTTAGGCCTTGGGAGGCACTGACCACTGAGGCTCACCTAAGACAGCAGTGGAAAGAAGTGTGTGAACTTGTACTACTTGAACCTAGGGACTTGCTTACAGCTATTTCATGGCTCTTTGATCTTTGGCCATTAGATGGGAGTGATGGCTTGGCTACCCCCAGGGTATGTAGAGCACAGGCTGATTTTCTTCTGCCCTTGTTAGAGCTCATGGCTAGCTTGTCAAATGGCTCACCACTGTCTTCTCATGGCCTCAGAAGCCCCTCCATTCCCCCACCTCTCTTATCCTACATAGTGTGGCAGATAGCGTCTCAGTCCTGGCTCTGCTCCCTCATCTTAACTCTTCCTTCCAAGCTGGATGCTATGGAAAGGACAGCATGCTCCTCCATATCAGCCTTGTCTTGTGCACTATTTGCATAACACATTGCACACACATATATGTGCAATGTATATATATAGCAAGATTACAAGTACAATATTATTCATATCAGTTCTGCGGGGCCAATGAGCAATGATGCACGCACACATCCCCAGAGGCAGCAGTTTCACACAGTGATATTTCAGCTACAGCTATATATCTTCAGATAGCTATTTTCAAAGTCTAACAAGGGATTTCAGACTCCAGCAGGAGGTACTTATATTAGCCTGTTGCTTGAAACAATAATCATTGTAAATTAATTAGTTGTCCTTGAAATTCTAATTTGTGTGTTGAAAATTAACAGGAACACTTCCAATCTGGGGAAACACACCAAACATCAGAATTTAACTGAAAAGAAGTTCTGACTCTCTCTCCTAAAGCACAGTATGCAAAAGCACCAGTTTACAGGAGAAGTGTTTCTGTCTTATGGCATTGTTGTGATATAACATGCACGTGTGTGCACACACAAAAACATACACACACAGAGACAGACAGACAGACACACACTACTGATAATTAGAAGGTAAAAACATATTACTGGTTCTAATCTCCTAACTGTGATACCTCTATTATTTATTACTGAAATACATCTGATATACTACAGGAAAATAACACTTGTCAAAACCCACCTTTGCAGCTTGTGTTTTATTCTGCATGCTTATTTATATTTGTCTTTCATTTTGAAGAGTTTGTCTTATATTTTTAAATTTCTTCCAGATGGCTATGAAAAGTATATGGGGAGTTTAGAAAAAGGTTCCAGGGTATGAAGAAGGATTGTAGCACTGGAGAATACATACAGCTTGCTGTAATCAAATGCTTAAAAAAAAGGAACTCTTACAAAAACAGGAAAGAAAAGGAGATAGCAGGGGAAAAGGGTAAACTGCATTGCTTAGTCTTTACAGTGCAAGCCATATAACGGCGAGAAGAAAGATAACTGATGGGTAGTATTTTAAGGCATATTAACCCAATTACAAGTATATTTTTACAATCGTAGCTCCAACATTTATCACACTGCATTTATTAGACCTCTGAGCTAGGTTATGTCAAATGAAATGCTGTGAAACTACAGCATTTCATTAAATTACTGCTGGAGCAGGGTATTCAATCCTGATACTCTAAAACCACATGATTTTATCAAAATCTTCGGAAATTGAAGCAATCACTAAAAGGTGTCGGGAAATTAAAATGTTCTGTCTCAGTGAAAGAGATACACTCCTTGTAACATATATCAGTGGGTTTTTTTTGAAGACACATTACTATGCAGAGAAAAAGCATCAAATACAGGAGACGTAGTAGATTCCAGAAAAGTCTAGCTGCTGCAATTTTTCATACTTAAAAATAGACTGTAAGGGCAAAAGAGCTGAGGTTCTTTCATAATTTGTTTTGGTTTTTTTTTCCTATTCTGTAGTTGATCCTCTGATTGATCAGGTGTTTGCATAAAAGAAAATCATGCAGGATTTATAGACAGTGTTGCAAAAGGAAGCCTAGTTTCCTGAAAGTTTGACACATTTTGTGTACTTTTAAATATGTCCAAATCTGGCATTTGGCCTTGCAAACAAACATTCTGGGGGATCACAGGACATCTAAAATGGTCCTGAGGGCATGAAAAGGAAGAGATAACGTATATTGCATCCTTTCTTGTGGAGTCTTTAGCATAAAAATTCTATGTTTTCTTTTACCAAAATACCCCTGAGTACATAGCACCCATAGCTGAAGGATCACAAAGATACTGGCAAATAGGAATCTAGTTGACTCTGTATTGCCTTACATGTTACCATTTACCAGTGCAAAATTAATTCAAAGAAAAATGAAGATATTTGAGAATAGAAATATTTTATAACCACGCTGTAGTTACTCTAGGCTGTGAGGAAGCAATACTGGTGTTCAGTGGTATTTTGTACATCTCGGGGCATCACACGTTGCCTCCAGATGCGGTTCCAAGGAGTAATGGGTCTCCTGTGGGTCCTCTGTCCTATCTATTAGCCCCACATCCATGTTTCAGATACCCTGCAGCATCCAAAATGGCACTGCACACCTATGCTCTAAATCTCACTCTAAATGACTGTCCAAATCACAGGAAAACAGAAAATCAGGCTTCCATGAACTACCTCTAGTTGAAAGATTACCTACAACAACGCATGATGACGCTGTAGAAACCAATGGGTGTTTTGTCAGTGTTTCAACCCAAATTGCACTGTAATCCAACCCTGTTCAGTCACTCTGCCAGGGTGGCCAATAGAGGTGCATAGTGTCTGACTCTACACTGCAGCCATGCACAACTGACCTAGCTGGGACAACCCCTACGGGAGAAGCAGGCTCAAACAAGTCTTGCAAGAGGCAGGTGTAAGAGGACCCAAAGTCTTCATTGTGCCTCAAGTCCTTCAACGCTGGTGGCACTGCCAAGGTATGTGCTGGAAGAGAGCAGTTTATAGTAGAAATGTAGGCGTAAGGAAATGAAAGAAAGAATTGTGCCTCCTAGCTTTTATTCTTGGATGCTAAGAGCACCCTCCTTTATTACACGTTGCTCCTGCAAACAGCCACCTACAGCAGTGCTGGGAACATTGAGTTCGGGTAATGTGTTGGGTATGCAGAGTCAGGGTGATGTCTGATGTGGTAGGTGGTGAAGGACCTCTATGCCCACAGTTCTCTGCAGATGATCAGTAATGTTTTTTATGAAATTATATAATGTTGCAGATACAGATGAAAACAAGAACAAAAAAGACCACTGACAATATTTCTGCCATAACTTTTGAAGAAGTTTCTCAGACCGCCAATATCTCTAGTGACTTCTCTTTACTACTGAGTCAAATTCAAGTTTCTTGACCTGCCCAGCAGCAAGGCCCCACCTACCTTGCTAATGGTTCATTGCATGAAAAAAACTCTGTCCCTCACTGCTTTTTCAATGTTTCTCTTCAAAACACCTCTGTGCCACCTTCTTTGCTGCCTCTTACAAGTGTACCACTGTCCAGGAACCAATCTGTAAGGCCTCCACTGTATCCTTCCGTCACTTGCTAGGATGCATCTATGCCTTAAGATTTGCAGGGAATCAACAGCCCAGTGATGACTACCAAACTTTAGAAATAGCTAATTTAATTATTATTTATTTACAGGCTGACTCTCTGGGCTCATTTACAGCTCACAATTTGAGCTGTAGGTAAGCAGTCTTAATATTAATATCTTTCTACACTTCTGTTGTATGCCCTAATTTTGCAGAATTGGTAGTGACATTCATTATTCAGGAAAATACATTGTCAAATATGTATTTGTACAGAGCCTGACACAGTAAGTCCCAAATCTCTTTTTTTCTGGGAAAGTGGGGCATCTCAGGACTATCACAGTAAAAAAATAACAAAGTTTAACACTGTGAGAGATCATTAATGATATAAAATTTCATTGATTTTTTTCAGAAAGCCATAAATACTTTTAATATGACATGGATTTAAATAATATATTTTTGCTTTTACTGCTATCAAAATAAACAAGCTGATAGTGGTGAGTCTTTTGGTGTAAAGGTACTACAGACATTTCAATCAGGTAAAATAAGAAAAAAAAGTTTTCAACAGAGATACAAAGATAAAAAAATATGGAAATGCCACTATTATTGTGTAAAGGTTTATGAGATCAAGTAGTGGCTTCCAGGCTTGTGTACTAAATTCAATCTCAACTGTATTTGCATCATAGGTTTTACAAGAACCATCTTTTTTGAAGTGATGTGCTAGCCAAAGTAACCTTTGCCATTACAGCAAAGACCATAATGCTGTACCATTCTGAAAGCTTGGAGAAGATTTACATTTTTATTGGACAAACAAGCCATCAAGCTAAAGAAAATGGAAAAGGAATTTTTTGAACTTGTCTCCTCAGTCTTGTCTATTGTTTCACATTTTGGCTTGCCATCCTATTTGGAGGTGTTCACATCACACACTGGGTAAAAATAAACTACGGCAAACTATTGAATTCATTGCTATTAGGGGCATGTTCCCTGCTATTCCTGTATTTTAAACAGAGGTCAGCTAGCTCACAGTAATTATCAAATTATTGATTTACTGGGTTAAAGCTGTTTTTACAATTGCTTTAGAGGTTTAACAGTGTTGTATTTCTTCCACATCTGTACTTGACGTTACCCCCTATTGCACTGAGTGAAGTCACACTGTGTGAAAATAACAGTAGTGTCAAGACTGTAGCAAACCAAAATTAACATTGTATAAGTAAATACAAATAATGCTAAGGTGGTAATCCCCTGTGGCCTAGTCTTTTTTCACATAATTTATTAAAAGGTGGCTGACAAAGTTAGCCTTTTAGCATAATTCCAAACACCAGATTAAGTGCAGTTGGTAAAGTGAGATCAGGTAACCAGTCCCCAGGTGCTGACTGAGGAAAGAGCTGCAGTACTGGAGTTTATTTACCCTTTAATGAACTGACACTGTATAACGAACACGGTGGAGAATTTAAAGCAATTTGCCAGAAAATGCCTGTAGGAAGAGCTACCTATAGCACAGAAAAAGGTCTGTGGCATCAGAGGAGAGAGTGCTGCCTGGGGAGTTACAAATTTCTGATTTCTAAACCTGGCTCTGACTGCGTTGGCCAAAGTCTCTTGAATAAGTCTCAGGCTGACTTCTGCCTGCAGTACTGCTTCATGTTAATTAAGGCTCTGAAGACAGAAGCACTAAGGATTGTCACCAAATCTTCCCATGAGAGGGAGCACAAATAGCAGCAAGCAAAACAAAATCCAACCAAAACCAAACACCGTGCACACAACCATTGAACAAGAAGATCAGAAAAAAGAAAAGCCAAAGAATGAATCAGTTTTTCTGTGCTAGAGGCGTATAAACTGAGTGTGTTAGGGGTGGTAAGGATGAGGTGAATCCAGCAGGGAATGAGTCACAGGTAGTACAGCTGTGACTTCTGTCATCACATTTCTTCCCTTGCAGGCTAACGTATCCTCCTGGTGCTGCTCAAGGTGCAGCCGGCTGCTCCTTCCAACAAGCTGTAGGGTGGATTTTCCTGGGGACAGCATAATGTCCCAGTTAAATAAAAATGCAGAGTTCCAAGAAACAGTATTTTGTATCTCTTTTAATTATTTTTCCCCTCAAAATTGTAAAAGAAGAGTTACTAAAGGCCAGCACCCAAACCCCTTGTTAAGAACCCAGCTAGACAAGGTCTGATTTGCTGCAGCTGCTAGACGTGGGAAGTCACTGGCTGCTGGTGCTCTTCCATTGACTCACCCAATCTCACAAGGCCCTGAAAGTCAAGTGAGTAACAACTACCTTCCCCACTTGACCTGTCTGAAGCAGAATAATCACACACACACATATTTCATATATGCATTAGCATATATGCACTAGCTGCAAATCAGGCTCTAAACTGGTTGCCCAAGGCCATAGACAGAGACAGTCCCACTTGTCTAGAAGATTCCTGCTCCCCTGTCTCACATTTTTGGCTCAGAAGTTGCCCCGATACTTGCAGTGACTCACCTCTGCCCTTGAACAGCCTTGCTTTGAAAACATTTTGACACCATCGCACCTATGCTCCCAGAAGAGGAGTGAAAATGCCCTCCCAGGGGCAGTTAGACAAGGCACAATTCCTTGACACGCAGCGGTAGTTAACTAGCAATTTTCTGTATTAATCTATACTCCCTCGGTTATTGCTCACGCCGCCCTCCCCCGCAGAGTTA